>OZ016473.1:11694604-12894604 GCA_963966625.1 Caenorhabditis zanzibari
AACTCCCAAAAACACTCCCAAACTCACTCCCAAACTCCCAAAAACACTCCCAAACTCACTCCAAACTCCCAAAAACCACTCCCAAACTCACACCCCAAACTCACTCCCAAACTCACTCCCAAACTCCCAAAAACACTCCCAAACTCCCAAAAACACTCCCAAACTCACTCCAAACTCCCAAAAACACTCCAAAAACACTCCCAAAACTCACTCCCAAAACACTCCCAAAAACACTCCCAAACTCACTCCCAAACTCACTCCCAAAAACACTCCCAAAAACACTCCCAAACTCACTCCCAAACTCCCAAAAACACTCCCAACCACTCACTCAAAACTCCCAAAAACACTCCCAAACTCCCACCAAACTCCAACTCCCAAACTCTCCCAAACTCACTCCCAAACTCCCAAAAACACTCCCAAACTCCCAAAATCACTCCCAAACTCACTCCCAAACTCCCAAAAAACACTCCCACACTCACCAAACTCCCCCAAACTCACCCAAAAACACTCCCAAACTCACTCCCAAACTCACTCCCAAACAACTCCCAAACTCCCAAAAACACTCCCAAACTCACTCCCAAAACCTCCCAAAAACACTCCCAAAACTCACTCCCAAACTCACTCCAAAACTCCCAAAAACACTCCCAAACACTCCCAAACTCCCAAAAACACACTCCCAACAAACTCACTCCCAAACTCCAAAAACACTCCCAAACTCACTCAAAAACTCCCAAACCCAAACACACCCAAACTCACCTCCCCAAACTCACTCCAAACTCCCAAAACTCCCAAACTCCAAACTCCCAAAAACACTCCCAAAACACACCCCAAACTCACTCCCAAACTCTCCCAAAAACACTCCCAAACTCACTCCAAACACACTCCCAAACTCCTCAAAAACACTCCCAAACTCACACTCCCAAACTCACTCCCAAACTCACTCCCAAACTCACTCCAAAAACACCCACTCCCAAAACTCCCCAAACTCACTCCCAAACTCACTCCAAAACTCCCAAAAACACTCCCAAACTCACTCCCAAACTCACTCAAAAACTCCCAAAAACACTCCCAACTCCCAAACTCACTCCCAAACTCACTCACTCAAAAACTCACCCAAAAACACTCCCAAACTCACTCCCAAAAACACTCCCAAACTCACTCAAACTCCCAAACTCCCCAAACACACTCCCCCAAACTCACTCCAAACCACACAAAACACTCCCAAACTCACTCCCAAACTCCCAAACCCCAAACACTCCCCAAACTCACTCCCAAACTCACTCCCAACTCCCAAAACACTCCCAAAAACACTCCCAAACTCACTCCTCCCAAACTCACCCAAACACACTCCCAAACTTCCCAAACTCACTCCCAAAACACTCCCAAACTCCCAAACTCCCAAAAACACTCCCAAACTCCAAACTCACTCAAAAACTCCCAACCAAACCACTCCCAAACTCCCAAAAACACTCCCAAACTCACTCAAAAACTCCCAAAAACACTCCCAAACTCACTCCCAAACTCACTCAAAAACTCCCAAAAACACTCCCAAACTCACATCCCAAACTCACTCCCAAACTCCCAAAAACACTCCCAAACTCCCAAAAACACTCCCAAACTCACTCCCAAACTCACTCAAAACTCCCAAAAACTCTCCCAAACTCACTCCCAAACTCACTCCCAAACTCCCAAAAACACTCCCAAACTCCCAAAAACACTCCCAAACTCACTCCCAAACTCACTCAAAAACTCCCAAAAACACTCCCAAACTCACTCCCAAACTCACTCCCAAACTCCCAAAAACACTCCCAAACTCCCCAAAAAACACTCCCAAACTCACTCCCAAACTCACTCAAAAACTCCCAAAAAACACTCCCAAACTCACTCCCAAACTCACTCAAAAACTCCCAAAAACACTCCCAAACTCACTCCCAAACTCACTCCCAAACTCCCAAAAACACTCCCAAACTCCCAAAAACACTCCCAAACTCACTCCCAAAAAACACTCCCCAAACTCACTCCCAAACTCCCAAAAACACTCCCAAACTCACTCCCAAACTCACTCAAAAACTCCCAAAAACACTCCCAAACTCACTCCCAAACTCACTCAAAAACTCCCAAAAACACTCCCAAACTCACTCCCAAACTCACTCCCAAACTCCAAAAACACTCCCAAACTCCCAAAAACACTCCCAAACTCACTCCCAAAAACACTCCCAAACTCACTCCCAAACTCCCAAAAACACTCCCAAACTCACTCCTAAACTCCCAAAACTCACTCCCAAACTCCCAAACTCACTCCCAAACTCCCAAAAACACTCCCAAAAAACACTCCCAAACTCCCAAAAACACTCCCAAACTCACTCCCAAACTCACTCAAAAACTCCCAAAAACACTCCCAAACTCACTCCCAAACTCCCAAAAACACTCCCAAACCACTCAAAAAACTCCCAAAAACACTCCCAAACTCACTCCCAAACTCACTCAAAAAACTCCCAAAAACACTCCCAAACTCACTCCCAAACTCACTCAAAAACTCCCAAAAACACTCCCCAAACTCACTCCCAAACTCCCAAAAACACTCCCAAACTCCCAAAAACACTCCCAAACTCACTCCCAAACTCACTCAAAAACTCCCAAAAACACTCCCAAACTCACTCCCAAACTCACTCAAAAACTCCCAAAAACACTCCCAAACTCACTCCCAAACTCCCAAAAACACTCCCAAACTCCCAAAAACACTCCCAAACTCACTCCCAAACTCACTCAAAAACTCCCAAAAACACTCCCAAACTCACTCCCAAACTCACTCAAAAACTCCCAAAAACACTCCCAAACTCACTCCCAAACTCACTCCCAAACTCCCAAAAACACTCCCAAACCACTCACTCCCAAACTCCAAAAAACACTCCCAAACTCACTCCCAAAAACACTCCCAAACTCCCAAAAACACTCCCAAACTCACTCCCAAACTCACTCAAAAACTCCCAAAAACACTCCCAAACTCACTCCCAAACTCACTCCCAAACTCCCAAACTCACTCCCAAACTTCCAAACTCACTCCCAAACTCCCAAAAACACTCCCAAACTCACTCCCAAACTCCCAAAAACACTCCCAAACTCACTCCCAAACTCCCAAAAACACTCCCAAACTCACTCCCAAACTCCCAAAAACACTCCCAAACTCACTCCCAAACTCACTCACCAAACCTCCCAAAAACACTCCCAAAAACACTCCCAAACTCCCAAAAACACTCGCAAAAACACTCCCAAACTCCCAAAAACACTCCCAAACTCACTTAAAAACTCCCAAAAACACTCCCAAAAACACTCCCAAACTCACCTCCCAAACTCACTCCCAAACTCACTCCCAAACTCCCAAAAACACTCCCCAAACTCCCAAAAACACTCCCAAACTCACTCCCAAACTCCCAAAAACACTCCCAAACTCACTCCCAAACTCCCAAAAACACTCCCAAAAACACTCCCAAACTCCCAAACTCACTCCCAAACTCACTCCCAAACTCACTCCCAAACTCACTCCCAAACTCCCAAAAACACTCCCAAACTCACTCCCAAACTCACTCAAAAACTCCCAAAAACACTCCCAAAAACACTCCCAAACTCCAAACTCACTCCCAAACTCCCAAACTCACTCCCAAACTCACTCCCAAACTCACTCCCAAACTCACTCAAAAACTCCCAAAAACACTCCCAAACTCCCAAAAACACTCCCCAAACTCCCAAAAACACTCCCAAACTCACTCCCAAACTCACTCAAAAACTCCCAAAAACACTCCCAACCACTCCACTCCCAAACTCCCAAAAACACTCCCAAACTCACTCAAAAACTCCCAAAAACACTCCCAAAAAACACTCCCAAACTCACTCCCAAACTCACTCCCAAACTCACTCCCAAACTCACTCCCAAACTCCCAAAAACACTCCCAAACTCCCAAAAACACTCCCAAACTCACTCCCAAACTCCCAAAAACACTCCCAAAACTCACTCCCAAACTCCCAAACTCACTCCCAAACTCACTCCCAAACTCACTCCCAAACTCACTCCCAAACTCACTCCCAAACTCACTCAAAAACTCCCAAAAACACTCCCAAACTCACTCCCAAACTCACTCAAAAACTCCCAAAAACACTCCCAAACTCACTCCCAAACTCCCAAAAACACTCCCAAACTCCCAAAAACACTCCCAAACTCCCAAAAACACTCCCAAACTCACTCCCAAACTCACTCAAAAACTCCCAAAAACACTCCCAAACTCACTCCCAAACTCACTCCCAAACTCCCAAAAACACTCCCAAACTCACTCCCAAACTCCCAAACTCCCAAACTCCCAAAAACACTCCCAAACTCACTCCCAAACTCACTCAAAAACTCCCAAAAACACTCCCAAACTCACTCCAAAACTCCCAAAAACACTCCCAAACTCACTCCCAAACTCCCAAAAAACACTCCCAAACTCACTCCCAAACTCACTCAAAAACTCCCAAAAACACTCCCAAAACTCACTCCCAAACTCCCAAAAACACTCCCAAACTCCCAAAAACACTCCCAAAAACACTCCCAAACTCACTCCCAAACTCACTCCCAAACTCCCAAAAACACTCCCAAGCTCACTCCCCAAACTCCCAAAAACACTCCCAAACTCACTCCCAAACTCCCAAAAACACTCCCAAAAACACTCCCAAACTCCCAATCTCACTCCCAAACTCACTCCCAAACTCACTCCCAAACTCCCAAAAACACTCCCAAACTCACTCCCAAACTCACTCAAAAACTCCCAAAAACACTCCCAAACTCACTCCCAAACTCACTCAAAAACTCCCAAAAACACTCCCAAACTCACTCCCAAACTCACTCAAAAACTCCCAAAAACACTCCCAAACTCACTCCCAAACTCCCAAAAACACTCCCAAACTCACTCCCAAACTCACTCCCAAACTCCCAAAAACACTCCCAAACTCACTTCCCAAACTCCCAAAAACACTCCCAAAAACACTCCCAAACTCACTCCCAAACTCCCAAAAACACTCCCAAAAACACTCCCAAACTCCCAAACTCACTCACAAACACACTCCCAAACTCACTCCCAAACTCACTCCCAAACTCCCAAAAACACTCCCAAACTCACTCCCAAACTCCCAAAAACACTCCCAAACTCACTCCCAAACTCCCAAAAAACACTCCCAAACTCACTCCCAAACTCCCAAAAACACTCCCAAACTCACTCCCCAAACTCACTCAAAAACTCCCAAAAACACTCCCAAACTCACTCCCCAAACTCACTCAAAAACTCCCAAAAACACTCCCAAACTCACTCCCAAACTCCCAAAAACACTCCCAAACTCACTCCCAAACTCACTCCCAAACTCCCAAAAACACTCCCAAACTCACTCCCAAACTCCCAAAAACACTCCCAAAAACACTCCCAAACTCACTCCCAAACTCCCAAAAACACTCCCAAAAACACTCCCAAACTCCCAAACTCACTCACAAACTCACTCCCAAACTCACTCCCAAACTCACTCCCAAACTCACTCCCAAACTCCCAAAAACACTCCCAAACTCACTCCCAAACTCACTCAAAAACTCCCAAAAACACTCCCAAAAACACTCTCAAACTCCCAAACTCACTCCCAAACTCCCAAACTCCCAAACTCACTCCCAAACTCACTCCCAAACTCCCAAAAACACTCCCAAACTCCCAAAAACACTCCCAAACTCACTCCCAAACTCACTCAAAAACTCCCAAAAACACTCCCAAACTCACTCCCAAACTCCCAAAAACACTCCCAAACTCACTCCCAAACTCACTCCCAAACTCACTCCCAAACTCACTCAAAAACTCCCAAAAACACTCTTAAACTCCCAAAAACACTCCCAAACTCACTCCCAAACTCACTCAAAAACTCCCAAAAACACTCCCAAACTCACTCCCAAACTCACTCAAAAACTCCCAAAAACACTCCCAAACTCACTCCCAAACTCCCAAAAACACTCCCAAACTCACTCCCAAACTCACTCCCAAACTCCCAAAAACACTCCCAAACTCACTCCCAAACTCACTCCCAAACTCCCAAACTCACTCCCAAACTCACTCCCAAACTCCCAAACTCACTCCCAAACTCCCAAAAACACTCCCAAACTCACTCCCAAACTCACTCAAAAACTCCCAAAAACACTCCCAAACTCACTCCCAAACTCCCAAAAACACTCCCAAACTCACTCCCAAACTCCCAAACTCACTCCCAAACTCACTCCCAAACTCCCAAACTCACTCCCAAACTCACTCCCAAACTCCCAAAAACACTCCCAAACTCACTCCCAAACTCCCAAAAACACTCCCAAACTCACTCCCAAACTCCCAAAAACAGAGAAAAAGAAAAAAAACGATAGAATGGTAGAATGACGGTTTCTGAGCCCTTATATACGTTTATTCCTCGGGGAAGATATGATGACATGTAGGATAAGGGATCGTAAATAACAGGACAATAGAAATTCAGAAGATGATTGACATAATAAAGGGTATACAAAAGAGTACAAAGAGAACGACACAGATTATCACTTCATGTGAAGATTTTTTGGTTTGAGTATTTTAGTGATGTGAAGAGAAACAATATAAAAAGGAAAGTAGGGGTCAGTGATTGATAATTGTTGGACACCTGTCAGAAATAGAAGAAGTCGCTGAAATCGCTGAATAGAATTTTATAAAAATTTTAAAAAACTCACAAAAAACACAAAAATTTCAGCTGTATTGTCATTTTTAATATCCAAATCGGTCCATTTTGAGCCAATGTATTCGCGTTTAAAGTTGTTGGTTTAGAAACTTCCAGATTTTCTAATTTCAAAGCCACAAACACAACACATCATCATAGGAGTAAGTGATGTTGTATTATAGTTTCCTGTAACAACTTTGGCCTAGAAATCCAAATCTAGGCCACTTCCATAATAAGGTTTCTCTTTTGAGTCTTTCTGAGTACCTGCTCGGGTGTCGCCGGAAACTTTAGGTCGGAAATTAATCGGGTCACAAGACGGCTACAGAAGCCAACCAAAGACAAGACGGCTACAGAAGCCAACCAAAGTCCGACAAACTTCAAGTTTGCACGGGTCGGAAGTTGAAATTTGTGACCAAAAGCTGACAAACGTCTGCGCTGAAGCCGACAATCCGTCAACGTCGGACCAAAAGCTGACCAAGGTCCGACCTAAAGCCGAAAAAAGTGCTCATTCCGTACACGTCTATGGTTCAAGGTTCATTGTCATTGTCGGGCCATGGTCTTGCGGCGGTTCCCGGCGTCTCGTGGCGCCCGGAGCCAATTTTTTTGGCGTCAGGGGCGGCCGGCACATTGCTGTTTGGCCTGCATTTGGTTGTGACAATTAGAGGTTTTTCTTTTGAAAAAAAGGCACTGGAGCAATTGTCGCAACCCTATGAGTGCAGTATAAAAATCCGCACCATAAAAAAAACTGTTTGAAAATCCTGCAATTGCGATATCTGCTGTGGAAACATATGTGAACTCAATTTGGTAAAAACTTGATTTATTTTTTCACAACCATCTGTGAATATTCGTAAAATATGTTACAACAATTTTTCATAAAAAAAAAAGAAAAACCACGCATTTCTATACCAAATCTATATACACGAAATCAGTTGAATTGAAATGAATGAACACAGAGAAAAATAGATTTCCTCGAATTCTAAAAGTGTGACTGTGTTACGGTGCGAGTGACAAAATATCAAGTCGCTATCGGACTTCTAATAAATGCAACATAACAAGATGAAGTAAAATCTCCAAAAAATTTGAAAATGGCGTCATGTCCGAAATTTCAAAATCTGAAAACTACAGATTCCATTCAAATTTCTAATTCTCCCTTTCTCAGATTCTCAATAATCCCGAATCCATAGTTTCAAACGTTTCTAAACTTGTCTAACTATTTCTGTGATATGTGTAGTGTAATCCCTCTATATCCAAACGGTATTTTTTTTGTGATATGTGCCCGTGGCACATCTCACAAAACCTCATGTATATAAATGGAGATTTTGATATGTCAAAAACATCGAAAACTCGTTGAAAATGTTGAAGGTCTTCCTCTCAATTGCTCTTCTTGCTGTAATTGCTTTGGCTGCTGAAAAGACACGTGAGTCTATAGAATCCTAGAATCTCAAAACCCCAAAAATCCATCCATTTTTCAGCCGAAGAAGCTCGCGCCGAGCTCCTCGGCTACGGTCTTTCCGAACAAGCCGCCGATGGCCTCGTCCGTGTTGGTACAGAGGCCCAAGTGGCCGCCGCGGCTCAATACAAAGAATCAACTCCAACTCCCATGGAAGCTCTTGGCGCCATTTTCAAATTTTTTGGAGATATGGATGCCTTCATCAAGACTCAATCTCCACAGGACCAGGCTGCTTATGGAAAAATGATGGAGCAGAAGAAGGCGGAGTTTGATGCTCAGTTCAAGAATGGTGGACGTTAAGTGTTTCATTGGAAGTTCATGGAATAAAATTCGATTATTTTTCAATTACTGTTGATAGAAAGAAGAAAAGTCTTCAAATTGTCCCGTATCGTATCCATTGGCACAACGCTCTGAAAAGAAACAATTTGATGTATTTTAGATTCTTTTAACTTTTACCTCATCATTGTGATCCTCCAATTTTTTTATCATTTTCTCCACAAATTCCAACGTTTTTTTGACTGTTTCCCCGAGAGGGCGGATCACACTCAATTTTAAGCTTTTGCAGAAAACTTTCAATTTCATGCAATCTCCCTGGAACGTTGCCAATTTTTCGTCAGATGTCATGGCCAGCATACCATAGAAAATTTGATGGAAAACATTGGATTGAATTGTCTGAAATTAAAGGTTTTTATGAATCAAATTTGAGGGTCTGAAAAGGTGGTTTCCAGATGTCCGATTTTTCGGAAATCTTGTATGTGTATAGAGCAACTTAATAACTCTATTTTTATATTGAAAACTTTTTCATAAAAGCAAAACCCAGTTAGTTAGGTCTCGTGGAAGCCTAATATCTCGGGGATGGTCGACAAAACTCAAGATGAGTCATTCAACTTATCATAACTAACTGGATCGTGGTCCTATAAAAAAGTTGTCAACTGAAAAAATAGTGCTCTTGAGTTGCTATATATGTTTCCAAAACTTCAGAAAAATCGGACATCTGGAAACGACTTTTTCATGCCATTGAAGTACTGTACATACCTTATCATTGTTACTCAGCGATTGAACCATTTGGGAAGCCATCTGCTCGAGGTCTTCCAACCCACAGCATGCGATCATCACTTCGAATTGTTGGGCAACTTTGAGAGCACTAATTCTATTTGGATTATGAGATGTGGAATCGTCAGGGATTCTTGGGAGAGATACGGTGGATTGTGCTCTTGGCTCTGGAGTGGACATGAAGGAGGCGGATGAACTTTTAGAAGATTCTTCATCGTTCGGTCTTGATCGCTTTGCCTCGGTTGGCATGGGACTCTGGCGACGTTTGGAATTCGTGAGCCTGAAGTTTGGTAACTTGTGATACAACAAAAAAGTTTTGGAGCTTACCGACTATCCTCCCCAAGTGCTCTAATCTGCTCGTTTGCCCAGCCTTCGCGACGCACTCTTTCTCGCTCGAGACGTTCCTCCTCAGCCTCTCTCCGAATTATCTTCAAATTTTCCTGAACTATTCTCCGATGTTCCTCTCGCAGTTTTTCCGCTTGTTGTTCTTCGTATTCCAGCTCTTCCGATTCGTCTATCGCATCCAATTGCTCCTGCTTCACTTCGTTGGGATTCAAGATATGAACTAATGGCTCCTTTTGTTTGATCTCATTCTTTTCTTGCTCCTCAGGGGCCTCCAGTTCATCTGGTTTTTGTTCCGATGAATCGTCACTTCTGGCCGGCGGTGAAATGCCATTTTGACAAGCATCATTGAGTTGTAATTTGCCGTCATTTGATCGGACGTGCTTGAATTTACGCTGATCATCGAGTTCGAATTCGAATCCTTGTTGTAGAAGTCTAAAAGGATACTGTATTTACTTCAGTAGTGGGGCTCAGAAGTTGGCTCAAAAAGAGCACTTTTTTGGTTTTTTGTACAACTACAACTCGCCTCAATGGATTCTTTGTCAAAAGTAGATTAGTGCAAAATCTGTATTAACTACTTAGTTACGAGCCATAATATGACACAATTTCCAACTTACATTTCCTCGAATTTTTCGTTCACTTTCTTGCTCATCACAAACAGCATTTGCACTTTTTGATGCGTGCCCAAATATGCGATTTCTTCGATATTATTCATTTTCAAATTGAAACTGAAAATTAATGTTTGAATGAAATTTCGATCTCTTAAACTCACTAAGTGTATAATGTGGTAGAGATAGTTGTACAATCATCATGATTCTTCTTGAAATTTTCACTCAACTTCCTAAGTAGATTTTTCTCAGGCGTTCTACATTTAGCAGCATTTTTTGCACAGTATTTGACGAACTTCTCCAACCACAATTGACTTTCCATTGCTTTTGCGCACATCTCTCTGAAAAAAATGTAAAATATACCACTAGTTAGAAAAATGCATAGTAAGAAGGCGATGAAGAAAAATGAAAAAATGTTAGGTAATGCAAGAAAGGGTCTTTAGATGGATTGGAACCTATATATACAGGAACTTTCAAGACAAAAAAAGAAAAACATAATTATTTATGTTGACCATGGTTATTATATTATAAATTTAGGGCCATGAAGACCGTAAAATGAGACAAAAATCGATCGAAAAAAGGATAACTGTGCACTTGGCACAATTCGCAAAAATAGAGTTGACCCTTGTGTTCAAAAAAACTTGCGCGGGAAATCTGTCCAGATGGCCCTCTACCCTGTCCTATTGTCTGACAAAGGTTATGCAGAAAGAGTCGTTATTTTATAGGTGCAATCGATCGAACGAGGATATTATAAGAAACTGTTCAATGGGGCGCGGTTGTTTTCTGGGAAAGGTTTAAGGGACAAATCACGCACGGCATCCTCGCCGTGTAGTCAGCGGCGTGTAGTCCTCTCGGACTATACCGTCTGCGTCTCTCGCACTCACACACTCTTTTTCAGGTATTTCAGTATATTCCGATTTTCAGCTAACTGCGATATTTTTCCAAAAACAAAACCATAACAAAGATAAAACATACCGTCAGCTTCATTTTAAGTTATGATTCATCATTTTTGGTTCCGAACTCGCTGAGAAAAACTTGGATTTATATTTTTCAGGCCACAATTTGGAGTCTTCGTCAAGAATTCGCTTTCATTGATTATCATATGTAGCGAAAATACCAGAAACTAAATGAGTAAAGATGCGCAAAAATGCGAATTTCATCTGATTTTACCCGCACTGATGTGTTTTTCCAAAAACGGAGAGAACCAGCGTTGTTAGTGCGAGTTTAGTCATTTTCTGAATAAATTCAGATAATTCAAAGCGCGTCAAAAGCTTTATTCAATTTTGAAGGCATATCAACATCAATGAAAGCGTATTCTTGACGAAGGATCCAAATTTTGGCCTGAAAAATATAAATCCAAGTTTTTCTCAGCGAGTTCGGAACCAAAAATGATGATTCATACCTTAAAATGAAGCTGACGGTCTGTTTTATCTTTGTTATGGTTTTGTTTTTGAAAAAATATCACAGTTTGCTGAAAATCGCAATATACTGAAATACCTGAAAAAGAGTGTGTGAGTGCGAGAGACGCAGAGGAGCAGACAGTTTAGTCCGAGAGGACTACATGCCCTCGACTACACGGCGAGGGTGCCGTGCAAATCTAGATAAATGGGAAGATAAAAACTTGGACTTGGTAGGAGAAGAAAATGAAGGCTGACAGCCAATCTGAAGATCTACCAAACGAACTAGTGCAGGAAGAAATAGCACATCAAAGGATATTAACGCAATCCAAAAAAAAGTTGGTACCAAAATGAGAAACAGAATGAAAAAATAGAAGTCAGATGCCAACGGGACTCATACCGAGAGCACAGAGAAGAATATACAGAACGAGACGCAGACAACAACCTCTTACTGTACCACGAAAATGGTACAGTAAGAGGTTGGGTTGTTGGGCGCATATGTCAGACAATAGGACAGGGTAGAGGTCCATCGACTTCCCGCGCTAGTTTTTTTTTCCCGCGCAAGTTTTTTTGAACGCAATGGTCCACTCTATCTTTAAGATCTGTCCCAAGAGCACAATTACCGTAAAAAACTCTATTAGATAGACACCCCTATTTGAATGCCAGCCTCTAATATACATAGTGCCACCCCAGACCAACTTTGAACAATAGAGTGCCACCCCCTAATTGAACGCCAGCCCCTAATATAATGCCACTGCTAATTTGATGTCACAGTGGTCAAATTTACTTGAGTTAACAATATTAAATAACAATTTTTGGTTTTTATGCTTTTTTGAAACCCTTTTCAAGTTTAAATGGGGTACTGTATCTGTCAACGTACGCAATGATCTAATACAATGATCTAAAGTGAGGAAATTGTTAATGAAAAAAAGTTGTGAATATAGTAATTTGGTGACCTGTTCAAGTAAAAAAAGTTATCTCCGAAAAATAAAGTGCCAGCCCAGACATCTCTGAACAAAAGAGTGTTATGACACTCTAATAGTTTTTACGGCAACCTTTTTTCGATCGATTTTTGTCTCATTTTACGGTCTTCATGGCCCTAAATTTGTAAACATGGTCAACATAAATCATTATATTTTTCTTATTTGTCTTGAGAAGTTTTTTTGAGCTAATTTCTGAGCCCACTACTGAAGTAATTACAGTATCCTTTTAGACTTCTACAACAAGGATTCGAATTTGAACTTGATGGTCAGCGGAAATTCAAGCACGTGCGATCAAATGACGGCAAATTACACCCCAACGATGCTTTTCAAAATGGAATTTCGTCGCCGACAAAATCTGACGAGTCCCTTTCAACAGAGCCAAAACCAGATGAATTTTCAGTTTAGGGATAACTTCGAAATTTGAATGATTCTTCACTTGAATTTGAATGATTCTTCACTTGAATTTGAATGATTCTTCACTTGAATTTGAATGATTCTTCACTCGAATTTGAATGATTCTTCACTTGAAATCCCTCTGAACATTTTCAGGTCGTGTGACATCTTCCTCTCCGACCGAGCCATTCATTCTCCTACTCGCGACATGACCACAATCTACGACAGATATTTGACAGGACTCGAGGATTGCGTGCAAGAGCTTCCATTCAACGATGTGTCTCGTATTAAACCATCTGATGACTGGCGCTACTTCACTACGGTGGACAAAATGCCTTTCCGTGTAGAACCCAGCTCATAAATTGTCGTCGGCAAAATCATCGTCCACAGCGGCTAAGAACTTCTGCCGTGTATTCTGGTGTTCTTCCAATACGTCCTCTTCTACACCGATGAAGGAAAATGCGTCGCCATGCCACCCAACTTTGAGTTTGATCTTCTTCCCAACGGTGTGTACAAAAAATGGAGAGTTGGTGCCAGGGATCTACGAGTTCCTTGACAAGAACGAGGCGCAGTTTGCTCAGATCCACGAATATGTCGCCGGTATGACAAGAGTTATCAATCAAGTGCCACGAGAGGGATCCACTGACCACACTCCTCGCGAAGGGTTATCATCGCTTGCTAAGAAGTTCCCACTAACTAGAAACGAGCAAACCATTTTTAGAATTCGATAAAATCTTGTGAACGAAAAATTGGTTTCAGTTTTTTTAAAACAGTTCAGAAGTTCTTCAAACGAGAAAGGAAATCTTCAAATGAGAGTATCACATAGTTCCAAAATTATAAGACTTTTCAGAAACTCTAGAAAGTTTAGTATGGTAACCTCATAAAATTTCCATTGTAATCTCAATGATAAAAGGTTCATTACTCGGAAACAACAACAACAAAGAACAAAACAAGTTCTGTGTCAAGAGAATTAAAGCATTCAAATACATATCAGATCATTTTACATAAGACTCCAAATTTGTCATTCAGCTAGCACGAACTCGTGTCTTGAATCTTCTGTAGAACTCACGAAGTGCCTTTCTTTCATCATATCTTGGGGCTTCATCTTCTTCTTGTTCATCATCGTACCTTTGAACACCTTGCTGTAATGGACGAATAATGCTCCTCAGCTTTTTCCTTGGTCTCAATGGGAACGCTGCTCCATTCTCATCGAAGAACATCTCAGCGGAATATCCATAACTTCTGGGCCAAATCTCAAAACAATATGGATTATAGAACAGAACCGAGTTTCCCAAAGTCTTACCGGTTCATCTCCCTTGTATCCAATTGGTTTCGGTATATGGAATCCAAATGTATCAGATTGGTCTATGGTTTCTCGATTAATGTAGCTCGTGTACACATTTGTAAGTGATAAGGATAGAGATTCTGAAATCAGAAGAATATCCAAGAGTCTTCAAAAAAAGTAAAAAACTTACCTTGAACAAGAACAGTTATCAATAGGTAGCTGATTACGGAAAGCATTGTGTGAATGAGAATCTCGGCCTAATTCGCTTGGTATTTATAGACTGGTTTTGTAAACTGGACTAATTAGAGAGAAATATGAGTGAAGGAAGGGCGTACGTCATGACCTGACGGTCTCTGAACGTTCGTCTCTCATCTTTCAGAAACCGAATGCAGCAGAAGCGACGGCAAGCAGCAGATATTTGTCTGTCACACTGCCTTGCCTCAGTTGATTGATAATGTTTTCCTCACAATCTGGGAAAACGATAGAAAACGAAAAATCTTGTGAAGATGTTCCGATCTTTGGGAATCGGTGGGAAGTGATAGGTGTTATCAAATTAGGGATGATGTCATGATAAAGTGCAAATTTTTACGGAAGTTTGGAGGTTGTTCGAATCCAAGATTATTGTACGAAACAGTTCACAGAGGAAAAAACGGACATGAAAAATACTTTCTGTGCTTAATTTAAAATATTAGCGATATTTTCAAAGTTTCATCATTGAGAACATAGTTGACATTTGAACTTCTGGACCTTCTCGCGGCTTTGCAAATTATCAGGTACACTTTTAAAAAAATCAAGTGTGGCTCAAATAGTCTACGAGAAGTATACGAGGACTTGCAAGCGGCGCGAAAACCCAAAAACTTAAAATTCGGCCATGATCTCAATGGAGCGCGGTGAAACTGAAAATGGCGCTAATAGATGGGTTTTTTCAAAAAAACTTAAGAGCCTGAAATTTGCAACATCATTCGACAATCATTCTTTTCCATTTATTTTCAGAATTTTTTTCAAGGCTCCTTTGCAATACATAAAAATTAGTATTACATTATCAGCATAGTCTTTCACTTTCATCTCTTGAACTTTGGAAGTTCGTGTATCACAACTACTCACCACATTACACAATTCTTTGCTACAAGCTTTATCAGTCATGCTTGAAGATCTCGAATTAGCCGGTATAAGTGTAACAACGTTTATCTCATTTTTGTTGTAAAATCTGATACCTGATTGTAATCTTGATGATAACAGCCTTCAGCGCAAAAAAAGTTGTTAAATAAAACCCATCCGCCCTATCATAAACTCTATTTCCTACTACTCCTCTCACCGGTTCATTTGTTGCTAATCTTATTTATGGTGTCTTGCTATCAAGGGGCCACCAATAAGAACTGGTATCTGCGGATGATGAATTGTTCAAATAGCGTATAAAATAAGATTAATAGTCAGTCCATGTTTTTTTCCTTCTCTTGCATTATTAAGATATCTAATTTATTACAGACAATCAGATGATATACTGGGAAAAAGGGAAAAGCACAGTGATTGAGAAATGAGATGAAATGGAGTGGAGATAAAGCAAATGAGGAAAGCAATATGGGAAATGGAAAGATCAATGGCGGAAAAAGTAAAAATCAAAAAAGTAGTAAGGTGTTTGAACTCAGTCGTCATTGCTTTCTTCGTCATCATCTTCTTCGAAAAACCACCCATCGGAATCCATAAGAAGCACTATTGACTTGACAGTTGCTTTTTCTACTGAAAGTTCAGAATCTGAGTTGCTACACTCTTTTTCAGTAGATTTAAAAGCAAACACGTTATTAACTGCAATTCGAAAATTTGAAAAGAGGAATTCTAAGCCTATCTACATGTAACTACCAAAATTTTTTTTCCACTCGTTGGGCCATGTAAGTTATTTTTGTCCTTTTTTTATTGAAAATTTCAGTCTAAGCAGAGGTACTTTTAAATCTGTATTAGAAGGGCACCTCTATTAAAAGGGCACACCAATGAGCTCAAAATGTGCGTAATCTTGAACTTCAAACGGATTGAAATTAGTCTTATTAGAATCCTCGTCAAAAGTTGACTGGGCGAGGCACAAAATATGTTTTATATATCTTCTCTAACAAATGTTATGATTCATTGGAGAAGTCAGAGATATTTTTTTTGAGAAAATAGAGGGTTTGCCTTTCTAATTCAGATTTTACGGCAAAGATACATTTTTATGTAACGGAGCTTTGTAATAAGCCCAAATCTTCAAAACTTTTCTTTTTTAACTTTTCTGCTAGCTACCCGGTTTTTTTCGTTGGAAACTTTTCACCAAAGGTTTTCAATTATCCGGCAGTCAAATTTTCTCAAAACAAACGTCTACTTACCAACTTCCTCAGCAATTTCAATTTCCTTCTCTTTCTTTTGTTTCTGGATCTCCGCGTTATGTTTTGCCTCCTCTCCAGCATTTTCATTTTCCTCGTTAAAGTCATAATTAGACTGAAATTATTATTTTCAATTTCGCGGATCTTCAGCTAAAAACTCACTGGATACATCAATCCGGCACCTTCCATAACTGCTTGGTGGAGGATTGAAATGACACTTCTATTTTCTTCAAATTCAGCGGTTATTCCGGCAAAATGATCGCTTACAGCATCTTTCAATGCATCTTCCATCCGCAATCACCTAAAAAAACTATTGGTCAGAACAAGAAAAATCTCGCAACATATAACAATGTCAGTGAAAAAAGTGTATATAAATAAGCGACTAGTTTTTGTTAGTTCTATTTCAAAAACGCGACCAATGAGAGCACAATGTTCAGAGCAACAGGGATGATGTCACCTACAAATACTTAAAATACGGTGGGCGCCTACAAATAAAGTACTTAAGATTACATATTCAATTCTCAGAAATTTCTCGACAGTAAACAACAACAATAACATAAAGGCAAGTAGCGAGAATAAATGTAAATCGTATACACGACTGCCGATCGCGGTGAGGTTGAGAGTGAAAAAACAGGAATTTTGACAATAGAATGTTGTGAATTCAGAAAATGGTCTATAGAAAAAGATTTTCTAGGATTAAAAAACTTAGATTTGCTATGTATGTGTTGAATACATTTTATATCCCATACAAGGTCAAATGAAATCAGAAAAAAATGAGGAAAATCGGAAATCATGGGTACATTTTGATCTGAGAAACTGGCGAAATCAAATGAGTCAGCAGACCATATCAATGCCATTTCTTTGATCTTACCGAGGGAAAAAGAAAACATTTTTCGGTAAATGACACCAAACGGAAAAAAATTCCTTCCACACCCCAATGACATTGAAATTTACAGTTAATTAGATTTTCAAAAGAATCGTTTGAAAAAACAAACATTTTTGGCGTCCTCTATGTGTGCTCAACTCTCCAACGGGACCTACAAACCATAACTGTTCCGTTCTCTATACCCCCTCCCCCCTTGTCTTCCATTCACACCCACTCCTCTCATTGTTCTTTCGGTTTCTCTTGTCCGAGTGTCCCTTTTCTCTTTCAATGCGTTCCTTGCACTGCGCGGCAAGAATGTCGTAAGGTCGGGTGTTTTGTACGCAGTGTGGGTCATCACGTGTATGCAAACACTAACAAGGCGTTTGTTCTCGATTTATAATTGCTTTTCGATTTTTCTACAGTATGAAGCGTTTTAATGGCTGTAATTAAGCTAAATTAGTACATTCAGTTGATAATTTCACTGTTACGAAAAATTGCTTGTCAAAGCTATCTAATATAGCGTGTTTTTTGGTAAGAAAACTTCCCGAGAAAGCCAATAGTAATGATTAGATTAATTCGTTCTGGATTCCAATAATTACTTGTTATTTTAGTCCCCTCCAAACTTCAAATAAATGTTGACTTCTTCTTACTCTTGCTCTACAAGTATTATTGATTTTCCTTCTATTCAAACTAAACAGCTTAATTTCATAATTTCAAAAGACATACTATTACTATTCCACTAAAAACACATTCTATCATTGACCTCTCTATTCATTTTAGTATGTTATAGTCTCCAACGTAGTTAACTTTCAATGTTTACTCGGCGTTTATTCTAACGCGCACACTTTCTTTTTCCTTTTCTTCTTGTCCCACTTTCACCTTCCTTCTTGATAGAATATTGATTTTGCAGGCCAATTCTCAACTATGGGGGAAATTGCACCGGAGGTCGAGATATCTCAATACACTAAAGATAAGGTAAATTGTCATACATTTTCTAGCAAAAAAATGAATTGATTTTCAGGCAAGTTGCACGAGAATTTCTATCGAATCCTACTACTCGAAACGAGTTACACAATGCGCGGAACGGGAGAATCGGTTGAAGAAATTGGAAGAGGATATGTCAGCGAGAGGTATTTCATAATAGGTCTGAATAACTTGGAGGAAAAGATAATTACAGGTCTGAGTGACGACGAGAAAGAGGAAAAACGGAAGATTCATCACTCCAAGGAAACCGACTATCTTCGTCTCAAACGAACTCGTTTGACGGTGAACGACTTTGAAAGTCTGAAAGTGATCGGTAGAGGAGCGTTTGGAGAAGTGAGTTTTGACCACTCCCTAATTTTCGATTCACAAAAGAAAAATTGCAGGTGCGACTTGTTCAAAAACATGATACCGGACATATCTACGCAATGAAGATTCTGCGAAAGAGTGAAATGGTTGAGAAGGAGCAAACGGCTCATGTTCGGGCGGAGAGAGACATCTTGTCGGAAGCTGACTGTGATTGGGTTGTGAAGATGTACTACTCGTTTCAAGATTATTCTAATCTCTATTTGGTTATGGAGTTCTTGCCAGGAGGTAGGCGATAGAATTTATTAGCTTGTCGTAGATATTGTGCCAGTGTCTGTCAATGTCAGTCCTGGCTGAATTTCCCGATTTTTCGGCTGCGATATCTCGACACTAAAACGCTACAGTAATATGTTAAAAGTGGTAGCATTTTCGTGCCGAAATAACGCAGCGGAAAAATAGGGCAAATTCAGCCAGGACTGACATTGAATAAGACAGGCATAATATTTACATTCTTCTTTTCAGGTGACATGATGACTCTACTTATCAAAAAGGACACTCTGACTGAGGATGCCGCTCAATTCTATGTTGCTGAGGCAGCACTTGCTATTCAGTTCATTCATAGCCTTGGATTCATTCATCGTGACATCAAGCCAGATAATCTTTTGCTTGATGCCAAAGTCAGTTTATCACTTATTATGTAGATAACAATAACGTATCCTTGATTACAGGGTCACGTCAAGTTATCGGACTTTGGACTGTGCACTGGACTGAAGAAATTCCATCGCACCGATCATTATCGCAACTGGCCGGTCACACTTCCTCCAGATTTTATCTCCAAACCGTTCGAATCGAAAAGGAAAGCGGAGACATGGAAGAGAAATCGTCGCGCCTATGTGAGAAATAATTAGTTGGAAATGTATAAAGTGATATTCTAGGCTTACTCTACGGTCGGAACACCAGATTATATCGCTCCGGAAGTGTTCCAGCCTAATGGATACACAAAGAGTTGTGACTGGTGGAGTCTTGGAGTTATCATGTACGAGATGTTGATTGGTGAGAAGAACCATACAGAAAATAAATTCAAAATCAATGTTCAGGATATCCACCATTTTGCTCAGAGCTTCCTCAAGAAACCTATCGGAAAGTTATCAACTGGCAACAAACGCTAGTGTTTCCCTCGGATGTCCCCATTAGTATTGAAGCCAAGGCGGTGAGAGCTCAAAGCAAAGATCTTTTCTTGAGCCATGGAATTTTCAGACAATCAAACGTTTCTGCTGTGAAGCTGATCGTCGTCTCGGAAACCATGGTGGTCTCGATGAAATCAAGCAGTGTCCATTCTTCAGAAGAATCGATTGGAATCATATCAGAGAGCGCCCACCCCCAATTCGTGTTACTGTGAAGAGCATCGATGACACATCGAACTTTGACGATTTCCCTGATGAGGATTTGTCATGGCGTGAGTAACGAAAACCCTCAAATAGAAGAAAATGCCCAATTGTTTAAACTTCTCAAAAGGAAAATTCGAATTTCACGAAACTATTCATCTCTAATTTTTGAGAATCAACTCATAACGTGTTTCATACAGTCTGTTTTTGACAAAGAATCGATTGAGACCAGGCATGCTACGGGCCGGCCCAGATTTCTGGAGTGAAAAATTTTGGTGTGAATTTTTAAAGGAAAAAATATAGTTTTTTGTTGGATTTTCCTAAATGAGTCATTTTTTTAAATAATTGGATATTTTGTGTCATTTTAACAGTGAAAAATCACACATAATTTCAAAATTGTGAAAATTTTCCCTATTTTTTCCTATTTCACCCTATCCGTGCCGGCAAAATTTTCCATTAGCCCTGCCCAATCCGGGATTTGCCCAGTCTGATTGAGACTAATTCCAGATGCACAGAAAATTAAAAACGTGCTCTTTTCAGAACCACTTGGGCGCCCTTCTAATATGAGTTTTACGGTGTAACTTCATCCCATTCATTTTCAGCAACATCGACATTGATCCGTCCTGAAGAACAGCCCGGTCGGCGTGGAGAGTTTGTGGATTTCACATACAAACGATTTGATGGTTTGACACAGAAAATGCGTTATAGTGATCCGAAGAAGGTTAGTGATCACAACTAAAGGATTTTTAAAAGAGGAGTACACAATTTTCCAAAATTTTGTGTATTTGGTATCATTCGATGCAGAATTAGGGCGCGGGAAACGCGATTCCGAAAGAGCCCAAAAAAATCAACTGTGAGAGTGCAAATCGGCTATTTTCAGGAACGCGCGAATCCTTGAGAGTGCATGTGAAAAATTGCACCCTCACAGTAGTTTTTGGCCAAAACCTCAAAAAATCCCGATTAGTGTTCTACCCTCTTAAATAATATGAAAATTATTACAGCAAGCCAAAAAGAACAAGAAAGGAGGACAGGGACAAGGAACCTCCGATTGAAAGCTCACTCCCAACATCTGTTGAATACATCAAAATATGTAATATATGTGGACACTACGATGCCCTTTGTAAATGCTGCCTGAATTATATTCATTCTTCTCTCTTTTTGATTCCAAAAAAGAAACATTTTCCCCCTTGGAAACCACCCATTGGGGTTCTACTTGCACTTAGCTTTATAGTATCGTTTTTCAAGCTTCAAAATAACTTGCATCATTATATAACAACAATAAATACGTTGTGTTTCTTCTCTCTCGCCACTTCCGATCATTTTTTACTCGTCAGAGAAAAAGGGTCCCAAGTTGTTGTTCTTCTCAAAGCGAAACGTTTGCCAAGACTGCTGTAGGAAGCGATATAAGAAAGAGAAGAAGAACACAAACTATTACAACACAGACACGCACACACGATGCCTTCGACTTCTCAGCATCATACTCCCTCGTCGAGCTTCAGAGCAACAGGAGTAGGAATCGAAGAAGAAGAAGATGCAGGATTGAAGGGAGATATGTTCAGATGAAAACGCGACTAACCTTTGTGTCTCTCTCTCTCTCTTTCTCGCTCGAAATTCTTCGTCTCCCACTTCATTTATTGTTTCGGCACAAACCTGCCAATGATTTTGAGGAAGCGATGCCAGGTGTGTGCATCCGCGCCCGGTTTTCTTATCCTCGCAAAGTATATCTCATTTTCATTTTTCGAAACACTTTTTTGTTGAGATGTATAACTAGACAGTATAGTTGTGTAAACCACACCAAGTAGTTGAGATGAGGAATGTTCGGAGAACGTGTGAACATATGGAAAACCTGATAAACTAAGATATACAAATTTTAAGATCAAACATCTCTTTTGTTTTTCGTAATAATTGAAGAATATCACCTTCGCTTATTGTTCTTGAGAAAAGTATTCAATTTCCATCGGAATACTGTGTGACCAGTGGATATCAGATGTCTCGTATTACCGCACACCAAAATCTTTTCTCATCCTTCTTTAAACAATATATTGACTCAATTGATTTTTTTCCCACCTCTATCCCTCTTCTTGCAAATCTCGACCCTCTTTTTTCGACCACAAACA
The DNA here is from genome assembly GCA_963966625.1 of Caenorhabditis zanzibari. NCBI lineage: Eukaryota > Metazoa > Nematoda > Chromadorea > Rhabditida > Rhabditidae > Caenorhabditis > Caenorhabditis zanzibari. Next base: position 11,716,853 of record OZ016473.1, read on the forward strand.
AAAACCGAGATCAGTTTTTTTCGTTTTCTTCCCTCTCTAATCATCACACTTTTTTAGAATGTAGCACACAGTTGAGGGGACTGATCCTAACGATTTTACTAGTGCGATCTGATTCAAATGTGTAGAAAGATCTTATAGTTTTATTTGCACATCGGTAGCCTCTCGAAAGCTTTAGGTTGGGTGGAGGTTGAAATCACTTATTGGCCCTGGCTCTTACCCCGACCGCTGTGCCCTAAAATGCTGTCGGAAGAGCGTTTGGAGTCGCTTCTAAAAAGTGTGAAGCAACGTGCCAAACAACTTCAGCAAAAATGTATATCCACTTATCACTATGCCATTCAGCTATATACCGATGCCATTGAATCTGAAACATTTGCAACTTACGGTCAACTTATTCTTCCAATCGCTGTTCTAGTATCCGTGGTGCTCACTATTCTCATTTGCAGTGTATTATGGAAAATTCTGTATTATACCAAATGTTTGAAAGGTTTCTATTTTTTTCTGTCATGTATAGAGAACTGTAAATCGAGTTAATTCATTTTTCAGTTTTGGGTTGGCTGTTTGGAGAGATGTTGTGGGTGATCCTTTCATGGGGTCTCGTCGCAGTTCTCTGCTACTTCGCCCTCAACCATCTTGGATCCACCGGTGACGCCGCACATACTTCGTCCACGTTCGGCGGTTTGAATGCCGGGTAAGTACAATCGGTTTTGATTCTTGAAACAATGTAGGCTGTTTCTTGCCGCCGACCCGTGCTCAAGCATTGAGATTTAGTGCGAGCTCGAGATCTTCTTGTTCAAATATTAGATAGGGTGATGCGAGCAGCGCGTACTTTAACGTCTCACCTTTTTGAACATGTTTTGCACTAAGAAGTAGATCCAAGCGTACCGGTCAGGTTTGCAATATGACGGACGGGGCCGGGCTCAAAAAATATCTCTTGGCCCGGCCCTCAGGAACGTTGGGAAAATTGCGATCATTTTTTGAAATTTTTCGAAATTTCTCAAAATTTGATGGGCTCAACCTAGAACTTTTGATGACAGCCCGGCACGTCCTGGACCGTTGCAACCCTGCAAAAGAGTAATGAAGCGGTCTAAAATTACTACATTTTAGGAAAGATGCAAACGGTGTGGCTCATGGCTCAAGCGGCGAATGGTCGAACGAAATAGTTTCATGGCTTTACTCAAACTTTCACAAGGTCCCAGCACCAATGGATGCATGGATCAAATCTTTGAACGAAGCGGCTAAGAAAGTGACATCTCCGGTGACAATTCCACACATGCATTCAATTCAATCTCATGTTTCAGACAAAGTGTGAGGTGCTTTTCGAGGGATTTGGTGATCATAGTGATGTGTTACAACCACCAAAGATTAGCAATGTTCGAGTAGAACACGGACCCAGAGATCATCTGGTAAGTTTTCGCAAGTTTCCCATATCCTACTACAAACTCATTCAAATTTATTTGAAGACCGTCCGTTCCAACATCCATCTGCCGTGTGTTAAACTGCGGTTGGTTTCATCACAACGAACTCCCGAGAGAATGATTGTCTCGAATTACGACGTTTCGATTGTGGATTTGAGGGGAGAAGTGAGTATCTCACCGAAATTGTTTTACGAAACGGAACTGCCAATAAAAAAAGTTTGATGACTTTCTTTTTCAGGTTGAGTGTCGCATGGCGTGTATTGCGAATCAGTTGTATCTGATGGGATGTTTTAGTGGAAGACCGGAAATGGATATCGAGTTGAAGAACACTGACCCAAATGCTCAATATCAAGTTTCGATACCGATGGTGGAGGAAAGTATCAGAAGATGCCTTCTGTCAGCGGTTACTAACATCAACTTGTCTGAGGAACTTCCCGAGGAACGAAATACTTTTGCTGATACTTTCAGCAGAACCATCTATAATCCACCGGTAAAACTATCTATGAAAATTTTCGTATTATTAAAAGATCATTTTCAGACCCACTCTCCAGCCGGAACTATGCGCAACTCTTACAACAACTACGAGAATAATCTTCACGTGGACTCGTACAACACTCACAATTCAAACAGAAGCAATAGTCCATCTGGGGATGTTCCGGAGATGTTCAAGAAACTTAACGAATCTCATGTAAGTTTACAAACTCTGAAACAATCTATAAATGAGAATTTCAGTTGATTAGCCCATCCTACAACACCAACTCTATCCCGAACAAAATGAGAATCAAAATTATCAAAGCGAGTCGTCTTGGAAAGGAAGTATCCCAACCGTTTGTCAATGTTGAGATGGATGAACCCGCGCAAAAGTACTCCACAACCAAAGGAATCAACGCTAATCCATACTGGGAGGAGACTTTTGATTTGTAAGATTCTAAAAACCAAATTGTTTTCCAACTCTTTTATTTTTAGTGATTTGACTCCAGCCACCGAAGAGATTCTTTTTGAAATCTACGAAGGAAACGACAAGTTCCACATGAACGATGATGAAGGATTCCTTGGTCTTGCTATTGTCAACTTTGAGGAAATCAGAAGAAGTGGAGAAACCGTTCACTCTTTGAAACTTCAAGGAAGACCATACAGAAAGGATGCGATTTCTGGAGACTTGACAGTTCAGTTTGATTTCTATTATGATCCGAATCTTCTTACTGCTGGAAAACTGACCGACACTGTCAAGGTGACCAATCCAAATGGTTCCGAGTTCCGAGAGACACTCACAACTCATAGAAGACCAATCTATGATCCGCATGGTGAGTTCAGCTTATTGATTCTTTTGTAATAATGGTTTGTAGATAACTTCGACGGACATGAACCAATTATCCCATCTAAAACCACTACTGTAACGGTGAAAACAGTGTCTCAGGTGAATATAGAAATGTATGAAAACAATTTATAGTATTCAAATTTCAGACTTTGAAGGAAAAACCAACTATCCAATCTGTCCACGGTTCACTTGAAAATGCTGTCGACCCAGCTACACAGAAAATTCTCGATCAACAATTCAAAAACGACCCGAAAACCCGGGAACTCGAGGCAAAACTCCAATCCGTCGCTCAGAGTATGTCTGCATCGAGCACTTTGGATAGACCATCCAAGAATGGAAACAATGGACAACACTATCGTGATAACACTGCTCCTCCAGAATTCCATGAAGAACTAGACGTCAGACAGAGCAGAGATAAGAGCAAAAAGGCTCCAACTGAGAAGAGAGATCGTTCATTCTTTGGTGAGCTCAGAGACAGATTGAGTGGTAGAAGAGGAAGGAGTCAAAAGAGGTATGTGTTATTCTGAATTAGCGAGAAGCATACAAAAAATTTCAGATCAAAGTCAGTAGATCTAGAGAGCAATAACCAAATGCTGGAAGAGGCAGTTTCCCTTCCACCATCCCGGGATCCAAGTAGGACTAGATACACAGGTATTGTAATTCTTTTCCAAATTTCAAAGGGGTATAATTAATGGTAGTTTCATCAAACGACAAGTATCGAGAAACACATTCAGTTGGAGGAAGAAGCGGAGAATCCACCAAAAGCTTATACCAACACAGCACTCTCATTCTCGAGTTGGATCATGATAAGCAAGCAAAGTGAGAACATTCTCTTCTGAACAAATAAGGAATTTTTGATTGAAGGTACTTCTTGATTCCACCAGCGATGCTCAATGAGCCAGCTGCCTCCAGACTAATGAGAAAGGGAAAGAAGTTGCATATCTACAACGATCACACATTTGTTGCCGTTAAAGTGAAAGGGTAAACATTTTCACTCGTAATGTCCAATGTCCTATTTTGTTTTGTCTTTATTTGGTCCACGTCTCTCTTTTATGTTTGTTTCCAAAAACACGATACTAATGTTAGTTGCAGCGGTGCCACGTGTAACGTGTGCCAGCAGAGGATCCGAAGCAGCTTCTCGAAACAAGCATACCAATGCAGAGGTGATTTTTGAACCTAAATTTAGATATTTATTATATGTCTTCAGATTGCAAGATGGTTTGTCATAAGACGTGCCACTACAAAACAGACGCGTTCTGTACACAGAGTACCGTTTCCAAGTTGCAGATGTAAGCTTAAAATGAGTTTCTAATACAAAAAAAAAAACAAAGAAAATTTCAGAGCGAAAGATGTGGATTGGGCTCATTTCCTCAGTCATTACCAGTTGGAGGAGTTCATTTCCAGTGAAGGACTCTAAATAATCTCACATATTGAAACAAAACCCGCTTGCCTTTTGTCATTCATTCATCCATATTTTTCAACCATTTCTCAATATCATTCATCCCAAAACGAAAATCCTCAAAAACTCCTACTAGTTTGCTCAACTTCTCGAATAACTATAGACAACTTTTAGAACCATATATGCTATTTTGAAATTCACCTGTTTTTACGTAAAAGTGTAAATCGAAGTAATAATTAACTCCAGAGAAGTTTTCTGATACTGAATCCAGAAACTTCATATCCATTTGGAGTTTGTTTATGATGGTTACCACAAAAATTGATATATCTTGATTTGGAATAAATTATTTTCAAGGTTCGCGTGTTACCGTTGACTGAACTTTGGTTTGAAATACTCAACAATTCTGGTGTTTTCTGAAATGAACGTCTAGCTTATGTTAGAGAATTCATATTTATAAAAAACATACACAGAAACTGGAATCTTGACAAACAACAGGTTTGTTTTTCAGTAAACCTAATAACAAGATTCAAAACTTGCTATTCTACAATTCATAAAACCTATCTCTCTTTCTCAGCCACATTTGTGAGCAAACAAGACAAATTAGGTACCTTGCGTTATCAAAAATGCGGAAAACTAGACAACCAACGTCATAGAACTCATCAATTTTTCAAGAAGGGCATTTCTCTCTCCAAATTGGTCGACATGCGAGAAAAAGTTCTTAGGAGCTGAGAAGAAAAAAAATTTGGGGCGTCCTCCTCCTCCGTCTTCTTTCAAATATAAATACGGCACGCACCCTCAATTTTTTTTGCTCTTGATGTCATTGTTGTGTCAAGGTCCCGCTCGTTTCCTCCATCATGTCCTTCTCAGAAACCTTGTTGTCCCAGGGACTCACTGAATTATTCCAAATTGAGCGGTCTTGTCCGATATCACATTTCCCTTGTCGTTCAAGCAGCCCCCAACCACGTTTCTTCCTGTCTATCCAATCTCGGCCCGTTGCGCCCCATCCTGGTATTCTGTTTCATTTTGCGTTTGACTCACGTCTTGTACCACAATCGTTTAGTGTTTCTTTTTGGTTACTTGATTCGTCATTCGAAAAAAATTAAACATCAAGACTCTGGAAACTGAAAACAATCTTAAATATTTAATAATATGTAATACATCAACTTGCTCCTCGTTGAAACTCTTATCAGCATGCACTCTGCAATTCTAGTGTAAAACCTTTTTTTGACATTTAGTCTCTCTTTTGCACTTAGTGTTACGGAGCAAAACAACACTCGAATTCTTAGCTCAAATATCCTCACTTCCTTCTTGCAACCGACACCGACGTCTTCAGTTCTAAATGTGAACTTTTACTCTTCTAGATGAATTATTTGCCGAGTGCTCTGAGGACTCCAAAAAGTGAGCCCTTCTCCGTTAGTTTCTATTTCCAACTCCAACGATATAATCTGTCTGAGAAGTTTCACTTTTGACGAGACGTTGATTCCTGAGAGCCCTTGTCAAGTATGCTTCAGATATCCACACTAACCCTCCCGTCTTCTCTTCTTTCTTTTCATCCCATTCTCTTTTTGGGAAGATTTGAAGGATACATTTGCCCTTTATCCCGTTTTCTTTTTTCGAGAGAGTGGAGAGGAACTCACTTCAGTATATTCCATCAAAACTCAGATTCTTTTTTCTTGTACTACAACCTCGCGGAGTAATAAGGCAAAGTGCATTCATTTTCTTGAAGGGTTCCTGACTTCATTTATCAAGAAGGAATAGAGGATGCACCATTCAGTTTTTTTTTTCCCATCGAACTAATGGGTTTTCCCGGGGAACTCGAGAAAAAAACAGAACTGTTCAAGAAGAACATTGACGAAGAGAAAGTATTGCCCATTTTGTCACGCGCCAAGGTGACATGACGTGACATCAATGAGAAAAATCAGAACCGAAGCATCTTGCGTCGAGATTTTAGTACTAGATTTATGGGTTTTCTGGGACACCTTTTGCCCTTTACTAGGAAAAGTAATATAATCAGTGACCGAAACGAGGTGGTGTCTTGGGATAAGAAAAAAACACTTTTAGTATAATCAATTTCAGCAAAACCATTTTTTTTAGCTTTTGGAGAAGAGCGATCCACATATTTGAAAATTTTATCCAAATTATTGAAACTTTTTTTTGAATTCTTTGTCACTATTAAATAAGTGTTTCTACTATAGACATCAGCACTGAGTATGAGTGGATTAAAATTTTTCGTAACAGGACTTCTTTGTTATCACAATTTTGAATTCCTGAATGCCTCCCATACCACTATGTGTTTTGCTTATCAAAATAGTAGACATCTCGATACCAAGAATAAATAATTAGAACAATAACGCGTGATATGTAGGATAAGATAAACAAACAAACAAACTCATTAGTGATCTCCGCTCTATTTGTTTCTTCTTCTTTTTCATTATATGTTATGTATGCGAACCGGAATTTGAGTAAAAAAAAGTAGAGAAATCTCACATTTTTTCTCCCTCCGTTTAATAGTGCTCCTAATGATGCCAATTTGTACATTTGAGCCCGCTCATATGCACCCGAGATTTTGAGCAAGGTACAAGAGGTCTGAGAGGAAAATATTTCAACTGACAAATTATTATTGACAAAATAATTTTTTTCAAGATTTCGTATTTTTTCGCCTGCCCCCACAAGGCTATAGACGCCTATAATCAGGTTGTTGACAATAGTATCCGGAACTAGTTCTATCTCATATGTGTCTTCCAGTTTTTTTCATTTTTCAGAACCTTTGTTCCTCACTTTTCAAATTCCGGGGTCTTAGTTTCTACCTACTCGTTTTTTCTCGTTTTTTTTATTCTGCACTCTTTTTTTCCAACCAGAACAAAGCTTCCTACGTCAGAAGACGGCATGTTTTTTCAAACTCATTGTCAGAATAGTGTTTGCTCCTTTCTCCCTCGCATCATTCTTCTTCTTCTTCTTCTTTTTTCGTGTTTTTTGCCTTCTTGAAGTTTTCTCCAGTGAATGATTTCGGGGGCCTCTGTAAGCTGTGGGTTTCACTCCCAAACGTTTATTTTCAATCTCGCGATTTCATTTAATCTAAACAGAATGCAATCCAATCAACACTTTCAATCAACGCAACCAATTCCGCGCGAAACTTTAGCCGGATTTCTAATACCTTTTTTTCCAATCATTTAGGTGGGCCTTGAGTAAAAAAGGGGTGTGTCTTTGTGCATAGAAGGAGAAGAAAAGGGGTGGTGCTTGGTGGGTGAGCTCTTGTGTAGACGTACGTCAGATTGAGACCCGCCCGGTTTTTTTCTCGTTCAGACGCGCAGGCGCAGTTAATTGAATTTCGCTCCGGCGCCTGCCGAAATCATTTCGGCACTTAAAAATTGCATCTCACCACGCCTTCTCCCATTTCTTCTTTTATTGAAACTCTTGGAATTCATTGGAGTCTACTACTTTGTTCCACTTTTTTCTATACTCAAAATCTTGAAAACTTTTTTCAGCTTGAAAATCATCTTGCGGGTAAATCTCAAAACCCGTTCAATGAAATCCAAATAATTTATTCCCATTAAAAAGGTCATAAGTTTTTCTCAGTCCGATCATTATTAACTTGTAATAGTGCAAGTTTCTTCATCTAGATTTTCATTGACCAACTATTTAAATCAAGAGTTTGAATTAGGATTCTACTCCTTTTTGAAATTTTCTTTGCAACACCTTCTCCACAAAAGTTAACTTCATTCTTTTTAGTCATGGCGGAGTACAAACTTCAATACTTCAACATGATGGGAAGAGCCGAGCCAGCTCGCCTCATCTTCGCCTACGCTGGAGTCCAATACGTGGACGAGAGAATCGAGAAGTCCTCGTGGCCGGAAATTAAACCAAGTACGTAAAACCTTGAAAATCAAGTGGTTACTCCGAAAATAGAGAATAGAATCAAAAATGAGAATCAATAGAGATATGTGTGCTTGCAAACTTTTCAAAGAGTAAATCAGTGAATGCATCAAACTTCACGCTTAGAATTTCTTAATTTGATCATTTCAGCTACTCCGCATGGAAAACTTCCAGTCCTCTACGTCGATGGAAAACCATTGGCCCAGAGCCGTGTCATCGAGCGTTATCTCGCCAAGGTCTTCGGTGAGTAATCACCAATTAGGGGAATATGTTTTCTTGAAAAGTGTTCGGTGGTCATTTACTTCAAGAAACAAAACACAATCGTTAATGTATAATAATGGGAAAAACGTTCCCGAGAGAAGGGTCATGAGGAAGTCTGAGCGGAACCAATTATGCGGATTCGGAAGATGACCAACAAAAAACACTTATTTTTATCAAATGGAATGTACCGTAAAATCTGAATTAGAAGGGCGAATGGATTTTTCCTACACCTAAAAAAATATTTCCGAATTCTCGAAACGAATCAAAAAATCTGTCGGAGAAGAGATTTGAAACATATTTTGTAACGGTTTTAGTCAACTTTTCACAAGGCTTCTAATAAGACCGATTTTACGGTAAATATTTTCAACAATAAGATCTTACAGGGCTTGGAGGCGAGAACGAATGGGAAAGTGCCAAGATGGAGGAGCTCGTCGCCTGTGTCGAGGATTTCCTCATCGAGATTCAGCCATGGTTCAAGGAACAGGACAACGCCAAGAAGGTAATCTCCTTTCTGATAAAGGTGTATGTGAAAATAATATCATTTCTTATAGGTGGAGATCTTCAAGAGTCTCATCGAAACCACTATCATTCCATTCATCACTGCCTTCGAGAACATTCTTCAAACCAACGGAACTGGATACTTCGTTGGGGACAAGGTATGAAAACTGAGAATTCCATTCGTTCGGGAAATTTTGACGACCGTTCGTCCTCAAACCCAGCCGACGAAGCCTAGCAGGCCGGTCAGATTTGAACCTCCGCTTAGGTCATTCGGCCATTAGGCTGCTTGGGATGATCACCGATTTTCGACCGAACGAAGTAAAACGCTTATGAAAACCTAATTTTATCAATCATACTTTCGTTAGAGCAAATGATTCTCTGTCCTTTGTGAATAATGCTCTTGTGGTACCCATTCCCAATTTGAATAATTTAGATCTCCTACGCGGACCTCGCCATCTTCCACATCTTCTGGTTCATGAACTCGAAGATCCTTCCAGGCGCTCTTCGCAAGTACCCAAAACTCCATGAGTTCATCGAGAAAATCTCGAGCATTGACTCCATCAAGGAGTGGATCAGCTCCCGCCCAAAGACTGAGGCCTAAATCGTTTCCTCGTTGCATTTTCTCATCAAAAAGCTGTTCCATCTTTTCCATCAAAACAATTTTAAAAATTGATACTGCACACACGCTCTACTGGAATCAGCTTATCTCTAAGTTCCATTAGAAACCGATTTTCAGTTGAGCGCGTTTGCATATCCGATTCCCATTGGTATTCTATCCTACCCAAATTTTCATTCCATCACTAAATTTTAACACCAAAAAATTCATCGAAACCATCTGTATGAAACTCAACGTTTGATTTCAACACTCTTTCCAATTTTTCATCTGATGATTTTTCTACTTTGGTAGAAAAATGTATTTGAAATTTCAACACAAATTTTTTTGATTCCCTTTCTCATCCGATTTGCAAATAGGCCACTGTAATCCCCTACATTTTTTCTTTTCAATTCTTTTTTCAAATATACAAAAAACCCATCTTCCGCTTTTTTCTTGATTGTGAAATATTTTGAATAAATATATTTTGAGGCAAAAAATAAAAGAATAACCGCGAAAACCCCGTGTGAAAGCAAAACAATAAATAATTTTCAAAAAACTAGATTATTAATTAAAACCCGGGTGGCAACTCGTAATGAAATCGAAGGAAGTCATAGTAAAACATCTTCACAATAAATTCAAGCAAATATGGAGACTTGATTAACCTGAAAACAACAACTGGAATCAGATAAATGTTTTTTTTTTTAAACTAACCTGGAGTAATAAAATCGTTTAGCTGGTGTTCCTGATGTTGAATGACTTGATTTCTTATAGATCAACTCGTTTTTAATAAAGTCGATGGATCTTCTGGGTACCTAGAACTGATTTCATCACACAATTTTCAACGAAAAACTGTTCTTACTTTTTGTCGACGCAATAAATCTCCAAATTCAGGAACCAACTTGTCTTCCGCATTGCCAGAATATCGAATAAACTCAAAAAACTCAAACTCCTCATTCAAGTCGCAGTGCCAAATTTGAGGGAAGAAATGAGCATCTTCCATTGTCCGATGGGTTTTTCTCTTATATGAGATCTCCATTAGTCTTTTGTATTCAGTTTCTATGAAGCACGTCATATTCAAACCGCATCCATTGCACTGGGTCTCATTTGTTTGAGATATTCTGCAAGTAATATTGATTATTTGGAATGGTAAACCAAATTACCTGACACATCTGTCGACGTAACCAGAAACAAATCGATCGATTGGATCTCGAGTCACCATTGAAAATGACCAATCCGTTTTTACATAAGAAATATTGAAGGCATCTCGTACTGCCGTGACACTAGAGAACTCATTTTGGTTTTTACATAATCTGAAAACTTGGCTTATTTTTATAAGTCCAGTTTGGGTACCAACCTCGTATTGAATTCATCATCAAAACTTCGACCCGATTCTTCATATCGAGTTTCATTATATAAGTAACACATTGCACCAGTCATCATGGTGGACATTGATTTTTGTACTACACAATTGACCATTTTATATTTTGGGGACACCTAAAAATTGAAGTTTTGATAATGACTTTGAAGAAAACCGACTCTGAGCATAGTTTCATATCTACGATTGAACGGTGCACAAGTAGCTCTTTGCTTGCAGAGCGCTTTTGCAGAAATGTTCCGATTTCGAGGAGGGAGATCCTGAAACTTTAGATTTTACTATAGTGGAGGATTTCACTATAGTAAATTTTGGATTTTATTAAATGAAAAACGCCAAATAAATATAAATCTTGTAACCAACTTACATGTGAATTCGCCCTTACTATATCATTCAGAGCAAACAGTCTGATTTGCTCCGCTCTCATATCTCTCGTCTTTGGAGCAATTATCATTGTTGAATTCTCTCGAACATCCGGTCTCAAAGTCAACAGGTATCCATATAGTGCGAACAAAACTATTACAGGGAAAATCATTTTAGCTATCATCGTGAATGTTACTGGCACTTTTTCGGACATAGTTGAGAATAAATGAGGTTTCGAATTGTACCTAAATGTGAAAATGGATCGGAGGATTTGTCGTGTAATCTGTGTGACGTCGTAAACTGGCAAACCGACAAATGGTTTTATTATCTTCAGTACATAGACAGTTTCATTGTTACATATGTAGGGGTGCAAGATGAGGCAAGATGACACAAGATATGAATTTGAAAATGATATGGCACTTTACTATTCTGTGGAACTTCTCATCTTTGTCCTTTTTTGGTTTCCCTTTTCCAGATTGTTCTAGAAACCCTCGGGAAACGGGTAATTGAGAATGACAAAGTCGTGGTAGAACATTCGCACCACGTATTCCATTAACAGTGGGTTCTCTCGGAGTCTGCAAAAACAAATTTCACTGCTGCCCACATTCTTGAATTTCACATAAAGACGACAAGACCCCCCAATGTGTACCACCCATTACCGCACTCTTAAACGGACCAAAAAGGGAATAAGAGAAAGAGCAAAAAAGAGTCGGAAAAAAGTGGGCGTGTCAAGTAAATTTTGTGATTTCTGAGATGTCACTCATTTCCGCCCGACGCCAGTTTAGGTCACAAGTTCGTCAAAACTTTTTGGCGGGCGACAAAATGCTATTTGACCCTATTTTGCATATACCACACACCTTTTTTGGTAGAACTCTCTGGCCGGGGAGTAGGCAGTTGTGTGCGTCGTTTTTCGATTCTTGGTTAGCTCTTCCTCGATGTACTCTAGTTCGTTTTCTGGGATCTGGAAAATCAGATTATCATATGACATCTAGAAATAGTTCATTCTGATCAAATCTGAACTGAAATTAGAAATGGAAATGTCATTCTTAGTTCCTTCTGGGGTTGTGAACCGGACCGAAACAGGCCGGAGATTTTCTCCGCTTTAAATTGTGATTTTTAAGTCGAAATTTATATGAAAATGTAGAACTCGATGAGATCTACATAATGATGTTGTTCAATGAGGTTGCAATGCGGGTTTTCTCAAATGTTTTTTTAAAGATTTCGGCCCGTGTAAGCTCGGCCCGTGCACTTTCTGACGTTTCATGGAAAATATAGATAAGGAATTTAGATTTTCTAACCAAAAATCTGCAGAACACCTAGAGTTCTACATTTCCATTCAAATTTAGACTTGAAAATCACAATTTAGAGGGAAGAAAATTTCGGCCCGGTTCCTTCTATCCCTACATTTCAAACTATCCCTAGTTTAACTCATTTTTTTGCAGTTTCTAGTCTAATATCGCCATGAGAGAAAAATGACTTCATGATAGTATGTGTTCCAAAACAATTCATTTAATGAGTTGCTGTTTTTCAAAGATACTCATCTCACCCCTTGACGTCGGCCAATTTTGAACAAGTCCTCCATAAGTTGCTGAGACGGATCACTTGAGTATCGAATGAACTCGTATTTGCGTCTCATTGATTTGATATCGCATCTCCTGCAATATATGTAGAATTTCTCAAATTATCCATTTGAAACATTTTTGTTCTAACCCGCTCTTTCATAAGGCACATGTCCACTTCTACCACAAGCCAATTGAAAAAAGTTTAAAAAAATATTTCGGAAAAAAAGAATAATATGATTTTCAACTCATTTTCATTACCAAACTCATCCTGGATGAGATTTTTCATCCTTCAGAACTTTCCTTTTTTTCTTACTCCCATGAGAGGAAGGAATCATCTAACAAAAAGCGAGTATCTCAATAATTTACGAGGGCTCACCAGTTCTGCGGATAAAAGTGTCGATCCTCGAAAGTGTTTGTGAGAACCCCTTTGGTGGCCTGCTTTTTGAATCTCTCATACTCGCTCAAAATGAAGCATGTCATATTCTTATCGCACCCATTGCATGGACTCGGTCCTTCCGCCACTCTGCAATGTCACAATAAAGTAAGAAAAAGAGGAGAAATAGAGGCAGGATTTGCACTTTCAAACGAACCTTATGCATCTATCCACATAGCCCGATACGAATCTGTCAATGGGGTCCCGGGTAATCATTGACAAACTCCATCCATCCATTTCGCTCGCATTGTACTTTCTTTGAAGACTTTTCAAGTGACGAAATGTGTTGTCTCCTCGGCATAGTCTTAAATTGTTTGATAAGAATCTTCTTTGTTTTCGACTTTTTCTAAAACTCACGCAGCTTTATCCCATTCCGACATATTCATTTGCTTATCAACCTTCACATAATGGTCCCTATTATATAGATAGCACCAAATCCCCGTAATAACTGTAGACATACTTTTGTGAACTACACAGTGGGCCATTTTGTAATCCGGCGCAACCTTCAACAGAAAAAATTTCATACTATGATCTTTGTTGTAGTTCTTTCTCACTCTATATCTAGTCTCGTGGCGCATGAATGGTCGGATACAGTGATCTGTGTTGTTGCATATATCGTGGGCAGATCCATTCAAAACCCGAGGTTGGATTTTCTGAAGAATAGAAATTTTAGAAGGAATGTGGCAAGAAAAAAAAACAAATAATTAATGACATCTATCTGAAAACAATTGGTCTGGATAGCATTGAATTTTGAATTTTGAATTCTGAATTGACAAGTGTTCAATTTCATGAGTCAGAAGATATTTGGACGGAAGAATCCAAATAAAATTTTTAAGCTTCTTAATTTTTTCTTTATTTTTGAAACTTCCGATTCAATTTGAAATCAATAACTAAATCTTATAATTAGTAAAGAACTTACATCATTATTCTGCTCAATTATCTCATCCATATTTCTATACAAACTGAAGAACGTCTTCATTTGTTTTTGTTTCTTCGGTGGCTCGCTTCCATCTCCATCCGATATCGGATACACTTCTGATTGCCTAACATAACGAGTATAAGAATGCATAACTTCAGTTAAGAATATAGCAGCTCCTAGTACAAATAATACAAAACCCAGAATTCTGGGCAATAGATGGGTTGTCATTTTTTTGGTGCGTAGAAACTAGAATACTGCAAAACTGACAGTGTTTTATGGAACAGTTTCGAATGGGCGGAGCCAAAACGCTCTTTGAAAGTAGTGCAATCCATTTTGATATTGATCTATCGAGATCGGGTACAATTATGAATGAATTTTACGGCCGGTAAATCTGTCACCCACGTGAAGCAGTCCTTCCGAAAACGAATTTTGTGTGGGGATTAAATTCTGTTCTCCATTGAAAAAACTGTCTATGTGTTGATACCGATCTCAATAGACTGAGTAATGTAGTTGATCTTTTGGCGAACAAAAAACACGGACTGAAAAGTCCTTTTTCCTTTGTTCTTTGCTATTTAGTGCGGCGACAACAAAGGACAAATGACTTGGAACTCGAATAAAGAGTTTCAATTCCCTCGGAACAGTTAGAAGACGACACCAATGTATTTTCGTCAAAAAAAGGAGTGAAAAACAGGAAAAAAGCGAAATGTTGCGATGTGTCTGCAAGTTCTTGGCATCATGTCCGAAATCGTGTCTCCTTTCCTGCACGCGAGAAGAGAATTTCAACAGAGAAGAGAGCTTCTGATTTTTCTCCAGGGACCGGTTTATCACCTACTCCGGTCACTTCATATTTTTCAAACAGCGTGAGAAAGAAAGGGCCCACACTTTCCCGGAGGCTCATTTACAACCTAAGGAAGCAAAAAAAATAACAGGATGATTTGCTAAAAACAATTTTTCGTTCGTTTCTGTTTTTTTTCTGACGAAGAATTGACCTTAATCTGTTTCGAAAAATCTCGACTCCTTCTCAATCCGTGTTTTTTTCTTCTGAATTTCGAACACGTTTGGTCCCAATAGACCAGTGTGTCACAGAGTCTCTCACAATTGGTTTCTCATAACTTCTCAACTCTGCGACTTTTCTTCTGTGACTTTTTGCCGACCATGAGACTATGATAATCCAATTACTCTCTGGATTCTTCACGAGGAGTAGGAGTACTGCTAGAACTTCCTTGTGCACTTCTCCCCTGCCCCCGGAGCACATCTTCTCGCGTTAATCGGTGTGTCCACCAGAATACGGCTGTTTAAAATAAATTTGTCGAGTACATCAGGAAGCAGTGATTAATGAGGTGCTCCGAGAAATTTCGTTGGCCAACCGCTTCGTTTTCACATTTTGTCGCCCTCCCTGTTGATTATTTGCAAATCGCCGGGTCATTCTTTGTTCTTTGAATACCCGGAAGAATAGAGTAGTTCATCTAGATCTGGTGTTTGATTTTGAAAAGAATTTCACTTCGAACCCGGAAAAGATTTTCGAACAATTGCAACATTTTTATCTTACCAGTTTATCTGTAAATATTTTATAAGAGTTTCGGGGAAAAAAACTCTGTGAGGTCAAAAAAAAATTAGCGTTCAGATTGTAAAAAAAATGTCATCGTAAAACCTCAACTTCCGTCCCGTGCAACCAATTAGTCCCCACTCTTTTTTATTACACACCCACAGAAACATTTCCACGTTTTGGAAGTCAATCTGTCGCAAAAAGCGGACCAGCAATTTATCATGTGGGTCAAAGTGTGTGCGGGTTTCTGATGTCAGGTGATAAGTTCTTGGTCCTCGTTTCTTTTATTATCCAGGACCATCAATTATTCACAATGATTGCCTGCTTTCCGCAAGATTCGATTCCCTGTCTTTTTCGATTGCACTCGTGAAGTTTTTTGGATGATTCAAGATGATTTTTTAAAACGAAACAGTTTTTGAACAAAAAAACAATTAATTTAAAATAAAGCGAATTTATTGTTTGAATTGAAAGCTAGTAATATTGAATTGTATATTTGGTTCGAATAGAAAACATTCAATTGAGATACCGTAAATACTGTATTATAACGCCACCTGTATTAGAACGCCCCCTGTAATAGTACGCCACCTCCGGCGCTGAAGCGAAAAATAGAACGCCACCCTCTATTAGAACGCGACCCTGCCCAACGACGCTCAGCCGATACCGCGAGAGCTCTGTTTAGCGTGATTCGGTACAAGCCTTCAAATTATTGTTTCCAACCAATTTCATCGACGTTTTTCAATGAATTTATCGAATTAATTGATTTTTTCATATTTCACATCATGTAATCTTCTAATTTGTATCAGTCTTTCACTATGTCTGATACGGAGGGAGCAGATGAACATGTTGAACCAACGAAAACACGAAAAATTGGTTGTTGGAAAGTTGTTGGAAATAAAATTTGTTGTTGGTAAAAATTTCGCTCAGTCACAAAATCACTCTGAAAAATACAACGCCACCCTGTAGTAGAACGCCACCTGTAATAAAACGCCACCTTCAGCCCTACTCTGAAAAATAGAACGCCATGGCGTTCTAATACAGTATTTACGGTAGCAATCAGTTTTCAAATTTACTACTTTGAAATCAACTCAAACTGGAAAAGAGTTTCAATATTTTAATGGGGTTTTTTAGGTTTTGCAAGATTTATTCAACTTTGATGTTTTATTTTTAAATTCACAAAAGTCGTTACTCTGAAGAATATCCAATGAATTTTGAGAAACTGCCATGACTAGAACTGTATATCAAATCTTTTTTTAGTTCAAATGCTTGATAGTCGTATTTTTTGAGTCAAGAGCTTCAAAACCGATAAGACAAATCATAGGAACTCTTTCGAGCCGACTTCCAAGAAACTCAATAAGTACGGCAATTAATTCTAGCCATAAGATGGTTTTTGTCTCTGTTGATTCATGATAATGGGATTTTCAAAGTGAAGAGCTCATTACAACCGATAGGAAGTTAGATAAGAATTTTGCCGTTTCCTAGGAATAAATAGAGTAATTTATCAAAATCATAAGAATTTCCACGGTTTGGATGATTTAGGATAATGAGATTTTGGAAGTGAGAACTAAACGAAGATAGGGTGATGAGATAAGCATTTAGCTTTGGAGATTGATTACCCAAAAAGTTCGTAGAAAATAGATTTTTTCGTTGTAATGATTGATGGTAATGAGATTATGAGAGTGAATAGACTCCGCCCACAGTTAGAAGTTGGGAAGTCAGCCATTTGATTTGGTTCAAAGTATCTCTTGCCAAATAGTCACTCAACAACTGGTTGGAACTCTCGGTCAGTTTATTCTTATGTTTTGAGAACATAATCGTGTCATCCAAGAAAAAAATTTAGTTGAAACCTGAGCCCAAATAGCTCATCATTCTTTCTTTGCTATGAATGATAGCCTCACCCAAGTTTAGTGGTAGAAAAATTATTGAATGACTATTTCCTCTTAATTAATAAACGAACTTTTATTTCCTTTTTTCTCATGTCACATACCTGAAGATATAAATCTCTTGAAATTGCTTCTTGATTGGTTGTCTTCTTGACCTCAGCTAAAATCTCATGTTACAGAAAGAATTGCATGACAAAGTGCAATGTCATTTCACCTTTTGATTTGAAATTGGTTTGGTTTCTTACCACTGAGAACTTCAGTCTCATTCAGATGCGTACTTGAAGTGAGTAATTCGCAAGAAAGATTTTCAGGCAAAAAATTTTTTCCGAGCATCAGTGTCGTTTTAAAACCGGGTTTTCTTATTGATAGGTCTATAACTGATAAACTTGGAAAAACCGAAAAGAAAACATCGAAAGTTAAACTGATTGAAAACCGATAGTTTGAAATTGGATCACTTTTCTATCTTCTCTCCGAAACCCCCGTGGAATTCTTGTTGCTAAACATCACTCAATTTGTTCTCACCTTCTTCAAAACGTTCTGATCGGTCATCTGAACTTGCCGACTTTGTGCTTGATGTGTAAAGGAGGGGACCCTTTTCATCATGCACTTTTTGCTTTTGTCGGACTTCAATCCAATTTATTTTCTCTATGAATTGATTTAGCTTCCTTTCTTCTCATCCATTGACCGTTGATTTTTTTATTCAAACGTTTAATCTAAACAAATTGGCCGAGCAGGATCCGACCGGATGGACCTCTCAGCTGAACTAATTTGTTCGAAAAGGTCCTCTTTTTGTTCTTTTGTGGTATTCGTTGTTCTGAAAGAGTGTAGTAAGTCATTTTGATTTTCTCGTTTTTTTTTCATCGACACATTGCAACATAAAACCAATTCATGGTGTAACATTTTTCGAGATGAGCTGTCACATTATTGGACCCATCTAAGTTGAAACTCCGAAAGGTTCTCAAACACGCGAGGTCATTCAGGATAAAGTGTAAAGATAAACAAATGTTTTTTTTTTGTTTTAGTCATTTTTCAAATATCTTAATTAGAAAATACTTTATTACCGTTTTGAGTTCTGCAATTCCCGAAAAAAGTGACAAAAACAACCGCATAACTAAAATTAATTTCGATATAGTGTTGTTCATTTCGTTTTTTTTTCAAATGATGTGTTTTTCTCAATTATAATTCATTTCCAACTCATCCCGGAAAAAACGCAGCAATAGTTTGAATAAGATGGTGGCATTATAGCAATTTTTTGTATACCCATGAAGTGAGGGAAAATAATTGAATATGAACTCCATCCTATTTTTTACTTCTCACTGCGATAAAAAGACCTACTAGGCGGTGCTCCTCCTCCTCCTTTTCTCGCACATCTTCCCCCGAAGAATTGACCTCCGAAGGACCTCTCCCCCCTGTTATTTTGAGTCTACTTGACGAAACGAAAAAAAAGACAACAAATATTTGATGGACCCTCTTCACATTTAGTGGCAGCTCAAATTGGTATTCCTATCCTTCCTGAAAAATCTCATCAACTCATTTGTCTTCACTTCTTCTTCTTATTCTCACTTATTCACTTGTATTTTATTCCAATTCTAAACTTATGATGGACAGACAAGAAAGATCGACAATACGAAGGACGCGGTTTAATGAAGCCAGCTGTGTGATGTATATGAATGGGAATCGTCCTGAGACCACTGTGGTCCGAAGTCATTCACTTACTCAGAGCCAGTCACTCAGTGACTCAGCAGAGTCGGCTATTCGAAAGTTGAAAAAAGAAAATCACTGTCTGAAAAAGACGTTATCTCGAAGGTGGTCCGGTCGGAGCAGGTTAGTCGTGTTTTTCTTGAAAAACAGGGAAGGAACTTGTTAGGATTGGGTGTCTATGTATGAATGTATAAGTTGAGTTGCTCACACATATTCTTCAATGTCTCTAAAAACCTACGTTCTCTTGAAGTGAGTATTTTCATTTACCGTAAATTCTGTATTAGAAGGGCACCCAAAAATGAGCACATTCTTGAAATTAAAACAAATTAAAATTAGTCTAACAGAATCCTCGTCAAAAGCTGTCTGTACACGGCAAGAAATATGTTTCAAGTCTCTTCTCTAACAGATGTTATTATCAACTTTCAGAATTCAAAAAAAAAACTTTTTTGGTGTTAGAAAAATAACAAACCAATTGATAGCTGTTTCAATAAGCAGCATTTTATCTATTGACCGTATTTTCACTCGATCCCGCTGAAAAAATTATTCACATTTGAATGCGTTGCCGAGTCCAGCCCTGAAGGGCATGAACTTTTAATACAAATTTTACGATATGTTAATATACCAAAAATAAAGCAAAATTATAATATTGTTTGATCCTCACATGTTCTTTTATTTTATAAACCATATATTCCAGAGCCTCCACAAAATCCCATGAACCAACGGACATCTCCGATTTGAGTGATAGCTCTGATGATAACGATGATAGCCTCTACCTTCTTCGCGAAACATCAACTCTTCACGGATTCCGAGATGTCATGTTATCTGCTCCTGGACGTCTTCGATGCGTTTGGGTTAGTATTCTCGTTATGGCAGTGTTTATGACACTTCAAGGATGTTATCAAATCATGACTGAATACCAGCAAAGGAGGATAGTGGTGTCCTACTTTATTCAAGAAGCTGGTGAGCCAAATGGCACCAACGAGGTTCTAAAAACGATTTGTTTCAGATTCCGTTTGGGTACCAGATGTGGTGGTCTGTCCGTACAATCGATTCAACCGATCATTTTTTGAAGCAAATAACGTTTCATTTGAACTAGCACAATTTCTGGAGTTATCATTCCCTTCTATAGAACTTCCATTCGAAAATTTGATACAGAAAACCGAAGAAATCATCAAGAAAATAGATGCACTGGATTTTCAACTGGAGAAGATTTTAACGGAAAAGAATATGACATATGTGGAATTCTTACGAGCTGCATCGCTGAATTGTGAAGCGTTCTTTGCTGATCCTGCAAGATGTGCAAATATTACTGAAATGATGACATCAGCTGGAAAATGTTTCCGGATAGCAGGAGTGAAGCAGGTAAGTACATGTAATGAGATCAATACATTCACGTTATGTTTTCAGGAAGCCAGTGGGTTTGGTAATGGTGACCGATACATTATTGATCTACCGGAACAGTACTACAACCCTGGTATAAATCAAATGATCAATAGTGGAGTCATCATAAAATTGGCTGAACGTGGTCAGGGTATTGACAATGATCTCACATTCCTCCCAGCAGGTAAATTCATTTTATTGATTTTTATCTAATTGATTTTTCCAGGTGTCCACGCAATCATGCCCCTTCAAGGCACACAGTTTGAATTCATGAATGATCCTCCTAGATATGAATGTGAAGAAGATCCACATAAAAACTACAGCCGTGTGCATTGTTACGAAGGCTGCCTCACTTCCGATGCGCAGAATATTTGTCAATGCTCGCCCGCGGCCGCCCACGATCCGGGACATCCGGATAAGATTTGCACTGCAACACTTCTATACCACTGCTTCTTTCCGAATCTATTCACTGACGATGGCAAAGTGCCGAAGGAAAAAGTTGATGCGTGTAAGAAGAAATGCAAAGCACCGTGTCACTCATGGAATTATAACAAACAAGTTAGCTATTCAAATATTCCAAGTGAATCGGTAAGAATAATATTTTTCCATGCTGTATCAAATTTCATTTTCAGAGTCGTGCATTGATACCGAAAGAAGAATATGACAAGATGAAGCGACGAATTATTCTGGATATTTATTATTCTCAATTGGATTACACAATCATTAAACACGTTGTTGCAATGCCACTGTCTAGTCTTATTGCTCAAATTGGAGGTAAATCAGATAATTAGAAACGTTTTGCAAACAATTATGATGATTTTATTCCAGGTCAATTTTCACTCTGGGCCGGCGGTTCCCTTATTTCTCTTTGTCAACTTGTCATCTACACCAGTCGTTACGTTATGCACAAGTACGTGTCTTAAATTATCATTGTGTGTGTATGAAGGGAATTGATAAGGAGAGCAGCACAGAAAACTCTGCTCTCGAGTACCGCATACGCTTTCATCACTTTTCAGTTTTTGACGATTCAGAGAGGAATGAAAGAAAAAGAGAGAAACGGGTAGATCAGTTTAAGAAAGTCAAATATTTGTGCTTCATTTTCACCCATAAACATCGGTTGTCCGATAACACCAAAAAGGGTGAAAATGAATGTTCGATTTTGTTTGTACTTGTAAGAGGCAAGATCAAAACATTCTTCTCGAATCGGAAGTGATAACAACATCGAATATTTGCAGGTTCTGTGGAGTAAAGCACAAGAAAAGGCGTACCAAGGAAATCAGAGAAGACCAAGAGGCTCGTTCTCGAAAAGAAAAACGGAGACGTCAAAAGGACAGCCCTTTGAGCAATCGGTCTGTGTCAAAGTCTCAAAACGGGAACGGCAACGGGAAAATTGTGAATATGGAGATGATTGCCACACGACCATCAGAAACAACGTCTCCCATATGACATGAGGACTGGAGCTGCCATGTAGCAACCGTATAGAATGTATCATCAAGACATATATGGGTGTTGCGGGCAGCTTCAGGTGTAATTTTGATTCTTCTGTTGAAAATTGTTTTTGGAACTTGAAAATTCTTGCTAATCAGGTTTTCTAGAAATTTCTAGCTCCAAAAATAATACTAAACATTTTTTCTCCTTTCCTTCCCGCTCACAATCCTTGCTCTAAACATTTCTTCCATCTGTGTATTTTTTGTTTCTCATCATACCTATCCTTTTTTACTAACTTATAGTTCAATCATGCTTGTAAAGTTTGTTTTTTTCCGCATTTTTTTCTCTGTTCCGGCTAGACTTGTAATTGATGGGTTCCCTCTCCTTCCTCCTGTTTCATTGCACAATTTCCCTTCCCAAAAACTGTCATTTTTCCCCCCGATTATGTAATGTTTTCCTCTTCCAATGAAAGCAATAATATGTTCGAGCAAATATTACTCCTACACAAGAAAGAAATTCCGTTTCGTTTCGAATATAAGCATAAATGTATTCAGGCGCAGTTTATCATGTAACACTATCACCCTTTTTCGCTGTGCTTTACCACCATTCGCTTTCCTAACCCGGCAGCGTTTTATCAGTCAAAAATAGTGCCAGCAGTTTAATGGCCATTGTACGATACTAAGAAATGGTAAATCCAGTACGGTAGTTTTGTAATTTTTATTTTGAAAACATACCGTAAAATTTGTATTAAAAGGGCATGCCCTTCTATTTTTCCATCACCTAAAATTATTTATTCTGAAATTTTAGAATGGATAATGACGTTTGGTAAAGAAGAGATTTGAAACATATTTTGTAACTTTTCCAGCCAACTTTTAACGAGGATCCTAATAAGACTAATTTCAATCCGCTTCAATTCCAAAAATGTGTTCATTTTGGGTCGCATCCGAGTGCCTTTCTATTAAAGGTGCCCTTCTATTAGGGGCGCCCTCCTAAAACAGATTTTACGGTAGATTACTTCGTTCAATGACTTTAACTCTATATTGGAGGAAAATTTCATCTTCCGAATAATTTCAAGTATTGGAATAAGTCCAAATGAATTAACACCCTATAATGATTACAAAAGGGTTATGATCAAAAAATGGAGGTACAAAGTTCTCGATCACAACTTTTCTTGTCTTTTTCTTTCCATTCCAATCATACCGTACATCTGAACAATCTAACTTCTAAAAAATCTTAAAGTGTTTTTAAAAGTTTCCTCTCGCTATTTCAAACTAATATTGTTCCAATTTTCCTGCAAACGGTTTTTAAATTATAAAAAAACCATCCTCATGATGGCGAAAATTTGAGATGGTATCGCAGTCAGTTTTTGATGTCCTTAAGAAACTTCCCTCCTCGAATTAAGTTGTAAACTCTTTTGTCCTCCTAAATACGCTGTAAACTTGAACAGTTTGACCTGTTCCAAAAAGAATAATAACAAAAGAGTAGGAACGAAAAAGATCGCACTATTACCGCTAGCCTATAACAAAACACACGTTATTTTTTATCCCTCCACTCGCACTACTATTCAGTTTTTTATTTATTTTGATTTTACTCGTCAATAGTCACTCTCAATACTCTCGTTCTATTGTACGGGGTTGTTAGCTGCATATACAATACGTATGGCGCCTGACGCGAGAAGGTGTAATGCGTGGCACATGCTGCTGATAAGGAGAGGCACGGTTTGCCAAAAGAGGGGTCTCTCCTTGAGCGGAGCTCTTGCCATTACCGACTTTGCACTCCATTACAGCCTCATTCTTTCTGCTCTTGCCTTTTGACGATCTTTCGTCGCGGTCAATCACCATTTCTTGAAGCTGGGCTCCGTTTGGATTTTTTTGTGGGGTAAAAAATATTGTAATGAGTCACTCATGGAGCAGCATTCCATTCTTAAAAGGTCTCAAAAAAATTAAGCATGAGTCAGTTGCAAGTTCCCACTTCTCACCTAACACTTTTTCGCTTGTACACACTTTTCCTTTCCATTCATTGTTGTTCCTTTTCTCACCGTTCATGATCCTGACACCATCAGTTCTTTTAGACATGTCACGAAGTGGGGCTGTCAGCATCAACTTGGATGACGTTTTTGGCAACGTTCCAACTCTTACTTCCGCCACCAATGTGAAGCCGTCGGAGGTGAGATTATCTCAATTTTTCATGTTCTATTGATATTTTTACAGTCTGGAAACAGAAGCCGTAGAACTACCGCCTCCAGTGTCTCCACTGTGAGAGAAGTCCCGGTGAGTGAGATGTTTTGAAAATATAACGTAATTAGCTCTATAATTAATGATTCAATTGATAATTTATTACAAATCCTGTTCTGTTTCAAATTTTTGATTCTCTTTTCAGATCGGAAATGGAGTCCGTTCTAACACCACCTCTACCGCTGTCAGTCACAACCACTATCAACCCGCTGTGACTGCTCCACCACCACCAGTCAACGCTACTCCGATCTCTCATTACTACGACGCCACCCCAACCGCTGACCCACTTTTGGATTCGGTAAATTTGAAAACTCCAACTTTTTAATTACTATTTTCTTTTTTAGATCTTTTCCGCTGTGACCCTCCCAACTGTCAACTTGAACGGAGGTCATGATGATGCTCTCCGTCACCTGGACGAAGCTCTTTACGGAGAGGACCACGAATCCATCGTCAGCGAGCCACCATTCCAGGCTCCAAGCCATGTTAGCTCGTCCCATGTGAGCTCTCATAGACCACAATATGCCAGTGAGAATCATCCACAAAACTCTCACAGCGTGGTCTCCAATGGCTCTGCTGCTAAGGTGAGTACGCTTTCTATGTGTTCGCCCAGGTAAGTTTGTCCGTTTTAGAGACACGCCGCTTCCCGAACCGCAAGCCTCATCGCAAACGACATTTTCCAAGATTTGAATATCTCTTCCCAATCCTATGCATGTTTTGTCCGAAACTTTTCCCTTCTGAAAATGTAAGTTCGAACGTTTCAGCACTACGATGCCTACGGATCTGAGCCTCAACCGGATTATGAAGATGAGAAGAGCGATCACTTCAACCTTCATCATCAGTACCCAGTGAGACCAGGTTAGTTCCTCCATTTTTTGATTATGAGTCAGTGTGTTGAGGTGTATACTTTTGTTATGCACAACAGAAAGAGAACTAGTCACACATATTTTCTTGTAGTAAGATGTTCGACTATTTTTACACCAGCGAAAATCACATGAGTAAGTGCAGAGAGTACTTGGAAAGCAAAAGTTTGTGCTGACCCATGAAACTCTTAAGGAACAGTTGAAACTTTCATCTCGTTTTTTTTTTGTTTCAGCGACATTTCGAAGGATTATTAAAAGTGCGACGTTTTGCAAAAGTGACGTTTCGAAAATCCGACTTTTCACAAGTGTGGCGTTTCAAAAGTGCGATATTTAGCAAGTGCAATGTTTTCCTTTTGAAACGCCAAAAAAAGTCACACTTTCGAAACATCACACTTGCGAAACGTCACACTTTTGAAACGTCACACTTTCGAAACGTCACACTTGCCAAATGTCATACTTTCGAAACGTCATCTTTTGAAACATCGCGGAGTCGTTTTTTTCCATAACCAGTGATTTCCAGTGATTGCTCATCGTGACCGCTCCAACACCATTGACAGCGCTGCTTCTTTCGCCGAAAGCCGCTTCGGACAATTCGATGTCCATGACGATCATGATCGTTATCACGGAGAGGAAATCAACCTCCACCACGACGAGGTTGCTTATGAACGCCCAGACTCTGGATTTGCTCTCAGCGTATGTCATTGTAACTGTTTTCATCTCTAAACTTCTATTTGCAGTCTCCAGGAAGCGTTCATTCGCACCACACTCACGCTTCTTTCCACACCGGAGGAACCCAGAAGTTGAGAAATCTTCAACGTCAAGTTGAGGATGCACGCGTTAAGAAGACTCAACTTTCTCACCAAGTCGAGCGTCAGCGTGCTGAGAACGATCGTGTTGCTCATGCGAACTTGGCTCGTGAGGCTTCTCTGAAGGTTCACAACATTGGACAAGGAGCGAAGCCAATGGGATATCATGTTCGCTCTTACAGTCATGAGCACGAGCAACATCGTCATCATCTTCCACCACAGCCAAAGTCTAGCCATTCTTCTAGTGAGTGAATTAGAATCCTCACAGACCATGTTTATTGAATAACTGATTTTCAGAGAGCGTCGATTCTTCCAGCATCTACGAGGAGGAAGAAGTTCGTGTGAGCCCATTGGCTGCCAAGCAAAAGGCCTCTGGAGAGCATGTGAGCTTAGGAACCGTTCAATTTTCAATAATAATCTTGTTTTTCAGATTGCCAACAGTGGAAAGTACGAACTCATTGTTCCACAATACTATGTTGTTGAGAACTTCTCCAAGAACGACAAGATCAACAAGGTTATCATTGGAGGAGACGCACCAAGCAGCGATGATGACAAGACCCTTCTTTTGTTCGGACCAGTCGGATCTGGAAAGACTTCTGCTATCACCAGCATGATGAACTTCTTGTATGACGTCAAGAAGGAGAACAACTTCCGGTTAGCGGATGTTGGAAGTTATAGAAGTTATCAAAATCTTTTACAGATTTGTTTTGGACGAACACGTGAACGCTACTACCGGACTCACTGCATACGTTTTCAACAACACTGTTCTGCCATACAACGTTACTGTTGTTGATACTCCCGGAGTTGAGGACAGAATGGGAAATAAGACTGTTTCTAGGCTAATCAAGCAATGGTTCGAAAAGGAGCTTTTGGAGTCTGGAGCATTCCGTCTTGACGCCATCTCCATTGTTCTGAAACACGACGAAAACCAACTCGGATGGCCATTCATCTATGAATTGGCGGATGTGAAGAGAATGTTTGGAGATGACCTGAAAACCAATGTTCTTCCAATTATCACAAACTCCGAAGTTCTCCCACAACCAATTGCCATCAAGAGTCTCACCCAAGCCAACATCTCCTTCCTCGAGTACTACAAAGTCAACAACTCTGGATTCGCCCCTCTCCCAACTGGAATTTCTAAACTTCAACACAACTTGTACTGGACTCACGGAACTGCTTCATTGGAGAACCTTTTCAGAGTAACTATTCGTTATTTTTAGTTCGGATTAGTAATGTATTGTTTCAGGATTTGCAAGAGACCGTCCATCCACTGGTTGCCATTCTCAGACACAACAAGGGACAAAGAGTGGAGCAAGCGCCAGTGTTCGCCGATAAAGTTTTGTATTAGAAAATAAATTTTTGGTTCACTATTTTTTCTTTTTTTTTGTCTCAACGGTCTTCATTTAATCTCCCATTCAATTTTGTATTTATTGTTCTGCTTATCTCTCCAACAAAAAAAACTCCCCCACATTTCCGATAAACAATACTCTCAACTTCTAAGTTTTCAATTGGTTTTGTTTATTTTTCAAAAATTCAGCCGATTCGATTTTGAATATTTCTTAAATGCCATTTTACACTTTCGTGTTGTTTTCACATGTAGTAATCATTGGTCAGATACTTATCCTTATATTTACACCGGATATTTTCTGGAATATTTCTCATTACTACTCTTTAATTCTCTCACTTGGTTCTGATAAAATGAGTTCAACAACTTTTTTGAAACTCACATTTTGCATGACAAATCAAATGTGTGGCTCGTTAACGTACGATAATCAACTTTTTTTCTACTGATATAAATAATTCCCGATATTCATGATTATCGCCACCGAGAGTCTCATTCCTTCTCCTCGTCATTGGGTAAACATTCTATTTGTCCGAGACCCCGGTCTCTTCTTCTCTCTACCCTTAATAGTGTGTGAAAAGTAGAGACGCAGACGGTTAGAGAAGGGAAACAACACTCCTTGCAGGTCGATAGCTGGGTGTCTGACTCAGCGCACAATGTCATATGAAAACGCTGGCATCACGCCATTCTAGAACAACGTTTTCGGTGATTCTGCTTATTTCGCAATAAAATATTGCTTCTCTTCTTATTTATAACTCGATATTTATTCATTTCTCTTCATTTTTTTTCCTTTTCAGCTCATAATCATGTCGCTCAACACATCGCATACCCCTGATGGAAACGGAATCCTAATCTACAATGGAGAAATGTGAGTGTTTGTGAAGGAAATATGTAGAAAAAGTGGTTTCCTATTTCAGGATTCTCCTCTACACAACTGGTGTGAAACTGAAGTTCGAGAAGTATAACGTTCCGGCGTTCAAATCACCCAAATCTGGAGCTCTTTATCTCACGTCACACAGAGTAAGTGTGATCCTCAAAAAAACTTCACACTTTGAACTCTCGTTCTTCTTTGAGAAATAGCAGAGTCTTCATTAACCAACTTTTCCAAGTTTCACAGCGCTCCATTGCGAAATTGGTATAATTCGAAACCTTGAGCTTTCCCGCTCACTTTTTTCTCATGTAGCTCACGTCAAACATATTAATTTTGTTAAGTTTGTGTTCTCGACGTGACCTGCATAAGAAACAAGTGCGCGGGAAAGCTCAAAATTTCGAATTTCTCCGATTTCGCAATGGAGAGCGGTGAAACTTGGGAAAATTGGATAATATAAACTACCAGAGCCGATATTTTTTCGTTGGTTCTTTTCAACAACCTAATTTTTCTCAGATTATCTTCATGAATGACAACAAGAAGGAAGAGTTCAAATCATTCGCGATGCCATTCCACTCAGTGAGAGATGTTAAACTCGAACAGCCGCTTCTCACTCCAAACTACCTCAAGGTTTGTACACTTCCACCCATTGTAAATCAACCGCAATCATCTTTTCAGGGATGGGTTACACCGATGCCCGGAGGAAACTTCGAAGGATGTCCAGAGTGGCGTCTATCGTTCCCGAAAGGAGGATGCATCGAGTTCGGAGAGGCTCTCCTTCGTGCCGCCGATATGGGTATGTTACGAAATCCTGGGACCATATGCCTAATCTCATTTCAGCTTCACGTGCCCGTCCATTCGCCGCCCCACCAGCATATGCGGCTGGAAATACTGCGCAACCACAGTGCACTACGTACTATGCAGCTCCACCAACCTACTACTTGGTCCAAGGAACGTACCAAGGATTCCAGGCTCCAACCAACGTCTTCCCAGAGCGTCCACCGGGTAGATAAAGAAACTAGTAGTATTAAAAAAATCCGTTATTCTTTCAGCACAAAACGTCTACGTCTACGATATGCCACCACCGTACCCAGGAATCGGGCAAACTAATCCGTACCCAGCCGGTCAATTCCAACCTGTTGGAACAGTTCAGTACCAGAATTTGGGGGCGTACCCAGGACAACAACAACAACAGCAACCGGGGCCTTACCCATATCCCACAAATCAACCACCACAGCCTGGCTTCAGCGTGGGACAAGGAGCAATGCCAAGTGCTTCTGGTCTCCCACAGTACCAGAATCTTCAACAGCAATCCACTGCTCAGCCACCGGCTTACAACGCCTACCAAGAGGCTCCACCACTTCCTTCTAAGAATGGACCGCTGTAAATATAAGTGCTTCCACCGTATTTCTTCCAACTAAAGTGAGATTTTGAAAATTTCAAACTCACTTTCTCTCCATTTTCATGTTCATAAAGCGGTGACAACTGATTAATTTTCTTTCGCTCGATAAATGTAATTATTTGGCTTTTTATTGGAAAACAAATTATCTGGAATTGAATGCAAAACAAGGAGAGTAAAACTGAACTGAGCTGCTCATCGCACTTTGTTATATAACAAACAAAATGCGAAAACGGCGTCAAGAGTCGAGAAGAAAGAACGTATCGTGAATGTTTGATCGCGATGGAAGGAACGATGGATTCCGGAAGTTTAGTAGACACGGCCTCCAAGTCTGAAAGAAAAGGTAGGTTAACGGGGATCGTAGTCCGATGATATAAGGAGATTAGAAAATGTAAATTGAAAAACCTGTCGAACCGGCTAGAGTAGGAGTAGTTTCCACGGCTGAGAGATGACGAGAGGTTCAATTCCTTCTCGCGGCGGGATGCCCAAGTGGCTGGAGAGAGCCAGTACTGGAATATGACAATTTTTATAAAGAATCGATTTTGGAGGTGCTCATGGTGTTTTGTGTGAGTTTCCAAACTCAGGGAAGGAGCCATTTTTGTTATGAACTTATTAGCTATAAAAAACCAACCTTCGACAAAGTTCCAACGGTCATGCATCTCTTCTTGTACATATCAACAGCATCATCCACTGGCATGTATCTAACGTAGCTTCTGGTCGAGGCGACTGGCTTCTCCACACGTTTTTGGTAGTCCGGACGAGTGAAGAGAGAAGTATTGTAGGCGTTGAGTTTTCCCTCCAACCAGCGCTTCGTTCCGATGTCACGAATTCCAGAGTGTCTTGAGTAGACCTGTAAATTATTTGAAATAATCTATATGTTAATTTTAATAGCTCACCGATTCCGATTGAGTCAAAATACCGAGTCCAGTGTCAGTGTTTCCGTAGCTGTATCTGACGTATGGGTACCTAAAAAGTACCTGGTTTTCATTAGTTTTCTACAGATTTCCATACTTGTCAGTGTAATGTGGAGTGCTGCGTTGAACTCCGACATTGTGGAATGGTGGAGTCTTGGTGAGAGCTGTGGCGGCCAAAGATCTTCCGAAAAGAGTTCCTCCTGAAAATAACAAACGCAATATGTTTGATATAAAACATGCAGTTGAACGATGTTCTTCATCATCTCATTTTTTTCTCGGAATAGGACAGAAGAGACGTCGCGTGGGTGTGAATTGAGCATCGAGCAGCTGGCTCGGGAAAGAGTGGAAAAGAGATGAAAAAATGAATTGCAATTCATTGTCTCTCCCCATCGCCAAAAGTCCATTGTTATTATTCAGTGTTGTTTTTAAGAACGAACAGAACAATACTGAAAATGCTTTACTCGCGATGACAAAACAACCCGACACAACTGAATGAAACATCTTGAATCTACTTAGGGAGTTCAGATGAAATAATGAGACAAATACGTTATTAGGATAGGAGGAGAGGTGTCAAACAGCTAGAACACAGAAAAAGAAGCCAATGACTCCGATGAAAATAACGAGTATGATGGAACACGCGCTTTCAATCAGATAAGAGGATTGCCTACCACATTTGTTGATGGAACGAGACATGTAGCCACCGCCATATCCGTAGTCGGGACGCGAGAATCGGTTCGCCGAGGTGGAACGGGTCACTCCGGAGAAGGAGTTGGATCTGGAAATAATTTTTGGTTTTGGACGATTCATGATTTATAATGTCTTCATAGTGACACTATAACTTCTTTTGTAGGTGAAAATGAATTTTGATGCCAAGAATTGCATCTAGAAAATTTGAACCCCTTCTGTCTATTCATAAGTGCATCACCTGCCTGATCAACAAACCAAATTATTTTTGCTCTTTTTGACTTTTAGTGTTTTCCAATTAATTTCAGAAAACATAACTACACTATACTACAGAGGCTTCGCTGTTCCCACTTTCTTATCTCTCCCAATTTTCAACTTTTGATCAATGATCTCATACCTTCTCATTGCCGATGAACGAACATCGCTTCTAGAACGGGTGAGTGGTGAGATATGGTGGAATGACGGAGAGGTGAGCAATTCCATTTCGATCGTCGTCGTCTGCAATAATGAAGCGGAGATGGAATAGGATGAGAGCTAGAGCTAAGAAGAGTGGCAACTAGTGAGGGGGAGATTGGAAAGATCGAGAAAAGAAACTGGGACTTGGCATTTTTACACTGTCCCCGTCTCGAGGAGACACAAGGCAGCTAAAAAAATTGATTGTGTAGGGGAAGAGAGAGGGAGGAAAGAGCTCGAAACATAAAGATCCGATGTATCTGCTCGCTGAGTGGGACCCCGAGGAGAGAGAAGAGAGAAAGGAGCAGGAGAATTCAAAAAAATAATAAAAGAAGATGCAAACAGGAAACCATACGTCTAAAAGGGTTCTTTGATATGCAAATCTGAAATGGAAAAAAAGGGTTTTGCACACATTGACACGTTTCCGAGGAGAAAAGCACACAATATCTGCCACATTTTCGTCTTCTCAAATTGTGGTTTTGAAAACAAATTCATGGAAAATACAAATCCCTCTTGACGTTTTATACTCACAAATCCCGATTCTCTCCATTTCTTCAGTTTCTAGGAGACGTCGTGAGTTAGTCTCCTGCTTTTCATAGGATTTTAGTGCCTATGTAAATTCTTCTTCCCTATTTGTACGAGAGCTGAGGTTGTAAGAGAAGACTAAAAACTAAAACTTGTTTTTCAATTTTTCAGTAATTATTGATATCATCTTTGCTGCCTTCCTTGTGTACTCAAACAAATTGACTTCAAAGCTCCCAAACAATGTGGAATGGATCTTCGAGCTCAGGTTTGTTATGATTTCTTGCTCCAGGTTTTGTCTCAAGTCTCTAGTCTATAAAAATTTTAACTCAAATTACTAACAACGTTTCATTCGATGATTTCTCGTCCATTTTTTTCAGCTGATAACAAATTGGCCAATCACACAATTTCGAAAAAGCTTATCAGTTTTCTATTCATTGCTTCACATATTTAAAAATGGCTGTTTGCCTTCCAGTTTTTTTGTCAAATCAAAAATCCATATTTTCAGACATGGTTGTCGAGAACCATTACCCACATCTTTCAGAGCTTACTAGTCATCAAAAAGACAAAATCGCCGAGTTGAGATCAAAAACCAAGGATATCTTGGCAACGTTAGTTATTCAAATTTATTGGAATTGAAAAATAATATTTTTAGCTACCCCGAGTATGACACTGACTTCTCATTGCTTCGTTGGCTAATGGGATGGGATTATAAGATCGGTAAGTTTTTTTTTTTCAAATTCATGACCATAGTTCATTTTCTTCAGATGTGATCATCCCAAAGATGAGATACGCCATTGAAACTTTGGTGAATCTCGGAATGAACAACCATCAGACAACAAGCGTCGAGCAAATAAATAAAGACATAAAGAAGATGTCAGCTGTCGCCGAGTACTTTCCAGGAGGTATTATGGGACAAAGCAAACGAGGTGATGTGGTCTACATGCAGGCGATGGCCAAGGTTTGTTTTGTTAAAATTATTGGATTTGAGAATGTGATCCTCGAGCACAAAAAGAACATTTTGAAGATGGTGGGACATCAAAATTTTAATTTTCCTGAAACTCCTGTAAACTGAAGCTACAGGTCAATTGTTCCATTTTTCAATAATTCCGCTTGAAAACAGGCCTGAAATAAGAAATGCCGTAATATTTGATGCATGTCACACATACACTCCAACTGACACGCTCACGCAAAAATTCACAGATATGCCCTCAATTTCCCGCGAAAATCTGCTGTCCCGCTACCTTTAAGATACACCGAGTTGATTTTCTACTGAAAGCCATGCAAATATTTTCAGGCTCATCCAAAAACCTTGGTTAAAGCTGGTCCGACATCTCAACTGTTCCAACTTTGTATTTCTGAAACCGAGATGTCGTTCAAAATCATTCGTCGCACTGAAGAAGAAACCCAACGTAAAATGGGAGTCATCATCATCATGGATCTTGATGGTTTCAACATGGACTTGCTCTACACTCCAACTCTCAAAGTGTACATGAGTCTGCTCACTTTGTTGCAGGTAAAGTTGCCCTTTTATTTTTATCACCTTGAGGATAGTAACTTTTAGAACATTTTCCCTGACTTTGCTCGCAGAATCTTTATCATCAACTGCCCCACAATGATGTCAGCAGTTTATGCGATGGTCTCGCCTGTTTTGTCGTCGCAGACCCGCGAAAAGGTAGCTTGGCACTCTTATCCTTATCCAGTTCATTTTTTATTTTCGCTTCACAGGTCCGATTCTTGGATAAGGACTGGAAGAATCATCTGATTGAGGAAATCGGCGAGGAGAACATTTTCATGCATTGGGGAGGAAACAAGAAACATGAACATCCGTGCGGAGATATTCGGATGGGAGGCAAAGTGCCCGAGAGTCTGTGGTGAATTTGAAAACAAAACCAGAGTAACAAAACTGAAAATAACCTTCCAGGTACAATGACTCCCACAAACTCGAAGCAGACCGTACTAAAATCACCGTGTCAGCCAGATCCAAGACAGAAGTATTATTTCCATTTTAATCGTTCAAAGATCAACAGTTTCATTTTTAGGTGAAAATCTACGGAGAAAGTGGAAAACACTTCCATTGGCTTTGGCGAGTTAGCAGTGGCGACATCGACTTTAGCATCGAGAAAGACGGTCGAGTGGTCAGTTTTCATTTTCTTATCATATTTACTCAACCAGATCCGACAAGTTTCACTCTGCTTATTTGCGAGAGTGGTCACTCTTTTTGGTGTTTTTTGAACAATCTGAAGACACGGTTTTGGTTTCTTATCAATAAAACAAATAAAAGAAACACAAGTTTGCACAATGATTCTGATTTTGAGCAAAACTTGGTATCATCTAATTATTTTTAATTCAGGTATGGCCAGTTTTCCGGTGTTTGACGGAATTCCATCCAGAGATTGGATCCTTCAAGATTGAGGAGAACGGAGAGTATGTCTTCATTTTCGATAACTCTCATGGGAAAATCTTTGGTAAAGATGTCAAATACAAAATTGTTCTGGAATAATGGGAAGGGAACTCAACAAACTTTGGCCGTTTCTTTTTATATTTTTAGTGTGATGTAATTTGTGTTGTGTGGGATTTTCAATTTGGTTGTGAATAAGTGAATAAAGACTTTGTCAATGAAAAGCGAAAGTTCGATATCGATTAATGAGTAGCGCATTCAGAATCAAGAAGATACAGGATGAACTGCACCACAAAAGTATATCCGACCCCGACGCGCAGTCAGTGTCTTCCTCCTCCTCATCTTTTAACCGGGTCAATCAGACAAAAGTTTCGCTTTCATGATGAAACTTTCTTTCCTCCCAATTCACCTGCGACCACATTTTTTCCCTATCTATCAGTTGAAAAGTTTTCCCGAGGGAAAATTGTGACCCAGAAAATAGTATCATAGAGGATTAATCAGGTAAAACGGCTTTCAATTAATACTAATCACAAGCTTCCTTTGTTTGAAGTTTTTAAATATCTCGAAATATTCCTGGTTATTCCCTCCTATTAAGCCTTTTGATATCAGGAAGTTCAGAAGGTCGTCCGAATGGTCTTTCGCGCAACAATCAGCCATTCATAATTCATATCTTCCTGTCAGTGATATGACAATATATGCCATCCATTTCACTTTTGAAGAAACTGTGGATTTCATTTTGAATCTCGGTTTCGCTTCTCTTTCATCCCCAAATCCCGCCGCTGATTATCATGTGTTTACGCGCGGAACACACAGACGAAATGACCGCGTTTGGCCCCTTATCATCATCCGTGTCTTGAATCTGGACACTCCCGAAGGGAAACCGACATCATCACATTTCACTAGCAAGCGCCCAGGGCAAGTAGCGCTCGCTCAACTTTTTCTCGGCCACCAGGCATTCCTCACTCCGCCTTTCTCTTTCGTTATCTGTCCATCCCATCTTGTTCCCTCTCCTGTTCTCATCCGTATCCCAATCCTGTATAGCTCTTTTTTCTAAATCTTTACGATCCTTTAAAAATCGCGCCTCTCGATTGCCATTCATCTCGAAATTTGTTGCAGAAATGAGGCAGTTGGTGCTTCTTGCCTTGGTGTCTATAGTAGCCTCCAAAAATGTTTTCGTATCCTCTCCATTCGACAATTTCAGGATAGAATGCCCCAAACGAGTAAGTCCCATTTCTCAAATTAGGTACTCTACTTCAATGCTGAATTCCAGGCAGCTGCCACAGAATTATCTGTCAGAATGGTAGAGTCAGTGGGTCAAAAACGTCAAGATGTAGTATTCGATATGTCGTGTGAAACCGTCGAAGATCTGTATCCTTGGATCAACATTCCAGTCGGTGTGTCAGACATTGAGCGTGAAGATTGCCACTATTCACAAATGATCGACCCGATTCTCGACGAAAACACTACATTCACGTGTGCTCCAAGAGAGTATCTTGCCGGAATCACCAGACTTTCGGACACAAGGTTCTCAAACAATTAATAGCACCTTAGTCGACAACTGTTTCAATTTCAGAATCCAAACAATGTGTTGCCGCTTGAGATCTCGTGATGAATTTAATTGCAAGGATTTGGTGTTCAACAAACCAATTGGACTTACCAGAAGTACAGTAATCGAACACGACAACCAACTCATCAATGCCATCCGAATTGAGGAAAGAAACTATGTCGTCAGATTCTGTGATTTGGCTCCTCGTGCAACGGGTTAGTAAAGTCTGTTGCAGCAGGGGTTAACTTGATTATCAAATTTCATGGGGCCCCTTCAAAAGTGTAACTTTTTTTTTGCTTGCGTCTGCTAAGAGTTCGTAAAAAAATAGCATGTGTTCAACATATGTTGAAAGAATTTCTTTTATTACTTTTCGTGACGTCTTGAGCTTGACAATTAGAACAGAATTTTGAATTCTCAAGGGGATCAGAAGCTGCAAGTCACTATTTCAGCTTCAATTCTCTCTGATGAAAAAGTGAGATCAAGCACACCTGCTGCCACTACCGAGGAAACTCCAGTTTCCCAAGAATTGGACACAAATTCGGACTCCGAATTGGAAGCACAACAACCACACAAGCAGGATCCTTTGTAATATAGATAATGAAATGAATTTGATCATAACGTTTTGCTTTATAGGAAAGTAGTCAAGACACAAAAGGGTTCCGAACAACCAACCAAATTGAGAGTCCCAATGCATCCACCACCAAGAATCGAAGCTGCTCCAGTAGTCGAGTTCCAAGAGCCATCCCTTCCACTCGTCGAGATCCCATCAGACGCTGTTGATATTAGTGAAGCCGATCTGGAACCACTCCCAACACTTCCACCTGTAACTACTCGCCGACCATCAACTGTACTAAAACTCTCAAGTTGATCTCAATTCCTAAATTTATTTTCAGGTGTCCTTGGCTCTGGTCACTCTCCCACCAACCACCACCACTACCGAGGAGCTCCCCGTTGAGCAAGAACTCCCAATCACAGAGCAAATTCCAGAAGAGGAAACAACTTTCCCACAGGAAACTCCAGTTTTCAGTCAACAACTCGTTGAGGATATTGTTAAAAAGATTGGATCTGCTCAATCAGAACAGAAGGCTGCACAAATATTCCAACAATCTTTGAACAAGATTTTGCAGAATGCAAATGAACAACCAATTGGTAAATGAGTCAGACAATCGAATAACTTAAGTTTTCCTTGTTCAGAAACCATTCAGCCAGCCGGTCCACCAGCAGCCAGACCACCACAAAACTTGGAAAATGTCAATTTTGAGAATGAGCAATTCCCACAACCAGCAGGAAAGCAACGATTCTCAAAGGAACTTTTGGTGAGATATTTGGCATTTTCGCAATAAAGGTTCGTTTTTTTCAGCCACTCAGAAAGTCTGTTGACGGAGAAGACTTCTCCAACTTGCAACCAGTGAACGCTGAAGGACGTCGTCGTTCTCCAATCAGAACACACAGACCACATGTTGTAAGCCTTGATGAACTTTCCGAGTGATTTTAAGTTTTTTATTTGGTTTGCATTCAGTTCTGTCCGGTTTTCCACATATTCTCGGTTTTTGAATACCTGAATTGCTTGTCTGTATATTTTTCACTGCTCCACGTTACTTCAGTTTTCTTTACCTGCAAATTTAATAACTTGTGATTGCACTCGGTTCCCATAATAAATCCACACGTGTTTTGTTATTGTCTCATATCCAGAACAATGGTCAAAAATTGAGTTTAGGATATCTGGGATTCCGATGAAGACGAGACAACCGATAAGATCGTCGCCGAAATTAACGGATCTGTTGAAATGCATTTTGAGTCAACCGCACCGCCTAAGAAGGTGGGTTACAATCCGGATTAGAAAAATTTTATCAAGTTTTTGCCAAATCTTCAGATTGTCAAAAAGATCATCAAGAAAGTGATCAGAGCCCATAGACCACGTACCACAACAGAAACTCCAACCACTACAGAAGAGCCTACCACAACAGAAGAAGTCACAACTACAACACAAAGAGTGACTAGACCAAGAACTCGTCCAACAACGACCACCGAGGAACCGACCACCAGAAAAATCTCAAATTCGTTTTTCAACTCAATGGAACAGGAAGAAGGAGCACCTCAAAGACAACGAATTGCAGCCACTCCAGAGTAAGTGAACAGAATGATCTCTCATATTATAAGATCGAACATTTCAAGTCAACTAAATCTAAATGTTTTGATTCATAGATCAAGTCATATTAAGATATCATAAAATCTTGTCTGATACTAGTTCAGAGTTCTTTTAGACCACGTCGTTTCCGTGGAAGGACAACCACTCCATCAGCCCGTCGTGATCTTCCGGTGACCAGACGAGTGGCTGAAACTCGTGTTAGCCAACAGGATAACGCCAGATATATTGATGAAGAGACCCAATTGTCTCCTTTCGATGATCCAGTGAATGAGATGGAAGAACTCAAAACAACCACAAAGGTTGGCATGGAAAAGTGATTCCTAAAACTTTCCAATTTTTCAGCAACCTGCTCCAGCCCAACGAAAGAAGCCAGTTGAGGAGTCTCCAAGAATTGAGTTCCAAGAAGATGAAGAGTTGGAGGATGTAATCAGCAAGGTTAATCATATTATAATGAGAAGAGTCAAGAGATTTTCCAGCATTGAAAATGTGATTATTGTAGATGTCTATTGCAGTCTATTTTCTATTTTCAAAGCTCAACCTTTTCTAAAAGTACGCTTTTCACTTTTATCTAATTATGTTTCATTTCAGCTAAGTGCCCGTCGTGGGGACATCCGTCGTGCTCCAGTACGAAATAGTTTCGCCGAGGCTCAATTTGCCGATAAAGTGTCACTTCCACGCAAGGATGGAGTGAAGACCCACATCCCTCTGAACGGACTTCCAATTGGTGATCCACTTTGATCTGCTTCTGTCCTATTTATAAACATGTCTTTTACAGCAATGGACATGATGGAACCAATCTCAATGACGAATCTTGATGGATTTAATTCTGCTGACAGTAAAAGTTTGTGTCCATTCTAAATCCAGCAGCCTCAATGATCATATTTCAGCTTCCCAATCGGATGATGCCGGTCAGAATGAAAAACATGATGAACGCTTGAAAGAAGAAAGCGAAGAATCCGAATCCGAGATGATTGAGATTGACAATCAGGTGAGGACTGCATTAGGATTATCCGCAACGAATTGCACTAATCTGAACATTAGCTCTTTCATTGGTTTTTAACCCCCGCATCCCTATTTCTTTTTTTATCCAGTCATTCCATTTTCTTTTTCTTCCGGATGCAAACAGTCGGCTGATGGTCATTTTTAATCCCGGGCTCCCCCACGCAAAGACAAAAACGTGCGTGCAGGAGAGGATTCCAATTGTCATGGGAAGATAATTAGGGCACATGAAAAATATGTAAACACCCATACAAGAGAACAAAATCTAAATTTTTAATAAGACTAACATAAGATGAGTGACGTACGACACGAAAACGGAAAGTGCTACAGGAACAACAACAACATCAAAAGCAAGCAAGAGCTCACGAGGCGATAGTTGAAAAGAAAACGGAAGGGTTGGAATTTGTGTGTTACGTCATAATGAGTAACCGGGTAGACAGAATAAGGGAAAATCTCGTGGAAAAAAACCGGACATACATCCCATAATTTTCTTCGTCGTCACAAGAAAATTATGATTTGAGTAAAGACCGAAAGAATAAGCATGACGGCTAAAGAAAATTGCAAAGGCCGAAAACTTTGGTATTATGAGTCTTAAAGAGGTAGAACACTTTTAGAATTTTTAAGATTTTGGTATCATTTGATGCAGAATTAGGGCGCGGGAAGAAAATTCTCTTGTACTATAGTGCAAAAATGCCTTATTTTTAAAATGCGGGTCAAAAACTGCACAAAAAATCTACTGTGAGGATGCAATTTTTCCACACTCAAAGATTCCGATTTGCACCCTCACAGATGATTTTTTGGGCTGTTTTTGACCCGTATATTGAAAATAAACAATTTTTGGACTATGCTTCAAGAGAGTTTTCTTCCCGCGCCCTAATTCTTCATCGAATGATACCAAAATCTAAAAATTTTGGGAAATTTTGCGCTCCCCCTTTAACAGTGTTTAGTATTCTTCACCTACTCAAAGTCATAGTTATATCCCTAGTTCAAAATATTCCAGATCCCCGTAACAATCCCAACCCGTGCAACCCGTCCTACAACCACTGCCTACGACCCAAACGCATTTTATCACACCCCTAGGCCTCGTCCGGCTAAGAAGGAATCAAGTAAGTTTGTACATGCCTCCCCAAAAAAAAAACATGATCAACTCTCAATTGGTTAATCCCACTACTTTCCTAAGTCGTGTTTTTTCGTATAGTTAAGCTTGATAAAAACTCGATGAATAGAAAAAGGGATTTGTTATTCCTGTTTCCAATTATAACTCACAGAAAATCCAGTGCTCGAAACAAATGCCACACTTTTTGTTTTATTATATCTATTATGAGGAATGATAAAAGAAAAGTCCCTCAGATTATGGAACATTCATTCAATATGACTAATGATACAAAAATAATCCTGGATTGCAAAATACGTATATCCGATAAATTATATAGATTTGAAGACGAAAATCTGGAAAACAAGAGCAGAAATGTTCTATAATATGGGATGAAGAGTTTATACATCTTACAGTTCTTCGATTCTGCTCCAAGGAGTCTGCCATCAGAGATCAATCCAATATGGTAATTGCGTGTGGGCTTGATCAAGATATTTGGACCCCAAGTCGTTGTCCAGAGAATGCTGATTGCTTCCCATCCCACGACAGCCTCTACCGAATCTGTTGCCCCGTACACCGAGCCGGATAATCTCTTACTCGAGTAGTATCCAGTAATAATAATAATAACTTCTCCCGTAATAATACTAACCTTGAAAATGGGTTCTCGAACACTAAAATGCGTTATTTTCGTTTGTTATAATCAGTGTTCCAAGTCAATGAGATTGACGTACTGTATGAATAAACAATTATTTTCTGTCTCTTTGTTTTTCTGCAATTTTTAATTTTGTTTTTCACTTTTTCAGCCAACTTCACGAATCATCACCGACTAATTAGATTTGAAATTCTATATTTGGATCATTTTTCAAGATCTAAAGATTCGAATTCAGAATTCTGATCATTGAAATTTACTACTATTCAGACAATCATAAATTTTCAGGTGTCTACAAACTATACAAAATGCTATTTTGAAATAACTGCGGAAGTCCTTTTCCGGTGTTATTTATTTATTCTGTTCCCAGAATATTATACATTTTTAGGTCGAGAAAAAACCTGTGGAGCCGTCCGGAACGTGCTATTCAGACGACTTAATCGTGGGAAACTGGACCCAGACATTTTCAATTGAAAGAGACTAACGTCACCCGGTTTAAAGAACACCTGCCTATTCAAAACTTTTCTTTTGCTCAAACTTCCGGACACCCCGCACATGTACCATAACAATTGAAAGGGTAACTTCTCAATTCAAAAAAAAACTTCGAAGTTTGACCCAAACTTTATTTTTTAAACTGACTGTGACCCAAAAATAAATCCAATTTTTCGATTCTAATTTTGGCTTCAAATTGAATTTCCGGTTTGCCATTCATTTTTAGCCTTTCTAGAATATCCTTGCTTATGCAGATTGTTTTCCAGATGCCCTATTCTTTGTGAATTGATTCCGAATCAAAATGGAAAATAGAATGGGAGAAACCACTAGAAAATGTCGTGTACTTTATCTCATCTCAGCAAACGAAAAATACATAACAATAGCAGATAGAGCAGAGTTCATTAGAAGCGAAAATCTGGATACTTCATCAGACGCCGACTTCCTCAACTTTTTTGACACACGTCATATAAATTAAGCTTGCGGTCCTTCAGAGCACCGCGCGACCGATTAACACATGCTTCATCGCCGAACAGCCCGGGACTAATTTTCCTTGTATTTTTGCAATTGAGTGTGCATTTTGTGTTTCCTAGAGTAGGCGGTGTGAGAACTCGTATTCTTAGAAAAAAACGAGAGGTTCGGATGATCATCATTATTTAGATAAACCCCCCCCCCCCCCCCCCCCCCCCCCCGGAGTAAGTTTTGAGATCGAAAAAGAGCAGATCTTCCAGTTGGATTTATTTAAGCCAGGTGATATGCAAAAACATCACCTGCCTTCAAGGAACATCAAGACATTTCTCGATCGAAAAACATTCAACGGAAACAGAAACAGACAAAATTCAGTGATAATTTTTGGTTGAATCAAAGCTCAAATTGGTCAATGATTTTGGTCAATCCGTGAGGTTTCTTTTCGGTTTCCTTCCCGAACATTCCAATGAGTCGGACTGAGCTGAATTGAGCTACATCTTTTCAAGTTTTATTCCGGGTGGGATATACTATTTCCTGCGCAAGCGACCGCGACCAAATCCAGTCTATACAACTACTTCTTCTTTGTCGCCCTCTTTTGTGGCTTCCCGAAATAAGACTTGTTCGAGTTTCAAATAAAGCAACACATACAAAAAAAGACGGAGCAAAAAGTGAAAAACTCCCTTTCACTTCCGGTATTTCTAAAATTGGGTGACATTTTCAGAACCATAAATACTCTGGAAATGAAATTTAAGAACGAAGGTTATGTACGGATTGACTTCTTATCGTTTCTTTGAAATGGATGTTTTTTCTACACCTAAAGCTGCCTCAAATCCATTACCATATTGCAATCTACTTACTCGGATACCCTAGTTATGAAGATCTCTGATTTCGTAATTGCATCTAATGGATCTCTGATTGCACAACCTCGTGATCATCAGAAGTTTCGAAAACATTGTGCATGTTTACGCACACTTTCAACACTTTCGAGAAATCCATCTGTAAACCTGAAACTGATCAAATGCTACGAAGGAAAGTTCTAACCGAACTGCTTATCTAGCCGCGACTAATTCGATCTCCAATTTCTTAGTCAGAAAAAAACAACCGTAGGAAAAAAAAGAAACAGGAACATCTGCATGCCGTCATGTTTTTCATGATTTTTCTCGCTTCTCATTTCCATTGCAGAAGCATATATATATCTGAATCTATTTCTGAAAAAATTGCCGGATGAGTGATCCTCATCTTTCATTCGTTTTTTTGATCTCAAAAAAGAAGAAAAAACACGGATCTTTCATTTTACAAGCATTTATTCGAGTCCGACCCAAAAATATAAAGTAAAGTGGAAATGTTCCATACAAAACGAGAGAAATGGAAGGGAGAAAAGGGGAAGGACCGGGAATCACGAAAAGAGAAGTTTTACAAGAGATGGGGGTTTCGAAAACCAGTAAGAGAGAATGGGGGATGATCGTTGGGTGGAGAAGCATTGGAACTAGAAAAAGTAATTGAGAACATCGAGAGAGAAATCACACAATTGGGAAGCAAAGACAGAGAATTGGATTGCTAGATGGATTAAGAAGGGCCTTGGTTTCACGAACAGATTGAGCTGGGATAGTTTCAACTTGGTTACGGGATTGACACAAAAGAACTTTCATACGCATTGCCTCGGAAAGATATGAGTGATTGCTGCCAAACGAAGATCCAGATGACACCGACATACGACGTGGAACCATTGTCTGCACATGATGACTGACCGAGAACTTGTAGGTAGCACGTTTGAGAGCCTCGAGTGGTTGAGTAGTGTCACCATCCATGCTGCGAACCAAGCAAAGGACACGAGACTTCGCGATGACATGCTTCCAGATGAGAACTCCCAGAGTCATGAGTCCGAGATCGTGTTGGGGTAAGCCATCCTCGAAGAGTTCTTGTGGAATATGAGCAGTTTCGAATACTTCCAAATTGACACGCTCGTCGAACTTTGCCAAATAAAGCATTTTGCCGTTACCTTCATTGGGAGAGCAACGGCGACAGCTGAGAACGAAATCGTAGTAGAATATGCCTTGGGCTGATGCTTCGAACACGAGGTCCGAAGAATTGATATCGAAGAGTCCAGACTCTTCAGCGAGGTCAATAATAGACTTTCGGGGCTGAGAAGATACCATCGCCATTGAGAAATGAAGTGAACTGATGGTGGTGGTGGGGAGATGAATGAAGGAAGAGGCAAACTGATTGGGGCGGGCTCGAATTTGGGTCAGACTCCGCCTCCCGTTCAGCTCGCCTTGCTCGCGTGTCTCTGTGTCTCTCGCCAAAAAAGGAGGAGGCAGAGCACTTCTTCTAGCGCGGGGGCCGCCCCCTCCTCATCTGGAATAGTCTCTCGTCGCTTTTGATGGACACTAATAAACAAGGCTATATGTTTAGTGGAACAGAAGAAAGGGCCTTAGTGTCCTTTAGAAAGGGGAAAAGAATAATGGCAGGTTGCAAGGGGAACGTCGTAAAAGTCTAAGTCTTGGGATGAAGTTCGAATGTATAAAGTGCTAAAGTCGTTACTACGACGGATGACATTTCCAAAATTTGCTTTCACCAGACTGGATTTTCCAAAAATATAAGAGGCAAAACAAACATGGTTGAAAGAGCATTCCAGCATTCTGGAAACGACCACCTCGGCTATAAATGGTGCTCATCAGGATTCGTTCACTAGATTCTCAGTCTCTGAACCTTTGAAACCTTGTTTATCGTATCGACTTGCAGATTTTGGAGAATCTTCTCTGAAAGTTTTGCGTTCTCAAATTGCAGTTGCTACCTCACAAAGGCGTTACAATTGAAATTGCAATGAAGAAAACTTGAACAGAAACAAAAACGAAACATCGAAATATCATTCCCTATGCACGAAGCAAGGTTGGCGGTTTCAGCATCATCCATCATGTCACCTATCTCATTCCACGCGGCCCTGTCTTAATAGTTTCCCATTTCTCCCGCGTTTGCCCTCTCATATCTTTCATACTCCCGTTCGCAACCGGAGCATGCAAAAAAGCCAAAAACCGAACACATAGATGACCAACAAAATAACCTCCCACATCATCTTCTAGACTTTTTTCTCGGGTCCCTTTTTTTGCAGAGAGAAGAGTC
The DNA here is from genome assembly GCA_963966625.1 of Caenorhabditis zanzibari. Lineage (NCBI taxonomy): Eukaryota > Metazoa > Nematoda > Chromadorea > Rhabditida > Rhabditidae > Caenorhabditis > Caenorhabditis zanzibari. Next base: position 11,761,792 of record OZ016473.1, read on the forward strand.
AACAATGAAAAACGATGATCTCGAGTTTCAGGTCAACTCGGAATGGGTTCTATGTGGGTGTCGTGGTGTTGATGTGCGGACCATTTGATGGTGTCACTTTGTGAAGCTGGAAAAAAACGTATTTTCCGCGCTCTTGCACTCATTAAAAACTTCACTTTGGAAGGATGACGCCATTTTTAGGCAATTAAACTTGTTATCGACACCAAAACACTGTGCTCGCGTTTCTATCTCTTTCTTTTTTTGGTTGTGGTTCTCCTTGTTCCTAAAAAAGATGGTGTAGTTTTATATCATCTTTTTTCAGAAGGGAAAAACCGGATGAATGCCGTTCTCGAAGAATGAATATGAGATAAAAATAGAACCTTCGTATTTGTTCTTTTTATCAATTTACAGCTGTCTAACCTGGAAAATTTTGATATTTCTTTTTCAGTAGGGTTTACCGCTACGTGCAAGCTATCACGTTCTTTTGATGGCTATAGTAAAATGTAACTTGAATGATTCCTAAATTGTGTTAACTCTCTTCTGAATCTTCACTATACACATTCGTCACGCAGAAAAAAACCTTTTAGAGGATACATATGATCTCCCAGAAACTTTTCCTTCCTACGACTCATCGTTGTCTAATGAAGTTGCAAGTTTTGCCAGACGTCATTGTCACTTGGCATGTCATTGATGCGTGGGACCCCCGAAACCAGAGTCAGTGCATCAACCCTTCTCTCAAATCGAGGAGCGTCTTATTTTCCGAATTGACACAATTATGGTCGGCGAGACTAGGTCCGTAATATATGTTGTTTTGCTGAAAAATGAGCGTCATTTTTAGCAAGGGCACTGGGATGCATCCGTTCCAAGTCTGACTTGTTTTCGGTGGGGAGGGTTCTCATTTTACTTTTAAGGACACTATTTTTAGATGAGATAATTGGCTCTTCTCCTGTTTCGGCATGTCTACGAAAACATTCGCGGGGGTTGAAAAAATCTGGAACTTTGTTCGACAACTTGAAAACAATCATTGAAAGTCGAACCTTGGTCCAAACGGATCTTTGGAAGCGTTCAATTTCGCTACAAATTGAATTTTGGAATTTTACCTAGTAGGATTTCCTTAGACTCATGGACATCATCCAAGTCATTTTTAGAGGTAGAAACAAGTCATATCTTAAACTCGTCATGCACCCGTTTGCAATTGTCCTAAATGGCTTCTTTTGACCCAATTTCGTTTCGACTCAAATCCAATTCCTCCTACGCCCGAGGGGTCTTAAGAAAAAAGGATTAAAAGCCGTGTAAGACAAGTGTGTCATCAAATTTCTCTTACATTTATTTACGTCTCCTGGAACACTTAAAATAGACATCTTAAGTTAATCCGGATGGCCAACGTCGGCTTGCAAACTGTTGGCTTCTTTTTTCCTTTTCCGGTTGTTTTTTTTTAACGCCGGACTAAAGTTTGATCGAAATCTACGTACTAGAAGCAAAACGGCGTGTTTCAAAAGAGATAATCCCCACATTTTTTTTGTGACGCTCGAGATGATTGAAAATAGCTTCTTGAATACACCTTAATCAGATGCCAGTTGTTCCCCCATTCTCTTCTCACAAAGGAAATGAGGTACGCGCATCACGGGGATTTTCGTGTCCGGCCCCAGCACACACAAGGTTATTTATTAGGTTTTCAGTACGAAACGTACCCAGGGAGGATGTGCGTTCTTCCGTTTTGCTACTATGGTCAGCAGGTTCTTTTGAAACAGGAAAGTGGAATAAAGGGCTCTGTCCCAGAATAACGGTCCTTTACATTCTCAGCGGTCCTTTGTCAAAATAGAGGTCCTTTGGTCAAAATAAAGGTCCTTTGAGAAATAAAACGGTCCTTTGGTCAAAAAAACGGTCCTTTTAGAAATATAAAGGTCCGTGGGGGTAAAATAACGGTCCTTTGGAAAATAAAAACGGTCCTTTGAGAAAAAAATAACGGTCCTTTGACGTTGGGAGTAAGCCTGTCAAGAATTCAAATTTCTCTTCCTATCATTCAGTGCTACAAATTAGGCTTAGAAACATCTTGTCAGTTAACTTCGTACGTAATAGAGCACTCCAAGCCCTTTCTAAGCCTAAATTTCAAACGAACAATTAATTTGGAATCCTTATATTTTGTCAAAAATCCTGTTTAACCCACGAATTTTTCATAGGACTGTTTTTTTTTTACCAAAGGACCGCTTTTTTGACCAAAGGACCGTTTTATTTCTCAAAGGACCGTTTTATTTCTCAAAGGACCGTTATATTTTTCAAAGGACCGTTATATTTTTCAAAGGACCGTTGTAATACCCAAAAGGACCGTTATATTTTTCAAAGGACCTTTTTATTTCCAAAGGACCGCTGTAATACCCAAAAGACCTTTATATTGACCCAAAGGACCGTTTTATTTCTTCAAAGGACCTTTTTATTACCAAAGGACCTTTTTATTTCTTTAAAGGACCATTATATTTCGCGCCGGACCGTTATTTTCATAAAGGACCGTTATTCTGGGAAAGAGCCGAATAAAGCACCGAGCACAAGTTCATCAAGTTTTGCACGAATATGACAAACAATGATTCACTCTGTCAAGTTTTTGACATTTTTCGGGAAAATTGGCTGGGCACTTTCAAAACTACGGAGAGAGACACTTGCAAAATTTTGATTTTCGACCCATAAGCAATAACTTTGGAGACATCAAGTTTCAGATGGGTTTACGACTCTCATTTCCAGGTCACATCTTATTATTCATTCAACTACTCTGACATTCAGGAGTCCATGATCTTCGATGTACTTATCAACGACTTGTTTTGTTTTCCGGGTTGTTTTCGCTTCTCCAGATGATCAGAATGTCATAGTTGTTGCGAAAAAAAATTGTCAAAAATACAATATCTCTGTCTATTCCGAGTACAAGTCATACGACTTTGTCGTGTCACTATCGCTACATTTCCTCTCAACCGTGGATTGTACTACCCGGTACTGACGTCGAACGTGTCACTTGATTTTACGGGCTCTGACCAGATTCCGTTTCGTCGCACAATTACCGATGTATTCGTTGTTTTAGTTCTGAGAAGAGAAATTCGGTGAATTGTGAAAAGAAGAGTGTTCTGTATAAGATGATGACGATGCAGGGATGATGGAAGGAAACCGAGAGTCCGATGACAGGATAAGAAGACATATGAAGATGTCTGCAACATGCCATTAACGACCAACGGCGGATGTTTCCACAAAAACATCGTCAAATTCCGGAATTCAAAACAAAAACGAAGAAATGAGAGGGTGTCCTGCAAAATTGCACGTCCCTGGCGGAACAGTGGAAGTATGGGCTTAGAGTTTGAAATGAGGGAAGGGGACAGATCAACAGTTTGGATACTGTAGATTGGATTTTTTCCTAATATGAATCAAAATCGGTAAATGTCAGACATGTTACGGGCCGGTCCGGGCTTGGCTTTCTTGCTAAGAATTAAAAGAGGTGTTGCAATTTCGTGATAATGATATTAAGTCGAAGGTGAAGTTTTCTCATAGTTTTTCTAAAAATTAGCACGTTCCAAAGTCTCTGAGCTACTCTGACGTCCCAGTTGACTTTTTGAAGCATTTTGAAAAAAATTAAAGTTTTATCATTAAAACATTTTCATGTATCACTCAAGTAGTGATTTTTTAAATTCAGATTTTCTTTGTCCATGGAAATAAAGACAAATGAAGTCATCAGCAAAATCCAAACAACAAAGACTGAATTATAAGGCACGATCTCCTTCGAGTGTTCTTTTTTTGTTTAGTTCCGGAACATAATGCCATTACAGCAATCTACATAATGACCAATTAGACAACTTTGAAATTTGTAGTCGGTCGTGTTTCTCCGTTTTTTCTTGTGTCATCCGTTGCGCGAGATGAAAAGTTCTGGCTGTCCTTGTCACGTCATTTTCCAAGAGTTACTTAACCATCTATCATTAAGGGGACTTGGGTTTTTGACTTGTTTTGCATTCAGATCAACAACTCATTTTATTTTGAAGACGTTAATTGATGCATGACAGGCGCTTCAAAATAGACTGAAAACAGAAAGTACTAGATCTTGTTTTATACCTAAAATAGTAACATTCATTTCTTTTTCTGGCAGGGAGTTTTTCATTGGGAATTTAACGATTCAATTTCATGACTAATGCACGATGAAGGGAAAGAGAGGATGTTCGTCTTCATGATAACTACGTCACAAAACATTGCGGAATCCGGGATGCGTTTCCGTTGCACGAAGTCATCATTTGAAATTCAGTAGTCGAGATTGCGGATATCACGCGCGGAAAAGTTAAAATTAGAAATCCTATGGGGGTTCTATGGGGGTACGCGTTTCATTAAAGCGTCTCCAACTTTTTTCCATTGTGAACTAGTACGAAAGTGACGAGTTTTATAGCTTATTGCATCTTGCGTCAAAACCTGCTCATTTTTTCATCTCATTTTTTTTGGAGCCGCTCCAAAAATAGCACCGGAACTAATAAGAAGGGCACTCGCCTTTTCCATATAGACAGAAGAAGTCTCCATGAAAATGTTAATGGGGGAGGTAATGGGTAATAAGCGTTTTTTTCTCTTGGAAATGTCGCATCTAAATGCAAATGATGAAAAATTAGCTGGAAAAACGAACGATTGTTCGGAAATATACTCTATTGGGAAAGTTCAAACCACCTTGTTGAAAATAACAAGACATTCGATATTTACTAAATATCGAATATCAAAAATAATTACAAGGTAGTATGAAAAATAAAGATGTTTATACCTCCGGGACAGTCGGAATTAGGGGTTCTGGATAGGAATTTTCAAATCAAAATGAAAAGTTTTAACATTTCTCTCTACTTTTGTGACAGAAAACAAAAATTTGAGAACTAGACAATAACTCTGTTTGGGTGAAATATTACTTTCTGAATTTTGGAAGGAAAAGGGATTCAAGATTTCAAAAATTCAAGGGATGGTTCACTGTGACTAACTGAACTGTGGATCAGGTGTAAACAAGGCGACCTTCAGCATCCTATGATAGCAGATGAATAATTTACGACCAACATTCTGGAAACGTCTAGCTGATTCAGAGAAGGTTGCATACTCAATGAACGATTCGTATTTTGGACAACTTTTTGAGCTGAAAAATTTTGTGCAACTTTTTTTTCTAAAAAGAGAGGTTCCAAAAATTTCGAACATGTGAAACACATGAAAACTGATAAGAGCCATGAAATTTTCAAACTTTGAACTTGTAGACTACACAGGGAAATTTTATTTCAAGGATGACAATGGAAACAAGTAATAGGGAAATCACAGATATAGTTGGCTTAGGAAGAATATAAGATTTTTAAAATCAGGAGAGGAATTGGTTTCTAACTTGGAAAAGGACGTGAAAATTTATGAAGAAAATTGTGGAATCACACAGGCATCGAAACCCGTTTTTGTTGGGCGTCTTTTGCAGATTCAGTGGTTCATTTTGCTGATGTATTTTTGAAAACGTTTTTCGTATTGTTCGTAGCGAGCATAAGCGTAGCTGAAATATGTTATTGATGAAACTGGAGTTCGAATTTTTTAAGTAAAAACTTTCTACCGTAAATCCTCTAACTGAAAGACACTTTTAACCAACGCGAGTTAAGAACCTCCGTGCGGAGGTTCTTAACTGTCGAAACGGTCCTAGTTTTCAGGTTTTATTTTCGGTAATTCACTCTCGAACAGATTTATCCTCGCGATGTTTGAGGAGTCAGAACAAAATGCATGAAACTTCCTATGTAATGTGTGAATTTTCAGTTTGTTACAATGCTTTTAAAACTACGAGGCCACCCTCTGATTGAAGGATATCACTTAAGAGGGGCTCAAATTACAAGGACTTTCTTCTTTTAGAGGTTTAACCAATTCTCATTAATTTTTCTGAAATTCCACAATACTGGCATGGCTTAACTCACGTCAGGTAGTCAAATTCGATGGTAGAGTTTTGAGATTGAACAAGAGCCCAGATAGCCCAGAAGAGATGAGCAAGCTGAAATAAATTATCTGTGATACCAGAATCTGAATAACTACTTACAGCCTCGAAAAGTGGCAAATGTTTGAACATGGTAGCCATTCTCACTTCACAGTGTGGTTTATCGCTTCCGAAGCGAAGATAATCGTTGATGAAGAGCCATTTCTCGTCCTTGGTAAGGCACTTTGAGTAGTCAGGGGTACCTTCTACTCCTGAAATATACCAAAAAATATTTTAATTGTATAAAAATTGATCAAAAATCTTACCTGCATACTCACAAAAGTGATTGGCAATGTCGTACAAAGCATAGTTTGGGAACGCGTATTCATAGTCGATGAATTCGATGGATTTCTTCTCCTCATTGAAAACGATGTTGTGAACAAGTAGATCATTATGACAGAAGGCGATTGGCTCCTTTGATTTGAGGACGAGTTTTTCGATTTTTTCAACTTCTTCAATCAGCTCTGCTGGGAATTTTTTAATAAAAAATTCCTGGAATAACGCATTCTGTTTTTTTTAGTAATCTTTCAACCATTAACCTGTTTCTCAGCAGTTTCAAATATCGGATCCAACTGATCCAAAAACGTTTTCATCTTCTCAAACACCAACGTTTTTCCGTCATGTGGAACCAATGTGTGAAGTTGGGAGATTCTCTTTGCAATGTTCCTGAAATTTGGTTTTTTGTTTCAAAACTTGCAAAGAAGGCTAACATACACATGGAAGCGAGAGTTTCTCATTTCCTCAATCGTTAGACTCTTTCCATCCAAAAATCCACAGATGAGTCCATTGTTGAACTTTGCGTAGAGAGGAGCCGCGAATCCATACTCGGCCAGTTGTCTCCACGCAGTCACTTCATTGTCGCGGTCAATGACCTTGTTGGTGTTGTGACCGAAAACACGGAAGATCACGTGTTCGGTTCCGAATCCGGCCGAGAAGATTTTATTGGTGATCCCAACGGAGAAATACTGAAGTATGATAATGAAATATAAATAAATTGCGGCTTGTGGAACAAGTTGAACTTTTTTTAAAAACTGAACATACCTTTCATCGTGTGCGCTTACTAATTGTTGTAATGTTAACTGTTATAACAGGTTTGAATTGATAAATTTGGAATGTTACTTAGTTAACAAAGAAACAGAAATATCGATTATAAAAATCCCTAACCCATGCCAAAAACAATTTGCTAACTTACCTCGAATTTAATGTCCGATTGGTTCCAATCTGGTCTCAATTTAGCAAGAATCGAAAGAGCAGAATTCTCACAGTCATGCTGATCTACCAAAGACAATTCCTCATCGAAAGTTTGACATTCGGAAGCCATCCTCACGCCAACTGAAACAAAACTTGATTTAGTGTGTGTATTCTTTTTCGGCAATTCTTGAAAACTGATCAAAAAATCGAAAACATCTATCTTTCTCACTCTGTCAATCTAATCAACAGACATTAGAACGGAACGATAAGACAGTGAAGAGACAATAAGACGAGCGAGAACAGGTACTGTTCAAAGAGACGCAGTCATTCGACGTCGTGTAAAGGGCAATTTTATGATTCTCGATTGTTATCGCTCTTTTTTTTTTTGATTTCAGATTTCACTTCCCAAAATCAGAGCATATTTTCACGATGCGGCAAAACTCCGGCTTGAAAGTTGTTAGAGTATCAGTAAAAAGTGTCGCTATTCAAAAATGTGAATTGACGCTTTTGTCAAGAAGAAGAGAAAAAAAGAATATGAGAAAAAAGTACTAAGAGAAAAAAGTCCCACGGAGTCTTGTGTCTAACTGAAAACCTTTTTGATTTTCGAATCTAGTTTGATTTAAGAAAATTGAGAATACCCTTTTTCAATAGAAAAAAGGCGGTATTTTTCAGAAATAATATAGTGAAGTTTCGAAAAAGTTGTATCCTAAAAATCAATGTATGCAAAATTTTGAAGTGCAGTCCCCTAGAGGACTCTCAAGATAGAAGTTGAAAGGAAATTTTTTTCCGTTGAAAAAACTGACTACATTTCGATTTTTGGATCGCTTTTGCTGAACTTTGCACTGCTACTATCGTCCCTATCAACATTTTTTTCAAACAAACCAAACCATGAAGTATACCGATTTTAATCTTTTTCACGTGCCAAGAACACTGTTACAATCACAATCGAAATGAATGAGTTATCAGTGAAATTGATGAGAAAATAGAGAGAATATATGTTCTCTGAAAGCAGAGAGTATCAAATTTCGTTGGCATTTTCAACAAAGAGGTACAAACATTTAAAAAATGTGTCAGAGATGCGCAGACCCAAAGAGGAGCTTTGAAAAAAAGAAAGAGAATATCCCAAAAACGCTCCACGACTCCGCGGAGACTTTTCTTTTTTTTCCAAAAATCTGGCACAAGAAAAGAAACAATGCCACTCGCGGAGGGATAGATAGAATTTGGTCGTCCGTGCTATAAGACACTGCTACGCAAATGAGTATAGCTGTTGCGGGCATAAAAGCATGAGTAGAGGTGGCTAATAATTACTTGTTTCGAGAATGAATTGAAAATTCGAAAGAAATACACAACATGAAACGTAAAGTTGATTAGAAAACTCTAGAAAATGATGGAACAAAGGAAAGTAAAAGAGGATGAAAAGGTACCAATCAAACAACAACAATAAGAGTGTAAATAAGAATTGGATAAAAGTTGTTCCAGTTTTCGGAAGTATGAAAACTGAAAAAAAGCTTATTTATTATTTGCAACTAAAAAAAACTACATTGAGCAGAAAACATCAAACTATTGCTTTTCTTATAAGTATTTAGAAGCATAACAATAAACAGATGTATTCAGCATGAGAAAAATGTTACATAACCTTCGAATACATAAAATAGAGCTTTCAAAAGGCAGAAAATGATAGTCATTGTCTTTTTTGGAAAATAATGAGAATCAATACATACCAGCCACATGTTATCCATAATGAGAAGGGAATATTCATTTTCAAGAACAGTCATGACAACTAAAGAAGTATTGGTCAGGACCGTTCTCCGGGAAAAATTGGAGAAATTGATTGTTTTCGTACAATATACTAATTTAAAAATATAAGAGGAAATATCAAACTTTTTTTGAAAAAGATATGATATAATAAACTGTTAATTTACGATTTGAACCAAAAAAATCCTTTGACCGTATCTGATTCAATTTTTTTTATATTGAATAGAAAAAATCAGAAGCATTCCTTCTGAAAGTTTTCTTACAGAAGGTACGAAAATAATTATCAGCGACATCACCATGGAAAGTTCCTCCGTTGTGTTACCCTGTTTGCAAGAATAAATTCGAACTCCGTCTTAACCAAATCTAGGCAGGTACACATTTCTGAATATCTTCTGAAAGTTTTCAATCTTTTTGGTTGCTCAAATGGCCCTCGCAATTCCAGTACTCAAAAAAATCTAAATCTGAGAACTCTGATTAGTCAGAAAATGATGGTCTCCATCTTTAATTTTTTCCTTGCTCACTATTATTTCCAATGATCAATTAGTTCTTAATAACCTATTAGTCCTTGCAGTCTGATATTGTAATCCAAGAATTAATATGTTAAGCTGCGTTGTGAATTACTTGAACATGACATGATTTCCAGTACTTCAGTGTCATTTGTGTTTTTTTTTCTTTTATCTCGTGTATAATTTCTGTTTTATCTCAATGCGATTCACGCAAAATAGTAACTCCTTCATTTTTAACAAAAATATTGAAAAAACTATCACGCGACGAAAATCTATTATTCCTTTTCTCCCCATTTTTTCAGTGTTTAGTCCTCATCTTTTTCTTATATTTTTTCTGCGCTCTTGCTGTTTCGGTTGTTTCGTCGCTATTGGTTGCCGGTTCATTGTGGCATATATTACAGATACGGGTTTTTAGAGCTCAAGTTTTGTGGTTCCGATTTTCGAAAAACTTCAAACTTGGGCGCAGTTTACATAATTTCCACGTATAATCGTTAAATTGATACTACTCTGCCGAACTGAACCGGATCGAGAGAAGAAACAAAAGTTAATGAAAATGGTGATAAATTTGGTAGAATAACGAGATTGTACCAATTTTGTATTTTCCACTCACCTTTTTAGAACCTACTGTTCATAACCTTCAAATCTCAGATCTGAGCTAACACTTTTATTCTATTTTAAGATTTTTTCTTTCATTTTTCACAAGTGCTCTCATGGTCAATATTAATTTTTTTAACTTTCTAATTTCCTCCACAATAACAAAAGCAACAGAAAATCACCACAAGACATTGGTGTTTCTCAGAACACGCTCCGCCTTTCTTATTAGTCATATGCAAAATGGTATTATCATGTGCCCTCTCGTCCCCTTTTAATCTTTCTTGTACGCGGACTAGCCGTTTCGAAACTGAACGGCATGCATTCAATGTGTTTTTTCTCAATTTTCCCTCTCGCATAGATATTATTCGGAAGAGGGCACCAATGTATGCTAACCGTTGCCATTTTCTTTTCCGGCGATGAAAAAAAGAGAGAGTTTTGTTCAAATCCCTTTCTCTAATATGTTGGATGATATGCAAGAAATTGAGTTTTTGATTTCTATTCACTCTTTTTTCTCTGCCTGTTTCCCGTACTGAAAAACAAAAAATTCAATATTTCTCCTCGACTTTTTTCGAGGCATTTTATTCAAATCGATAGCAAAAAAATCATTCAAATTTTTCCGTATACGTTATGCTTCATGTAGCTCCAAATTTCAGTGTACAATGGCCGTTGAACACCAGTTTCTCGCTCCATTTGAAATCTTCCGCGTCAACGAAACTCGAGTAAGTGACGTTGCATAAAGAGTGAGAATAATTGAAAAATAATGGGGCGAAAGAATATATGTTTCAGGTTAACAAATCTCGCGCCATCGTCTTTGACAACTGCGATAACCCGCACTACTTGCACTTCTGGATCAATCAGGAGATGGGTTTCCCAGCAAAGGTACAATCTTTTCTATTGACAAACGCAAAATTCTGTGCCGTGCCCGGATCCCGCTCTAGCTCAGTCCCCACCAGACCGATTTTTCTCAAATTTTGACAGGCTATCAGTAATTCCTGCTGATGATACCCACCAATTTGGTTTTCCAAAAATACCAAAAAAATTTCTGAAAATTACACGCTGCCCGAAGGGCCCCAGAGGGACATAGCCCGTCTGGTATAATCTGATACTTGATTAGGCAACTGTTTTTCTTTTAGGTCACTGTTTTGTGTCGCTATTGCGATGCCAGTCTTTTCAACCACGCATTCCCCGGACGCGAGATGGGAAGAACCGCGGTTCTCATTGAATTTGCGAGTGACGAAGGAATTCAATTCATGAAGTCCTACACGGTTTCCATGGACAACGTAAGTTTTGATGCACATTATTACAAATCAATTTTTGGGGTCTATTCCAGGCTGTCGCATTGGTCGAATAGAATGCCGAGTAGACTCTTCTGTCTTCAAAGTAACCAGTAAAATCGTTCAAAAAATATTTTATCCCTCCTCCAATCATCTTTATTTATCCAACCCACCCTCTTGAAAAAAGAATTCTCATTCCGTTACGGATATGTCGCTTGCATATTTTCAAAATGGGTAATTGAATAAAACTATAATTTTTCAAGCTAGATTCTGGTTGGTGTTTTCAGCTCAATAAACTTTCCTGAAAAGTAGAGCTGTGAAAATGTTTGCGGTAAAATGTTATCAGCAGATTGGGCAGTGATCACTAAACTGCCCATATTCTGAGAACAAGTTGACAGTTCTACTTTGATGGTTGACTTTCCACAGTTTTCAAGGTGATAATTGTTGAAAATGATGGATTGACACGGTTCTTATCTTCAACTACATGTCAATTTAGCTAATTCTTTCTTAAATCTAAATTCAACCCCGTCTGTGTCAATTTCAACGTCTTGTATAAAAAGGGTGCCTGGAGGAGGAATAATCACTCTCGCAATGAAGTCGATCATCATTGCCTCTCTTGTCGCCTTGGCGATTGCCGCCTCCCCGGCTCTCGACCGCACCTTCTCTCCAAAGAGCGAGTACGTCTACAAGTTTGACGGACTTCTTCTCTCTGGACTCCCAACCACCTCTTCTGATGCTTCCCAAACCCGTATTTCCTGCCGTACCCGCATTCAAGCTGTTGATGACCGCAACATCCACTTCCAATTGGTCGATGTCACCTACTCCGCTTCCCATGCCCCACAAACCGAGCAGATGCCAAAGATGGAGTCTTTGGAGCAACGTGAGCTCTCCGACGAGCACAGAGAGCTCCTTGAGCTTCCATTCCGCGCCCAAATCAGAAACGGACTCATCTCTGAGATCCAATTCTCGACTGAAGATGCTGAGTGGTCCATGAACTCCAAGAGAGTCATCATCAACCTTCTTTCCCTTCACAAGTCTGCCCCAGTTGACGAGATGAACAGAGAGGAGACTGATATGGGAACCGAGAAGGACTCCCTTTTCTTCAATGTCCACGAGAAGACCATGGAAGGAGATTGCGAAGTCGCCTACACTATTGTTGAGGAAGGAGAGAAAACCATCTACACCAAATCTATCAACTTCGACAAGTGCATCACCCGCCCAGAGATGGCTTACGGACTCCGATTCGGATCTGAGTGCCAACAATGCGAGAAGGAGGGACAATTCGTGAAGCCACAAACTGTCTACACCTACACCTTCAAGAACGAGCAATTGGAACAATCCGAAGTCCACTCCGTCTACACTTTGAATGTCAACGGACAAGAGGTCGTCAAGTCTGAGACTCGCTCCAAGATCGTCTTCGTTGAGGAGAACAAGATCAACAAGGAAATCAAGAAGGTATAAATATATATCTAGACAACAGTTATTAAATTTTTAATTTAGGCTACCGGACCAAAGACTGACATCGTCTTCTCCTCTGGAGACGAGATGCTCATGGAACGTTTCTGCCAACAAGGAGATAGCGCTGAGGTCAACCCATTTGAGGTTATTCCATCCGAGAAGAAGATTGAACAAATCGAAGAGATCTTCCGTCAAGTTCAAGAACTTGAGGAGAACACTCCAGAAACCGTTCAACTCATTGCTCGCGCTGTCCGCCTTTTCCGTATGTGCACTCTTTCCGAGCTTAAGAAGGTCCACACTCAACTCTACGTCAAGGCCGAAAACAAGGTACTCTATAATCTGAACGTACTCTCATTTAAATTAAAATTTCAGGTTCAACGCCTTATCGAGAGCACTTTGGCTATTGCTGGAACCAGAAACACCGTTCAACATTTGATCTACCACTTCCGCCAAATGACCATTTCCCCACTCAGAGCTGTTGAGCTTCTCAAGTCCATCCAAGAGACCATCACTCCAAGCGAGGAGATCGCCGACCTCATCATTGAGCTTGCCAAGACCCCAGTCGCTAAGAACAGTGAGCCACTCCGCCAATCCGCCTGGCTCGCCGCCGGATCCGTCGTCCGTGGATTCGCTTCCAAGACCCAAGACCTCCAATTGGCCCGCCCAACCACCCGCCAACTCAAGGAGAAGTACGTCCGCGTCTTCATGCAACTCTTCCGTTCCGCTGAATCCACCTACGAGAAGGTCCTTGCCCTCAAGACCCTCGGAAACGCTGGACTCGACCTTTCCGTCAACGAACTCGTTCAACTCATCCAAGATCCACGTCAACCACTTGCTATCCGCACTGAGGCCGTTGATGCTCTCCGTCTTCTCAAGGACACCATGCCACGCAAGATCCAAAAGGTCCTCCTCCCAGTCTACAAGAACCGTCAAAACAAGCCAGAGCTCCGTATGGCCGCTCTCTTCAGAATGATGCACACTCTTCCAGAGGAGCCAATCCTTGCTCACATCGTCTCCCAAATGGAGAAGGAATCCAACCAACACGTTGCTGCCTTCACCTACAACGTCATCCGCCAATTCGCCAGATCCACCAACCCATGCTACCAACCCTTGGCTGTCCGTTGCTCCAAGGTTCTTCTCTTCACCCGTTACCAACCACAAGAACAGATTCTCTCCACCTACGCTCAACTTCCATTGTTCCAATCTGAGTGGCTCTCCGGAGTTCAATTCGACTTCGCTACCATCTTCGAGAAGAACGCTTTCTTGCCAAAGGAGGTCCAAGCCTCTTTCGAGTCTGTCTTTGGAGGTAACTGGAACAAGTACCTCGCTCAAGTTGGATTCTCCCAACAAAACTTCGAACAAGTCATCGTCAAGGGTCTCGAGAGACTCTCCCGCTACGGAAAGCAATCTGATGAGCTCCGTTCCCGTCGTGTCCAATCCGGAATCCAAATGCTCCAAGAGATCGTCAAGAAGATGAACATCCGCCCACGTGTCCAACGTACTGATGACCAATCCGCCCATGCCGTTTTCTACCTCCGCTACAAGGAGATGGACTACATCGTTCTCCCACTCGATATGGAAACCCTTGACAACCTTCTCGAGAAGTACGTCAGAAATGGAGAATTCGACATCAAGTCTGTTCTCTCTTTCTTGAACCAGGACTCCAAATTCGAACTTCATCGTGCCCTCTACTTCTTCGAATCCATCCGTAGAATCCCAACCACCAGCGGAGTTTCCCTCACTGTCTCCGGAAAGATGCCAACCGTCCTTTCCTTCTCCGGAAAGATCTCCGTTGAGATGCAAAAGCTCGGAGCCCGTCTCACCCTTGATGTTGTCCCATCAGTTGCTTCTACTCACATCACCGAGATGCGCTTCTGGAACCCAATGCTCGACCAAGGAATTAGATCGCTTCAATCCGTCCGTGTCCACTCTCCAATGAGACTCGAATCCGTTGTTGAGATGAAGAAGAACACTCTCGAAATCACCCACAAGTTTGTTGTCCCAGAGAACAAGAAGACCACCGTCTCCTTCTATTCCCGCCCAGTCGCTTTCTTCCGCATTCCAAAGAACGACCGATTCCCAGAAACCGAAGAGAAGACCATCTTCCACTCCGAGCACCAAATGGCCACCGAAGAGATCGACCGCCAATACGAAGTCCTCGGACTCCAAGTCAACGCCCAAGGAAACCTTCTTTCCCAATGGTCCCTTCCAAAGGTCCTCATGACCGAGCAAGATTTCGAGTACACCCTTGAGAACAAGAACCGCCCAGCTGAGTTTGTTGCCCGTTTCACCATTGGAAACTTCGAGAAGACTGACCTTTCCGAGATCAAGTTCGACAAGATCTTCGAGAAGGAATTCGATATTGAGAACAACGAATCCGAGAACCGCCGCCAGTACTTCCACAAGATGATCCGTGAGATCCAATCTGAGCAAGGATACAAGCACCTCATCACCCTCAAGCTTGAGGCTCCACAACAAACCTACTGGAACACCGAACTCCGCACTGTTTGCGACCAATGGGTCCGTATGTGCAAGGTCGAGATGGACTGCCGCCGTTCCCCACTTGCTCATGAGAACAAGGAATGGACTCTCCGTACCGAACTTCTTGCTGCCCGCCCACAAATGCCATCTTCCCTCCGCCAACTCCGTGAGCAACCACACCGTGAGGTTCAACTCTCCCTTAACGCCAAGTGGGGATCTTCCAAGAAGAGCGAGATGACCGTCACTGCTCAACTTGAACAATCCAAGGAACAAAAGAAGTACATCCGCAACATTGAGCGTGAGTTCAACGGAATCCCAGAGTACGAGCTCTTGATCAAGGCTGCCCGTCTTAACCAAATCAACGTTGTCTCCGAGTACAAGCTTACCCAAGAAGCTGAGCACACCTTCTCCCGTCTCTTCGACCTCGTCAAGGCCTACAACTTCTGGACTGTTTCTGAGAAGCGTGTTGAGAATGAGGAGCGCCGTATGACCCTCCAACTCACCGTTGAGCCACTCTCCCGCCAATACGTCAACATGACCATCCAAACTCCACAACAACAAGTTGAGATCCAGAATGTCCGTGTCCCACGCGTCGTTCTCCCAACTATTGCCCGCCGTTCCATGATCCAACAAGTCTGGGAAAAGACCGGAGCTACCTGCAAGGTCGACCAATCTGAAGTTTCCACCTTCGACAACGTCATCTACAATGCCCCACTCACCACCTGCTTCTCGCTTGTCGCCAAGGACTGCACTGAGCAACCAACTTTCGCCGTTCTTGCCAAGAAGATGAACAAGAACTCCGAAGAGCTCATGATCAAGGTTATTCGCCGTGAGGAAGAAATCCTTGTCCAAAAGACCGATGATGAGTTCCTCGTCAAGGTTGACGGAGAGAAGATCCAACAATCCAAGCTCGAGAAGTACGAGTGAGTATCATACTTTGTGAAACATAAACTGACTATTCATTTTCAGAATCGAAATCCTCGGAGACAACCTCGTCGTCATCCGCCTTCCAGAAGGAGAGGTCCGTTTCGACGGATACACCATCAAGACCAACCTCCAATCTGTTGCCTCCAAGAGCCAACTTTGCGGACTTTGCGGAAACAACGACGGAGACAATGACAACGAGTTCATGACCGCCGACAACTACGAGACTGAAGATGTTGAGGAGTTCCACCGCTCTTACCTTCTCAAGAACGAGGTAATATATTCGTGAAGTAAACAACTCTGAACATTTTATTAATTTCAGGAGTGCGAGGTTGAGAACGATCGTCTTTCCGAGAAGAAGAACTACAGAAACAAGTGGAACAGAGAGGAGAAGAGAGAAGAGTCCCAATACGACAACGAATACGAAGAGGAGGAATCTGAGAAATCTGAGAACAGTAAGAATCTTCTGAAATCACATCTCTACTTCATTGTTCCAAATTTCAGAATCTGTTGAGAAGACCCTCATCAAGGAGTTCTCCCACCGTATCTGCTTCTCCGTTGAGCCAGTCACCCAATGCCGTCGTGGATCTGAATCCGAGAAGACCACCTCCAAGAAGATCCGCTACACTTGCATGCCACGTCACAGCAGCAACGCCCGTCGCTACTTGAAGGAGGCTCGTGAGCAGAACATCGTCGACTTGGCCGACTTCCCAGTCTCCTACGTCGAGGCCGTCAAGGTCCCAACTGCCTGCGTTGCTTTCTAAATTCACCATTATCATTTCATAGTTATTAATAAATTTTCACAATAGTAACATTTTGTTCTCGTTTGACATTTGCAGGCAGAAAATGATAGAGAGCATTTAGTGAACTTGTAAAAAATTTCCGTCAGAATTCATCATTATATTTGTGTTCCCCCCAAGATTCACCGTTATCAACTAATTAAATCAGTGCGGAAATGATAATATCTGTAGACATATCATCATTTTGAATCTGCAGAAACTAGAGAAACATGGTTGCTCTTTGATAAATTACGCATTGTTTCGAAATAAATATCTGTTAAATTAATAAGAATTATTTTTTGTTCAAACTTGGTTCTTTACACTATTTCAAAATTTCATGCTTCTTTGAAAAATAATTATTATTAAAAAAGGTAATGTACTGATATTCGGTCAACTGTTAATAAATTTCAGTTGATGCATGGCTTGCTGATTTGATAATTTTCAGTCACCATGTTGTTTTCTTCCCTAAACAGGAAGTGAAAATTGTTTTGAATGAGTAATCTGGAGACAACAGTACTTCGGTCAAGCACAATACCCTAAAATTGAGCACATTTGTGTGAGAAACACATCTTCAAATGCGAACTTTCATTTTACATAACTGAGATCAAATAGAGAAAAAAAAGAGAATTGGTGGGAGAATGGGTTTTTTGTTTTGAGAGGAGTTGATTGGTGACATTATACAAAATGTGGAATTCGGTGGTCAAAATACTTCAAAATACAGTCGTGCTCGTAAAAGAGTGTGAAATGGAGGAATATAGGCAATTTGTTGACAGACTTGGGTTTGCGTGCAGAACATACGGATAAAATTCATGGAAACAATGACAACTTGGTGATGAGGAAAAAACGGGGGTACACTTTGCACTACGGTAATATTGTGCAAAAAAATAATAGTCAAAAGATCGTTGAGAAGTGAATTGGTAGACAGTTTAGTTACGATGCTGGTCATTCTTTGGAGTCCTTCTCCTTGGAGTCTTTCTTTTTGGAGTCTTTCTCTTTGGTGTCCTTCTCTTCCTCCTTCTCCTTAGATTCACAACTCTCGAGCATGTCCAAGTAGAGACGATCACGGAGGAACCTGAAAATTAATAGTTTCAATACTGTAATATAACCTGAAGAACCAACCGTGTGAATGAGTCCTTGGCCATAAGTTGCTCAATGAAAACCTGCGCCAAATCAAAGGTGTCCACCTTGCATCCACCCTCAACAGCGGCTCTGGTGGCGGCACGGGTGTCATTGTCGAGATTGATTTCCCTTGGTGATTGTTCGACAATATACTCGTTGTAGATATCGAATGCCTTTTGGGTAGACTTCTTTCCGTCTTTCATCTTCTTGAATTCCTCGCATTGAAGCCAGAACTCCATGTTCTCATCGGAGAATTCCTTCTTCAAAAATTGATGGAAGAGAGCGCAGCCGACTGAAAAATTATCAATGAATAGTTCGATCGATAGAACACGAAAATGATGTCAACTCACATTTGTTGCTCAAAAGAGCATCGAAAGACTTTTCCCATTTGCGAACTTCCTCGCGAGATGGGTACAACGACGACGTGGAGAGAGCCAAGTCCATCTTAGAGCGAAGGTAGGAGAATGTGCGAGAGAGTGGACCGCTGGAAAATTATTATTGATTGATTTTGAATGGATTCAAAGTAAAGTGAATTGTTCTAATATGCACCTGCTATGATGAACATGAAGATCAGGGGTACTTTGGTGATGTTCACAGTGATAGAATTTAGTCAACATCTGACTATTCGTTTTTGCAATTATTGGGTAGGTCACCGACAGCATTTTCAGAATTTTTGAAACTACATGAATTTTTTGCTTATCAAAACTCGCAAATTTTATCAGCAATATTTTTTGCTTGTGTTGATCAAAACTAACCGACTGGGGCGGTGCTGGACTAAACGTCTCTTGAAACCGATGATGTCAGATGGAGTGATAGTGAAGCGACGACGAGAAGGCGACGGATGGGATGGTAATAAGAATAAATCGTCGAACGATCGCTCAGTAGTAGTAGAAGTAGAAGGCGTCAACGAACGCGAGACTTGCCCGTTGAGGTCCATTGAGGGAAATGAGCAAGAAATGACTGGATGAGTCGACTGCCTAACGCACTAATTTGGGTGGAGAGGAACAGTCAGAATGAGTGTACCCTTTCGTCTTATTCTCGCTCGCCTCCAATGATCTCTTCACATTGTCTCATTTTACGACTACTAACAATGGGGTCAAGATGGGCAGGATAGAAAAATAATTGTCTTCTTGAATGAGAAGATTTTTGAGTCCTTCTGGATGAGATAAGATAAGAATTCTTCCTCGGATTAATTTCTCATATCAAGATTATGAGCAGAAGTCCTCGCACTTTCGAATTTCTAATTCCAATGACACACTATAATCTGACTAAAATCTTGTATTGTTAACATATATGGCTTCTTTGTGAAATAAAAGAGCAGTGTGTGCATTTCACATGCACTCAAGTCAACTCAGAAAGCATATTCTGTTATGTACATGTGTGTGCCCCATGAGAAAGTTGATATTCTTCGAAAGAATAACTGATGACCACTACTCCCTCCCTCGCACCCGACGACAATCGCCCCAAGAGCGTTGGGTTACCAATTAACCGGAAATCAATTGTAGATCTACGTGGCTGACAAAATGGAAAACAAGAAGAAGAAGGAGACGTTAGCACGTGATAGAACAACCTGCACCGGCACCTTGACCAAATTTGCATAATTCAGAATGTGACTTTGACAAAGGGAAAAACTCTCGAAAATCGAGTTTTCGGACCTACCCAGTTTCAAATGCGAACAAACAACAAACTTCTATTCAGGAAGTTTTTCTACACATGAATTTTCAAAAGAAAAGATGTATGAGCTTTTGGCGGGTTGCCAGAGCTAATCAGAAAGAAACGATGAGCGAGAACTATTGCTCTTACCTTGATTTGGATCGTCTGTGGATCTCGGGTTTTGCCGGTGCTAGCCTCATTGCGAAAAGCTCAATACTAGTCAGAAGAGAACATAGTGAGTGTTAATGAAATTCGACTTTTTCACGTATAAGTTCAGTTCTTAGCTTGAAAGTAATAAGAACCAAAAATTTCCAAGCGTGCAAATGGGAGGTAATGCGCAGGAAAGTGGAAAGCGTTGTTTCGCTCTGATTTTTTGATAAACGCAGTTATTTAATTTGGTTCATGCACACATACACACACGGCTACTTGATAATAGATTGATATGGCTTGCCTGTGAGAAGTAGTAATTGGATGAAATGTTGGAGGTGAGATGCCCAACGATTCCATTTCTCGCACCGAGGCCCATTTGTGAATGAATCGTTTGGAAGCACTGACGGGAACCGGGGTACTAATCTTTCGACGAATATCCATGTTTTTATGTGGACAAAACAAAGAGAAAAAAGGAAGAAGATGTAGCAGCGTTGCAGTCCAATTTGAGAGGGCCACTAATTGATGACAGATTGTTTTGGTTCCGCGAGAATAATTAGAATGAAGAAAAGAGAAAATGACTGGTTGAGGAAGTGTCCCAAACTTTTGCTTCGTGTTCTTCACGTAGGGTTTCTAATGATTTTTCTGGATGTCTCCTTTTTCTTCCAGGACGGCTACCAAGAATGAGACTTGCAAAGTGGGGAGGAGCAAAAAACTTGTTTCTTCTGAAGAGAGGAGGGATGTCCTTTCTCTCTTCACTTGCTCCTGACTGCTCCCACCAAACAGAAGGTGGAGAGCAACAATGCCTGGACAAATGTAGAGGCCCTGCGCTCGACGACATGATGGCGGGGGGTGAGTGGGAAGACGGATACGTGAAGCGTAAGCGGGGCACATGGATGGATGTTGGCGGCGGAAAGGACTAAATAGACATGAAAAAAGCCTACAATAGACACATCTCGATTCGGTACGTTTGTTCCCTGATGAATGCGCCGGCGGGGATGGAGTCAAATGAGATGGAAAAAAAGAAGAGGCATGCTTCCCAACTGCTAACTTTATTGCACCATAGAAAGGTCAGGAATCGTAAATTCTCAAAAATGAGCAATTTGAAGATTAGGACGGACTAAAACTACCGAAAAGTCTATATCAGAAGGGCGTGCCCTTCTATTTTCCCATCATCGAATAATATATTTCTGAATTCTCAATATGGATCACGCCGTCTGTTGGAGAAGTAATTTGAAAGATATTTTGTGACGTGTCCACTCAATTTTTGATGAGTATTCTAATAAGACAAATTTCAATCAATCAGTTTAAAGTTCAAGAATATGGCCATTTGAGCTCATCTTATCAAAGGTACCCTTCTCCTTTTCTTAGAAAATGTAGAACATACGAAAGACTTTGTGTAAGATCAAAATTTCATATCTCTTCCCAAGAAAAAAAAGTCAATTTTATAGTCTTTCGTCAAGATTGAAACATTAACAGTAAGTCTCAACTAGTGATCCCAAGACGATCAAACTTCACTAATTTCTACCTTCTCACGGTCCGATAAACTAGAACAAATGTGCATTTAGGTGGTCTATCCAGCATTTTTAGGTTGCAACAGAATTAAACCCAAAAACAGTTTGCAACAATGGAGAAAAAGTGAATTATTTTTAGATATTCTTATGGGCAAAAATAAGAATTTTTCAGAGGAGGATTCCAATCCAAAAATGATTTATCTTCAAAATGTGCTAAAAGTTGTGTAGATTACTAATATAAAAGTGAAATGGCTTGAAAAAAATCGTAGCGTTCAAAAACTGCGATGCTCAAAGTGATTCCTAATGGAAGAGAAATTTGAAAAAACGCGTAATTTTTCTTCAATTTTTTCAAATTTCTCTTCCATTAAGGTTTTTTCACAAGTTGTTTCACTTCGATATTAGTAATCTACACATCTTTTAGCACATTTTTAAGATAATTCATTTTTGGATAGGAATCCTCCTTTAAGAAAGCTTCGTTGAAAAAAAAAACTAAATTGCTCACATCCAGAACTCCAAAAAAACGGGATAGCTAATTTGCACTTTAAGTGGTGTACCCCCGTTTTTCTCGGAGACGTTCGTCATGTATAAAAAAAACGACAACGACATTGCGAATAGATGAAAATGCAAATGGTGCCTAATTGACTTTTTGATCAGTCACTAGTCCAGAAAGCGAAAAAAAGGAACTCACAAGAAGCGCTTCTTCTCCTCACGATGCTTGCTGTTGGTCTTGACGTCTGGCGAGAAGGTGAATGAGGCGGCTCGGCGAATGGAACTCTGAAAATTTGAATTCTAGTAATTTCAAATCGACGTTGATATATATATATTAGGCTCTTCCAAAAAATTACAGAAGTTTTCAGAACAGACCTTTTTGATAGCATTGTGCGCGGGACCAGCTCCGTAGACGCCTCCATTGTCATCTGCACAAAGGAACTTGTGGTTAATTGGAGTTCTCTCCGGGCTCAAACTTTTGGCATCGTCCGAATTGTTGTCGCCTGCAAAGAAAATTACATTAGAAAAGAACCAAAGTAGACCCCCTTGTCTTTCCATTATACATTTCGACACACTTATTAATACACTTTTTATGATACTTTTTTCTATTTTTAGAGTACTACGAGTAGAGAAACGTAGGTGATAAGAACCGAGAACTAAAAGTAGGATAAGAAGACCAACGTCGCCACTCTTCCCGCTCCTCAACACATGTTAGCGATCTTCCACGCGTTTTCGCGCTCGTCGAGCTCCAAGTCGTACGACGAATCAAACTGCCACGGCGTTGAAGTTTGTCGTCAGTTATGGACTGTTCTTCGACCGTGTCGACCTCTTCGTCACTCATTTTGTTATCAGCTCGACAACACTGACAAAACAGTTTGAAAATCATGAGCGAAAAAAGTAAAACGAAAAAGCGACGTGGGTGGATGAGAAGAATTATCGGTTTTTTTTGGGTTATGGCTAATCGAAATATGGAAAGGCTCAAAAAGAAATCCTCAATTCAAATTTATGTATGTGCCATTTGATCTAGCAAAAAAAGGCGAAAAAAATTGATTGAGAGTGAATTGGTTTTCCCCCGCATTCTCTGGTATGTCTGGTTGATATGCATTGTCCTTCCAAAAAAAAGAGAGAACGAGAACGGGATGAAAATAAATTCAAAAACAATAAAATAGGGCCTCATAAACAATCTGGTCGACTCCAACTCGGCCAATACAGTCATCTAAAACTGTTTCCATACACCAGAGCCTCTCTGATAAGAGTATAAGTTAATACGCTAAGAGGTGTGTAATCGGGGGGAAGACGGACGAACGAAAAAAAAATTATCATGGATGTGTTAAGGTTTCCAAACACATCCTGACCTCTTTTAACACTGTTAAAAAGTGTTAACTGACAAGTAAAACTCGCAACAACCCTTGTAGTCACAGTCGTCTCTTCTCACCTGTCGAAAAGTACTAATCAAACCGAGAGTAGAGTAAACTATGAACACATGACAAACAGTGATTTTGAGAGCTTTGAAACATACTTTGTCGACGTAGACACTTTGGGAGACAGTTCGCGATAATAGATAGGAGGCTAGGGCCTTTGAAGAAAAACAGCATTTTCGATCGGATTTTGGGGCCAGAGTCTCTTGGAAAATGGGTGGAATTGAGCTCATGGGCGGATTGTGCGGAGGTTGCATGACACGTTTAATTTACATAGAAAAGCCCAGAATCACATAAAATTGCCCAATTTCGTTTCTCGGTAATCCAACATGATATTTTCTTGTACGAGACGTCATTCAAAATTGTGAGCCACCCACAACTATTGGAATAAAACTTACTGGTAGTAGTGATACTTGGGAGAGTGGCTCTGTGGAATTTCAGTTTTTCAGCACTTTCTGATGAACCGTTTGCGCTGGACGATGCGGATGTATACTCGAGAAGGTTGTTGGCGGAGCGAATGTGCATATCATTTGATGACGAACAATAGTAATCTCCCAGAGTGAGCTCATTGGGCACTGACAATCGAGCCGAAGTCGCCATCATCTGAAAACGGTAAAGTTGGTATTTCAAATGAATTCAAAACAGAAAAATTTTGAATGAAAGTGTGTGGATGGTGAGTGAAGGGTCAGGGTGCAACACAAAAAAAAAGGATGACTATGCGCGTATTTCGTTTGAAAAATGGTTGTTTCTTGATCTACGCGCAATGTTGTCTTATCATGGGGGAAATCGTGGGAAATTTCCTATGGCGCGTTGAACAAACTATAGCATAAAAAATTCTGGAAAAAAAAGCATGTGTTCTAGAGACAAAATTGCAATGACTTATCGATGGTAAGGAACGGGGGAACAATGAAGAGGCTGATACAACAACAGAAGAAAGGTGGCATTTGCGTAATGCGTCAAGTAACAAAAAGTTTTTGGAACTCGAAAAAAAAGAGAAATGAGAATGAGAGAGATGGAACTGTTGCGCATTTGAGGGGAGAAAAAAGTAAACTTTTTAACCCGGGTCACTAGAGAACGCGTCAGAAAACAAGAATCCTAGGATAAGTGTTCAACATCGAATCAGTTGGTGTTAGCAAAAACAAATATACCAAGAAGTAGTACATGAGAAAGGAAGCGCAGGAGAAGCAAGTAGATCACCACTCTTGTCTGTTGCCCGATCCCGGTTAATCCCATTCTCTTTTTCTCTCACTCTCGGATTTTTTGCGGTTTTTTGTTTCTTCATCTTTGCCTTCTTCTTTTTACTCTTGTTCCTGACCGGGGCACTCACACTAATCGCAATGGTTCGTGTTGGGGCAAGAGCTAGTTGTCACCGATGGACGGTCAAAGTTCTTGTTGAGATGGAGAAGAAGAGAAAAAGAAAACTCAGAGTTTTGATTTTGCAAACTTTTTTTTTCAAAAGTTACAACAGGAGAAGTTGTGAAAATGTATCCTTTTCATTCATACGTAGCCGCTCTTGACATTCGATAGCCACGGCAGAGATGCGGGCCAGTCATTTGTCAAAACTCGGGGCTTACATCGACCAAAAAATCACTACTCGGAGATTCTCTTGATGATAGAGACCAAGATCATTGAATTGAAAACTCAACGCGTTTTCTGTTGGTCACTCAATCATGGATCTTGGATCTCTGGGAGAAAAGAAAGAGAAAGGCATTTTTTTTGTGAGCTCAAGAATCAGAAATTGAGTTTTGATTATGGTTTGAATACGCCCACCACCTTCGAATTTCAGTTTTAATTTCTCGTTTCCGCACAAAGTTGAACAAATTGAAACGAAAGAACGAAATATAGAAGTGGAGTCGCTAGTTGCAGGGTCATTACGACTTATCATGAAAATGCTGATAAGAGACGCTGGCAACAAGGACGGCTCGAATTAGCACCGATTCGGGGAAGTTTTTCGTCATCTTGTGACGATATGATCAGTTGTCAATGATCTACCAAATTTTTGTTAGTATTGGGATCCCTTTTCCGTTATTTCTCCTGTTGTAACTCTGTTTTCCAATTTCTTCTTCAATTCTTTCCCATCTTCGAACCTTGACCATTCCGTTAGTTTTCTATTAGAATATGAGTTAGTAAATACAAAACAACACAACACTACAGAGGGTGAAAAAAAGATGATAAAGCACAAATAACTACAACAATATTAAAGAAGCAGCAAACAAAGAACAGCAACACTTTACGCAGCTTCAACAGCAACTCGGACCTGATTGGAAACCGTCGACGATCCAGCTGAAGACGACATTCCAGTGAAGGCAGGATCCTCGTAGTACGTCTGACGGCGGACTTTTCTCTGTGGAAAGTTTTGCTTATCTCCCTGCTCCTTGTTGAGAAGGAAGAATCCCTCGTTGCTGATTTCAGCATCCTCCATTGGCTGACGACGATGATTCATTTGGAAGGTGTCACCGAACATTTGGTTGGCCTTTTTGAGTATACGGCTCACTGGGAATGTCATGCCTCCAAGGAATCTTGATCTCCTGTAAAATCGGGACTAGAAAACATGCAAAACGCATACTCACTTACTTATGATTGGTGGGATCGAGCTCGTACACAGTGATGACGATGCTGTCGCGAGCACAGTTCTCGGCGAACGAGCTGAAAAGAGGCATTTTGATATTGAAAAGAAACAAGGTTTCACTACTTCTAGTTGTATGTTTTCTGAATGCCCAAGGCCGCCAAACGATCAGATAAGAAAAAGAAACCATGCCGTTTCTACTGCCTTTTTTGTAACTTTTTTTACTCACAATTTGAAAGTCTCTTCGAATGATGGCATGTTGTTGTCGTTCACAATACGAGTACGATAGCTTTGATTTCCTTGGACATGGCGAGACGAGGATTTGTGGGATGGTCTGTGGCGGAGCTCTGCGTAGATGTACGTAGATGCAGCATAATTTTGTTGAGAATCTCGGAAGTATGCAGCGTCCTGCACATGAAGAGTAAGACGTCTTCCACACAACGACATGCTCAAGAAGAGGATTCCTCTGATATCCTTGTGCTTGGCAAACGCATTGTTGAGTCCGAAATCTTGAGCGCACTTGCTCAGTGGTCTTCCAGGCACAGGTGAAATACTACTTGGACTCTCGTTCTCCTGCTCTTCGCTCAACCATGGATCCGGAGAGACTCTGCGAGAGCTCATCATGCTAGAACTGCCTTCCATGTGAGAGTCCAAAAGTGCTAACGCAGCGCTCTGGTGACGTGTATGCTTTGGATTCTTGCGATAGAGTCTCTGTGATTGAGGCGTCGAGCTGCACACCGGAGATAATGGTGTCTTGAATTGTGGAGTTTTTGGAGTCTGAGAAACGACATGGAGAGCCTGGAATAGCAAACAATTGTTATAAGGTTTCTAAAGTGTCAGTAATATTACCTCAAAAGAAGTTGTAGTTGAAGTGAGCTGTGGTTTCCATTCGGTTTGTGCACGCAACGACATCCTTTGGCCACCTTCACTGTCACTCGAGTAGTTTGATGAACGAATTGGAGACATTTCCTGCAAATCGTGAGATAACCATCATAGCCCATCACCATTAATTAAATTCTCTCTTTTCTTTTTCACTATTCCAAACTTTCATTTCCCCGATAGTTTCTTCAAAAAAATCATTCAAAGTCAAATCACTGGTACTCTCCACTACACAGTTTCTCACGATTGACATGCAAAAATTTGAATATTGATAATCATTGACACGTCGTGAATGATAAGATATTCAAATGATATTCCCTTCCGCTCTACTATTTGCAAGATACGCTGCCGTAGGACCCCATTACTAACCTCGATAGCTGAGAGATCACAAGATCCATGACCCATTCTTGGTCTTCTCGGTGGGATAAACTTCTCACGTGGCTTGAACGATGAGCCATCTCCTCGACGAATTTGCGAGTACATATCTCTCGAAGCCATTCCGCAGGCACTGCTAGACGGAGCGGATGGAACGTAGCTTTGGAAGACTTGTTTGTTGTTCCCGAGAACCTTTGTGTCACGTGGTTGCTGATTCATTAGAAGTTGACGACGAGCAGCAACACCAGCGATACCGCACACCGGTGCACGTCTTCTGAAAATTTGAATGGGGTTAGTATTCGCTAACAGGCAAAGGTGTTAGTAGATGGTAGGCGGTCAAGTCTCAGTCAACTTACATGAGAGCCTCGAGACCCATAGTTTTGGTGCTCACAGTCAAAGACATGATAGGAGTAGATACTGAATAATAGAATAAGGCAAGAGGAGCTACTCACGGGAACGGAAACGATATGAATGAATGGGTTCCGGGAGGCAACAAGTCAGCTCTCGGTGGGCGTGGCTTGTGCACAGGAAGGGATGGGCGGGGTGGAAGAGAGAAAGGACCATCACGGGTATGTTCCCAGAGACTGTGATAGAAGACATAGAAAAGAAAGAAAAGAAAATAGCATGTTGCTCATTGTACAGATATCAAGAACGATGGGCTAATTGGGAACGCAAATAAACATGTTTAGGCAGACTCCTACTGACAACCGGTAATTTTCTTAATACGGTCATATGGGGTGGATTAAGAGGGAAGGTTGCGGGAACGCTGTCACAGTGAGAGACCAATAAAAGGGATACTGTGCAATCGGAGCCTAATTGAATTAGTTTCTCAGGGGTAGCTTCTCAATTTCGGTTTATAGGTGTGATCAAAATTCTAGGCCCGGAGAGTAGACAAATATAGATTTCGTAATAGGAAAAGTGAGTTGAAAAATATTTTGTATCATTTCATTTAGACGTGAGCGCATTAGGGTATAAATTCCAAAATTTGAAATGTTTTAGACAATTTTTGTACTGAAACTAGGGGTTTTTTCTACTTGATTGTTATCAAATTTTCTGAAGAACTCATTTTCCATTAAGTTGAAGGGGGAGTGAACTATTCTAGAAATATTATTGTGTATATACATAAATCGACTCAGAATTTCGAGGCAATGGGAGGCTTAGTTGTGAACAAATGCTGAACATTTGCCTTCAAAAAGATACAGGCTGTCAAATGAGCTAAAAAGGTCCGTTCGGGTAGCTGATTTTTCAATTTTTGTACTGAAAAAAGATTCACGTAAAATTCATTTTTTCACGAGCTACCTGTAACCAATTTTGAATTGAAAAAGTGAAAAATTAGCTACCTGAACGGACCCTTTTTAGCACTTTTGACAGCCTATATCTTTTTTGAACAAATTTTTAGTATTTTTTCTCAACTGGGACTCAAATTATCTCAAAATTCTGAGTCGGAATATTTAAAAAAATCAAAAAGTTCAGAATAATGCACTCTCCCTTTAATAAGCATAAACCATACGAAACTAGAATATACTTATTCCTGACTTCTTACTCATAATCCCCACTGTCTCTACACATGTTAACCCCCTAGATCCCCCGTCGAACACCTTCCGAGTCAATTGCGTAAGCGATGCGCAGGCACGGTTTTACAGCGTCTCGCTAAGTAGTGAATCCGTTACGCAACGTTCCGATTGCGTGATCGTCTGACAAATTGGGAGAGACAAATTCGAGACTCACGCAATTTTAGTACCCTTCCTCGTGTCTCCATGGAACAGCCGGAGTTGCGTAAGAGGGAACAGTAGCAGACTCCATTACGGATACATCATCTAACTAAAGTATAAAGTAAACGAGAAGGGATGATGTGAGGGACCAACGATTAGGCTCACATCAGTTAATAGAAACAACTCTATTATAATCGAGAAGATCAATTTTATTTTAATTATGATGATTCAAAAAAGGAAACTCGGACAATTATTTTTGGATAAAAATTCTGTTCTAGAATTTAGAATCTATACTTCTCTTGATATCCGTAAATGGACTAATATGGAAACTATACTAAAGGAAGATAGCAGAATCAAACCGAAAAAGACTGGATGTGTTCACTTTTTTCAATCGGACATCTAGTCGGAACGTGTACATCAAATGTCCTCTTCAAAGAGGAAGGGATTAGGAAATTATAGAGAGATTGGATAATAATCACCTAGATTTCTAGATACCACTCAAGCTGAGACGATTTGCAAGAAGCTATACGATTCAGACTACGCCCAAGTTTGAAAAAGGGAATCGAATTCAAGGGGAACGAATGAGTTTGTAAACAAACATCTGATGATGACTATTTCAAGTGGACACATCAGGTCAGTGGTACCGACAGATACTGTGAATGTTTGCAGTTCTGATTTTGGGGGGAACAAAAATGGTGTCATTTTATGGATAGAACTACGCGAACAATTGAGTTGTTTGCGGATTCAATTAGGTAAACAGGAGTCTAATTGGATAAGAATGCCATTTGACCCGGATGACATTTTTATAGCTCGAAGAGTGACGTTTGACTTTGATACCCGATTTGTGACTCGAATTTTGAACTGAATCTCTCTCTCTCTCTCTCTCTCGCTCCCTATTTAGAAAATTAGAATTTGATTTGAAGCTACATAGTAATTTCCTCGATTAAGGTCAAATTGTAACTCATACAAAATTTTTAAATGAAGGATGTATTTTCACTTTTTTCATAATATTCAAAAAGACACATTTGAAACAAATAGTTTTCAAAACCAAACGTTTTCTGATCCACATTTGAAATACTATTACTGTAGATTTCCTATTTTCGCAATTTTAGGCTAGCCTAGTTTTCAAATTATTTTGGTCCCTCATTTTTCCCCTCGTTTGAACACGTTTAAATTCAAACTGTTGACGATTTGTATCCATATCGAAATGTGCCATTTATATCTCATTATCAAAACTATTCTTCTAGCTAATTAGTTCCTCATTACTAATCGTAACGGTATTGCTAATTTTATGTGATCAGTATAATTTTTTGCATGTTGTACTTTTTACCCACCATGTCGGTCTTTACCCATGGGTGTCAACAAGTAGAGGTCGAACGATCCCTTCTTCGTGGGGGTGCCATAGAGCGCATTTACTGTTGAGCGATTCTAATGAGTCAAATGAGATCAAACAAAAGAGAAAGAATTTCAAAGAATGAAAAAAAAATATGCCTCCGAATAGAAAAAATACAGTCTTAATATTGAGGAAAGCAAGGATGAAGAGCAAATCATGTGAACGTTCGGTTCAAGAAATAAGGGAGGAAAAAAGATAGAAATAAAAATGTTTTGGTTTGAATGGAGCTGTGACAAACAGGAAAAACAGTTGAAATGAAAATATAAATGAATCAAAACCAAGAGAAAGTTTCTTATAGAAGTGAAAAAGAACAAGAAGAAAGAAAGATGAAGAGCATGTGAAAGAAGGCCAGGAAATAAAACGGAATTCTAGTTTGATAATAAATCTAGTAAGAGAATCTCAAGGGCTAAAATTATCTCCGAAAATCTTCTAGTCACGCAAAGAGAACAGAAGTTATCATTATTTTTGTCAGAAATATGAGAGGAATTTCAGAAGAAAAAGGAATGGGGTCCAAAACGATGACACCCAGAAAAATCAAGTTCTAGCAAATCCCCGAACTAACCTTCCCCACAGCATCTCATCCGTTGTAGCTTCAGAAGGTGTCGAAATGGTCGTGTCCTGACAACTTCCGGACTCCGAATCCGAGAAATCGTCCTCCGAGACTGACGATACTGCAACGATAAAGTCAAATCTTGTGATCATAAGAAATTTGAAAAACTCACGAGATGATTGATCATCTAGCTCCTCATCCGACGATAGATCGATATTGTACTGTGGAACACCAGCAGTTTTGTATTTGTGAAGATTGAGTTGAATACGTTGATCTTGACTGCTCATCTGAAAAAATTATGGTTTAATTATGAAGCGGATAGCAAAAAAAAGAACGCAGAGAGAACAATGAGTCATATAGAAAGAGGAAATGGTCTAAATGACCGTCGTCTCCGTATGTCATATTTGGTCAGGACCATACAAAGAAAAACGTTATTATAATCTTGACGGCCTAATTACCTATCCACATTTGCTTTCCAGAAAATAAGTGATGAACAGATTTCCGCATTGAAAAACTAAACTTTCGCTACCGGAACCTTCTCCATCGCAGAGCTGATTCGCAAGTGACCCGTAACTTTACGAGTGGTCACTTTCACAAAATGGAGATTGGAATGGTGTGGAGGATAGTTGTTGGTGTGGTTGACAAAATTTATGGTGCGGACAACCGGCCACTGTTGTTTGGCGGTACACGAAAGTGAGTGATACACTCATTTACCCAAAAACAAAGGATCTATTCTGAGAACTTGTGACGAATAAGCAAAAAAGAACTCTTGAATCGGGAGAAAAGTGCTATATTTCTTGCCAAAGTCACCCATGCATCAAATGGTGAGAAGAGGATGCAAAAAACGACTGAATTTATGACCGAAAGAAACATCTGTGTTGAATAAAGATCATTTTGTCGACTTTGAATGATTTAGAGGATTCGCTAATGAAGAAAAGACTCTACAGAGGAACACTTATTTTCTTATCGCCTCTGTATCAATATAATCTCCCAGAGATTAGGTTATCTTTAAAACAACAGTTTAGCGCATATTCCCCTTCGAAACTCAACCAATCGTGACTAATTCGGCGAAACTCTCGATTACCAACTTTTTACTCATAGGCAAAAACGAGTCTTGCTGATTTATTCAAGAATCAATAAACCGGAACCAAAACGGCAATCATCAGTTAATTATCTACTAAACACGTGTAAAAACCAATTACCCTGCGAAAAAGTTGTGTAATCTACGCCGAAAACCTGCAAAAACCTTGAAAAATCACAGTTGAAATGAGAAAATGAGATAAAAACGCGATCGGCAAATTTGAATGATGAACACTCCCGCCGCGAGGGACGATTCTTCTAATGACTTAGAGACACAGACACAATGAGACAGAGGATGAGAGATAACGCATTTGGCGTACGCGCAGAGACGATCCCCCACCGTTCGGACCTGTACCCTCTGGTTGGAGAGTAGAGACGCAGACATGAAACAGAGAGGAAAGAGGGTGCGCAGAGAGGCAATTGCCTGCCGTTCGGACCTGTACGTTGTGGGTCATTGAGCGCGCAGTACGCCCTGGTGTGTGTATGTGTGTGTGTGTGTAAGGGGCCTTTTTACCACCTGCTTATGTTGACCGGCAATGAAAACCAACCCTTGGCATTCATAAAAGACCTTTGCCGACAGTAGATGGACTTTGTAACTTTATTGAAACTTCTCGATCGTTTTTGAAACAATCGACCAATTTGTTGAGAGTTAGAAAGACTTTTCAGGCGAACTAATCTACAACATGAGCAACGGGAGGGGAAAAAATGGGGATTCATTGTCATCAGGATCTTGGAACCTAGGTGAAACGATATGAAACAGGGCAACGGCAACAGATGAGGGATGGGAAGAAAAAAATCAAAATAAAATAAGGGGAGAGAAAATGGAATATAATATTGTACCAAGTCATTTTTACGATGTCAGTGGGTCAGTAGAGTAAAGAAAGTAACGTCGGAGAGAATTACTCATTGAGCGCTCTGTTCAATGCCTCCTGGATGTGGATGAATGCGTCACGTCCCAAGTAGTCTGGCTGTCCGGCCTCCCAAGCGGCGCGGCGTTCCTCGGTGGATGGAGTTGGAGCCTGAAAAGAGAAGGTTAATTTTTATATTATGCCAGTCTCAGGAATGTCAGTCCTGGCTGAATATTCTCGGTTTATCGGCTGCGATATCACGGCACCAAAATGCTACAGTAATATACTAAAGTTTAAAGGAACATGCACTGATTTTTAGGTCAATTATTTAATTTGTCATATTTTTCGAACGATTTTCAACAAATGTTTGCTCCGAATATTGTTGAAAAACATAAAAAATTCGACAACATAAAAAATAAAAAATTGCCCTGAAAATCAGGATATATCCCTTCAAATTTGAATATATTACTGTACAATTTTCGTGCCAAGATATCGCAAAAATCAGGAAAAGTCAGCCAGGACTGACATTGACTGAGACTGGCACAATATGATGACTGAATATTGTTTTGATTCTCATGACCCTATTTCAATTAAGTTTTCATATTACCCGTGCTGTAAATAATTTCAAAACAATCCAAAGAAAAGTCAATATCAAAACTGTTATTACCTTATGTCTCTCGTGTCTTTCGACTGGAACAAACGCCGGGCATGGAGTATTATTAGTCTGAAAGAAAAGTACACCTCAAATCAGTTAGTTTTCAAACTCCGATACAACTCATTCAACGACAAAAGCGGACACAACCAACTCACAATTTGCTCTACTTCACGATCCGCATCTGTATGCTCTTTCAACTGACTGCCAAAGCAATCCGTACTACCTACTATATCCTGATACTCTTCATGCGGTTGGTTATGTTGATGAGCAGATGCATGATGCTCTTCGTGATGATGGTGCTCATTGTTCCTTTTGTGCTCACTACTATGAGCATCAGTATCAAATGAGGGGAACATGTTAACCGATTGAACGACATGCATTACGAAGTTTCCAATATCATTCACAATAGAATTCTTCCTCTCAATTGGCTTTGGCTGATCAGCGGAATGACTCCGATGCTCAGGGACATGATGATGAGATGGAAATACTGTAGCATGCTCATTGGTTTTTGACTGGAAGATGAATAGGAAAACAACACTCGTATTAGAATAACATGCTCATAACAACACCAATTAACTTGCAATTAACAAACCGTATGGGTGACGTGGGCGTGGTAGATGTTCTGCCATTGCTGGAAGTGTTCTCCGGTGTGAACGGCGGCGCTTCCGTGCCATGGCTTGACGCTTCCGATGAAGTGGACGATCTTGGTGTTGGCTCCGTATCTAAAGTTGAAGATATTGAAGCTGAAAATTAGACTAGTTTTGTAACTAACCTCTTGTAAGCAGCGGCGTATGTGTAGAAGGCTCCAGCGGTCATATTGTAGATGAATGGAAGTCTGTGCTCAGATGGAAGATCTCTCCAGTTGCTGAAGAAGTCGTTGAGCAATCCCTGGTCTCCTCCGTCGTACGATCCGTGGCTCACGGCAAAGTCAACGAGCTGTCCTAAACTGCCGCTTTGATTTTTAAATTAAGGATATCTGAACTCACTATAAGTCTCATGATTTGGCACGAAGACAAAGACTCCACTGTTGAATGAATCTGGCCATCCGATATCGGCAGCGGCGGAGAAGTCTGGGCGGGTGAAGAGCTCGTCAGCGTTGCGAATGACCAAGGTATCGGCATCCAAGAAAACGCATTTGGTGTATTGGGTGAGTCTCCAGCAGTGGAGCTTGGTGAATGTGACTCCGAGATCTGGGCGCTCGATCAACTTCAAGTTATCCGAATCGTTGCTGTTGAAGACGTCGACAATGGAGACATCGTCGAAGTGTTCCTCGAGCTGCTTGCGGACTGGAGCGGAAACCTGGAAAGATATACTGTAGAATAAAGATTGACTGAATCATATTCTAGTTATACTGGAAATCAAGGCTGCCGCGCGATCGGTCGCGGTTTTCTGGTTAGGGTACTTCTGATTATGAAAGCCTACGGCGGCCGAGCGGCAATGAGATTTTTTGATTCAAAGAGCTTGTTTTCGAAAGGACGGCCGGAGTCAACCACGGCAACCTACCCACGGCCTGTGCCGCGGCCGCGTTCGCAACAGCGTTGCTAGAAATATATAAAATCTGACATACTTGGTTGCTGATGAGGCAGTGAATTTTGCGAGTAGTTCCAGCAGTTCTGAGCGAGTGGACGAGCACAAGGGCTCCCTGAGCATAGCTGTCGTTGGTAGCAAGGGTGATCCAGGCCTCGGACATTTCTGGAAGCATTCTTACTTTATCAACAATCGGTAACTATTTGCGCAGAGCTTTGATCGGGAGCGAACGAATCGAAAAGCAAAAGGGAAAAATGAAGATAGAACTCGTACTCGAAAACTCGACAAGAAATAATGATATATTTACTCGGTCGAACGTCCACAGATGTGTCGTGGGTCTCGGGTTGGAAAAATGCAACCGAATAGCAGCTGAACGAAACTGAGGAGGAGAGTGATGGGGGAAACCCGCGGGAAGGGGGGCGGGATGCATATGAGGTGAGTGAGAGGAAGAGAGGGACGAGGGATATTGACATGAGAGAACGCTCAGTTTTGCAAGTTTTTTGAATATATGTGTCGAGTCAAGTGATTGTTGATCTTTTCACTCTTCTCAAGGTCACTACAAATTGGAACGTTCTAGAAAGAAAGTAACAATGACTCATAAGCTTCTGGCACATTCTTGGCTCAAGGACGTGATGGACTAACAATAGTTTATCTTGACAGGAAAAGATGAAAGTCATTCGGTTCGAACAAGTGGCACCAAAAAATTTCATCACAAAAATTGTTGGATCATGGAAGAAGATAATAGAAGAAAAGTGGGGGCGCACACACTGATGTGAAAAGATGCAAAGAGAGTTGATGATCCCTGGGTACAAACTGAATTCACAGAAAACGATAGAAAAAGATCTGGTGTCGGCGGCGGCTCGACTATCGGCAAAAGTGTGTGGGTTGCAGTGAGCAGTGGAAAAAAAGTGAAAAGACCGCTCTCTTTTTCGATAACAAGCTGTTTTACGGACAGCTGTCCTTCTTCTCACTACTTTTTTCCACTTTTTGTCACTGGGACACACTATGTAATTATAGAACGCCCTAGAGCTGAGACCAATTTTATCGCATTTGCAAGGAGAAAAAACGAAAAAAAACGGCTCGGAACAGATATCGGAAAAGAGTAGAGATCAATCCGAAAGTGGACTTTTGCCTTATCTTTATCTGCCAACTACTGACCACCGCAAATAGAAAGGGAAATGTGAGAAAACTGATAACAAATAAAACATACACAAGGACAAACCATCAGTTTTCAAAAAAAGGGGAAAAGTTTTATGAGAAAACGAAAGAGAGCGACTCGAGGGTACTAGAACCTTCGAGATGTCTTCCCTATTTTCACCTTTTTCGATCTCCTATCACAAGCTTGAGAGAAAAAAGGTAAAAGGAAGCAGAGAAAGATCATCAGGTGTCTGTCTCTGTACTATGTCGCTTCCCTCAACCTTTTTGTATCACATGAAACGATGTGCCCTCAGAGTTTGCCGCTGTTTGCTCACCGAAAAAATAAGAAGAACAAAAAAGTTAGGACATCTTAAATCACACAAACGTTTTCCGGTGATTTCAACACACTCAAAATAACCCGGCGTACTTGCAAAATTTTTGATGGGTACCAGTGACACGTTTTGATTGACGACTTTGGCTTTTTAAACTGGACGTGATTAGAGCATTTTGTACTTTTCAAGAAAAAAAAAAGGATGAATCACGAGAAAAAACGAAAAGAAAAAATGAGGGATACAATTGAGACTCAAATTTCAAAAAAGGAGAAATCCTTCTTCTCCGGTCACGTTTTAGACGTTTTTTCATGTTTGATAAACGTTCCTATAAATAGGAATGACGTCATCGACATGCACTATTTCTTGACCAAAACAATGACAGGAATTCAATTCAACAACGTGAAACATGATATCAGAAGGAGGTAAAAAAGATGAAAGGGAACCCCGTGATGGTCATAAACAGTCCACCTAATGATCATCAATTTGACTACCTATCTAAATCTGAGAAGCTGGAAAAATTCCGGTTTTTTAATTGCAGAGTTTTGTTTAACAAAAGTTTGAGATATGGAGACAGAGAGTGGTGATTCATTCTTCCCTAATTTATGTTCATAGGATATTAGACAATAAGAATGTGGTAATTTATATAGCGATTAAGGCTGAAATGGTAATTTGTACCCTATTTTTCTTTAATTTGATGAAAAGCTAATTTTCAACAAAAACGAAAACCTATACATGGAATTCCGAAATCTTTTCAAAAACACATGTCCTTTTAAAGAAAAATAAAATCCTCAAAAAGGGTTTCGAACAAAAAGAAAGAGCTAAATGTTTTCTCTTTTCTCAAAAAAAAAGGAAAAAAAAAAGGAGATGCCTAGAGTGCACCCTACTGAATAATCCTGTTTCTCCATGGGGGCAAGCACAGCTCCCTACACATCTGCGAAGTATGACAAAAATTGAGGGGCGCATAGGGAAAAAAGGGAAGACGCGGCGGGAAGAGAAATAGAATGGAGGTCCGCCAAGGGGAGAGATGGAATACGTGCGATGCGGCACATTCGGTTTTTCATGGGTATTTGTTTTTGGATGCGGTAATTGAACTTGGGCTCACGCGTTCTACCTGTTTCTCATGAACTTTTGAAAACGTGACCGGAGGAGAGAAATTTGAAGGAACATATGAATTGGATAAGAAACTTATTAATGAAATAATGAAGGATTTATATTGGTAATTTCAAAAATACAAAACATAGATAACTTTTAAAACTCATTTTAAAATTCTTTAAAAATTCTTTTCAGAAAAAAATCAGCCTCCAATTTCAAAAAAAAACGTTAACATAGCTATTTCAGCAGGTCCAAGTCCGAACATTGAAGTATTTATAAACTGAAAGAAAAATATCTCTAAGGGATCACTAAACCTCGAAAAAAAGTTGCAACCTCCTATTACACTAAGAACGTTGATTAATTAGAGTGGACAAGCAAACTGTGTAATGTGTTGTCCATTTGATACTTTGTTTGTTTCACAAAAAGACAACCTAAAAGTGATAAAAAACTTTCTCAAAAAAGTGTTTTCTAGTTTCAAATTTCCCTTCTAGGCAGTCTCAGATTAATTATCCATTTGTGTGCCGCCGCGTTTCTCCTTCGTTATCAAACTTTCACAAACAGTTGGTCGGGTTGTTGCTTGATAAAAAAGAAACATTTGAATTTTATAACTATTCTATCAGAAGTTGGCTGCAGAAGGAAAAAAAAAACCAAAAATTAAGTTGGCGAACAATAGAAAGAAAAGGAATATAAGAAAAAAGGAGAAGACACATAAAGAAAAGTGGAACGCGCAAAAACAGAGTTCTAGAAAGCCGGAAGAGTGTGGCAGGAAATGGAGAGAGAGAGCCGAGAGCTTAGTCTTGAAAAAAAAGAAAAGCGTGGGGGCTCACTGATAATGTGCCTTGCAAAATTATGAACTGATTGGCGCATGGTTTCGGGAAGTGCAGAGTTTTATCGGGCATTTTCTAGTTGAAGAATATTATATAAAGAGTTTAGAAGAAAAACATTATGACATTAAAGTTCGCATAGTAAACAAGGTATCAACTTTCAACATTGAATATTCCAGAGAAAAATGAATAAAACGAAACAAAAAAGTTTGATATTTCAGGCCTTAAGATTATACTGATGAGCTCAAAATTAGCACATCTGGAAAATTCAAACGGACTGAAATTAATTACATTTGAATCCTCATCAAAAAAAATATATATGCACGTCATGAAATGTGTTTCAAATCTTGTCTCCAACAGATGTCATAATCCATTTTGAAAATTCGGAAATATTTTTTGGATGATGATGGATAGAGATTTTACGGTATATATCATTTTTTTACAATATGAACCCATAAGAATATCTTTAGTTTTCCATATGTCAATGAAAAACCCTCTCTCCTCTCCTCGATGTTCCCCTCAAATACCTGTTGATTTCCAGAAATGTTTATTAGAAAATGTTCAATCACCACCATGACCCATTGTCCAACACTGATCACCTCAGTTCTATTCCTAGCTTCTTCCAATCACTCACAGTCACCCTATTCTCGAATTCAACATTCGGAAAAGGTCAACAAATAAAATGGCAGGAACACGCAACAACAGCAAAAAATCAGATTTGATACACGTGAGTAAACAAAATGGAAGATGAATCCACAAAGCGTCAAAAAATGTGTCCAGACTTTTTTGTGCTCCCATTTTCCATGTTCGGGGCCTGCGCAAACATAAGCTCTATAAAAATGGCAGAATTGAAAGTTAGAATGGCATTCCGACGACCACCATGACTCGAACTCTTCTCACAGTTCTCTTCTTCGTTCTCATCTCCAAGGCTTGTAAGTGCTTTTTAAAAAAATATTTCACTCCAGACTCAAACATTCAGACTCTGATTGCTACTTCGCTTTCCTCCAAGCATCAGGACCCTGCTCTTCAGATTCCGATTGTGGTGGTTCCCCCTGTGTGATGGATGTCAAGTCTGGAAGTCATGTCTGCTGTAAGCCAAAGCCAGGAACTACTGCTCCAAGTGAAAATTGTTTGTTTTAGAAGTGAATGAGAGTTCCTTTGTTTCAGAATGCCCCGGTGGTATGACGTACTCTGGCATCCCAGTCCTTTGTGACCCAGCTGATGGAGATGATGGTTGCCCAGCTGGACAAACCTGTAGCGCTAGTTCAACAGATTTTACAAAAGTGAGTGAACCCTATTCCTCTAAAAATGAACCTTATTCCACATAGAATGTAAAGAACGGACTTTTAAAAAAGTTTGTCAATTTTTCTGTGAAATACATAGTTATCCCTGCGATAATTTTGTATAAAAGAGAAAAACAACGTGATTTGTACAGAAAAATCGAGAATTTCCTATTTGAAAACTTAGAAAAAAATTTGAAATCACACGTCTCTTATATTGTTCGTCCCTTCGAGTACTCATTTCAATTTTTTCATGATCAAAGATTGTTGACTACTAATTTTTGTGTACTCTCAACATCCTCACAAAAAAAGGTCGTTTTTCGCTTCCCTACCTGAATACAAAATCACTCTTTAATTGCAGGATTCTGCTTCTCCAAACTCCCTCTGCTGCAAATAAATGCACAACAATTTGGAAAGTCACATGTGAATCCTTCCTCTTCAATCTAACCTCAATTTGTACATAATCCTTATTGAGATTCACTTGGAACAAGAAATAAATTAATTTCATTATTACTGAAAGAAAATAGTGAAAATGCAAATGTAACATCGAGTACAATTTCATGGGATTTTTCAACGGGAGAAAAAGCATATACCCGGAAGTGTGCAAACGTGAGAGAGACAATGCGACACGTTCCTACAATAATTATCAGATTCATATCACAACTTTGTTCCTTCATCAATTGTCACGGCTGGGAGGAGAATACTTCTGGCCGAGCATTTGTGGTGGTCGTACTGTACTTCCAGAACTTCACAATTGGTTCCATCATAAGGTCGCCATGCTTGAAGTTCTGCTTTCTTTCTGAAACCATTTCCAAATAACCTGATAGCTTCTTGAAATTTACTATACCTTTCCATTTCTAACTTTTCTGTGGAGTCTACTGGACTTTCTTCCTCTGGTTGGTACACAGATGTGGCTTCCATAGGTGACTTAATCGGCAATGAGGATTTCAAACCATCCAAACTGAAAAATAATAAAATAATGGATATTTAAGGATTTTTGATTGTCGCTCACTTGCTACTGTTCCTATAGTAGGTGCTCGCAGACGTGCTTCGAAGGTCTTCTGGCATCGGAAGTGGTCGGTTCCTGAAAAATATTCATCCTTGATACACAATTATGAAACGCCTACACATGAACAATATTAAGAGGTCCCTCACTCAATCCATCTCTCCCACTCCGGCTCAAAACACCGACTCAATCCTAATTACTTGTCAATCGGGAAGCCGTGAGAACCCACGTATACACATAATTGCTTCTTCACATACACACTCACACACAGATGTACACTCATTCGACGGTCTTTGAAAAGTGTACTTTTAAATGAAACTAGGAAAACGATACTGAAGAGCACTCACAATTTGCTAGAAACTGACCGTCGGCTCCAGAACAGAAGAGACTTGAATGCAGTGCGGAAATTTTCAGCTCGATAAGCGTAGAGAACCGGATTAAGAGCACAGTTCACATATGGGAAGAGATGGATGATGTTGACGATAATCCTCATAAGCTGAGTTGTTATCCGAACACGGAAGATGGCAGAAAACAAGTTGAATAACCAGAACGGTGACCTGTGAGATGTATGGATAATAGATTCAAATATGCTCGCATAGGAAACTTACCAACAAAGTAAGTGAAAAAGTACGACCCGTTGTACACTCCGAGTAACTCTCTGATATGAGGACCTCGATCGTTTGTTACGATGCAGTCTCCGGGATCCTTTCGCTGCTTCTCGCAATTTACAGAACACATGATAATAACAGTAGAAGATAACGAGTCCCGGAAGGATGAAGATCATCACGGAACATACCGAAATATACCTGAAAATCAATATTTCAAAAATAGCCCTCTCCCCAATCTATTGTTCTAGAATAGCCCAAGTTCCGTGTCCATTGTAGTTAAAATAAGACAAAAAAGAATATCCAATGAGCTAACATACCACTGTGCGTGTGGCGGACTCGGCCAATGAGCAATGCACAATGTGTGATTGTTTTCAAGGGCATCGCTGCCATTCTTTGGTCTCATTCGGACTTTAATCTGTAAAAAATCCCTTTTTCATGTTTCTCGTTTCTAATATTTCAATACCTCGTCGGCATAGACGTAGAGAGGAAGACTACAGATGAGTGCTGCGATCCACGCAAGTCCGCTCAAGAAGATGGCAGTACGATAAGTTCTAAAACGAAGAAAACTCTCGAATTCAATTAATTCTCGTGATGCACTAACCTATATCTCCCGCACAAATCACTTTTACACATCGCAATATATCGATCAGCGGCAAGCAGAACGACGAAAAGGACAGATGCGTATTTGCCTGAAATAGAGAAGTCCTAGGAGTCCATTATCTCGAAAATTTCAATTACCCGTGGCCTCCGTGCCATGGAAAAGATGACAAATTGTTGGTCCGAATGGCCAGCTTTTGCCGTTCAATGACGTGGCGGCCACCAGAATCAAGTCTGCTAGATAAATGAAGTCGGCAAGACATAATCCTATCATGTATACATTTGTAATGGATCGCAGGTATCTGAAATAGTGCAGATTAAGGATTCTTTAAAACATTCTGACTTGCACTCCAGGGATTATAATTTACGAAAAACGTGTAAATAAAAACTTACGGTCTTGTGATGATGAGTAAAATGACTATCAGGTTGACAGATCCCAAAGCAACGAGCAGAAGATGCGTAACCGTCAACGCAAGACGTAAATGTTGCGAAGAATCGCTCATCGCATGCTGAAAAAAAACATTCGTCATGGATTTCGCCTTCCTTAAAATAAGGAAACGAGAAGGTTCTATTCTAGGATCGCAACTACACACACGCAATTCAGAATGCCTGTTTTTGGCAGCTCCGTGCGTACTTCTTTCGAGAATTTTTTGGAAGATGAAATACAAAATAGAATTTGGTATTCGATATTTTGAACCCTCAATTAAATATATTGCTTTCGCGGAAATAGCATAAATTTCACAATTGACTGTTTTTATTTTTCCACGTCCGTCGAGCTCAATAAGATATGAAAAGAGGAGGAAAATAGGATCAAGATCCGAATAACACATCCCATGAAAGGTCAAAACAGAAGAAAACAGATTGAGGAAGAGTCGGAAGACGAAGAAGACAACCCCGAGCAATTAAAAAGTGAGAGGCCATGCATCTTTCCAGATCCTGATTGATATTACCTAGTAAGAATATAAAAATGACTTGTTCTAAACCTAAAGACAGCTCACCGGTGACGAAAAATCTATGAGTAAATACAAGTCAAATATGACGAAGACTGTGTGTGTGCTTGAAGTATTTTAGACGAAAATACGCACATATTTGTGCGGATCAATCGGGGATAGACCTACAAATACTACAAATTTTGGAAAGCAAGGATTTCCCTAGTAGGAACAGTGATCAAAAAACTTGACAGAGATCCGGGTGAATATGAGAAGAAAGTTCCTAAATGACGGGAGTTGTGAAAAGTGAGAAAGATTCTGAAGATGCCTCCTCGTCACTTTTTTCTTTGATATCGTGAGAAAAAAATCATTAGTCAATTCGAATAGAAATATTCAGAATCCTCATTCATTCGGAATGCCGAGCAGCCAAATGCGAGGAAGAATGCAGAAAATCCAGATGCTTCTCCAGAATGAGTCATTTATGGGTCAAAGCCCTGCGAAGAATTTCAATTTTACGCATCCAATGTGTTTTTTCTCCATTCCGCTCCTGCTTTGTTTGCATATACCGCAACTCTGGCTACCGAAGACGGACCAGCAGGACCCGACAAAATATTGGATGGAAAGATGTGACAAGGATCGTCAAGCGACCAACTCTCGGAATGGACAAACAGAAGGGGAAGAAGCATGCACATATTTGATAGTGTGACGTGATTTCAGATCATTAGAATGGCAACGAAGACGGGGATGAAAATGAAGAAAGGAGAGGAAGGGAAGAAGATACAAGAAGTGAAGAACAACGTGAATAGAGGATTCTTGTTTCCACTAATGAAATGGGACAGAACAGAGCACAAAAAATGATGATGAACAAAAATAACCTGTGGGAGGAATATGGCCAGGTAGGTTACATATCCAACTTGACACGTATCCTCTCCTGGTTACCTGTTGTTTGATTTTCTCTGGTGCCCCAATGAGCAGCAAAATGAGTGTCAGATTTCACGGAGAAACATGCGAAGAGAGGCTCGTAACAAAAGATGATTTTTTTTTCTTTGGACCTTCCTAGTGGCGCACGGCGACAAAGAATAAGACTCTTCCTTTTCTATTTGTGGTTTTAAGAAATGGGAAAAAAGCAAAAAAAAAGAAGAAGAGAGAACTGAGGATGAATGGGTTGATCTGCACCTAGATTATTCATACTTTCTGAATGCACTTGGAACTTTTCTAATCTTTGAAAGAGGTTACATGAATGAAGACACATCATACAACAACGTACTTTTGTGTAGACGCGGAACGAGATCAACTTCTTCTTTTTTCTCTCGTTCGGCTCGTTCCAGGTTTTTCAGAAACTTTTATGATACATCATCTATCTTTCTGCTGTTTGCTGTCAAATTGGTCCCCAGGGGGTGATTGAAACAAAACGCGTTCAGTTTTCGTTTCTTCGACAAGTTTCTCTTTTTCAAAAAATATAAATGTAAACGTTGTTGGGCGGGAAACGAAATGATATAGGCATCCGATAAAAACATCGCAGGATAGAGGCGGAACCTACTGTGAAATTGGTCCCAAGACCACGAATGTGTTTTTGGCCAGAAGAAGAAACGGAAAAAGAGACCGTAGGATTGAGGCAGGCGAATCAAAAATTCCTACTCTCATCGTGGACCTGGGGTCTCTTTTATAAATCAAA
Organism: Caenorhabditis zanzibari; assembly: GCA_963966625.1. Taxonomy (NCBI): domain Eukaryota; kingdom Metazoa; phylum Nematoda; class Chromadorea; order Rhabditida; family Rhabditidae; genus Caenorhabditis; species Caenorhabditis zanzibari. Next base: position 11,806,121 of record OZ016473.1, read on the forward strand.
AAATCGTTGAATACTTGATTGAAAATTGATATATGTAATCTGTCAGGCATGTCAAAATCCGAATTCCAGTTAGGACCAAAGATTTGCTCGCGGCACTTTCTGAACCTATTCTGCAGAAATTTTAGAAAAAAAAACAACATTTTTGAAGAATGTCTCATAATGAAATGACATCAAATGTAGTGGGATGTGCACAGGTCACGTTTTGGACATACTTGTGGTTATAAAGTATAGGTGTACTCAAAACAAAAAAACATGTAAATGAAAATACTGAATGAACAATTTTGACAAGGCTTTTCTACTAATGTGAAAACTGAAAGAAGATCCGAGGCGCAAGACAGACAGTGACTTTTGAGAACGTCTACGATTCTCAATTTCAAAAAAAGTCACAATCCAATTAGGCAGTATTCAAAATGCCGTTCTCAGGTAAACTTCCATATTCAAAGAACTTTTCCACGAACCCCATGAATCAGTTTGAGCAAAGTCAAAGTTTTTGCAGGATACGTGAGAAGAAGTTATCCTATTTTCTATGGGAACTTTCTCCCTTCACTTTCACACATTCATTCCTCATGACTTTTCAGAAATATCAAGGATTGAAAAAAAAAGAGACTGGTATGAATCAACGGCCTAGAAAAAAAGGCGAATATGGTTTGCACAAAGGGGGGGGGGGGGGGGTTCGAGACATCACGTGTCGTTCGGTTTTGCCTTCTTGCGATGCTCATTATTATTTTACTAATGGGATCGAGTCCTCCCCTTAATTCTAGCACATCGTCTATGCACGACGTTCTATTCGTTTTTGAAAAATGATATTTTTCGGGGGAGGGGGATAGAGGTACCTCCTCAGTTGTTTGCTACACATAAAACCGAGAAAATGGGAAAAAGAAGGAGGAGCCCCACGCAATATTTAGAATGCTCAAAGTGTTCGAAAGCAGATGGATCAAAATTCTGGAACATGAATCTAAATGTGAGTCTGAATCTTCTCTAGGGACCATAAGTGAGAATAGGAGATGAGACGATGACACCCGATGGAACGTCTTCTCGCTCTGCAGCTAATGAATGAAATTTAGTAGACAAGAAGAGATAGAGAAGGAATAAATACATCCATATGCTAGAAATCAGATGCGCGCGTGAATTGCTTCTAAGTGAGTCAGATAGGGAAGACGATGCCTCCTTTGAAGAAGGCGTCGTGGCGGGTACACTATAAAGATGAAGAAGAAGGAGATGGAATATACATAAAAATATGCTGAAATAGAGGGAGAAGAAAAAAGTTGGCTAAAAACAAGTAAGATGTGAAATTAGAAAGCACCCCCCTTTCTTCTCCCCGTATTGCCCCATCTCTTCCATTTGGTTCCGATGACGTGCGGGTAAAAAGCCGGACTTTTACATTTATGAGACCACTGGACAGGATAGGGAGTACACGTATCCTCACTTTTTCCACTTTTTGCAACAGAAAAAATAGCGGCTTGTTGCAAATGCTCATGGTAATGCCATTGTCATAAGATGAATGTTGAAAACATTGAGAATAAAAATTATGTTTCAGATTTTCCTTTCCCAGGCTCTGAGAAAGGTGACACATTGCACTTTTTCAGAAATGAAATATATGATCCAGGAACTAAGGAACTACATGAACCTTCTTCTTCTCTATCCCGAGAAAGAGTCATTGACGTTGGGGAAAAGTAGAATAATTAGAAATCACATCCATGAAATATTAATGCATCTGGAGGTTGACGGAGGGATACTCCCAAAGAGTTGCGATTTCTAGACAAATCATAAAAGAAGCGAATACGTGAGAATTGTGAAGAAAATTGTGAATCTAATTAGTTTGAACTGGTTGCGGACCTATAATTCAAGAATAGTGAATATGGGTCACTTCCAGAAGGAATGGAAAACTAGAAGGAAAGTAAGGTGGTCGACTAAAGCACATTTTGAAGAAGATAACGTAGAATTTTGCATGAAGTGTGAGAAGTACCAAAAAACGCTACTTTTTTGGAAGAATTCGGTAAACTCGGTCCTTGACTGAATTCCAAAAAGTTCCACATATAAGATTTCCAGATCATTTTCAAAACGGGTCTTCTAAACATTTCAATGTCTGGCACATGGATGAGCCGATCATCCAAGATGTTTGATCCTAAGAAATGAAACCATTTGAGATTTCATCAAAAAAGTGTTTGGCTGACCAAAATTAGTAATGAACTTTTTCCCTTCCAGGAAATGGGTGATTCTTGTTGTTTTTTGCCCCTTCTCCAAAATCAAATGAGCAAGCGCATCTCACAACAATATCCCAGGGCATGGATTCTGTTTTTTAGTATTCGAAATCTTCTTGAAATTGGATTCATGGGTAAATAGAAAGTAGATGAACTTGAGTCTAAAGCATAAAGTTCTAGGGGTAAACCAATATTATTGTCTGTATCAAGAATGTACCCAGGATCGGGTTCTCAATTTCAGAGTCCCTTCAGGTAAACTGGACATGACGTGATTTTAAATTTGATACTAGACTTTTCATGAAGTTTCAGATTCTCACGAAACTTGTACAACACTTGGATTTCCACATTAGCTGGGAACATCAACACCATCATCTCCAGCAAAAAAAAACAGCATAATCCCAATCCTTCCGTTTTAAGATTTGAAATTCTAATTCGAGATCATCTTTGAAAATTAGTAAATTTACCTTGGAATACGATTCGTTTATCATGTACTCTTCTCCAAGTATCTCAGGGCAGTAGCAGAATAAAAAGCAAAGTCAGCAATAGGAATAACCTCTTGCGCAAACTCAGATTGTCAATTTTTTGTTTGGCAAAAAGTTCGAGAGAGACAAGACATATGAAATGAGAAAATGCCACGGCGGGACTCGTCAACGTTTTCCTGATGGGGCCCTTGTATCCTAATTGACTTCGTTTCCAGACAAACCACACAATGATACCCAGAAGGCATCGGTGATTAGCCAAATTTTAACGTTGAGGCAATCGCCCCGGATAATCGACGTACCTCGGTTTTTTCTTCTTCTTTTTTTTTCTTTTTTCAAGCACATGTCCCATAGTCAGTGTAACACGTCAGGATTGTCATCTTGTCATCTTGTTCTCTTTCTTTTTAATAGGTATTCGTCATATTCAAATGTTGAGGCGTCGAATTCACACACGCACATACTAGTGTAAGAACAAAGATGATCCGGAAACTATTTCCTTATTCAAAGACTCTTTTTTAGTTTGAAACAATGGATGAAAGTACTTGGGCAAAAAAAATCAGTAATTTTTGTATTAGATAGTTTTCTCTGAGTTGGCAAGTCTAAACATGGAGTCCTTAACAAAATTGAAATTCTCTACCAAATTTCTTAAAATTATCAAATGTTGATTTCAATACAGAAAATGAATGAGATTTTGAAACTAATATGAAGGGTCCAGATGAAAGATAAGACCAATTGTTACTGGAACAGTTGTTCTGGTATATCAATATATCAGAAACAAAAAAAAGAAGAAAGAGCACATGCACCGGTGACACATGAGTTATTGGGGTTATCCCATCCCAGTTCAAACTTTTCGTACACCCCATGTCTTCCTTAGTTTCCAGTTTCCACCAACTCATTAGAATTCTATTGGTGGCCCCCAACAACAAGTACAAAAACTTACCAAGTCTTGAACATCGGTATCGTTCAGTATCATTATGCCTATTAGTGTGAGGGGACAGAAGAAATAAGAATTTTTTTTTCGACAGGAAATCTGATGATATGAATGTGTGCTAAAATATGGAGAAAAAAAGGAGCTCCGGAAGAGTAGGAGGAGAAGAAGGAGGTGGAGTTGAAGAAGGATGACAGAATTTTTGAATTTTGTGTCCAAAGTAGACTTTACTCGTTTCAGAACACTCCAATCAGAAGGCTTTGAATACTATAAAATTTGCATCCTTTTGTTAGTCATCAAAAGAAGATCAGACATATTCAAAAAGTATGTTGAGTCGTCTGGAATGTCAAAAATAGGGTTTCCACGTGTGACACTTCATCGTTGGAAGCATTTTTTTTATCCAAATGCCATTGGGAAGGTATTTTTTGACGACTTTAATCCTCGAGACCTTCTTAAAATATCTAGAAACCATACAACATCCATCTTCCTGTTGTTGGGGGCCTCCAAAAAGATAAATGAAAACTTAAGAGAACAATAGGAAAACAAAACAAGGTTGTTAATTTTCAGGATAAAATAGAAGGCTTGAACAAGTGATGAGTTTTAGGAGAAGGATAGATGGCTAGCATAAATATCTTGAGGCAACGAAGATGAAGGAGTAAAGAAAAAGGAAAGAATAAGAAAAAACGGAGAATACGATGAAAAACGGAAAGGAAACAGAAACTAGGTAAATTTATATGTGATGTCATATGTTTTCGTTATCCATTTTGACAATAACTATGCGTTGACGATCCACGGGGGCAGAGGTCCTCATCTTTATAGTTACCACTATTATTGAAAAATGTCCGCCCGAGGGCGTAGTCGGTGCGAAGTTCAAAGCAAATATTAAAAATCGCAGTTATTGCCTCTTAAAAGGAGAATAAAAGAGCAACACAGATCTAATTTTGTATATTAATTTTCGACTACTAGTAGTAGTAGTGCAGGAAATAAGACACAGTAGTGGAGAAAAACTTTCTCTCAGTTCAAAGAATATTATAAGTAGTTGACTCGGCTCATAATCAGATTTACTAATGTTGTGTCAGATGTAGCTTGAGCTTCAGTGCTGAGCAAGCCATGAAGATGGGGAAAAAACAAGTGATCTAGTTTTCACACCGTGTGAATATTCTCATAGGCTGACTTACCTGCAGATTTAAAGATTCTAGAAAACTTTCAGTGACGTTCATAGTATAGCAAAGACCACAAATACTATCTCACATTTTCCAAGAGAGAGCTACAATATCTGCCCGCCATCAGTTTCCCCTACGGTTTTCCCCTTCTGATAAACATGTGAGTGACAATAACATTTTTCCATTCATAACTTGTGTCTATTTTTCCTTCCCACATATTTTCTCTTCGCTGTTTCTTTCTGGCCTTCCAGAAGCGTCGCAAAACCTTTCCGAATGTGCTGTGTGGGCTCTTGAAAATTCAAAAATTCTGCTCAGCATGTCTTCTTATCCGTCGTCGCGACATACACACACACAAGCATATTGGACCTTTGAATAATTCAACAGAACGAGAAGCCCACTCGCTTTCAGATTTCTACGCCTCTTGATCAACCTTTTTTAAAGTAGGCCTCTCTTTTTTTCCTTCTCTCTTGTCTGGAATTGGAAAGCAGATGAGTCAGACGGACACTCAAACAGATACTACTACATTCAAAAGTCAATTTCAGTTACACTTGTTCGACTACAAATTTGTCTCTGGAAACAAAGTGCAAGATCGGAAAGAAGTAGATCATTGGATATTCATCAATCAAACACCAGCATCGAAGAACAATATCTTCCTGGAAGTGGTGAATTTTTAATGATGGTTGTGCAGCATCCCAGTTTTTAAAAATTATAAATTCGAAACTGTGAATACTAGATTCATACTGGGTTTCAGTGATCTCCCTCTGATGTCTCCTGGGAAGAAGGATTCCCCGAAGTCAATAATATTGTGAAGTTTTGTTCTTGAAGCTACTCAGAAGAAACAGAACATTGGGTAAACTGAATTTGGTTGAGTTTCCTTATGTCAGCCTCAATCAACTAACATGAAAAGATGAGTAAATCTTTGAAAGATCCTCTAGAATCTTACAGATTCTTCAAGACAATATATACAGAATTCAATAGAAAAAAAAAAACTAAGACCAATGTTGGATTAGGGGAAGCCCACAGTACAAGACAAGTTCTTTGATATATATGAATACCTGAGAAGATAGGTCCGTCATGAATAAAATGATGCAGACTCTCGATGAACCGTCTGAGAATAAGTAATACTAGTAAGGGGGTACTTTTGCGAATTAAACATTCAGGAAGTTGTGAGATGATGACGTAGATATACTTGAACTTAAACTCAAGATCTCGAAACTGACTCACCTCGAACCATTCCGCGTTTACCATGATTTCAGTCATTTTGTTCTAGTTTCAGTAGGTAAAGATAGCAAATGAAATAAAAGAGCAGCAGGTCCGTGTTCGTTCCTTATATGGGCCGGGGGTGACTGCGTTTCCGTGATTGGAAAACGGCGTTAATTGAGAAGCGTTGAGCTGAGTAGGCGGCAAAAAAAAAGAAGTGTTTTTTATCCGACGTTCGAACCGCCGCAGTAGGTGGGTCCTTCTTCAACAAAAGAAGAGGAGCCTTGTCAAACTGCGCCTCCACAAGTAAATATATGTATAGAAGAGGTGGCGGATTTGCTCTCCGCCGTTTTTTTCTTTTTCCAAATGATGATGATGGTCCGACTTTCCAATTCCTTGTTTCGTCGTCCCCGCCCCTCCGATTTCATCAACGATGTGAGGAAGCGAAAAATTAATTTCCACGCTCTCGCAGATTCAACAACGAATCAACGCCATTGAGCAGGAGGACGAGAGAAACGGGGGCTCACGGTTCACCAGAAAACAATGGGAAATTGTTTCAATTCCAGAGTCGATGTCCCGAGGGGAGAGACGTTTCCAATGACAAGGACGTCCCGAAGAAGTGAACCGACGCGTTAATAAATAGATGAATAACACGATGTCGACAACTAACACCGCGTGGTCCCCCTCTCCAGTAAAAAGGGCTACTGAGTTTTGGCCCTATTTGGTATGCAACCGACAGATGAGTCTTTTTTATCTATATGCATGAATGTTTTGAGCGGACATTGCTAATAGGAGAGATAGGGAAAAAACATAAGAAAGGATGGCATGGGATTTTCCGGAGTAATTAGTTCCACTAAATTATGGGTAACAAGTTTGTTGTTTACAGAAGACGTAACATATGATCAGACGGAGGATGAAGTCAGCTGAAGAAGGTTTGAGATGGGACATCATAAAAGGAAAAATTCTGGATGTGTAAAGTTTGAAAAATTAAAATTTGAGTATCGGTACGGTAATTGGATTTCGAATCCTGAGAAGCCTGTTCCCGCAAAAAATTGAAGGAAGAAAGGGGCATCACTATACCAGGAATACCATATTTTGATTAAAATTATACGTATTATAAAATAGTTCAGTATATGAGGAATACGGTTGGGATGACTCAACAGAATGATCACTAATTGATTGCTAATTTGTTCACTAATTGATTGCTGATCGTTTTACGAAACTATCATTCTCTAAACTTCTCACTTCTCATACAAGATTTTCTAACGGTCTGGAAAATTAACATTAACTGAAAACCACCCAATCGACCTATACCCTTCATCTAAAAGCCACATTATCAAAATCTCATTGTTTCATCACTTTAGTTATTTTGTTATTCTGACGAACACTGGAAAAAGTGAAAAAACAAGTTGAAAGAATCAAGGACGAGAGCACTTATAGAAAGTTCCTAGAAGCTCTTTCTTTTCAATCATATTCAAAATAGCTGAAAACTGTTTATTTAAAAACTTCATAGGAGGAGTTTTACATAGATAATCATGGGAAACTTAACTTGAAATCTCGCTAGTAACATTAACCTGAAAATTAAATATCAGCATTATGTGAAAATTAAATATCAGCATTATTGTTCATTTGGTAGCTTAATCTTGATTAACGAGCCTAGTTCCCGATATTCTGATAATATAAAAATTATCGCAGTTTTCACAGAAACTCAAAAAATGTTACAATGTCTTAGAGACTGTCAGATTATTTCAATTCAATTTTGATGAATAAGAACTTCATGAAAATCAGTATGCGAGTGATAAAAAGAGTTCCGTTTTCGAAAGGAAAGGCGAAATTCAAATAGTGGGTATTGTTTAAAAATAAACAAAAATGGCGAGGGTGGTAGAAATAGAGAGGGGATCAAAGAACTGATTAGAATTAAGCTTGTTTTCGAAAAAAAAACAAGCTTACCGATTTGGTCTGTTTTTACCCCTGATTAGACTATTTGTGGGGAGCACATGGCTCGAATTCGAAAACGTCTGAAAATTCGTTTTATAAAAAAGCTTCATCTGAGCGAACTCCTATCCTAAATTGGTTTTATTCCAGAAAAAGTTTGGCAACAACACAAAAAGAAGAATGGAGATGGTAGAGACCTGGGTGGATCAAAAATATTCAATTTTCCGCGTCGACGACGCTCAAAAAGATCCAATTTCTGATAGTAACTACAATGATATCATTCAATTTCGTGTGCTGGGAAATGGAAAATGGAGCATCTTCTTTTGAGAAATCGCGAATACATGCTCAAAGATGGGAAAAATTGTTTTTGAGGGATTTTAGATTTTGACAAGCTGAAATTAATGAAAGCTGAAAGGTTTTTTTTGAATTACAGTCTAACGTCAATTCTCATTCAAAAAAATAACACCAGGATTTCGTGTGTCTTACAGAAGCTTAGCGGGATCTGTAGCTTTGCAAAAAAAATTGTAAGGAACATCTTTGTTCAGACGAGAAGAGAAAAAAGAAGCAACATGACGAGAATTTTTTTTTGGAAAAGGTACTAGAAATGGAATTTGGCGATAAATTGCATTTGGATGTCCCGAGAAGTAAAAAAGTAAAAGTAAAAAAGAAGCGCAAAGGATATTGAGTTTTCTTGAATAATAGGCGAAAAAAATTCACTTTTCCGACTGGGAAGCAAAATCAAAGTAGTGAGTAATGGTGACCTCAAAAAACTTTGATCCATGTATCAAGGATTGTCGAGTATAGTAGTAAGAGTATGAAAGGATTAGTTTTAGATTCCTCCATTTACTATAGTATACTACACAATTGATTGTTGAGTTACGCATGATCTTTGATAATCAGTAGAGATTTATTGGGTAAATTTGTGAAGTTCATCAAGGTCTGACATTGAGAAGAAATTGTGAAGGCGAAAAAAGAGCAGAAGGTTGTTAAAAATGTAAATGATCTACAACTTGCAACACTTTCCTCGTAGAAAAAAATTTTTATGTGCACCCAAGAATTAGGACTTTTTCAGAGGTTAGGGAATTAGTTTTGAAAGCATTGTGAAGAAACTACTGAAAAAAATTTGTTGAAAATCAAATGCCAACTCACCAAAATTCTAAAGTCGATTTTCACAACCAACAAAAATATTGTGATCTCAAAATAATGAGACTACCATTTCGTGTTCGATATGTCACAGAAAAATCTTTCTGTTTTGGTATTTCGAGTGTAGGTTTCTAGAGCAAAAAACAAAGCACACATAAAAATCTGAAATCCGGGAATAATAAGAGGATGTGATGGTTGGAAATGTGTCACGTCAGTTTTCAGAAATGCTCGAAATAACTTTGCAAATTCAGAAAGCTGAAAATCGGAATATTAGGAATAATGAAAAACTGTACTTGGAAATAACAAGTTTTGAAAATTTTCTGTTTCAGAAAGTTTGAAGCATTCAAACATCTACATAACAATAATAATAATAACTTTTTGTGCTTTCTTTTTTGTTCATTACCATGTTTCTAATATTATTGTGATGACTCCAGTATTACTGTAGATCCACCAACGTACTGCACTGTAAATTTTATACTGTAGATCTCTGTTACTGTAGATGATACTTTAGAACCGAGATCTGAGACTGTATAGATACACCATTGTAGATCCAACCTCACAACGGTTTTTTATATATTCAATAATCTGTCTAAAATACAGTATCCTCCATTAGTCTGTCTCAAAAATACAGTATTCTATTATCTGTGTTTTGTGAAATCATTGCTTTCTTATTATTCATTCAACTTTTTCATTCATATTTTGCTCTCAATCAATCATTTCTTTCCTTCATCCAATTCATCTTTACAAATGCACGTTTCAGATTCAAAAGAAACACTGATTAAGAAGACAAGGATACTTTGGTCGCGCTTCAATAACTCAAACCAACCATTTCCAATTTGTTGAATGTCACAATTCGGAATTAACAAGAAACAACGATAATTTATGTGCATGTTGATTGAAAATTTGTGACATTAGGTTGATGTCAAGATCTCCGCCCTTCCGTTCTCATTTTTTATAAGACAACAATAAAGAAATGGATTCTTTGGTGTTCCCAAAACTTTGGCCAATTTTCATCTCAAGGTAATAATGGAATACTATTAAAACCTTGTTTCCGCTCAATGACTAATTTCCATTTCCTCCAGCAGTGTTCAGTTTTCTTTGTTCAAATATGAATCGTTCTTCTTTCTTCACTTGTCTTCCTCTTACATTACATTTTTTTCTTTTTTGGATTCTACTGTCATTTGTCCAACACATTCCGGTACTTTTGTTGCATTATTGTACCGGTCTAGTGTTTGGAGACGTGCAAAAAATCAAAGAAAAGGCTGTTTGTTTTCAGAAATAGAAGAAAAGAAAGGCAGCTGATTCGTTTAATCTCAATGGATTCTGAACTTTAGAAACCTTTTCTTTTCAATGTGTCGTTCTAGATGTGCATTTTGTCTAAATCCTAAATCCTCTTTTGATCTCCAAACAAAAAATTCTTTTGAACAGACCAGGTGTCCTTTTCGAGAAAATTTTGAAAATAAAAGAATCCTTGTTGCAGCTCAGACACTGGTTCGAGGAACAAGATTAAATGAAAGTGCGAAAAAACAATGAAAGTCTTTCAATGAATGAAAAATGGTCACCGTTAGTACTGTATTGTTCTATCTCACTATAAACAATGGTAAATGTTCTATAAACAAAAAAAATACAATCCGTTTGTCATTCTTCTATCATTCCATCATTTCGACACAAAGATATTTTTGTATATTTGCAGGTATGCTCTCCCTACCATTTGCTCGTCAACTTTATGCATCTCAAATAGCAATGGTTAGTTTTACATTTTTTTTTCATTTTATTGTAACAGTTCACATCTTTGTACTTTTGCATGTCCAAAATCTGAAAATGTGTTTCGATCTTTGGAAGTATCACTATCAAGGTCTAACAAGGAAACCATCACACCGATATGGGTGTTCAAAATGCCAAATTTAGCACTGAAGTACTTATTCAATGGTATTTGGAAGACTATATTTCTAGTTCTAGGAGGTATTTTGAGTTGGAATTTTGTCAGAACAAGTAAATAGGACTAAACTACACATTGCCACAAATTTTTCGCAAAAAAAATTTTTGACCGAATTTCGAATTTTTTGCTACCTTAGGCATGAGCATGATTTTTTTTTGAAATTTGTCTGATGGATTCCTTGTAAGTCTATTTTTTGTTTAACTCCGGTATTACTCATTTTGAAACAAAACTGTTATCAGTATTGTTTTTAAAATATGTGAGTTGGCTTTTAAAAATTGTGAAATACCGCATTTTCCGGTTTTGAAACCAACACCCTTTGTTCAAAACACCAGCCTCTCCCAGTTGCCTAATTTTCTGCTGTGTTGGTTTTTCATCTCATTGAACTTCTTGCGTTAATTAATCTTAAGATTCCAATTCTTGTGATATTCTGAGAAAGGATATGCACTATTTTCCATTATATGCTCAAATGCGTTATTCTGCGATTTCATGCGAAATCCTGATGCAAAATTCTTTGCGCAAGTTATCAAAGCATGGTGTGCTGCGTCTTGCACCTTTGTCTGCTAGACAACGGAGCATGAAACCTTATGCTCGTAATTACTTTTCCTTTCTTATTCAAGCTCAACAAAACGTACGGCTTCAGGCCAGTTATGATCTTCTCAAAGGTTGTATACAAATAGAATAAAAGCTTTGTGAAGCAATTGACCAAATCAACAGCTCGGGCTCTTGTCTTCAAAACAATGTCCTGAAAAGAGAGAAATTCGGAAAAGTGATTCACTAATGAGGGATGTGAATTAATCCATCCGTTTTGCAAAAGATCTAAGGTATCACAACGGGAAATAATTGTTGACCACCTTTGATATCAAGTCTCTGGAAGAGTAGTTTTGTTGTCACAAAGAGAATAATGATAGTGGAGATGATTCTTGTAAACATATGTGTTGCTTACATGACAAATTTCTGTGATGTTTAGTTGGGAAAACTGTTATCAAATACATATTAGGAAATTTGAGTGCCGATTCCGGATTAGAGAGAACAATGTTTTTAAAAAATTCCCACACTTTGAAACGTTGTGGGAATAAACTTGTAGTGCACTATGTCATAGGACTACTGTAGTTCAATACAAAATTTGAAAGATACACAATGGATCATTATCATCCGATTGTACTACAATTTTTGACATAAGCACGCGACACTCCTCATGAGATCTCTTTGTATACCGATTTTCCAATTTCTCGAATCTCCCTTTTCATACACAATCTCACAACCCATTATGAGGTTCTATTCAAGATCTAATAGAAGGAGCTCTTTCAAGATTAACAAAAGTTGTTGTAATCGTACGCTTTGTAGGCTTTGTTACCAGGAGAAGAGAAGAAGCTTTGCATATGAATATCGGCCATTATCTATGTCTCCCCCCTCTCAAATCAGGTGGTTGGTACCTTCCCAAAGGCGATATGTAATCCCAATGAATACAATGGTTATGAATTGAGCAGCACCTCGGCTTTCTTTCTTCTTTTTCTTTATTCATTTCTTATTCTCCATTTAGCCCCGCCTTCTTCTCTTGACCAGCATATAAAGCTTGCTCTCAGATCCCCCACCCCCACTCGTGTGTTTGATCTGAGTCTCCATTAGGACAAATCTAGTCCAAGGTATATTTCCATTTTGCAGAAGCTACAAAGTGCCCTTTTCTTTTCTTGCGCGGGAATTTCCGCTCACATATAAAGAACACGCTGAATTTGTGGCAATGCTTAATTCCCCTCACTTTACTTCAAGTATTTATTGAGAAAAACTGTCTTGTAATAGAAACACGGAATTCCATGTAATAAGAGGCGTGATGTCGTGAACTTTCATAAACAAAACCCTACCACACATTGATATGACACTGCTTGCTAATCATTCATTTTTGAACAACCTTTTTTCGCTCATTCTCTTGTCATACCATCTGCCTTATTTTTAACTCACATTCTTCCTCCACACACCATTCGCTTTTTGTATCATATCAATTGTCATTTCTTCCTTTCAATTCCCCTTCTCATTCCTATTTTCTTCCCATCAGTGGCGGAAAACATATTTTGTATCTCATGGATAATGAGCCTGAGTTGAGAAGTAGAGTGTGTTGAGAGATTCATTAATTCTCTCTTGTTCACCTGCCTATTTTCCATACACAAAGCCAGGAGAACAAAAGATATCATTCTTGTATACATGCATTTTGAGAAAGAGAATATTTTTCAGACAACAACGGCTCCTCTCGGATCTTCAATCCCTATTGTGATGCCCAAAATGGATAACTCTATTTTGGCAATGGTATTGGGAAATCATGAAGCTGAGAATGATGGTGACTTGGATAAATCCACTCGCACCTCTACAGAATCCGAACCCGTCATAGCCACTTCTCCACCAGATACTCCAACCGAGCCTTTTGACTTTAAGCTGGTATGCGACCTTCCGGAAATGGATATTATGGCAAGAATGATAGCCTCTATGAGTGCTGCATCCCTTAAAAAATGTTCGAAAAGAGACACCCCATCGAGAAGTTCCGAGCAACGCATCAAGAGGCCAATGAATGCTTTCATGGTAATTTAAGATTGCGAAACATTCATATGATTTTTAATTTCTTTAAGGTGTGGTCACAACAACGCAGACAGCAACTCGCCGCAGCAGGAATGAAGCAACACAATTCTGATATATCGAAAATGCTCGGAGCCGAGTGGCGTACGTTGGCCGAAGAGCAGAAAGTCCCATTTGTAGAGCGCGTGAGTTTAAAAACAGAAGAATCCCTTTTATTGTTCTTTGTGGTAACTGATGACTTACAGGCCAAACAACTCCGGGAGGAGCATTTCATGACCTACCCAGACTACGTTTATCGTCCGAGGAGAAGAAAGCGCATTGTGAAAAGCAGTGGAAGTCTTGACAGTGTTGTTGAGGACGAGGGAACATCTCAAAAAGATATGGCAACTGCTATCCTGGAGCAATTGTCTTCTTATATGAAAGTGATTCAGAATGCTGTTCTTGATGCCAACGCCAACATAATGTGTTAATTACCTCTTATTGTATTACTGTATACCTGTTGTTTTTATTCATGATTTCAATGTTATTTATTATTTATTATCAACCTTCTTATGCCTCATTTCACTCTAACAGAGTCTTCAATAATACTCACTCATTTCCACTTGCACCGTTCGATCAGATCTCTTATCAATTTTTATCCCACTGACTGTGTTATTCAAAGAAAACTTGTGAAAAAATAAAAATGATATTTTGTCTTTTCTTTTCTATAAGTGAATCACAGAGTTGAAAACTCGCATTGTCCAACTGATAACAAGCCCATCTTTTTATTATTTTCTGCTTGATGACAGTGACTGAAAACTTCGCATTGTTCGGGGGGACAAACAAACGAAAAAAGAATGAAGATGAAATGGTTTTTTGTTTTATAAAAACTCATTCTCAGAAGAAAAATGACAATGATTAGAATATTTAAAAATAATTTTAGAAGATGATTGAGAATAAAATGGTGAGGAAAACTGGAAGAGCCAGGGAAACCACAGAAGATGACTGTGTCGAAGTGCTCGGTGTCTGTGTAGTCGCTGTAGTCGCCGTGGTTGCTGTAGTCTTTGTAGTCTTTGTAGTCGCTGGCGTTGTGGGTGTTGATGTAAATGGGACTGTGGTTGTGACCACTGGGACAGTTGATTTTGTGGTGGTAGTTGGAGTTGTCGGGGTTGTAGTAGTTGTAGTAGTTGGTACTGTAACAGTTGTAGTAGTAGTAGTAACAACCTTTGTAGGTGTAGTTGTAGTTCCAGTGGTTGGTGCTGGTGTTGGTGTGGTAACAGTGGAGCGAACTACAAAAAATTAAACTAATAAAAGCATGTCCAAAACCTTGCGATATCTATCTTACCCGTGCTCTGAGAAGCAGTAACCGTTGTCGGTGTAGTTGGCGAAGAAGTTTGCGGGGGTAGGGTTGTTTGGGTGGTTACTACGGGGATCTTAGTCGTGGTAGTAACTACTGGAGTGTTCGTGGTTACAGTAGATGGAAGTGGGGCTGTAGTGACCGTTGTAGCTGAAGTAGGAGCTGCCGTTGTTTGAGTCGTAACTGGAGGATTGGTTGGCTGAGTTTTTGGTGCAGTTGTCGAGGTCACTGAATTTGTGGTAACTACATGCGAACTAACTGTAGAAGTGACTGAGAGCTTAGTGGTAGTTGTAGTCATGCCAGGAGTGGTAGTGGTAGTGGTTTGGGGACTTGTTATGGTAGTGGTTTGGGGACTTGCCTGGGTGCTAGTCTTGAAGGTTACTGTACTTTGAGTTGAGCGGTTTATGGTTGTAGCAGGGGAGGGGGAAGCAGTAGTTTTTGGGGCTGGAGTAGAGGAAATGGTAATTACAGGTAGCGTGGCGGTGGTGGTAACTGGAGTAGAAGGAGTTTGGGGACTCGTTATTGGGGCTTGGGTGCTAGTCTTAATGGTTGTAGAAACCGTACTTTGCGTTGAGGAAGACGGGTTGGTGGTTGTAGCTGGGGATGCAGAAGCTGTAGTCTTTGGGGCTGGAGTAGAGGAAATGGTAACTACAGGGCCGGTGGTGGTTGTTTGGGAGGGTATTGTTGTGGTTTGCTTACTTGTGCCAGGGGTGGTTGGGGAAGCGGTGGATTGAGTTGCAGGTGGTGTAGCTGTTGTTGGAGGAGACTGAAATAAAATAGTTGTGAAATCCTCCCTGAATCCCAAAGGTACCTGAGTGGTGACAGTGGTCTGAGTGGTTGGAGGATATTGTGTTGGTCCAGGTGTGGTGGGAGGAGCAAGAACAAATGTTGGCTCTGTAATCGATCAATATTGTCATTGTTTCTAAATTTTATAGTTTCTCACTATTAACTCCTCCTACATAACCATAGGAGTACTGGTTATTCTTTCCGAAAACAAAGAATGAGTAGACTCCTTTCGAGGAACTCAAACCGATTCGATGGAATCCTGCGTTCGGAATCGTAAGCACGAAAATATAATAGGTAACGCCGTCAACAGTTTGAGTAACTTTTGTGTTAGCAATTTTAATTTGGACGTCGTCAATCGTAATAGCTGCGCAACCTAAAATGGTGCAGTAAATTTCCAACGAATCATTGGCGTTTCTTGTGTAGAACATTGTGTTATCGGCATGGAACTGAGTAATTGAAGGAGATGTGGCAATAAATGCTCCTCGAGAATTGTATTTAGTTCCATCGTAGTATCTTGCGATGTGAATGTTGGAACCTCTGAAAACTTCTTATCATGTGATGTGTTTTGGGAATTATGTTCAAGGCCCCTCAAGATTTGTATGATTGCTCCTTTCAATCAAAAATTTCCCAATAGAAACCACTCACCCGTTGTGGAAAGCGACTCCCAACTGTTTAGCGTTTGTAGTTTGAATAGTCCAAAGAGGAGACTCCATCTGCGGCTTGATAGTAATTTGGTTTTGAACACCATCGTTCAAAACGCTAGTGATCTTAAAACGCATTTTTAAAAGATATTGGTCATGTTTATCTGTTTACATTCTGTCCGACCAAACAACTTCCTGGGATGTCAGTGAAGAATTGAGCGGTTGTTGGCAAGTAGCTGACATGATCATCGTCGTAGTAGTCATATGCATAGCAATCTTAATTGATCACGTTTTGTCTTTCAGTATTTTTTCTCAACAAAATCCCAGATTATACTAATTCTCTTTAACAATATAAACTCAGAAAAAAGATCTGCAGAGCTCTTACCACTTGCTGGTGGCGGATGTGGCATGTATGCAGCATGATCGCAAGTACTTGCATCGGCTCCCGCACATGTAACTCCAGCAACAATCTGGAAATTGTTGATGTTGATCTATTCGAGTGATAAAATGTAAATATTTCCATACGAAAAGCAATAAAAAACGTAACCCACCAGAACATCTTTATCAGATGTGACATGATAGGTTCTTGGTCGTTTATCTGGGGTACGAGCTCCAATGTAGACAGCTGGCGCATTTCCGTAAGTGGCATTGAAGCTGTAGTAAGATTGAGCATTACCGATTTCAACGACAACGACTCGAGTGGTTCCCTGGAAGGCTTGAAACTTTCAAAGTAGTTCAACAACTGAAAAGTTACCTCAGTGGTTGGAAGAACAAAGATTTGTTCGTACTGTTGGTCGGTTGAAATGACAGCTGGTGGTAGAGAGAATGTGAAACTCTTTGATCCCCATGTAGATGGAAGAACTGAAAGAGGGTGTAATAATTTCAATCGCAAATGTGCTATCCTCTATTTAAAATAATCGCACGGCAAAATCGACTCGATTTGAATTTCGTTTTTCGGAGAGGTAAAATTTTCAACAAGATCCACAAAAGAGCCTATAAAAGAGCATAATTTTGATCGGCCGATGATTGACTGGAAAAAAGGCGCGAAAAATAAATTTCAAATCAAGTCGATTTTGCCGTGCGATTATTTTGAATAGGGGATACTGTAATCTTTCGACATAGGGACTAATTTACAACTAGGTATAAACACGCTGATTATCCTACAGTCAGCATGTTTTAAATACAATACTGCAATCAGAAGATTATCATCAATTTCCACTCCACAAACGTCATTCCAATATGCGAAATGTTTGTGAATTTTCCATGAATTTGCAATAACTCTTACCCATGAACGTATCTCCTTGCCCGGTAACAATATCGTAGTTATTCGCGAGCACAGTAACAGGGCATGTCGAAAATCCCATGAGTGTCAAGAAGACGTCATCCTGAACACTTTCACTGGCGTAGTTCCATCCGTACCAATTTGGTATCACGACCTGAACAGTTTTATGTTACTTTTTCCCAAAACTTAAGATCACTTCAATAGCTCCCATCGTGGGCACTGTAACTGTCTGATTTTGTGGTGGAGTTGCCTTATGGTAGTCCGGTCTGTATGTAAGTGTGAACATACAATCTTGTGCATTTTGATTCAGGACTGAAACATTAGCTTAGACAACAAATATTGAACTTTTTGGTACCTGATGCTGTGAGGACCTGATTCGAGATGTTGGCTGCGTTGGCATTTCTGACGAAGGCAAACACAAAGTTGGTCCCTTCACTGTCAAGGGCACTGGCGGTTGCGAAGAACGCCAGTAGTAAGGCTAAAAGAACGGTGTGATGTGCCATCCGGGGTGAAGAGAGGCAAAGAGTGGAGCACGGTTCAGTTAATCAAATCAAAACCCTGCCCTCTCTCTCTCTCTCTCTTGTCTATTCCTGAGTCATATCTATTGCATCGTTTTGTTTCACATTTCCACACACACGCACGGTTACACCCCATTATAATCATTGTGCACTGTTGGAAACGGTGTCATGCCGAATGGCATTATCAGTAGTTTGAATCGTTTAGGCCATTCAAGAGGTGATGATATGATAATATGATTGGAAACGGAGGGAACAGTCAATTAATTAGAGGGACACCGCCCAGGATGTCCATCAGAATTTTATGTTACGAGTTTTTAAAATTCCAATCGAAACGTTATTTTAGATAGTTACCACTCTAAAGTCTTAATTTGCTCCATATCTTTTTTTTTCTGTGAAAATCCACAATCTCTATTCTACTCCTGCTGTCTACCACAAAAAGGGTTAAGCGTAGAAGAACTGTATAATCTGCCACGTTTTGACTGATAAAAAGTAATTCAATTGTTAATAGGTTGTCGTTTTTGATAAAAATGAAACAGTCTCTATTTTCTGACGTGTGTATGTATGTTTCGCACCCTCACTCTACGACATCTTGGCCGAGTAATAAAAGTAGTCAAATGCAAATAAAAAATGAAGAAATAACACTGATTTCTTCATGTCATATTTTCAGAGCGCTCTTTCAAACACCCGACTCACATATCAAATACAATTTTTTGAAGTGGATCGAAAAACAAGTTTCTGGTTGGAAATTTCCAGAGATATTACTCATCAAATTTTCAGATAACTAGATTGAATTTCCTATAAGTAATATTGCGGCAATACTATTAGAATTTTTTTCGTCTGCTGAAACAAAAAAAAATTCGCTCAACATAATAAAAAAAATACCGTAAAATCTGTATTAAAAAGGCATTCGGTTCTATTTTTCCAACAACTAAGAAACTATTTCCTGATTCCTCAAAATGGATGACAAAATCTGTTGGAAAAATATTTGAGATATATTTTGTGACTTGTGCAGTCAACTTCAGACGAGGATTCTAATAAGACTAATTTCAGTATTGAAAAATTTCAAGAATGTGCTTATTTTGAGCTCCTCGGGGTGTCCTTCTAATACAGCTTTTACGGTATATGAAAACTCTTCAGACGGCTAACGAGTTCACATCCATTCTAATCATTTTGTTTCAATCTATTCCTTCGAAAACTTTCTATTTTACCACCGATGAATCCTACATAATAACTATCTGTGACAATCCTCTCTCGAACACTTCTAGGAACTTTGACTTTTTAAGAAGAAAAATACTTACCTACGAGCCTCCGTGAACACATCGCGAAGCGAGTGATAAGAATGTCAGGCCTAGCTTTTATTGCCTGCCAAACCTTACGATTCTTTCTCTCTCTCTCCCTCTCTAGCTATGCACTTGGCACCCTTTCCGTCATTAGTCCAACAATGCAACATTAGTTTATTTTTCGGGAATTGAAATGAATTTAAAATGGACTAAATTGGAAAAGATATCCTAATTGTAGTCGAAGCTCATCAGAGAAAAGGAAAGTCGTTCTAGAAGCAGTGTCATCGGGAATAGTATGCAAAAGAAACGGGGTTTGGGAAAGCGTCGGATGATGAAACCGAGAATTATGAGAAAGAGAAGTTATTGAGAAAATACAATGAAAAAGCAAGAAAAAGCTATTTTGTGGGAAGAAAAATACAATCAAGTAGTCGACATTCAAAATTTAGTGAGTGTGTTTGTCGTCGTCGGTTGGAAGGCTGCTGTACACTGCCAATGGTCTCTTCTCGTCGTTCATGGCTGAAAAAAATCAATTAAAATTGGCCTAAATTATGCTACAATACCGATGGAGTGGGATCTGGTAGTAGCAGCGATACGGTCATGAGCATCAAGATCAGCCTTGGAGTAGTGGTAGACAATTCCGGCACCCATAGCATCTCCGAGAACGTTGATGGAAGTTCTGATTCTGTCACTGAAAAAAACAACATTCCTTTATCAAGCATCAAACCAGAACTTACAGAAGCCAATCGACGGCAACGATAAGGGAAACATCCTTGACTGGAAGACCAACAGCGGTGAGAACCAAGAGCATAGTGACGAGTCCGGCAGATGGGACGGAAGCAGCACCGATGGAAGCCAAGGTAGCGGTCAAACTGTAATCCAGTTTATGAGGAGTTTTTCGGCTCAAAAATAACCTACCTAACAGTAACAACTTGTCCGAAAGAAAGATGAACTCCGTTGATTTGAGCGATGAAGATAGCAGCGACAGCCTCATACAAAGCAGTTCCGTCCATGTTGATGGTTGCTCCGACTGGAAGGACAAAACGAGTAACACGACGGTCAACACCCAAGTTTTCTTCGAGGCAGTTGAAAGTGATTGGAAGAGTGGCAGAGCTGTAATAAACTTGCATTAGATGCTAACTAAGTTTTTTTCTAACCTGGAAGCAGTTCCGAGAGCAGTGATCCAGGCTTGGAAAAGTCCTCTCATGAAAGTGTACGGATTCTTTTTAGTGGTGACAAAGAAGATCAGTGGAAGAGAGATCAAAGAATGGATTGCGAGTCCAGAGAGTACAGTAACCATGTACATTGCTAACATTCTTGCGGTATCAGCCAAATCATGGATCTCGAGAATCTTTCCCATAATCAAACACAAGATTCCGAATGGAGAGTACCACATAACAGTCATCACGAGCTTCATGATAACTTTATCCATGATAACGAAGAATTGAACCATGACATGAGCTTCCTGTCCAAGTTGAGAGAGACTGATTCCAATGGCAATGCAGAAAACGATGACTCCTGAAAAGCTAAGTTGGAAAATATTCACAACGGATTCTGATTACCAAGAACGTTCATTCCTGAAGTGTATTCAACGGAAGCCTTGACATAATCAAGACTTCCGTTGTTTAACGCCGCTAACGTCGCCGAGTCATTATTTTTTACCACTTTAGGCCGAACTTTAATATACTTGGTTTGAACTTGTTGGAAGGTGGCTTGAACAACGTTTTCCGGGAACATGTTTCTGAGAAGATCAAGAAGAGTATCCACAGTGCTGACAGTTTTTCCCTCGGTACCAGTTCCAATCTCCTTCTTGATAGTCGGGTCTCCTGGATGGATTACTAACACCAAAAAGATACCAGTCTGAAATTCCCGACTTATCTAAAACCTTCTCAATTATTCAAACTTACAATAACAGCAACTACAGTAGTGAACATGTAATAAGAAACGGCAAGAGATCCAAGTTTTCCAGATTGGCGTGCATCCAACTGAGCGAGACCAGAGATGAGAGAACTCATAATAAGTGGGAGGATCATCATTTTGAGCATGTGCATGAGAAGTTCTCCGGGGAAACTGATGTACATGATGTTCTGAAAAAAACAGTATTTTATGACCCTGACTTTCAGCTAACCTGTGGGGAGAGTTGAAGTCCACGGAGCAAGAATCCAAGCAAGGCTCCTAGGACGACGGACCCCACCGTCATCACTAGGAGTAAGTTCTTCCGTAACCAAGATACCATCTGAAATTAATATCAAATTAGCTGGAAATGGGAATCGAGAACAACGATAAGGGAGCTAACGCCAGATGCCACGAAAAAAGGAATATTTAAATAATATATTCATATTACATTCACTTCCTACTCGTTTTGTTGTCCAAAAATGAGATGAAAAGTAGTGGAAAAAAGAAGAAGATGTTATGTTGTTGCACGAAAAATTCCTCATTAGAGTTGTCCGTTGTAGACTCAAGATGTTTCTTTTGCCACATAAAACAACGTATTTCTATTTTTCGGAGGCCAAAAGGGAGGAGCGTCTCTTCAGCTAGCACAACAAAAAAATAATGAGGATTGTGTTGTTAGATCAACATGCAACTACTTGATGGGAAATGAAAACGTATAAGGAATAAAGGAGTTAGTAAGACAGGAAGAAGGAAAGAAGGGGAAACTGAAACATGAAACACAACGATCGGTTCGTCCTCACGACTTCTTTGTTGATCCGTGTGTCTGGCGGCATCTTTGAAACGGTTTTTGACAAAATCAAAATGACACACAAATTACTGCAACTGTATTTCTTCATTTGATCTTCAGACATCAGTGATAGAAAATTGAAACAAGACGAAGAGAGATGAAGAAAAAGGGATACCCTTTAGACAATACGAGGAAATAAATTCAAAGAAATTAGATCTTGATAAGAAACTTGAGTCGTGATTGTCAGGTTGAAAATACTAGAATACTGTGGCCATAGAATATCTATACTTACAATTTTTTTTGGGAACTTGTTTCCGATCTCCGATCAAATCGTTTTCCTCTTCAAAAGATGGAGAATCCCAAATGCAAAAAAAAATTGACGACAGACGATTTTGTTTATTTATTGCGCAGTATAGTTCAAAAGATGCATTTCACATAGGATCGGGGCGGGACATCGCTCCGCCCCCATCTCTCTAAAGTACTGTGAGTTTTTTTGGCCCCGAAAAATATAATTTGACGACCTTTTCAATAACCTAAGTTTTCATTTTTTGACAGACAGTCCGCTTTACGGCTGCGCAGTTTCGCAACTATTTTTGAGTGAGAAGATAATGATAGGCTTTGTTGGGGGACGACACGGGGCAAAAAAGTGGAAGATGACATAAACTTGAGGTGACAAGTGAGAAGTAAAAAATGGAGGTTACGCAGACTACATTGGATTACGGTGGAAGTGGAAAAATTTAATAAAAGTTGCATTTAATCTCGATTTTCGGCACTTTAATATGTTTGGTTTCGACGTAATCTTTGTTTTTTTGTTACGTCGTTTAGGTGTACCTTTGATTGAAAAATGGCGGAATGTCTCAGAAGGACTGAGAAAGAGAAGAAAAGGAAATAAAGAAAAGATAATTGTTGTCCGCCTATATTGGGTCATGCATTTCAATTCTACATTCTGACTCAATAATTAGTGCACTATTAGGAACATTTTTTGCAGAACTAAAGCTGAACGTCTGGAAAGTCAATGTTAAAAATGTGTGAATCTAATTGGTCTTTTAAAGGGGGTTTACACTGATTTAAAAAATTTTGATTTTTTTATATCAATTGATGCAATTTCTGAGAGATCAAAAAATTCTCTTGGAGCATAGTCTGAACATCACTCCTAAAAAAGATATAGGCCAAAAACAGGCCAAAAATAAGTACTGACTATGCTCCAAGAGAATTTTTTGATCTCTCAGAAATTCTGATTGATATAAAAAAATCAAAAACTTTTTAATTAGTGTACACCCCTTTTAAGGGGTACTAAAGTGCCCCAAAAAAGTGGGATATTTTAATATGGATCGATTCAGATTGTTGCAGAAATGAAAAAATCCTCTTGGAGACATGTCCAAAAAATCGACCCACTTTGAACGCCTGTTACTTGATTTCGGTCAATTTTTGGACATTTCTCCAAGAGGATTTTTTTTTGTTTGCAACAATCTAAATGGATCCATATAAAAATATAACACTTTTTGGAACATTTGAGTACCCCTTTAAATACACTGTAGTTTGAAATTTTGAAGTTTCAAATGTGCTTCAGGAGAAAAGAAAACCAAAGCTATGGATATACTTCCTTGTTATCAGAAGTCAACGTTTTCTATTCTAAGCCTTGCCATTACCGAAATTTCCAATCACAACACAAAGAATGAGAATTCTCACCTGCAGGGAAAAACTAAACTTCAAAACAAATGGCAAAATCTAGAACAAACACAATTCATCAAAAAATGTGTTGTGTACCTGAAGGTGGATAAATAAAAAAGAGAAAGGAGCAAAGGTGAAACCAATTGGTCTTAGGGATAAGAAATGGGGTGCCGGCGGCGTCCTGTTGTCAAACACACCTCTCTTGTCTGCTCAGTGACAAGTGATGAGTTAGCGGCGTCCTGCCTTCCAAACGACGATACCTCATAATTTTTTGGAAGTATGACAAACAGCTGTCGACGAAAAAGTGAATTATTGAAAACGGAAAAGACTTGCGAACGAAGGAAGCAGAGAAATAATTTGTGAATCTTACGCCCTCATAGCTCACACTTCATAATGCTCCTCATCTTACTTGAATTTCAATACATTTCTCTCAAGAGGAGCACTTTTTTCTTCTCTGAAGAGTGCAAGGAGAAGAATAAAGTTTAAAGAGAGAAAAAAACAAGGATAGATTAAACCCGGGGGTTTTATAGTTTGAAAGTTTAAGGGAAGAATGCTCTTTTTCCAATTTCCCTTTTATTTTCAGCCCACCTCAGGGAATTTTTGGGCAACTTGCCGTGCAAAAAAGTTTGCTTGCCGCTGACAAACGGCAAGCAGGAAAATTTGCACGGCAACTTGCTGATTTTTGCGGCAAGTTGCCGATTGCTTGCTATTGCGGTGCCGATTTCTTGCCCTCACGAATCGGCAACTTGCCGCAACAACAGCAAGCAATCGGCAACTTGCTGATTAGCAAGTTGCCGATTCGCGCAGCAAGTTGCCGATTCAGCCAGCAAATTGCTAACAATCCGGGCAAGTTGCTATTTTCTCCAGCAAGTTGCCTTACGCCCAGCAACTTGCTATTTGCTTGCCCAAAATTCCCTGAGACGTGAGCATTTTTATCACATCACGAGCCCGCCCACATTGAAACAATTGAAAAAATAGGACAAAATTTGTTTTATTTTCAGACAATTTTTGTCAGTCTTATCAATAGGAATGGTAGCCATTTTATGAGTCTTCTCATTTTGAGAAATCAGAATGTCATTTTTCATCTCGTCTTGATTTCTCAACGCCGGAATGAAGTATAAACAAAATGAACATTGTTTGGATAGGAGAAGTAAGAAGTCAACACTTTTGTTCTTCATAAAATGAAATTGAAAAAGCCAGACATTTGGGTGTGGGGGGGGGGGGGACACTGATATACTGTGTGTGATATGGATACCGTCAAGTGCGCGGCAAGGTAAGTTGATAAGCAAATAAATACAAAAATGAAAAAGACAAGGATGTCTAAAGTCGACTTGGATTGTGTTCCCAGGGACAGAAGAAGGAAAAATGAAAAGAAATACGACGTCTCAAATGGCTGTAGTATCATTTTCCGGTGACAGGAAAAGAAAAACAAGTTTTCGGTGCGTTCCCATAGGTTATGATAACAAAGTAATAAAAACATCGATCATACAATTCTTACCATTATTTTCTTCACATTCATTTTTCGCACCTGTCACTGTTTTGTTCTGGTATTTATGATCTATTGTACTATTGGAAAAAAGTCTGAGAATTCAATTGGATTTTGTATGGCCTTGGTCTAGCTTAGCCTATGGGAAGGTCATGCAAAAAAGGAAACATCTTTTCATTTTTTTCCGAGTAAGATAATCGTATTATCTCTTCTCTTTTAGCAGTGCCCAGAAAATAATTTTGTAGAAATGGGGGGAACCCAAAAGGAAACGAATGACGCGGACAAAAATGGCTGCTGGTTTGTTGTTCGACGATTTTGTGAATAAATTTGAGGGAGATAACTTTGTCTGCATATTCTTGTTAGCTGTGAAAAACTTTGAGGTTTTCAAATTGCATTTTCGGTTTTTTCTTTCTCTTTCTCTCTTCTTTTCCTTCTGAAAATATTTTGGTTCGCGACATTAAACAACCTTGTTCGACTTTCATACAGCTGGATGTTAACAGAGACTCAAAATTTTTGTCCCTCTCTCTCTCTTTGTCTCTGTTTTCCTCTTCGAAAGTGTTTCTACACGTAATTTGACACTAGCAACGGCTGTTATTCAGAGAAAAGTGACGACCCGCAGTTAGAAGATAGGAAAACTGCTATTTTCATACGGATATTTTCTCTACTCATGGAGAGACAAAAAAGAATAGGAAAAAACCACCCTAAATTTTCATATGTGTGTGGCCTAGTCTTCCAATTTCCCAAAAAAAGATGTCAATGTCATTGAAACTCTATGTAGAGATAATTCGAAGTGACGTGTGGGAGCTGATCAAAATAGAGTAAAAAGGGAGATTTTCAAGAACAAAAAAATGAAGACAGCACAGTTCATTTTGGAACAAAAAAGAAATGATAAGAAGCGCCACTCCCAATGAGTAATCTGATTCTAATTGAAAGAGAACAAGTTCGAGAACTTCTCCAAAAACACATAAAATGGGGAAAATTTATGGGACTACCCTTCTTCAGACCAGACAAAGCGTGACGCCTTATAATTGAATTTGACCAAAAATTTCTCTGAAAAGGGCACAGGAACACTACTAGAGCTCCAAATAATTGAAACATTTATTTTTCGAATTCTCAAACATCAGATGAAGAAACACTACGATTTGAATGAGATTAGGATTTCAGAAGATTTCGTTCCCTAAAGATCACATTGAATACATCACATTTTTCGATTTCGGCCCGAAGTATTTGGGAGACATTTTTTGGGGGATGAGACAGTAATAAATAAATAACATAGCTATGCCAGAATATTGTTGTTATAAGAAGTATTGATGCACTTGCGATCGTTCCTGATTGTAAAGGAAATATGTTCGTTGTCGTAGATACTCAAACACGTCCCACAGTGTTTGGACAGCTATTGTGTTGTACACAATTTGAAGGAACATGAAAAGCAATAAGCCAATAATGTGAATTCCTTGGTTGGAATCTGAAAAAATAGGTTTTTGGGGAAAAAGGAAGGGTTACTCACGATCAATAGTGGTTATCCTCCATTGCATAAGACGGAGAAGAACACGGCGTCTGACAACGGCTAATAGTGCGGCTATCACTATTAGGAATACACCGAGGATGATTTCACATACCTGAAATTGCAAACTTGAATTTTTCTTAATAAGAGTACACTTACTTTCATTATTATCATAGGCCAAAGTAAAGTGTGTCGATGTCGGTTTAAGCCTAAAACTGCCATAATCCAGATGGAACCAATTACTAGAACTTGAAATAAAGAAATCGTATCGAAAAATCCTATTGTTAGCGGTACAACGACCACCGTAATAAATAGCATGATTAATTCCACGGCTAAAATTATTCGAGCAGCAACCTAAAATTTCAGTTTGATTTTCGAGAGGTCTGTTCAAAAACTTACAGTAACGTGCATTCTGTTATTGAAAGTTGTATACGCTTCGCCAAAGAAAAACGCGTCGCTTGGGTTACATTGTTGAGCCATTCCCATGCTCTGAAACTGGTCGTGAATAAATCATTGTGGTGGGGGGATGGGTTCGGGTTGTAAACAAGGGAAATTACACGAGTTGAGACAATGAAGAAGACACACAAATACTCTCACGATTTGGGAGATTACACCAGTTTTCAGGAGGAAAAGAGAACATGGTTTTGGAAAACAAAAATGTAACAACAATAGCGGTTTGAATAATGATGACTGGTTTTCGTGGAAAAATGAACTGGAAATTTTTAGTGGGAAAAACAGCTGTGGAAAGTTTATTGCACATAAACTGAATACCACATTTTCTCGCAAATTTTTTAAAATCAAAAAATTCGTCTTGAAAACTTGAGACACGTGAAAATCTCACGAAAAATCAGGTCGTTTTTCGAAATGTTGCATTTGCTCGTGGCAATTGCTTCCAACGCATTTGCAGTCTGATTTATGTGCTGTTTAATATAGATTCCTTGCTTTTAGTGAAACATTTGAAACGAATGAGTAAATTGGAAACAAATGGTACCTCTATGAACTTCCGAGAGGACTACCAGACCAGAAACAACATTTAGATTTTGATAAATCTGCGGTTGACACCTGCAAATCGCCCCGAGAAAATGGCCCATAGACTTTCTCTCTGCCTCTCCGCACACGAGAAGGTCTCTTTTCTTACAAACTCTGAACGTCAGCTGGCGTGTTCTGACAACCTGGATATATCGTCGAGTTTGTATGCGATGCCCATGACACATTGGCATTCGATGATTAATGCTACCGCCTAGTGATTATTCTTACGTTACTCAAAAACTCACGCTAATTATTATGCACATATACATATGATTTTGAAGAGATTTCAAAAATGAGCAATTGAGACTAAAAAGGAAGTTATAATCTTTGACACGTTGTATACACTCACTAATCCACACTTTAGTTTTTAGGAACTAATCCAGCTACCAGAAAAAGTTAAACCCAAGCATGACAAGAAGAGCAGAGAGAAAAACTCAAACACGTTCAAAATAGAAAGACCATTCTGCAAAACGACGACGAAAATTTGAAACTAGGATACATGAGACGTGGACGATTTTTCTTGTAAATCTCAGTCATTTCCCAGGAATCCGGAAACTTCTCAATTTTCCACCCCGTGTCGACCTGATACACGTACAAGAGCCCGTGTTCTGCTCTGATGTCATCTGGGGGAAAGATTGGATGTAACAACTCTCTCAAGATAACTACTCTATATTGTAAGGACAATTGAAGAAAGATTAGAGAAAAGAGCACACACACCTATCAATCAAATTTCATGTTCAATTGATCACTAGAATGTTTTCTGGGAAGATTTTGTATGAACCTGAGTTAGCATAGCAATTTTTGAAATGTTCAACTATTAGAAAAATAATTTTTATTTGACCAATTTTTTAAAAAACAAAGTATTATCTAATTTTCCCGATTTTCACCGCACTCCATTGCGAAATTGGATAGATTCAAAATTTTGAGCTTTCCTGCTCACTTGTTTCTCTTGTTGGTCACGTCACATATAATAATTTTGTTGATTTTATGGTTACGACGTAACCTACAAGAGAAACAAATGAGCGGGAAAGCTCAAAATGTTGAATTTATCCAATTTCGCAATGGAAACTTGGGAAAATTTCGATATTACTACATTCTACCTTTTTTCTGCCAAAATGAAAAGCACACCTTCTCTTTTGAATCTTGACTGAAATTCCTAGGGAAAAAACTGAAAGACGTCACACATAAAATATTGGACCTTGTCAAAAATTTTTCTAACTTCTTCCTGAACCTTATCAATTGATGAGAAAAACAACTCAGTTGGAAAAAAAAGAAAAATGTGTGTCTTGTCTGGAGGCAGAACAAAAAATGCTCCACACAAACAGAGCCTTCCCATCATCAGTCACATCGAAAAAGCAACAATTGGGAGTCCCAAATGACAAGAGGTCAACTAAGAAGAGAACTGAGGAGGAAAAGAGGATTGTGCACTAAAACAGAGTCTGAGGTAAAGATAATACGGGGGTAACCTGAATATATCTTTGGGCCCCCTATCTTTCGTCGTCGTCTCACTCCGTCTGATACAAATCTGAGACGACATGTTTTGTAACACTCGGTCAGTTTTTTTTTTCTCAAACACTGGAGACCTGCTCAAATTTCATATATCGTGTAGTTGTTACGAAAACGTGGATTTTACATGAAACATTGCTTTCGAAACTTGGCTGTGCCAGATGAAAGTTCGAAATCTGTTTTTAGCGTCAGGATTCCAAAAACCAAAAAAATTGTTTATATATTGCACTTATTCATTGTTTATTCGAGAACATGGCAGGGTGACAGTGAAAGAAAAGCAGCTGCAACCAAAAAAATGCACATTAATAACCGCATAGTTTAACATGATATTGAGGGAAAGCAAAAGCAAGCAGTACATATAATAAATAACCATTATTAAACAACGTTCAATTATTATCACAACATATTAAGTTATTAATTATAGGAACGTGGTTAGACGAATGACTGAGGAATGAACAAATCCATAACACTAGTCAGTGTTTCCACTCCAACTGGTAAACTTCCATCTTCTTGGGATGACTTGAAGATTGAGAATGTGTTGAAAACACTAGACGTCCGTTTGTATAGAGAGAAGAATGTTTGTTGAAGAGATTTCAGTGCAAGGTTGGAGTGGCAGGAGGCTAAAACTCGGTTCACAATGATGTCCCCAGTAGCCGTGAGTGGCGAGTATATTCCGGTATCCACAACTTTGGTGATCTTGGATACCTTCTTCTTGATAACGACATTGTTCTCTGTTGTCACATGAATGCAGTCCTGGATCTTGACTTCCTTTGCGGCCACCAACCTATAAAAAACATTGTAGTCGATTTTTTGCGGGATGATGCGTCTCACTTCAAATCAGATCTGGCATTGCAATCAGATACGTAGATCAAATGATTATCAGTCAGCTTGATCGAATGTCCGTTTGAGGTTTCAATGAGATTGAATTCGGCCTTCTCCTCGTCTCGTTTGTGTAAAAACATGATAACTGGAGAATAGGTCACAAACGCCTCATCCATACTGAGTACCTTGTCGCCGACTTTCAAGTCTTTGATCAACTTAATACCCTCTTCTGTCTCAACTTCCATGTCTCCAGAGAAGCATTGCATTTTGGTAAAGTAACCATTCAAGTTTGGCTGGAATGACAAAGTTAGAATATTGTTTTTTCCTATTAACTCACCGAGTAACCAGAATAGGAAGATGGACTGTAGGCTGGCTGGTAAGCCGGTTGATACGCAGGTTGGTAAGCTGGCTGATATGCAGGTTGTTGCATTGCAGGGTAGCCGCTGTATTGGCTCGAATCAGCGGTTGGGTAACCATTGTACGAGGTATACGAGTTTTGTTGGTAAGATCCAGCATAGGAGTCAGATGGAGGTGGTTGTGGCATTTGAGGGGTCTGTGGGTATGCCGGTGGTTGGACAGCAGCCGATGCTGGCGCAATGTTTTGGGACTAGAAAGTTAGTAAAAGTTAGTTATTAGTTGGGTAATAGGATAGCGTTATTTGAAACTTACGTCGATGAAGCTGGAGCTGGGTGGCGGTGGAAGTGGACCGGATTCTACTGAAGAATCACCATAGTTAGAAAGAGCTGCAGTTCCATCTTGCATAGTCGTCAACAAACCTGATTTCTCGTTGTACGTGTTCTCGGCATATGTACGGGATCGTTGAGGGTATTGGACTGGCCACAAGGCGTTCTCGGTGTATGGAAGACGGCTTCTGAAAACTATCATTTAGATTTGTTTTGATAGTACAGTATTACTTTCGGTATTGTCTATTCATAGCTCTGTAGTCATAGTCGTAGTCGTCGTAGAGATCCTCAAGTCTTCTAAGAAGAGCACGTCTTCTCATGGACATTTGACGCCTTCTTCCAGAACGGTAATGTCTGTCCTCCTCATAGTCGTCATACTTTCCAACTACTCCGTGAAGCTTTCTCTTGTTTCTTGAAAGCACTGGTAACTCCTCACCTGAAAATTGTAATTTGCCTTAAACTTGTTCGATTTAATGTATCTATGTTCAAGTAAATTACTCAGTCACTTTTCCTATATTTTTCTTCTGGTGTTTAGAGAACACTTTCGGAAGTACGGATATACATATGTTCGAAGGGACTATATAGCCTTTTACAATTATACTCAAAACATTTTTATACTTACTGGAATCAGAAGAAGGACGGCAGACCATACGGTAGACACCGACAATGTATTGGACCCTGAAAATAGAAATGTCATTCAAACTTTCATTGGGAAAGAAACTCACTGATTATCTGCATTGACTGTCTTTCTGATCTCTTTGATCAGATCAAATCCTGATTCTTCACCCTCTTTCTCTACTAGACCTCCAACGTATGATTGCCCGGGTCCCAAAAAGATACTCTTCACATTTTTGGCAGATGCCATTCCTTCATAAGAACAACACTCGGTTTTTAATGTTCTATGAGTTCCATTATTGATCTCAACAAGACCTGAAGTCCATTGAAGTTCATCCACACATACGACTTCTTTGAATGGATCGCAGCTCTGCAAAAAACATGCGTTCTAATCCCATTCATCACTCAAAAAAAGATTTATTGTGTTCGTCAAGCGGGTTGCTTTTTGGTCGAGTACATCATCTCGTACAGTTCCGGTCATCCAGTTTCATGCACTTTTGATCGCGCGCGTCAATTAATTTGCTTGCTTACGTAGCTATTCATACGGTCGACGTAGTCACAATTAGAAGAATGAAGAAGGCATCAAAAAAGATGAATAAGCTTCATGCAAGCCAGCGACGTGGGCAGGATTTTAATTGAATATGTCTCAAAGATCAGGTAAGGCAGCTAATGGATTAATGAAACATGAAGCGATAATGTTGAAACAGACTAGAGATTCTGGGAGGTGGGTGATAATGCAGACTAGAATGTTTCAAGATCTCGGACGAATCTGATCTGCCGCTAAATCCCATCAACTAATTAGCTCAATTCAAACGGATCAACGACCACTAGTTCGATTAAATGTATCTATGTCCAAGTAAATTACTCTGTGTCCTCCAACCCTCATTTTCACTTTTCCTAGATGTTTCTTCTGGTGTTTTGAGAACACCTTTGGAAATACGGAAATACAACTGTCCGAAGGAACAATATAGCCTTTTACAATTCTACTCAAACCACATTAACCAGCACAACTCACCACAGAAAGTTCTCTCGGGCGACTTGACAAGGATTGAGAAATTCCAAAACAGGATGGTGCTTCGCATGAAATTACTGTAATGATGAAAGATTACTTAAAATTAGAGATGTTACGAAATTTCACCTGGTTTTCCTTCACTGTCCACTTCCATTTTGTAAGGTATGGAATTGGTACCACAGGATCCACCGTCATGGTACTTTTCAGCTGATATGGATGAGAAGAGAATACAAAAGGAAAGACACAAGTTGAGTAGTAATCTCATTCTGAAAAGTTTGATTGTAAGTAACAGTGTGGAAGATAATTGGGTAGAGTGAGATCTAAGATGGTTCAGTAAGTTTTAAGAATGACATTAGAAGGTTGTTCTATTGGTTAAACGTAATTGAAGTCATGGAAACTCTCAAAATTTAAAAAAAAACAACCTCTATACAAATTCGACAGTAAAGACGGAGATAAAACTTGAACGAAAAGGAATGAGAAGTTCAAAAAATGACCAGATCGGCTAGACTAGCATGGATTTCAGAGTCGTAAAATCTAAACTCTCAAGAAGATTCGAAAAATTGAAAAGACGAAAGAATGGAACGAAAGAATAGAAACAAGACGAATCGAGTTGGATGAAGACCATTTACGACACCGTGTAATTGTTGGATTACGGTGTTAAGCCCTCACGGAGGCAGGAAGAAAAAGGGAGTGGTAGAAACGAAAAGAAAGAGACGTGAAATGAGGACGGGATATTACTTAGGAAACTCCCCTACCGCTAAGCATCGAACATGGCAAAACTGCTGCTCAGTTCACTTTTATACGATCGGAAGAAACAAGCACCTCCCCCCACCTCCCCTTTCCCGGTTTTCACTAATTTCAGCGCGTTTTTATGAATTAGTCCGGACGATTGTCTTGCCCTCCCGCCGCCCGCCCACTTCTTTTTCTTCCCGCCAAGATCTCTTGGAGGGATGTTCACCCCTACGTCGTCCTCCCACCTCGTTCTCCCCCCGCGCTCCTAAATCGCAAAAGTCCGAGATGATTTCTCATCGTGTATACTTTAGTTTCGGCCAATTTTGAAGAAGCGTCGATGAGTGGAGGCAAAGTATTGCGGATACGGTGAAAACGGACATCACCTCTTCTGTTGACTGTATTTGAAGAGACCTTCGTGTAGAAAAAGGGAATCTGAAGAACATGGGGGGAGGTGAAAGGGGAACAGGGTTAATGAAAAGCTGATTCAAATCGGTGGTGGTCAAGTACCCGAGTTGTGGTTGCGTAGGTCAAGATGAATTTGAACAAGATGTTCAACGTGACTTCTAAAAGTTAAAGGGAGAAAGTTTTCACTCTTATTAAAAATTTGGGTTGTTGAATATTTTTAAGATAAGGGAGGTCCATTCGATCTTCAAAAAACATCCCATTTATTTTCGAATTTCAAGTTCTAGAAACCTGTTTTCAGCTTCACATTAAAGAGATCCGCAATTCCAAGTTTTGAGATAAACGTTCAAAATCTTCTTACACCTGGATTTTGTTGTCTGATAAAACTTGAAACTGTTCACTAAGACAAGAATCTTTGATCACGTTCCAGTTCATTTTGGACAATTTATTGCCAGTGTCGTCATGTCTTTATCCTGACCACTCAGACTGAGTTTTTTTTTTTGCTGCCAATCAAGTTCTTGATCAAAAGGCGGCAGATGTACAAAGTGTTATGTTGATGCCGATGTTTCTTAATAATTTGATCTTGCGATCGGCTTGTCAAGGCAATCACATGGATGAATGATTTCTGAAGATCACTTAATTTGTGTACCGTTTGTTGCGATTCTTTATTCATTGATCATAAATTATCCTAGAGATAAAGTTGTGGAACACTCGGCGAATCATAAACGATGTTTCTTGATGCAAATCTCATTCCCGTTTCAAATTTTTGTGGCTTGGGTTCGAAAAGGATATGGAATTGGACATGAACTTTCTAATGTTTCCATTTAGCATTTTTTTCAGCAAAAGTCGTGGTCTCGAAAAATGTACAGTTGAGATTAGTTTCATCGTAATTACTGTATACATTTCACTTTCATTGCTAATCGTTTCTTAGCACCTCCGATAACGAAAAACACAGAAAAACTGCGAGAGAAAAAAAACAAACGGAACTGTTTTCCGTCAAGGATGCAAGTAGAGGGGGAAGATGCGCGCTGATTAGTTCAGGTGTCAGCAGGAAATTATAATAACGGAATTTCAACGTTTCGAGATTCTGTGGAGATGTGAAAATGTATTTTTATGGGTTTGTTGCTAGGGAAAAAAAGAGTGTAGTTGAAGGGGATTTGATCAAAGGATCGGAAGATTAGAAGCCCGGACAGGTAATGTGTTATTGTTTTGCAAGTTTCGTTTTAACAGGGGATTCCGGTTCGGTTGTTGGAAAGATACTGTAGCGGAAAGCAGAATGAAAACAAAGGGAGGGGGAGATGAGATAGATCAGTCATAAAGCTGTTATCGTAATATCGAATTTTACAAGTTTCCGAACGTATCGTAAGTTTTCAAACAGTTAGAAACCCCTATTGAAAATAAATTACCGTATTCATTCTAATAGTAGAAAACATCTAATAGAATGGCACCCAGGTAGGCTTAAAAAGAGCACTCTATAGATTTTTAGTGCCCCTGCAAATAGTCTCAAAAGGGAACACACCGCTATTAAATCTAATACGGTATGTATCAAAATAACTAATCAAGAAACTCACGTATTCTGGCTTAACGTAAATAAGTCATATGCAAATAAATAAAGTTATGGATTACTGTAGAAAATTTCAAATTGTTATTATATGGTACTACAAATTAATGGACGAAATTTGGGAAAAAAGTATATTCAGATCACAGATAAAGTCTTTAGAATTCTCGAATATCGGAATCCAAGACGTCTATTGGCATCATAAATAAGAAATGGATCCAGGTTTTCTTTTAAAGTTTCAAGGGGAAAAAGCTAGCCTCATTGAATTCCAAGACGATTGACTATCCACCGGGAACGCCTGATAGAAACAGAAACAAACGGGTATGTTTGTACCTGATCGAATGAATACGTTTTTGCGTAATCGTCTACCCAGATCATATAATTGTTATAATAGCAGCTAAAAGCGCTGGTTTATTAGTATTGATGACGAGAATCTCAAGACCTGTCATCATTTTTATTGAACCGTTTTTTTTTTCGCTTCTTCCCGACAAGTTGACAATTTTATTCCTGACAAGGGTCTAGTTGGTTTTCCGGGATTCCCCCGTTTTCAATTGGTCCAATTATGAGAAGAAGAACTGTCACGTGAAATGTTACATTAAATTGGCCGCTGACTTCGGCTTCTTCTCCAATCGGAATACCGGAATCCGTTTTGATTGGTGTCGAGAGTGTCCAAAAGTTTTGACGGAAGAGGAGAGGAAACTTTTTCTCACATAAAGAAAACATTCGAAAAAGGCCTATAGTAATCTGTCGGATCGATCTCTTTTCTGAACGACACCAATAAAAATTTCCAATTCCATTCTTCATAACATTTCTCCTTTGAACCAGCCATGAGAAGGTATCAAAGGAACAACGGGTCATTCTCGGGCGCCAATATGAAATGGCTGAGAAATGGAAAAGCTCCTGGGAACATTTCAACACTTGGGAGAATTATCAAATTGTACAAGATTTTTCAGATTCCGTCCTCTTGTCCGCCCAAGAACAAAGATATCTTCCGGTTTTTTGTTGGCTCTGATCTTGCGGCTGATCAAAACAAACAAAAAATTAGGCCTGTAGATATCGCCATGCTCACCAGAAATCAAAATCCACCGGAAAGAAAATTGAGCATGCTCATTTAATTTTTTTTTCTTCTTCAGAAATTTTCATTTGATTCATCTTCCGCAGGTGTAATGACATAAGAAAATTGACAAAACTTTGCAAGGAGCTTATGTGTATGGACTCTTCGGCCGCAACATGGCTTTGTGTCATTTGCTTATTTCTGCACAAATATTTCGGGAAGCACATGAAGGAAGACTCATTGAGCATTCCCGTATTCAATGACAACATTTGTAACAATGTGGATCTGCTTACAACTTTTATAATTTGGCTCCGCGCTTCCGGAAGAAAAAAAGTGTGCATTTTTGTAGGCAGAGTTTTTTGTAATATTCACGTTTCTCAAAGTTCCTTGAGAATCATTTTGGTTCACATATACTATTTGTGAAATCTAGCAGATGGCCAATTGATTCTCCCTACTCCCATTTTCATTCACTTCATCTAATATTCTTGCTCATTTTTCCTCCACTATCAACCAGCTATTTGGCGAAACTATAAAGCTGTTTATTTGAGTGTGGCTCACTTCCTTTACACCGAAACGCTTTTCCTTCTCGTCCATTTTCCTTATTAGCTTCGAGAATAGGCTCAAAATATGGAGGTCATTTTTCGCCGGAAATGCCCAATATTCTGGTCTAAGTACTCCTTTTAAAAATTGTCCTCTTTCGTCTCCACGTTATTGAATTATATACTTCGTCGTGGGAAAGAGAGCATTTTTGAGAGGTTTTTGTTTTTTTTTTCTCGGAATACGAATTTTTGTTAGAAATTCAGAATTCCTTTTGAAATTTGTGTACAAACTGATGTTTTCGTTGTGTTTTTGAAGTGTTGACTTCAAATTTAATCCTGGTGAAGGAAAAAAAATAATCAGATCACAAGACACGGATTATAATACATTTCTGAGATATCCTAACTCTCTCTACTCTCTTCGCCTTACATGTTAGCTCATTTCAAAATACTTTACTTTTATCCAATTTTCTCCAAACCACTTTTTCCGACCACCTCAAGTGTTTTTCTTCCTCACTATCCCAATCACACCTTTCGGTTTTTTACTACCATTAGCCGCCGTTATCCATCACTCAAAATCAAACGACTTCTATCTCACACATCAACGGGGACGGGACAAAAAGACAGTGAGGTCGTCAAAGTGTACGTCTCGACCAGGTAAGCGTCTTTAGTTCTTTTTTCCCAATCGCTATTGGTATAGTATCTAATCAGGTAGACTATCAGTACTATCGGCTTGCTCACCGAGTGGGGGGGGGGGAGGGGGGTTACTCAGCCCTTTTTCTTTTTTCTTACCGCATCATTGTTTGAGCGATTACGTCGGTCATTTTGTTTTGTTCTGTATGCTTTCAGCACAAAATGTGTGTGGGTAAATAGACGGTGTGGTGAGAAGTTTGAAACAAGGGTCGGCTCAATATTATAGTTTTGAAACAAGGGAACTATTGGAAAACTGTTTGGCTCGTTAAGTTTCAATTTTGGAGGTTTCGCAATTTTTGTTATTTGAAGGTTATTTGAAAGTTTGAAAGTTATTTGAAGGAGGATTCCAGGCAAAATGTGTTTATATTTCAATCGATATGAAATTTTATTCCGATTCCAAATATCTTGATGAAAAAACTGAAAAATGCTTCCCTGACACAAAACAACACCACCAAATTTGCAAAAAAACGTTATCCCTTCTCGTAATCCTTGTGGAAAACATGATAAAAGTTCGGCTACTGCGGATACCGTATTTACTCTAATAGACCGGCAGTCAAATGGTCATTTTGAAAAATGAACCGGCACCCTAAAAATTAATGAAATTAGAAAACACTATTTTTTGAGAATTTCAAGTTATTTCTGATGTTTTTCACACAAAGCTTTGATTTCACACATTTTCGGAAGGTTTTTAATCCTTATAACTGTTCGGAAAGGCTTTATTACACACATTTTCAGTGAAAAAGCACCAATTTTTCGTTAATTTCTTGATAAGTTGACTCTTTAAAAAATAGATCGGCACTCTCTAATAAACCGGCATCAAAATAAGGACCAAAATAAAATAAAACGGCATGCCGGTCTATTGGAGTGAATACGGTAACTTTTTCGCAACTTTGACGGCGTTTTTGGACATGTGAAGCATTTTTAAGCGTTTTCATTGTGATATTCAGAACCACCATGAAATTTTGCATCGATTGAATCATAAACTCAGTTTGCCAAGAATTCTCTTTTCAATGCTGATGAAGTTTTCTCAAACTCCGTTTTTTAATTTCATCTGAACTCAAAATCCTAGAAGTTGAAAACGCTCTCCTCGTGCTGTTTCAGAGTATTCCCGTTTAGTATCCTCTCCTTGCCCCACCATTTTCATTACTTGAGTGGGTGTGCTTGACTTCAGTGACTCCAGAATAGTTGAACGCTTTTAATGGATTGGCACAAGCACATATCATCTTTCCATGTATACACATACTGCCGTTCAACACACTAACTTTTTCTCTTCTTCTTCCTGTTTGTA
Organism: Caenorhabditis zanzibari; assembly: GCA_963966625.1. Taxonomy (NCBI): domain Eukaryota; kingdom Metazoa; phylum Nematoda; class Chromadorea; order Rhabditida; family Rhabditidae; genus Caenorhabditis; species Caenorhabditis zanzibari. The sequence goes on from OZ016473.1 coordinate 11,844,782, forward strand.
CACCCACAAACAAATAGACACCATTCGAACGTTCTAGCACCCAATTAAAACTATTCCACCTGACTGCCAATGCTGCAGTCAAAATGCGTGTGTGTGTGGAAATTATCCAAACAATAGGAGGAAGTTTCGGTTTCGTAAATGATCCGTCACAACGATGACCACCAGCACGACTTCTTCTTCTAGTTCTAGTAGAAGTAGTATTCAGACTGGTTCATGGCAACTAGGTGTAGAAATTTTGTCTCCATTTGATCCGCACAGTATTGGTGCAGTGGCCAGATCAACGGTTGATATGCGCGGAAAATACACCAATGGAGAGAGAGAGAGATAGAGAGAGAAGGTGTGAGAGGAATAGAGAACAGAAGAGGGGGACGGGGAATACACCAAGGGTCACTTATCGAGCGATTTCTCCTGCCACTGGCCTTGCGTGTATTCAACTCCGCGCAATCGAGCGCGCTAGTTACCTCGCCCGGCCCGCTCACCCATTTACTAAGGCTACTCGGTTTTTCTGTGTCCACCACCCCATCACCTGCTCTCTCTTTCGATTTACCTTGTATTCGCACCATCTCTCGCTCTCATTTTGTGTATGTGTGCCTGTCCGTCTGTGTGCGGGCTGCCCTTCACTCGACTGATTGTTCGGTATTACCGTTCGCTTTGTGCTTTTTTGCATTCAATGAATTTCTTATCGTTCCGATCGCTTTTGTACCATTCACAAATGCTTTTTGTTTTCCATAGCCATTCAATTTGAATCTTTATTTCTTTGTAGTAGGAAAGAGTCGGAGTTTTGATATAGGCTTGAATTCAAAATTCATGTTCTTCTGTGAACAATAAATTTCCGAACTCGGGTTTTTGAGTCCCAATTTTTCAGAAAGTCAAGTTTTGGAAAAAAAATCCCATTTTTGACTGTTTTCTTTTAAATTTCAAAACTTTTCATACGTTTAGTACTTTCATGAAACTTTTTCATAAAAAATTGAATTATTTTTTTCGGAACACTTTAACGGAAATTTCCTACCCGGGACCGACCGGGCCAGGCCGGATTTGGACATGAATGCTGAAAACAAACACCTATGAATCGCTTTGTTCAACTAATTAGTTCTACCAAAACCACCACTGGTCAATCTGGTTTTGTAATCAATCCTACCAAGATTGAAATGCTGAGACTTTTCATTAATCAGTTTAGTGGCCTAACTATTCCATATTTATTCTGACAGTGTTTGTCGGCATGTTCCAAGAGGAAGATTATGCACCTGTCAGTTATGAATGATGGGAAATTTGTTATCAGATCTATTCATTCTTTCTTCACACTATGCTCAGTCATTCTTTCAATTTCTTGATCACGAAAAACAGTTAAGATATCGTAAAATCTGTATCCGAAGGACACCCTCAATAGAAGGGCCCCTCTAATAGAAAGGCACCCCGGTGAGTACAAAATGAGCACATTCCTGAAATTGAAACGAATTGAAATTAGTATTATTAGAATCCTTGTCAAAAGTTGACTGAACACATCAAAAGATATGTTTCATATATCTTCTCCGATAGATGGTATGATCCATTTGATAATTCAAAATAAAATTTTTTAGGTGTTGGAAAAATAGAAGGGCATGTCCTTCTAATACAAATTTTACGGTATCTCCCTTTCTTGCCACTATAAAACAAAAAACCGATTTCTTCATTACTCTACCGAAAAACATGATGAATGACATTGTCACCCAATGCTCCGAAATTGTTGACCATCTGCCTGTCGACAGAGAAGACACCGATGGCGTCGACGGTTTACACAGTGTCTTCTGTCTCCTTGACGCACAAAATTCATTTATCGCTCGTTAGCATCTATCTCACCCATTGCCGATGGCCCCCTTATGTCACCTCCCACCACCAACCGATTCACTTTCTGAAGAGAACATTAGAACTTCCTACTTTGGACGGCATTTGAGTAGATTTTTATTGGGGGGAGTCATGGAGAATCACTTGAAACGAAATGAGGAAGAATACGACAACAAAAGAGCACACAACGTTTAGCACTGCCATTCACAGCAAGAGCTTTAGTGAATAAGTAGTGTTCGCCATCTTCGTCTTTTTTCCTTCGTCTTCTTCTTCATGCCATCCGTCTCATTTCTGTTTTTGTTCAGCCGCCGCTGTCTCATCCCGATTCCCATTTTGAGCTGTCTTCACATATTTCTTTCTCTTTTTACTGACAATTTTACGATTCTGGTTGTGAAGTATTTAGTCTTTAGTGCCACCACCACTTTCTTCACTTCCAAAAATGCTTTTAGTCAATATACATTCTCATTTTCACTCTTAGTTCCATTAATGATTAGGCTGAGAAAACGCAAAATTCGCGGCACCCTTCTCTCTCTCCCGATATTCCACTCCCAACACCCCATTAAACCCGTCTTAAGTTTCTGTGTTCTTTTCTTTCCACTGGGTGGCGCGGGTTAGTTGCATGACTTGGTGACATGAAGTCGAAACGCACTTAGCCCATTTGATAAATGAACGTATGTCCGAGGAGAGGGGTCCGCTGGGCCAGAAGATGAAGCATCATTCTGTTAGTTCTTTTGCCCCCTATTCTTCTGCCCCAAACATTCGATTTGTGGTTATCTAAAGGGAAAAGTCATTTAAGGACTTGAGAACCACTTTTGTTTTCTCCAAAAAGCATCTCAACCTTCTTTCATTTTCCTCTGAGACTTACGTTATGAACTGCTCCAGGAAAAATGAAGAAAATGAAAAAAAGAAATTGTTTTCCATGGCCTTCTTCCTTCCTATGACTAAAGACCTATACTCTGCTTCAAGGCTCATACACAAAACCTAACTAAGCGACTTTTGTTGACGTTTTTTGCTTCCTTTTTTTCTTAAGATGAGCACCAAGTGTATATGTATGGCAACACTGCCCAGAGGGCTATTAACCACGCTGAGCAAGTATCATTCATCCTTGTGTCTATTCTCGTGTTTCTTTCGTTTTCTTTTTTTGGTCACTACTTTTTCTTCATGTCGTCCTTGCGGACGCGACGACGTAAGGAAAAGCCGCGTACTAACAATGGGACCTTTTCGCTTCCGCAACTCGTCGTCTCCGCGCTCTCGGGGCTCCGTAACAAATTTGTTCTGAAGCCCCGTAGTACATCACGCTGTCATCTGCCTATTGTCCTGCTCGTCCATGTTTCTCCGCTTCCGTCGTCAGTAGCCGTTACTCATAATTCTATTTGAAGGTAAACCAATTTAGGAGGAAGGATGGTGACTACGCCGGGACTCTATAGTCTATATGCTTCCAACTAAAAGAGCATTTCTCCGTTCCACTTCTCAGTTCGAAGACCTCTTTCCGTTTCCTCCTCATACTTCAATTTGAGTTTCTCCTTTTCTTCATATACCCCATTATTTTCTTCCCACTTCTCCACTCTTTTCTTTCATTTTGCATTCATTTATTGAGAGCCCACCCAGGGCACCCCTTCTTCTTCTGAATTCTTGGGTTTCCATTTTCATCATTTCTGAAAACATATGCATTATGCATATCATCCTTCCGATCCGTTTCATTCGCAGCCTTTCATCTGCTTTTTACCGAGAGTCCCGAGAAAAGTCAATGTCGACTAGTCGGCAAAAATAATAAAACCCGTGTGCAATTGCCCTGGAAAAACACGAAAAACATGTGTGTTTCTATTTTCCGTTTTCCGGTTCATTTTGATACGAAAGTCACTAGGCTAGGAACGAAGAAGATCGGATTCTGTATATTCTAAATGTTTTTTTTTCTGGTTTTCGATTTTTCCTTCCAACCTAACATGCGCCGTATTGAATTACTCATGAGTTAGATGTAAGCTAAAAACATTTCTTTTGAAAATAGTTATCCAAGGCCTTCAGACTATGAGGAAAATAAGGAAAATGATTTTTTATTCAGTGCTTCTTCTTCGTCTTCTTCTTCTCATACCCTACACCATGGCGTATTTTCTCACGCACCACACCTTCCTGTCTCGTGTTTCGGTTTCTTGAATGGATTTGAGAAGTATGTATAGAATTTCTGAGATTAATATCACCAGACATGGGAAAATACTATCTTTTTTTTGAAAGCCCGGCGTGAGTAATATTTGAAAATTGTTGAACTTTAAAACATTCAGTTTTCACAAAATCCTTTGAAAAGTCAACCGTGATGTCACAGTAGTTCAGAGACTTCGGAACATCATACATGTGATCCGGGCCTTTCCGGGCTTTCGCGGGCCGTCGATTTTCTCCACTTCAAATTTAAATTTTTTGGTTAATCTTCACATCAAGATGTAGAACTCAATGAGATCTGTTAAATGGTACTAAAATCACCAAGATTGATTTACTCAGTTTTTGACTAGAATTCGTAGAACACACGGCCCAGACACACGGGCCTAAAACGCCTGGCCCGGGTGTTCTACAAGTTCTAGACAAAAACCGAGACCGGCAATCATGGCGATCTAAATACCATTTTATAGCTCTCGACGAGTTCTACATTTTGGTATATAGATTGACGGAAAAATTTAAAATTAAAATAGAGAAAATCGACGGCTCGCGAAGGCACAAAAAGGCCCGGATCACATATATGCGGAACATGATATTTTTTAGTAAAATTATGGGGTAACGTAACCTTCAGCTCAAAAACAGTATCAAAAAATTAGTAGACGACAGGCGCGGGCTTTCTGGGCCGGGCCGTAATTCTTAGCAAAAAAAGCCCGGCCCGGCCCGTAACATGTATCAAAACCTTTTGCAAACTAGCTCCCCAATATTGCACTGCAAGAAAATCATTTGGCGCACATTCTCTTTTCTCTTGTGCCCTTCTCTCCCATTAACCCATTCCAATCCTCGTTTTTCACACCATCGACCCCCAATCGTCCGGTTTTCCCCCTCGTCTCAGAGCAGGTGTCCTCATGTCATGATGAATTGCGGCGGACCACAATTCGGACGCTTTTGCTCTCTTTTGCAAGACATTCCCATCTCATCAGACACTTCTTTGCATTTTTTGTGCCAACTTTTCCCCCCATTTTTCTTCGGAATCAACCACAATGGGAGAGGAAGACGCGCGAAAAATAAGATCTGAAGAACATATGCCCTTTGAAGTGTCATAAACTTTATTGACCAGCTTCCTCCCGACAACACCTTTGGCCGCCAATTAAAACGGATTCCTGAATTGATGGCCCACTTGTTTTCTGTGTTCTTCTCACACCGAAACGTTTCTGGTAGAACGAGATTATAAAAATACACCTCTGCTTCTTCCGAATTTTATTGCCCCCGATCCCCACTCCTGAATTCACCACTACAAGTGTAACTATTGCTCATTGACAACGTATAGACACAAAACGACAGATGTTGTATGACAGGACCCTGGGCTCTCTTTCCTCTCCTCCTTTTTCTTGTGTGGGTTCTCCCCCCTGGCATAGGTTCGCGGTCCACAATGGACCTAATGAACGGGTCGACTGACCGGCCGGAGGGAGGGGGAGAGACGAACGAGGGAAGGCCCCCTGGTCACGAATTGGAATAATTACTTAACCAGAGAGACAGCCTATATACCCTTATTCTACCCGCCATTTTCCTTCCGAGCCCCACATGCACACCACATCCGTCATCGTTCCTCTTGACGAGTATTATTTATGTTATAGTTATCTGACAATAATTAGTTTCTTTGAGTTCCTTTAGTTAAATTCAAGTTCGAAATCCGCCAGTTTATCTAGTTTGTTCTCCATATAATATTTCTGCTAACTCAAAGAAGAACCCCTAATAACCTTTGTTTGTCTTATCTTACTGTCTCCCAGTATTGTTTAGCTGTAATGAAAAAATCGATAACCTTTGCCCTTTCCTCGATGCACACACACCTAGATATTGTCCTCTAACGGTCTGCGTCTCTCTCTCCCTCTCCCTCAATCCCTCATCTCTCTATTAATGGTTGTTTTGGCTAGTGCACTGGTACTATTTGAATTAACATTTTGAACTTTCTTTTCCTTGCGACTTTTTTGAATTGGGAGAGCGATCTTTTTATTCAAATACCAAAAAAATCAAAAGGCGATTTTTCTCAAAGTATCTTAATCGCAACTTTAGTGCCACCCCAAAAATGTTCATGTCCTTTCATCTTCTATATCCATCCTTCATCCTTCTGCGCGTCATTTCTTCAACCAGCCTCTCACTCAGTTTGCCTCCTAACTTTGCGTCCCCATTTTTTTTTCCTTCTTCACCATCCTGCTGGCTACTTTTGTCTCCCGTGCATTTTTTTCGGCCCGTCTTCTTCTACTCCCCATCGTCTTCATCTTACATCTTCTCCCGGTGCGTAAGACTGAATTTGTTCAAGCGGCTCTTCGGTCCATTTTTGGGGCCCGGCTTCCGTCCGAATCGCTCGGGCGGAGGTCGCCACCCGAAAAAAACGTCGCAATTCGTCTTCAGGCGCATCTTGAAAACGACGACGCTCGTCAACTTTTCAATTACTTTGCCCATTTTGTCTTCTTCTCCTCCTCCTCTAAATCTATTCTCCCGAGTGGTGTCACTCTTGCAACGATGAATGATTACACCAAAGGGCCACGCTTTTTTCGCCAACTTTTTCGCCCTTTCTTTCCCTCATTCCCATCACCTATTTTGTCTTGTTTTCCATTTTTCCATTCTTATTCATCTTAATTGCCCTCTTAAACCGCCAATAACTTTGATTACTTTTGTGTTTTTTTTGCAGGTGTCTCCCAACTGGAAATTCAGAACACCGCCACAATTAGATGCTGCCTTCGAAATTGAACACAGATTGAATAAAACAAGACCATGTTCAATCGAAAAGCGCAGTTATGCCGTATCCTACTGATTCTCCTTCATACAGTAGTCTTCAGTGTTTGTGAAGGTGAGTTTTTTAACGTTGTCAAAAAAGAATACCGAGGTGTTAGGTTTCTTTCTGAAAAAATTGCTCACGGAGCAAACCAAAGCCATTTGATCTTGGGTATTTTTTGAGCAAAACGAAGACTAAGTGTATTGGGTTCGCTCCACTATTTCTCATGTTTCCCAGTTAGTCGTTCTTCTGGTTGACATAAACCAAAGCTCTCGACCTCGATTAAAGAAAAGATTGAGTGAGAGAGCACAAAGCGGAAAGGCATTGATGCTCTCCATCTTGGAAAACGAAAATGCGCTTTTCTCTCTCGATTACATGGACACTATTAGTCATGACTCTTCATTTTACAAACCAAAAGTGGGTCCTCTCTTTTGGGTTGTCAGCTCGTTTGCCGACTATAGTGTGAAAAGATTCGATTATCGTTCTGGGCGCTGCCATCTGCCCTTTTCGTCGAGCTCTCCGTCCGCTTTTGGGTGTTGAGAAAACAATAGGGCCGTTCATGAAGGGAAAACGGATTGTGAAAAGGGACATTCTCTCAATGAGGCATGGTACGACTATGCCGTTCTCAAGTATTCGTCATTGTAATGCTAATCTTTTAAAACAATAAGTCTTTGTGCTGTCGGGAAGGGTAGAGTGTAATTCGAAATAATGAAAAAATAAGAAACAGTTGAGAGAGCCAATGAGAGACGGAAATCCGCGACCCCCCGCAGCTTTTCGATATTTGTCTTGTTCCGTGAGCAATGTGCAAGTCATTTAGGACATTTAGCAAAGTGACAAATGAAGCAGATTGTTCTGTCAGTCATCATTTGTTCTAACCTTGCTCACATGCACTTCAGAATAAAATTCATAGAAGTCTAGCTATTTCGATATTCAAGGGATCTCGTAGGCTTTCTCCATTTTCATCTCATTTTCGAAAGTCAATCATTAGCATAAGGTTGGTTGAAGATGAGTGTAGATGAGTGCGCGCGGCTATGGATCTTTTACTGGCCAATGCCTTTTGAAATCCTCCAGAGACTAGTCGCTGGTTATTAATGAGCTGTTGGCGCCCGATTCTGTCTTATGTCTTATGTTGAAACAGAAGAAGATGTTGCAAACGAACCATAAAGCTTTCAACACCAACATTGTTGCGAAAGAAGGGGAGTTGTGAAATTGGGTGTTGACAAGATGTATCATAGCTCTGTGCTTTGTTTACCACCGAGGGAGATTTTAATTTCGAAGGTTAACACGGCTATTGAAAGAAAGTACAATGCATTGGTTCCCACATTTTGACACGCCAGGTTGTTGTTTGAGGGATGAAAGGTGAAAAAGGAAAGGCCAAATCTAATTGGGTGGCCGATTCCGGAAGAGTCCTCTAATTGATTGGGAGGACTGGTACTCTCAGCCAGCACACGCTAGCTTATTAGCAAATGATTTGTGCTAGTAAACAACAAAAGCCACTGTTGGTCTCGACCCATTCAACAAAGCAGGAAAACATGTCGCCTTGGCGGAAAAGGGGTGCTGAAAATTTCATTAAAGGGGGAGTACATAATTTCCCAAAATTTTGAGATTTTGGTATCATTCAATACAGAATTAGGGCGCGGGAAGAAAATCCTTTTCGGCCATGGTCAAAAAATTCCTTATTTTCGAAATGCGGGTCAAAAACAGCACAAAAAATCAATTGTGAGGGTGCAAATTGGCTATTTTTTTTTTGGACGCGTGAATCCTTGAGGGTGCACGTGAAAAAATTGCACCCTCACAATTGATTTTTAAAGCTTTTTTGACCCTTATTTCGAAAATAAGGCATTTTTCGACCATGTTCCAAGAATTTTCTTCCCGCGCTCTCATTCTGAATCGAATGATACCAAAATTTCAAAAATCCAAATTAGTGTTCTACCCGTTTAACTTAAGTGCAGGGATGTTTGATAGTTGTTTGAGATGGCCTACTATATTATACAAAACTGCTCTCAATAGATTGAACGGATAGATGGGTAATTGAGGAGTACGGATGGGTAATCCGAAGACGACCGTTCTGAGGTCAATGGCAACCTATTCTTACGTAATAGGTCCACCAATAAACATGTCGAAGGTGTTTGGACATACATAAATTTCGACCGAGTCACTGATTCATCTCTTCGGGATTTTCTCTTAGTTTTATTACCTCCCCTCCAAGGACAAAATGAGGCACTTCTGGGAATGAAAAAACGGAGAAAGGTGTTCGTTTCATCGCCATAATACAGCTGTGACAGAATCGCGCGCGCGCGCATGTGCCGGACCGGTCAGATTGATTTAATGCACTATGACACGTTTCTTTTCTTATTCAGATTGTCAAGATGGATAAAATCACCTCAATGAGAAAGTGGTAGAGAAGGGCAAAAAACTGAATAAAGGGGTATAAAACTAAAATGGAAGTATGATTCAAATGGTAGCAGATCATGAATTCAATACATTTAAAAAACAGGGACAAAATTACCGCTTTTTCAGATTCCTCAAACCTTGCGCCTGTAATAATCGAGCACCCACTTGATGTCGTTGTATCCAGAGGATCCCCGGCAACCCTCAACTGTGGTGCAAAACCTGCCACCGCTAAAATCACATGGTACAAAGATGGTCAACCTGTTATCACGAACAAGGAGCAAGTGAACAGTCATCGAATAGTTTTGGATACTGGTTCATTGTTCCTTCTGAAAGTGAATAGTGGGAAGAATGGAAAGGATAGTGATGCTGGAGCATATTATTGTGTGGCTAGCAACGAGCATGGGGAAGTGAAGTCGAATGAGGGATCGTTGAGATTAGCGATGCTTCGGGAAGACTTCAGAGTTCGACCAAGAACTGTTCAGGTGAGATCTTTCTGTTATATTTTTTGAGGATTTTAAATTTTTTTTCTATTCCATCTGTGAATGATGCTACAATTATAAATTTCAGGCTCTCGGTGGAGAAATGGCAGTTTTGGAATGCAGCCCACCACGGGGATTCCCAGAACCCGTTGTCAGCTGGAGAAAAGACGACAAAGAGCTCCGAATTCAAGATATGCCACGATACACGCTCCACTCGGATGGAAATCTGATAATCGATCCAGTGGATCGTAGCGATTCCGGTACCTATCAGTGCATTGCCAACAACATGGTCGGAGAACGAGTATCCAATCCAGCAAGATTGAGTGTTTTTGAGAAACCAAAGTTTGAGGTGAGTTGGGAATTAATCTAAATCGACCACAAGGTCGTTTTATTTTCATTGTTCATCGAGTGTAAAAGAGACGGTTTCATTGCAAAAGTAAGGGAACGATTGAAAAAATGGAAAGAAGGGATTTCCATTACTCTCAAATGGTTAATCTCATGATTAATCGTCCTATTGTTTCCAGCAAGAACCCAAGGACATGACAGTCGACGTTGGAGCCGCGGTTCTGTTTGATTGTCGAGTGACTGGAGATCCACAACCTCAGATCACCTGGAAACGGAAGAACGAACCGATGCCAGTTACACGTGCTTACATCGCTAAAGACAATCGGGGCCTGAGAATCGAAAGGTAATAAAGAAGAGAAAGTGTTGTCGGGAAAACGGAGGTGTTATCTCGACATCCCAAAATGCTAGATTTACTTTTATCTTCAAAGACCGCCAGGCGGAGGAAGACATAATCTAATAACCGTTTTCGGAGATCTAAATGTAATTTATATTCTGGGGGCAAGAATAGAACAAGAAACAATTTACAAGGAGGAAAATTGAGAAATGGAAAAAATATAAATCAAAAAGTTATTGAACGCATTTGGAATGATAAATTGATCCAGAAAAATTTAATCTGTTTAAAGTGGAGTACACAATTTCCCAAAATTAAAAAATTTTGGTATCATTCGATGCAGAAATAAGACGCGAGAAGAAAATTCTCTTGAACCGTGGTCCAAAAATGACTTCTCACGAAGTACGGGTCAAAAACAGCCCAAAAAAAATCAACTGTTAGGGTGCAAATTGGCTATTTTTGGGGACACGTGAATTCTTGAGTGTGAAAAAATTGCATCCTCACAGTAGATTTTTTGGGGCTGTTTTTGACCCGTACTTCGTAAATAAGTCATTTTTGGACCACGGTCCAAGAGAATTTTCTTACCGCGCCCTAATTCTGCATCAAATGATGTCAAAATCTCAAAAATCTAAGTTAGTGTACTACCCCGTTGATTCGAAAAACGCGTTCATCTTGTTCAATGTCTATGTTTAGTCGAAAATTAAAGAACATCTTTGAAAAATTAGGGGAAATATCTTAGCAGTAATTATTCATACTTTTTTTCAGAGTTCAACCATCCGACGAAGGTGAATACGTCTGCTACGCCAGGAATCCCGCCGGTACTCTCGAAGCATCTGCTCATCTCCGTGTCCAGGCACCGCCATCTTTCCAAACAAAACCAGTAGATCAATCAGTACCTGCTGGAGGTACTGCAACATTCGAATGCGCCCTTGTCGGTCAACCAAGTCCTGCCTATTTCTGGAGCAAGGAAGGACAACAAGACCTCTTGTTCCCAAGTTATGTATCAGCTGATGGAAGAACCAAAGTCTCCGCAACTGGAACGTTGACTATCGATGAAGTTCGTCAAGTTGATGAGGGAGCTTATGTTTGCGCTGGAATGAATTCCGCTGGAAGTTCGTTGAGCAAAGCTTCGCTGAAAGTAACAACTAAAGGTTAGTTTTTGGGTCAAATCCAAAAAGTCGAGCAAAGTCAAAAGAAATCTTGCCCGCGAGTAAATTAGCATAACTTGTTTCCAAATCCATCCAACTTTTTGGGTCTCTCTCATCCCATTTCATTGTTTCTATTCAGAGAAAAAGGGGATGAAGGCTTGTTGTGTTGTGTTGCATGCCAATTGAAAATTCTACTTTTTGCGTGTTTGAAATTTTTGAGCTTCCACCCACCCTTGACTTACTCATCCTTCCGAGATAGTCATATTTCATGTTATGTGGGTTGAAATAACCTATAATGTTAACTTGACAAAAAAAACCCGACAATCCGATTATGTGTCCTTGGAGGTCCCTCGTCAAACACCAGGGATGTTCAGAATAATTGAGTTAGAAGGAAAGAAAGAAGAAACCAATCGGTGTATAGAGAAAAAAAGTCCCTCCGTATTTCCACTCTGTTTGGTTTTGAATAGAGTGGAAGCCTTAGAAAAGGTCTTCTTCAATAGTCCATCCCATCCCCTATATATCCTTCTTTCACACCAGACCACCATCCCATCACTAATCCATTTCACACTAAACAGCTATAGGTACTGGTAGTAGGGCTATACGTGGTGGGGTGTGAGAGGATAAACAAAACAACCCAACCGAATTGCTTTTAATTTCTATTCCCCTCTAAATGTGTTCCATTCTGAAATCGTATAGTTCACATCAAGTCAGCTATTTTTTTTTATTTTGGATAGTAGCTTTTCCTTTCTCTTACTTTTTGCCATTCCCACTTCCTCACCTAAATTCTAGACTGGTTTTCCTAATTTTTTTCTACATAAAAGATATGCTTGTTTGAAATCAAGCATATAGAGGGTAAACGAGGACGACTAGGGATGCATAAATTATTCCCACATTTGGTGAGGGTTTTTGTGTGTTTGGAGTCATAAAACCGACGACTTCATCGGAAACACTAAATGTGTAGAAAGAAGACGAAAATTTATGTATGAATTAAGACATCACCAGGTCTCTTTTATGTATGCGTATTGCGCGCACCTTTTTTTGCTACCCATTTTTCTCAGACAAGTTTCGTTATGTTGTTTCCGTATCCCAACATTTGAACATTTAAAAAAATGGGGGAAAGGTGACAAAAAGTGGAATTGAAGGTTGTCAATTTCCATGAGTTTCATTGCCAGAACACCTGTCCTCAGGTAATCATTTGGATTTTTTTAGGATTTTCGACAAACCCTTGATTTCGATTTGAAATTCATCTATTTTCGATTAGGTTTCCTTTCTCCATTTGCTTTCCATCACCTCATAAATTAATCAAAATCTAATCTCTTACTTGAGAAGATGATTTATCGCCTTTCTTCTCTCCCATGGCATCTCCTGAGCGTAACCATTAGGACAGCTTGAGATCTATCCTTACCATATTCACACGTTCCCCCCCCCCCTTTCTCGCTAAAAGCCAGACAGATGCGAGTGATTTTTCTTTTTCACTCTGGTTGCTCACAATTGACAAGTTGGCCCTCAATAGACGGTCTTTTCGATCCTTCTCCCCATTCATCTTCTCGACTCATTTTCGGATTTGAAGACTTAGTCTTGATCAATTTCTATGAACTCAGTGGAGCGTACCTGTCCAGTTTCATTAGTAGTACTGCTACTCGCTCACACAACCAGATCATACTTGAGTTTTGACTCTTTTCCCTCTGAATCTTTCATGAACTATACTTGGTTCCCTTTTTAAAACAGGAGAATTGGAGATGAACACACACCGCTAGTAGCCCTTTTTTCTTGACAACAATAGAAATGACATGTCTTTCCGGTCACTATTCCTTAGGAAAAAACGAACACTTTCGATTTGTCCCAAATACGATACTCATTTGTTGTTTTTTTGGGTTTTTGAAACTTTTCAAAACTTTTCAAAACGAAAGCAAAATTTCCAATGTGTAGTGAGGGAGTAAAGAAAGAAGTTGGTGGACCCTGAATTCTAACGATCTTTTTCATGGATTCTTTATTTTGAATTCTCTCGAGCATTATGAGGTTCCAATTCAACTTCTTTTTTCTACCTCATTTCATTTTTTTGCCTACCTTGCTTTTTTTCTCATACAATTTTTTGTTGTGTCAATGAGAATCAAGACTACCTATCCAAAAAACAAGCCCCTTAGCTTTTTGGTCAACATTACACCCTTTCCGTTTTTTATTTTTTGGAGGAGAATCTAACCGGATGTTTTCGGACCATTTTCCATAATAATATTGTTTTGACAGTAAGGTTCCTCAATTACCGTCACCAATCTTGCGCTCAAATTTCGATAAGTGCAATAATTATACCTGGAGATCCAGCAGCCGCCTTTTTCCTGCCACCCCCGTCCGATGACAGTCGGTTTGGCGGTATGTTCAAGTCTTTTCGGATGACCTTACTGTCATCACACATATTCCATCTTCTAATAATCCTCCCTTCTCGACCTTTTGTCTGCTATTATTCACGGTTACACATTTGTTGTCATTTTGGATGGCCCTCGCGCATATTACGTCCACAAAATATGTAAATGTTTTGAGAAAAAAAACCGAACAAAAATAGTAGTAGTTGCATTCTTTCTTTTGAGACGCTTGGCCTATTCCCAACGCCATCTTTTAACAAATAGATACATCTGTACACAAATACTTTCTACAGTTATTAAAAAATAAACACAATATTTGTCCAGAAAACGATATGTTTGTTTCTCCCCGGCAAAAGCTTCTCGCCTGGTTAAGCACGGTAGAAAAAAGCGGAAGAAAACTTTCCTATTCTTACTTTCCACATCCGTCTTGGTACTGTTTCATTGTTCTTAGAAGGGTAACAAACATAATATTGGCACTTTCTCCGTGTATCTAAGAAATTATGATCCTGCCTCCACCCAGAACCATTCCGGGAGTTTATTGCATTTCGCAGCTTCCTTTCACCACCCCCAATAGCCACCACACGGACGCCCAGTAGCAGTAGAAAATGGGCGTCCAATAGCAATAAATTCTCCACAAAAACCCTATTATCTTATTCGTTTAACCAACAGTCATTCGGGTTCTCGCCCATCCTCTTCCTTTCCAACCTTTTCTCTGGTTTTTTGCATACTTCTTCTGGCTTTGATGACAGCAAAAGCTCAATTCAGAAGTAGTACTTGAAAACGAAACGGAGCCCTCCCCATTTTCTATTTCCTTCCAATTTTCTTCAAGCTCATCGTATCCTCATCTTCTTTCTTCTTCTTCTTCTTCTCCCATTTCTCAATGCGTTTTTGCGACACTTTTTCGCACACTTTTATCATATGTTTCATATTGAAACTTCTAACAGAGACTACTAGTCGAACGTAACGTAAAAACGCCGGTCGGTCATCCCGAAATCTGATCAGATAGAATATGAGTACCCTGGACGAGTACACATGCTCGGTTGACGAGGAACTGAGATTAGGACGGGTGATTTATGTGAACTTTTAGAGACATCTTTACGTCTGAGGACGACTCACGGACACCACACCCAAAAACGGGACACTTTTCCGCAAACTTTTGAGACTCCCTCCCTATAATCCTGAATTTTATGCATCTTACCTGGTTTATTTTATTATATGCCAGTCTCAGTCAATGTCAGTCCTAGCTGAATTTCCCTAATTTTTGGTAACGATATCTCGGCACGAAAATGCTACCGTAATGTATTAAAATTAAAAGGAAAATTTTCATATCAATTTTTTGGTTTGTCATGTTTTTTGAACGATTGTTAACAAATATCCGCGCGAAATGTTATTTTTCCCTTCGAAAATTACATGTCGCTCCGGAATTTATTTAAAATCGTTCGAAAAAAATGGAAAATTAAAAAATTGACCTGACAATCAGGGTATGTTTCTTTACATTTTAATATATTAAAGTAGCATTTTCAAGCCGAGATATCGCAGCCAAAAAATCAGGGAAATTCAGCCAGGACGGACAGTGACTGAGGATAATACTTGTTTTAGTTTCCGTTTTCGGAATAACTTGTAGAATTTTAAGAAAGTGAATGTTAGGTTCCTAACTAACAGTTGTTTCAATCCCGAGGTGTACTAGCATCCCTAGGATCCGTGCGTTTTGTCGGTGCCATAACTCATCCACCCCTACCATTCTCTCCCGCCAAAAGCACCATACGACGAACGCACAAAGGAAAAATGCACGGCAATAGATTTCACCTCTCCTCCTTCTCCCGGATCGCTTTATATCCAGTGCGGTCGAGATCACTCAATTAAAAGTCGCAACATAAATATTGATCTGATTTATGCATCAATTTGTAAACGAAGAAGAAGAAGACAGCCCGGGAGGAGGGATTCACCGATGGCGCAGGGCGGTGCTCCTTTTTGCTGTTCAATATATATCTGTGTGTGGCGAGATGAGATGTAATACGCCGACATCTGTGTGTGTGTGTGTGTCCCGGGATGCTAGAGAGGGGCCACTTATCATTAGACACCTCTTGCTGGATTTTTTCCCTTTTTTTCCCATTTTTTCGCCCCAAAATGAAACAAGATCTCAAATTCTTCCCACCCAGAGCCTCCGTTTTTTTACACTTTCTGATCTTATTAGTGAGTGGTCCAAAACTTGTTTACTGAATGAACAGACGTACAATGTGTTGGTCAAAATAATATTTTTCAAAGTGTCAGCTTTGTACATTCGCTACATTTTCGGTCTATGTAGTTTCCTTGAAATTTCATTCAGTCGGAATCAAAAACCCAGGCTATTTCACCTATTTTCTATCCTTCAGAATCGCTTCGAAAGAGTGTCCGGGAGCTCATTTCCCATTTGTCTCTCGTTTTTCTTTTTTCTCAAACCAATCGTAAACAATTGCATTTTTGTGTTGTGGCGCGGGGAGGGCGGACGTCTCACCACTACTCTTCCTACTTCGTCGCCTCACCCGGAATTCTCTTATTTCGTTTAGCTAGTCAATCTGAAAAGTAATGATGCAAGATGAAACCTTGTCATGCGTGTGTGGTCATTTGGCTGTGGCGTTGGCGATATGGTGTCGACACAAAAGACAAAATACATGTCCACCCTCCCCGGGTGGGTTTATAGGGTTTATACACCAACTCATCAAACTAATGAATCTCTCTTCCCTTGCTCCGTATTCTTCCTCTTTCCGTTTTGTATCTCGAATCTATCTCAATACAAAGTTTTGAAACTTTTAGATTAACCCTATGACATAGTCAAATGATATTTGGCTCTGTCTTCAGCTTGACTTCAGCGCTGATGTGCGTAAACGGCACGGATTGCCTGGGTGAGTTTATCATCTATCCATCATGTACTCATCATCAACGGGTCATAAACACTTGTTCTCGAGTTTGACAATGAAGTGATGAGAGAGAGAAAGAGGGATGTCGTACAACACATCTCAATTATGTGCGAACAATTGTCCCAACAATGATAAATTGTTTGGATCGCCCCACTTCTCCTTCCCTTCTGCTGTGTCGGCTCCCCTGCCGGTGCTCAGAGGGAAAAAAGATGAAACGCGCCAAATGTTCTGCTAAAGAGCCACTTGTCCGGTGGTTTGGAAACAAGATGAAAAATGAGAATTTCGGGCAAGATTTCGCTTTTGTCTTCTTCTTCCTCCCCCCTTCTGTTGTCCGTCATTTCAGAATCAGAAGTGGGAGAATAAGAAAATCCAAAAAACATAAAGAAGGGGATCTAGGCTCATTAGTTATATAATTTTAATTTCAGCCGTGACCGGAAACACACCAGCCAAACCACCACCAACAATCGAGCATGGACATCAAAACCAGACACTTATGGTTGCTTCATCCGCAATCCTTCCATGCCAGGCCAGTGGAAAACCAACACCAGGAATTTCATGGCTCCGTGACGGTCTTCCCATTGATACCACCGACAGCCGCATCAGCCAACATTCAACAGGCAGTCTACATATCGCTGATCTAAAGTGAGACAAAGAAAATAATATGTTGCAACGAAACTAAACTGATTTCAGGAAACCTGACACCGGAGTGTACACTTGCATTGCAAAGAATGAGGATGGGGAATCAACCTGGTCGGCATCTCTAACTGTGGAAGATCATAATAGTAATGCACAATTCGTTCGAATGCCTGATCCATCTAATTTCCCATCTGCACCAACACAACCGATCATTGTCAATGTCACGGATACCGAAGTAGAACTTCGATGGAATGCGCCATCAACATCTGGTGCAGGACCTATCACAGGATACATCATTCAGTACTACAGTCCAGATCTTGGACAAACATGGTACAATATCCCTGATTATGTAGCCACCACTGAATACAGAATCAAGGGTCTCAAACCATCCCATTCTTACATGTTTGTGATTCGTGCTGAAAATGAGAAAGGAATCGGAACTCCAAGTGTCTCTTCGGCTCTGGTCACTACTGGTAAACCAGCAGCTCAAATTGTTCTTTCCGACAAGACAAAAATGGATATGGCGATTGCGGAGAAGAGGATGACATCGGAGCAACTTATCAAACTAGAAGAGGTCAAGACAATCAACTCTACCGCTGTTCGCTTGTTCTGGAAGAAGAGAAGAGTCGAAGAGCTTATCGATGGTTACTACATCAAGTGGAGAGGACCACCAAGAACTAATGATAATCAATATGTGAATGTGACAAGTCCGAATGTGGAGAACTTTGTTGTTTCCAACTTGATGCCATTCACCAATTATGAGTTCTTTGTAATCCCTTATCACTCTGGAGCTCACAGCGTTCACGGTGCTCCGAGTAACTCAATGGATGTGTTGACAGCTGAAGCTGGTAAGTTTTTTAATAATTATACGCAAATTTCAAAAACCAAGTCTCCCTTTCAGCACCATCACTTCCGCCAGAAGACGTTCGCATCCGTATGCTCAACCTGACCACCCTACGCATCTCATGGAAAGCTCCAAAAGCCGACGGCATCAACGGAATTCTCAAAGGATTCCAAATTGTTATTATTGGTCAAGCACCGAACAACAACCGGAATATCACTACAAACGAGAGAGCCGCCAGTGTGACTCTGTTCCATTTGGTGACTGGTATGACATACAAAATTCGTGTTGCCGCCAGAAGTAACGGAGGAGTCGGAGTGTCTCACGGAACGAGTGAAGTCACAATGAGTGAGTCAATGCAATTGGTGGATAAATCTAATTTTGAATATTTGCAGACCAAGATACACTGGAGAAACATCTCGCAGCACAACAGGAAAACGAGTCATTCCTTTATGGATGGATCAACAAGTCTCACGTTCCGCTTATAATAATAGTGGCACTTCTTATAATCTTTGTGGTCATCATTATAGCCTATTGCTACTATAGGAACAGTAGGAATATTGATGGCAAGGATCGAAGCTTCATAAAGATCAACGATGGAAGTGTTCATATGGCGGCCAATAATATGTGGGATGTTACGCAGAATCATAATCTTATGTACAACACCACCGGCAGGATGACAATGAACAACAGAAATGGTGGACAAGCTCTCTATTCGCTGACTCCCAACGCTCAAGATTTCAACAGTTGTGATGACTATAGTGGAACAATGCATAGACCTGGATCAGAACACCACTACCATTACGCTCAACTGACCGGAGGGCCTGGAAATGCGATGTCCACGTTCTATGGAAACCAATATCATGATGATCCATCACCATACGCAACCACTACATTGGTTCTCTCCAATCAGCAACCATCCTGGCTGAACGACAAAATGCTTCGTGCACCAGCAATGCCAACGAATCCAGTACCCCCAGAGCCACCGGCACGGTATGCAGATCAGACAGCTGGAAGAAGGTCCCGATCAAGTCGCGCATCAGATGGTCGAGGAACACTCAATGGAGGACTACAGCACCGAACGAGCGGAAGTCAACGTTCGGATAGTCCACCTCACACTGATGTGAGCTATGTTCAGGTATTTTTAGGATAGATAGACGTAACCATTCATCCCACTAACACATCTAACACTGACTAACTGTGCCTAGCACTTGATCGTTTTGAATATCGTTATATTTCAGCTCCACT
Source organism: Caenorhabditis zanzibari (assembly GCA_963966625.1). Lineage (NCBI taxonomy): Eukaryota > Metazoa > Nematoda > Chromadorea > Rhabditida > Rhabditidae > Caenorhabditis > Caenorhabditis zanzibari. The sequence continues at coordinate 11,864,197 of OZ016473.1, forward strand.
CATCTGACGGCACTGGTAGCAGCAAAGAGAGAACAGGAGAGCGAAGAACGCCTCCAAACAAGACTCTGATGGACTTCATCCCACCACCTCCATCGAATCCTCCACCGCCAGGCAGTCATGTTTATGACGTGAGTTCTCGAGTTTCAATAGTTCAATGTTATATCAATTGTTTTAGACTGCAACACGTCGACAACTGAACCGCGGCAGTACTCCACGAGAAGACACTTACGATTCAGTTAGTGATGGAGCATTTGCCAGAGTCGACGTCAATGCTCGACCAACAAGCCGGAATCGGAATCTGGGAGGGAGGCCTCTGAAAGGCAAACGCGACGATGATAGTCAACGATCGTCTCTTATGATGGACGACGATGGCGGATCGTCGGAAGCTGATGGAGAGAACTCAGAGGGAGATGTTCCGAGAGGTGGAGTGCGGAAAGCAGTTCCACGAATGGGAATCTCTGCGAGTACATTAGGCCACAGTTGTTGTGAGTTTTGAGACCATCGACAACCCAAAAACAGTTTCGATTTCAGATGGCAATAATGGGACATCACAACGCTTCCGGTCAATACCACGCAACAACGGGATTGTAACACAAGAACAAATCTGATCCTGATAACACATTGTCTCAAAATTCGGTGCTTTAAAACCTAACCAAACTATTCCATCACATCCAGTCATTACGAGTCAAACCGTTTAAACCAACAATCTGTCCTTCACTTGTCATTGTTTCCCCCATTGTCTACTTAACCTCCATTATTGAATTGCTCAACAAGATCTCAATATACAGAAAATAATAATCCCGCTCTCAAATAGTTTCTGATATCTTCCAAATCATTTTGTATCTGCAATTGCTCTTGTAATCCTCTTAACTTCTTTGCAATCATTATCAACCCCTCATAGCCCCATTCTGTCAAAACGTTTTTACACAAAAATCGGTGTATAAATCCACAGCTATCACATTCATACTGTCCTTTAATAATCTTTGTTCATAATTTTTTTTCTATTGAGTGTGAATAATACGGTTAATACAAATGAGGTCATCAATAGGGCCGAATTATCGTTTGTGCTTCTGTTATGCAATGAGCAATAAAGAATTTTTAATGAAAATAGTCAATTGAAGAGTTTTTTAAGCGAACTTCGACAGAAACATAAGTTAAACTTGACAAACTATAAGTGTCTGTAATTCTCAATTGAAAGTTCTCGTTAATTGGAACATCCGAAACAAACAAAAAAAAAAAAAGATTCAGTCAGAACTTTTTTTTTCAATTCCAAAACGAGACTCCACTATAACGGTTGCGCTGGTTTTATTTTCAGCGCGAAACATGAGAAATCTAAAAAGGATTAAAAATGGACAGATTCCAAAAGAAGTTACAAAGTTTTAAATAAAGATGGGAAGGCTTGAAATGGAGTTGTTTCTGCAATGGGGAAACCGCTAGAGAAGCTCTTTCTTGTCATCTTGGAGCAGACGTGACCATTTCGACAGAGATTGAAAAAATATCAACTTAACGAGGAACTGGAAAAGTTGATGTTTTTTCTGATCTCTTCCAGAATGGTCACGTCGGCTCCAAGATACCCGCCTAAACTTGAACGACTGGTCACTATTCGAACAACGAACATAACTGATCGTCGAATTAATATAACTTAACACCAGTTGATAATCAACAGTTTATTCCAATCTTAGCACAATCAAATCTATGCAACCGGAGTTTCTTCCGGAAGGAGCATAGAGTCTCCGGATCCTTTCCCTTGGGTTGTGGACGTTGCGCAGCTTTTCGCAGTTGCGTCTCTGAAAATTTGGAAATTAGTTTTAAATCTGAATATCTCCTATTGTCTTTTCAAACAAGAATGTACTTTTAAAGTTTTAGCTTACCCTCCAAAGGACGGCTTTGTTGGCGATTTCGGCGATTTTGGCGTTTGTGGACGTACAGTAGGCTGAGCCATTTTTGACCAGAAAAGAGAGAGGGAGCGAAGTGAGCGATTAGAAGAAATGGAAGAATGGATATAGAAAACTGTCAGAATAACACCACTTTTATACTAAAACGAACCGCTTACATCAGTTTCACAACGTTTTATTGTTACTTCTTAGGGCTCTATTGCAGAATAGGGGTCCCTTCAAAAAATAGGGGTCCCCTAAAAAAATAGGGGTCCCTTCAGACCCCTCGAAAAAAACAGGGGTCCCTTCAGGTCCCTCGAAAAAAATAGGGGTCTCTTCGTCCTCGGTTATAGGACCTCGAAAAAATAGGGGTCCCTTCAGATCTCTTGAAAAAAATAGGGGTCCCTTCAGGTCCCTTTAAAATAATAGGGGTCCCTTCGTCCTGGTTTATAGCAGCTCAAAAAAATAGGGGTCCCTTCAAGTATCTCAGAAAAAATAAGGGCCCCTTCAAATTTTTTGTCTAGTTTTCCATTTCTTTGGTTATTTTATAACTTCATTTTTGAGACTTGATCTGCTGCGGTTACTAAGCCTTTTCAAAATGAACTTCAAAAAACAGTTAAGAAAATGGAAAACTAGACAAAAAAATTTGAAGGGACCCCTATTTTTTCTGAGGTACTTGAAGGGACCCCTATTTTTTTGAGCTGCTATAAACCAGGACGAAGGGACCCCTATTTTTTTAGAGGGACCTGAAGGGACCCCTCTTTTTTCTGAGGCAGTTGAAGGGACCCCTATTTATTCGAGGTGTTATAACCGAGGACGAAGGGACCCCTATTTTTTTCGAAGGACCTGAAGGGACCCCTATTTTTTCGAGGGATCTGAAGGGACCCCTATTTTTTTAGGGGACCCTATTTTTCGAAGGGACCCCTATTCTGCAATAGAGCCCTTCTTAGTTCCGGGTTTTGTTCCAATTATTATGAGCAGTATGTGACTTTTGGTTTAGAAAAAAATATTCGTTTTGATGCTGAACACTGGAACACTTGAACTGAAGGTTTGGAGCAGCTTTGGAAAAACTTCAAGTGTTCAAGAGTTCAATTCTAATCTTCTTCAGAACTAAAAGTTTTACAAAGCGCATTGAAATGGGAACGAACTCAAAAACAAAAATGAAATGAACAAAATTAAAAACGGCTACTTATTCTGCAGTTTTCCATAACCTCAATGTTAAAAAAGGAACTACTCAGAGTGAAAACTGATCTTCAAGGATTCAGATGAACTAATGGCCCCAACAATTTTACCGACTTGATGAAGATGTTGTTGAAAATTTCACTCGCTCGTGTTTTTGTATGTATTTCTGAAGAATTCTGTATAAAAAAGTATTTGGAAACTCATCAAAGAGCCCGTAAAAGATCATAATCTGCTAAAATTGTTAGAACCATCGAATATATTTTGGGACCATAAAATTATTCTGACCTACCATTGAGGCCAAATTGAATTTTTCGGGGTCATATATTATTTTGTGGCCATAAAGCTTTTGCTCAAGGTCATCAAAGTCGAATGGAACCGAATTTCAAAGTAGAATAGAACCAAAGTAGAATAGAACCGAAAAAGTGTTGAACATGACGTGGTTTTCTTGAATATAATCCGTTGAACAACAATATTGTAATCACAGCTGAACAAGTAACGGCTCCTTCCAACTTCGAAATGTGTATAATCAGGATTAGGCGCGTCGGATTTTCCCCGAAAGCAGAATGGAATTGCCATTCCCCTTCCCTTGCGACTCTGGCGTGACGTTGAGCTTAGCAGTACAGCCACTGAAACCTCGAAAAACAGCTTTCAATCTGAATAGTTCTTATTCCACACTGGGGTATGAAGTCATCTTGTATGGACCAATGGATAGTGTCACTCTCGTTTTTGGACCTTTTACAACTCTCTTCGATCGATTCATTTTCCTTCTCAAAGTCGTTACTTTAGAACCTTCTTTTTTTTTCTTCCTCTCTTCTTCCCATGGACAATACTCATTTGAATGAAGTCACCGTTCTGAAGAAGATTTGAACTCTTGAACACTTGAACTTTTTTCCAAAGCTTCTCCAAACCTCCAGTTCAAGTGTTCAAGTGTTCAGCATCAAACCGAATCTTTCTTCCAAACCAAAAGTCACATGTTGCTCATAAAAATGGGAACGAAACCCGGAACTGAGACGGAACAATAAAACGTTTTGAAACTGATGTAAGCCGTTCGTTTTAGTATAAAAGAGGTGATATTCTGACAGTTTTCTATATCCATTCTTCAATTTTCTCAAATCCACTGTTTGCTGAAAACTGCTCAAATGGCGCAAAAACTCCAAAAACCTCCACAAAAAGCCCCAAATGGACCGAAAAATCCAATTTTAACCGGGTAAGCTAAAACTTTGAAATTTTATTCATTTTTGAAAGAAACAAAACGCAATTATCGTATTGAGAATTAATTTTTGAACTTTCAGAGACGCCACTACCAAGAGTCTCGCAACCAGCGAGACTCAAGGAACAGGGTCCGGGGATGCTATGGTCCTCCCTGAGGAAATCTCCACAGCTTGATCAAATTCCAATTCTTGATGATTGATAGTCTTGATCAAAATGAAACGTTAATATTTTAACTGGTGTTGTGTTTTTACAATTAAGTGAACAACTCCGTTCTGTTGATCACCAGGCGTTAAAGTTTATGCGGAATGTGATATATTGTGGTCATTCTAGAAGAGATCGAAAGTATCTACTTTTCAGTTCCTCGTTAAACTAACAGGATTAAATACGAATAGAGCAACAACAGCACACTCACATTTTTCCCTCCTCTCTCTGTTCCTTTTCTGCTTTACGTCGCCAATATTCTAATGCTTTGGTTGCCATAGTGACATCGAGACACACTCCCTCCCACTCTTCTTATGCTTGCCTTTCCCCTATCTCACATGCTTAACGACTACACGTGCTAAGCGTTGAAAAATCATGGTTATCACGGTGGAATATGTCCCTGAAGAGGATACTCTTGCTATTGTCACTATCAAGGAAACACAATCGGCAAGTTTGAGGACGACGAATGCTATTTTGATCGGTAGGTTTTTCATTTGAATTAAATAATCTTACTCATTTTCAGCCGCATTATTGATTTCATCCTACTTTTTGAATATGCTGTTCATTGTGGCTGTTTTAATTACGTGAGCTTCCATTCATTTAGATAATTTTTCTGAAATAATTGACTGTTTTCCATTCAGAAAATCATTCCGAACCACAGTGTATCTGATGTATTGCCATTTGAGTATTGTGAATATTATCGATCTTTCCTTTAATGTTTTCTTCGCATTGATATTCGTGGCAAACGGAAACTGGAATATGAGTAATGGCTGGTGCACTTTCAACGTCGCTATTCAAGAGGTATCCTTCATTCCAATTTTTTTCTAATTCATAGCTTTCCAGTATGTACACCTCAACACTTTATTCGTTCTGATGATTATTGGAGTTGAACGGGCTCTTGGTATTGTATTGACTCCTGAGAATGGCTATAATGCTAACAAAATCTTAAACGGAGCACGTATTACAAGTATGTTCTTCTACATCACACTATTTATTTTATTTCGATTAACTTTCAGCTGTTAGCGCTTTTCTAAGTTTCGCAGCAATAGGAATGTCATCTGCTGTTTTCATGAATGTTATTCCAACGAAGCCGTTCAGAAATCGTTATGTGTGCGGAATAGACAGGTTTGTTTTTCAGAATAAATTAAATATAGAGAAAATCCAATTTTTAGCGGCGGTCCACTTGGTTACGTGATTGTTCGGCTGGTTATTTACTTTGGTTGCCTAGCAGTGATTCTGGTTTGTTGTGGAGCAATTCTGAAGAGAAGAGTAATCAATTTGTGCAAATTTCTATGATTGCTTTTTGTTATTCGTTTCAGGCATCACCATCCATTCCTCAAAACTATCAACAATATCCGGATTTCATTAAAAGAAACCGAGCAATGCAAGAACATAAAAGTCGAGCGAAATTGGTAACAAGAGAGAAACATCGGATATGTTGTTAAAATAATAATTTTTCAGATGATTCTGATCACGTGTGTCTTCCTCTCAATTGAAGGTCCTTATATCACGCTATGCTTCTTTTACGAGACTTATAACAGCCACGAATTTGCAAATGTTACTAATGAATTGCCTCAAGATGTCGACACTTTGATCACTTGGCTTAAGTTTGTGTTTCCACTTCTTTGTCCCATCATTGTGAGTTTTAAAGGAGCATTCCGGGCAAAATGAGCTTATGGTTCTACCGATGCAAATATTCATGCTGATTCCGAATATCACAATGAAAACGCGCGAAAATGCTACTAAGGCTCAAAAAACGACTTCAAAGCTGCAGAAAAGTCATCTCTCATGGCAGAACTTTTGTCGTGTTTTCCACGAGGATTACAATTTTCGCACTGTCCACGCAAAAAGTTAGGCCAGGAGGAATAAGCTTTTTTTTGTTTTTCATGTGATTTTCGAAATCAGCATGAAATTGAACCATAAACTCATTTTGCCCGCGATCCTCCTTTAAACTTTCTACTATAATTTCAAACTCATTGATTTGCAGATGCTCAGTTGGTGCAATGATGTGTGGACAAAAGTGAAGGAAGTCATGTGTTGCCGATCGTATGATCCTCCTACTATTGGTCATATGCCAGGATATCGAGGTTTGCTGTTAATACAGTTTTAAAAAAATAGTACTACTTCAGATAACTCTGGGGTAGCACCTGCAATGACTGTGCTGGGAGATGAATGTGTTTCAAGAAACAAGGAAGTTCATGGATATCAAGTGAGACCAAGTTGGAATCCAACACCATCAATTTCAAGTTATGAAAGTGAAGCTCCAAGTTGTAAGACTTTGTTTTCTGTGTAACTTGTAAACTAGAGATATATTTTTTTAGCAGTCACACAAGAGGCAACAATTCCAGTCGTCACTCATGTGCAACAACCTTCTGTTGCTTCTACTCTAAGCACACCTTCGCCCAGTGAAACTCCTAAACCAAAAAGAGCTCAGCGAAACGCTCCATCAAAGATACCGAGACAGATTCCACAGTTCAAAACAAAGCGCAATCATTCTAAAGTTAGAAAATCCAGTGCTTCAGGAGTCAGACCACTTGAATGATTTTCATTTTTTAATATCTTGTTTTCCAAAAGCTCACACAAATAAAAATTGTTCCTTTTATATTCATAAAATTTTTCAACAGACCACAGGAGGGCCTGGATTCGGTACAATTATCTCAACTTCGTCGGAATCAGAATGCGATTCAGAACTCGAAGAACCACGATGACGTCTTCTGTGCTCACGACTGTAATAGTCCGGCTTGTAAAACGGACTCTCGATGCTGAAATTGGTTTAATCGATACAGTGAACTCTTGCAAATCAACTCACTATTTAGGATGGTATCCATATCTGGTTGGAAAGTAGTTGTCTCTTCCATAACCACCTACATATTGGTTATTTCCATCGTATCCATTTGAATTGTAGATTGAACCCCATTGAAGGGAGGCAGCCGTCACGGCAACTAGAATGTAAGCCAACAGAACGACTCTCATGATTGTGGATATTTTTGATTGGGACCAAGTCTTTTATACTTTTTACTTTGTTTTTTTAAAAGTATAGTTGAAAAAAAGGACAAAGATCCTTTTTTGTTTGAAGATTCGTTTTGATTTCGCATGATTCATCTTCGATATTTTCTTCGAGCTTCAATTGTGCACGTAGATTTCTAAAACTACAAGTTTTATCAAAAAGTTATAATTGAGTTAAACCAGACGGGCTACGCCTCTCTGGGGCCCTTGGAGGACCCTGAAATTTTTAGATTTTTTTTGGAATTTTGAAAAACAAAATGGATGGGCATCATTAAACACGAATTACTGATAGCCTGCCAAAATTTGAGAAAAATCGGTCTGGTGGGGACTGAGCTAGAGCGGGATCCGGACACGGCACATACAGACACACAGAATTCTGCGTTTGTTAATAGTAAAGATTTGTCAAACTTTGAATTAAAGGTCACAGGACACCTCAAAACAAAGTTATAAAAAAAGACGACGCGGAAAACAGGACCATCGACAGACAAACTTGTACAGGACCACCTGAGCCATTTGTGCATAAAAACATTGTCGTTGCTTGAGAAGGAAAGAATGAATCGGCTGTGGTAGTCTTCAAAATAAAAGAATCGTGTTCATTGTATCATATTCCACTTCTAGATCTGCATGATTTGTCAGTTGTTTATTTATTGAAATTTCTGGATACAACAGAGAAAAAAGGCAGAAACATTCTGCAAAAACGGGATATAGGCATTGATACGGAGCACGAAAAATATTGAGACCGCTTGATTTATATCATGACCATTCATCACCTCACAACTCCAACAGTCGATCCAACAAACGTTTTCGAGCATCACCGCTCATTTCCTCTTCCGAAGCTGATTGGATCTCGGCCTTGTCCATTTTAGATAGGGATTTGACCTGAAATGTTCATTTGATTGAAATTCTTGTATGCTCAAACATACCATCAGTTGTGCCAACTGATACTTGTCAGAGAGCAGAAATTGTGTCGTCACAGGCAGTTTTGTCTCGTGAAGCAGATATTTCTCACATGTAATTATTGCATCCGCAGATGAGTAAATATTGGCCACATGGAGAGCTCCTTCCACATTCGCGTCTAAAATTTCAAAAATGGAAATGTTGTTCAAAACTGACTTGCCATTGAGAGTATGCATCACATGAAGCACTTCCAGGTAGGTTTGGAAGTCTCTGGGGTCGATGCCAGTGAGAGTGATTTCGTTTTTTCCAGACTCGAGGAAGTTTCCAGACGGCGCAAGCATTGCCTTGAATACGGGACTTTTGGCGAAAATGAACTGAAAGTTGTGTTTGAATGACTATCTCTGACGAACTTCTCTCAATAACTTACGCTCTTCATGATAAAGAACTTTTCTCCGTCCACAGTGACATGCAGATTTGTATCTTCCGTTTCCTCATCAAAACTGTTGAGCGTTTTCTTGACGATCCCCGTCATTTTCAAGATTCTTAATTTGATTTTGGCAGAAAACTTCGCATCAGGATACATATTCATGTTCAGTTTTATAAGTCGTTTGCGACTGGATCTTTTGTTGAAAATTGTTTCAATGTTGAATGTGGGTTTATGTTCTTTTTTTCCAATAGTGAAATCGAAGCCGACTATGAACACAGTAATAGACCAGTCTTCCTCGCTTTCCGTACGGCAAAACATCTTTAGTTCCATGGTATTATCTTCCGACTTTGAGAAGATAAGAAACCTGTAAGCTAGTATGATGTTCATAAAGCGTGCGTCTCATAGTTCCATATTTTCTTCATAGTGATCAACGCAGAACTTTTTTTCGGGATAAATTCCTTTTAGTCATAGTTGTCAAGGCCCGGGCCTGCCCGCCAAGGCCCGGCAAGGCCCGAAGGCCCGGGCTGGCCCGGGCCGGGCTTTGGAAAAATTTTCAAGGCCCGGCCCGGCTGAAAATTTTTTTTTTTCAAAAAAATTTTCGTATAATTTTTTTTTCTAAGAGATAAAAGCATTCAAATTTTTCAATTTTCAGTCTATTTCTTGAAAATTTCGGAAGTTCATTTTGAAGCTGACGCCGTTTTTCCAACGACGCTCCGATTTTTTTTTGTCCTAGTTCACGGCATCCTCGAATGGAAATTCAAAATTTTAAAATTTTATATAATTTTCTCGTGAACTCAAAATTGAAGACAATCCTCGCAAGCTATGAACGGTTTGACTTGGATTTCAGGAACCACAGTACTTTTTGAACATTTTCGACATTCAAAAAATACAGACCATGTCTTTCTGGTTATTTTGAACCCACTTTTGCCGGAGTTTGCACTCAATCATTCTACTCAACTCCACTGTTCTGAATATCCCCAGTTGGTACTTTGAGGCGATATATCTCTGTCGGTAGTGAATAGTCAGAAACTATTCTTATCATATAAGAAAGCTAAAAAAATTCTGAGCAACTTGGGGCAAGCCGATTTTCCAAATAGGTCCTTTAAAACTTTTTAGGTCTAAAATACCCCTATTTTTCAACATTTTTAGTTCAAAACTTCACTGCGACATATCTCTACTGGTGTTGAGAGTTGAAAGACGTTTTTTATACTTTTAGAAAGCCAAGAAAATTTTGAACAACTTGGGGCAAACCGATTTTCAAATTAATTTTTTGTTTTTAAGTTATTACCTAAAACACGTATTTTTCAGTGTTAATTTTGCCCAAGTTTGAAAAGAATTGCTTCTTTTTTATGCCCTAGTTGAAAAAGCAGCCGTGAAACGTAGTTCCAATCGAGGATGCCGTTCATGATAGTTCTTAATTTATTGTTCAATTGTTATAATGTTGTTAAAATGAGTTTTGTTGATTGTTTTTAGTTCGAAAAAACAACAAAACCAAAAAAAAATATACAAAAATTTGAATTTTGAAATTTGGCGCCGGGCCTTCGGGCCTTGATTCCTTAAACAAGGCCCGGGCCCGGGCCTTGACAACTATGCTTTTAGTGTATCGGAAAGTTATTATATTTTAAACTGAGAACAAAACCCAATTAAAAAAGACAGCTGATACGAGTTATTCGAAGAGAGTATTTGTCAAAAACTTTCTCGAACAAGAATGAATAATGCCTTTTTTCCTGAGAATAATAAAATTTTTTTAGGTTTGTGGACTGACGAATTATAGTTAATCAATGCTTACCAATCAACTCCGAAGTCGTTGCTTTTTTTGCACACGTACACATCATTGGTCATAACACTCGGCTTGATTAGGAAAGAATGACACAGTGAGAAGCACTTTTCTTTAGCAGGAAACTTTTCAATCTGACAGTAAAAAAACAAAACAATAGTTGCATTAAAACCTACATAAGACTCCTTCTTTTGTTCCCCTTCAATCAATTTCCTCTGAGCGATAAACTCTTCTGTAATTTCTTTCCGCAATTTGCTAACGTCCTGAGCCATTTGTTGCAAAAGAGTATCCGACTGAGAAGAATCAGTTCGTCGTCTTTTTGGCGGCATTTTCTGCAATTATCTGTCATTATCAAAACAAATTTAACTTGAATTAAAAAATGCATGAAAACTTATTGAAAATTTTTCGAAGAATCTGATGATTGGCAAATTTTAAAAAAAATGAGTCCGTGACAGAATTTTCTAAACCTTTCGTTACTAGGAAAAAAATAAATTGCATCCAATTCGAACGGCCGAAGTGAGGGCAAAAGCTAGGCCCCGGAACAAAAGTTAGGTCACTAGGAGAGCGCGTTTTTTGAAAGATGGCCGGAGGCCCCTAGCAGGACAGAGAAAGAGAGAATATGCACGAGATTCACGTGTCTGTGTCTCTTATCCTCCCTCTCTCTCTTTCTTCTCAATGTCCTTAGACGTTCCTCCTTCCTCATCATCCGTGTTTGTTTTCGAAAAAGTATTGATTCCCTCTGATTTGATTGTTGATATTCGAGTAACATCAAATTAAACTTCGCTTTGAACTGACATATCTTCTATTAACAAACGCAAAATTATTTCTGTGTGTATGACTGTCTGTGTCGTGTCCGGATTCCGCTCTAGCTCAGTCCCCACTAGACCGATTTCTTTCAAATTTTGGTAGACTATCAAAAATTCCATCGAGATGGCGTTGCCCGTGTGGTATTTTTGTATGGCCTTACTTTCTCTGTATGGTTAAACAATATATTTGCCGCTTGAATCCAGTCACCGCTCCGATGATGGAATTTCGCGTGTACACGAACGCTGATTATATAGGTGTTAGCTATTCATCATTGATGCACTTTTCAGAACATGCCACCAAAAAAACGACGAACGGTTGCACCTCAACAAGTGACTCCCGCATCGGTAACAGAGATTAACCAAGAGTTGCAAAAAGTGCAGAAGGAGATTAACGAAATGCGGGAAGAAATTACAGCACAGTTAAACACCCAGAAAAAATTGATCGAAGAAAAAGAAAAAAATCGTTCACAAGTGAGTAATTCAATTATTTTCTTGCAATCTTCGTAAGTTTCAGACTGGAAACAATCTTTCTGGTGAAAATAAATTTACCATAAACCATACTTTCAAAGACATTTCGAAAATGGTTTGCTACCAAAAGATAAATAGTGAAAGTTACAATCATTCTGGAGCTGATTGGTGAGCAATCGTAACTTCAAGTGTGTACGTCTACGTAGTTTGGTTTACAGGAAGATATCACTGAAACGGTCTGACTCTGGAGTAGAGTTCTATCTGTCTTGCAGTTTTCCTTGCGAACAAGAGTGGTCGATTGATTTGTTATACAGTTTCGATGTGAAAGGAGGAGGATTAAAAGCGAATACTGAACCTCGTAAGGAAGTTTTCATCCACGACAAGACCCCCTATATCTTCCAACTAAAAAGTGATTGGGATAAGAAAGCGGCAAGAGGTTTTGATGATGAGCTTTCATTAAAATGTGATGCAACGATTCTGAAGCTGACAATGGGCCCTATTCAGACATTCAGAAGTTTCCAAAAGAACGATATAGAAGATGCGGATTTTTGTCTAACTGCTGACGGAGACGATTTCTATGTTATCAGAGGAGTAAGTCGCTGGAAGAAGTTGTCACTCAATTCAGTTGTCATAATTTCCAGATACTTATCATGAAGAGTTCATTTTTCAAAGGAATGCTATCATCAAATAACTTCGTCGAGTCCGGACAAAACAAAGTCACTCTCCATGACATTGATCCACGAGACTTACAAGTTTTCCTCGAAGTGATTCATGGAAGACATACTATCAATGGCAAGTCAAATTTGAACAACATTTCTAATTTTGAAATTTTAGACGAGAATGTGGAAGGAGCTCTCCGTGTGGCTGATATGTATGTATCTACGGATGCAGTAACTACATGTGAGAAATATCTGCTTCACGAGACGAAGCTGTCTGCGATAAAGCAATTTCATCTCTCTGTTAAGTATACGATGAAACAACTGACGGTAGGTTCAGCCATACAGGAACTGCAATCAACTAAATGATTCAGATCAAATCCATATCTCTAATGAAAACCAAGGACGAGATCGAAGCAATTCGTGATGTGGAAGTTGATGATGATATTGAAGCACTTCGGGTTAATCGAATAGAGCAGATTGGGTTTTGGGGTCATTTATGATTAGGGAGAGTCAGGAATGCCTGAATATGGATCATGCATTTTCCGTATTTTTCTTGCCTTTTAACAATGCCTATATCTTGTTTTTGCCGAATTCTGCTTTGTTACTGTTGTTTTCATAGTGTCAAATCACAATCAAGTTTTCATAGATCAATATCCATATTTTTTTCCGTGTTTTGGCTCCAATTGATTGACCTGAAAACTCGTTCTCACTTTCTCATTAGATTTTTCTCATCAGAAAAAGATAACCAATCATGCAGATCGAGAATTCAAATGTGTTAAGGTCTATACTTTGTTTATGCCGAATTTTCCTGTCTTTTTTCTTTTTTAGTAATGTTAATTCACAATTTGTTTTCATCGTCTAATACTAGTAATGTTTCAATAAAAAGCTCGCAACCTCAATGTGATTCCAGCTTACCGCACGGTATAATGGTTGATTTTAGTTGTGCCAATCCATAAATTACTAGTAAGGTAAAAATTCAGATAAACTGTTTTTTTCTGGTTTTGTGAAAAAATAAAAGACACAACTCCTCGGCAGATTCGAAGAAGAAAATAACAAACAGTATAAAGGCAATTTTTTCACTGTCATTTGTCGCTCACGTTTGCTAATTTCAGCTTGTATCAGAATGACAGTCAGAAAATGGACCTAGCAAAATCGCAGAGAATGTGATCGAAACTCTTCATTTTTTCCAGTTAGAATACTTTAACTTGATGTTAATTTTACGTAAGAACTACTTTCCACCAAAAGTGTTGACACCATATGGAGCTGGAGCCGGAACATCATTGCTTGGAGAACCATAAGCTGTAGCGGCTGGAGCTTCATTGGCGATATTTCCGTAATTTGGCACTTGTTGTGGATAGTGTTGATAATGTCTATCGTAGTCATAGCCATATTCGCGGGAATAAGAGCCTGATTCGGAGCTGGAATCAGACGAGTCGCGGTTTCTTCTGTGATGTCTTCCGTGTCTTCTGTGATGACGTGGCTCTTTGTAGAATGGACTATCGATACTGAATAGATAAATTTTAACGGTATAATTTGAAGTGAAGACTTACTAGTCGTGCTGGTGCCCGTATCCAACTGGATGATAGGTGGGTCCTCCGTATGAAGCGAAAGCCATGGCGACTACAGCGCAGAGGACAAGAATGAGCTTCATGGTTTGATGCTTGGATACTTTCGAGAATCTATCCTTCCATTTTTATATCAAATTTTGTTTTCATGAAAAACTCGCATCCAGATTTTCCAATCGAAAAACGAGGAACAAAAATCCATTTTTGTTTGGTGAATTTTTTGTGACGCTTCGTGATTCATAACCGAATACATTGAAGAACTAACCGACTTTTTGTTTCTCACGTAGGTTTTGTTATGACTCCACGATCTGCATAATACTTCCTGGAGATATTTTTTTACAAGTAATGTCCTTGAGGTTGCAGATTGAACTTTTTATGAAACTTTGGCCTAAAGGTTCTTTCAACCAAGCAGTATCTTATTGTTTTTCTTACTCGGCTACACTCGCCAAGATTTATACAGACTTACCACAAGTCTTGCACAAGTCTCTCGCAATTGTTACGTACGCACAGTCCAATAGTTGTGGGAGATTTGTGCAAGACTTGTGGATCAGCTGGAAAAACCGGCGGCAGCCCTTCCTTTTGTTTTTAATTTCGAAATTTGTTTTGTGATGTAAAAACACATTATCAAGTCAATTTTATTAACAAAAACTACCTAAATTACAGAAAAAAGACAAAAAAAAAACAAAAGAAAAATTTAAAAATTGCTCCTGTTTGAGTTCATAAGTTCTGTACTTGTTTTGTAGAAGTCGTAGTTGTGCTGTCGTTGTCAAAAGTGCTGGATTGTGGAGAATCGAGGATATTTTTTTCCTGAAAAATTACCATTACATCATATAATTGGAAAAAAAAATTAAACTCACAATGTTTAAAATGCTCGATATACTTCGTCCATTTTCCAAATTGATCTTGCTCATCGGTAATTTCGGAATTTCGCAGCTCTGTCCGTGATAATTGATGTCATTTCTAGAAAAGTTGCAATTATATGAGCAATTTCAAGAAATACATAAGAAAATTCGGTTCAAAGTGTAAAAAATAAACGAAAAAACGAGGGAGAAAATGAAAAATGAACGAATCGGCGATTGCGAAATCAATAAGCTGATTCTTGGCCAAGACTTGTACAAGCTGTTTTGGACACCCAAACGTCCATACTTGGGCCAAGACTTGTGCGATCCTTATGAAACTGTTGTGTGCGCGCTATTATTGTACAAGACTTGTGGCAACTGCGTCCCATACTTGTGAGAGGTGTAGCCAAGACTTGTATACCTTAACATTGGTACAAGACTTGGCAAGATTTGCCGAGTATCTTTTTGTTTAATCACTTACCCCGATTGACCACCCTTGTCTTTACCGTTGTAATCGCCCTTTCTATTCATTCATATGCATACTTCGGGCAGCATGAAATTTTTTGAAATTTTTTTTGAAATTTTGAAAAACAAAGTAGACGGACATAATCTCGATGTAATTTCTGACAGTCTGCCAAAATTTGAAAAAAATCGGTCCAGTGGGGACTGAGCTATGGCCGGCTACAGACACGCCACAGACAGACAGACACACAGAATTTTGCGTTTGTTAATAGAAAAGATTATATCAAGAGACTCTTCACAGTACATCTGTCACTCATTCTCTTCTCTGGTCTATTCCCTCCTGGCAATTATCTTTAAAAAATGTACACTTACAGTGGCATATGTCACTCAAGGGATAATAACATTGTCGTCTACCAACATTGAAGGGTCACACACTCCTTGTACCTGTCTTTTCTACTAGTTCACTATTGGACTCTATTTGATTCTATTGAAACCTATGAGAGTGCTACTACTCTATTGGACCATTGGCCTTTTTTAGAATATCACCCATTCTACCCCTTATCAGCTACAACACGTTTGTAATAATGCCGTGCTCTAAGCCACTATCTTACTCCAACTATGAACCAATCTTGCTCAACATGGCTGCGAATCAGAGGTTAGTTAGATTTACATAAGTTCCCTAAACTTCGCGTTTTTCAGAATCCTTTTTGCCCTTCACTGCCCTGCAGCTCAAACTATCGACAAGTTGATTCCATTAAAAATCAACTCATTGATCTTAAATTACTTGGAGTGCAAAATAAACAATACCATCTACGATATCGATTTCCTCCGCTGGAACCATGTCTCCGGGACGTCTGAACTTGTAAACAACGTCGTCTATCAAACTCATGCTTCCCGAGAGGTCTTACACCACCAAGAAAAAACAATTGAGTTTTTCTTGAAGAAAGGTGAACTCAATGAAAGTCAAGAAAAGAGTCACAAATCGAAGCTGCTGGAAGTCCGAGAAAAACTCGATATGGTTCGACCATTGGATCACACAGATTATCTCCAATTCTCAGAGACCAACAAGAAAGTTATGCTTGTAGAGTACACAAACTCTGCTCTTGATGCGGTTGAGCATTTTCTCCAGAAACTTTTTGGGAATCGGGAAGTAATTTATGTCGAGCAGTTGAGAATGCCTAGACTATCATATGAAAAGATAAATAGAAAATTCAAGAGTTTGAGCATGCCAACAGTGTTTGAGCTGCTCGAAAAGTTCAACTTCCAAGTCAATCAGCTAACGTTGGCGGAGAATATTCTTCAAGTAGGCAGCTCCATTTTACAAAAGGTGCAAAGATTAACAGTACCTTCGCTGAGCATTGAGGTTATGCAAAAGTTGGAAGTGAAGTATGTTCACTTCTCGAAGAATTTGCTAGAACTTTGGATTTTTGCTTCTCAATGGAGTGGAGAAATGTCTTTAACCCGTTGGACATGTGACTTCGTTTTTAGTGATCGGGCTGCGGTCCACGCTTTGTTCGAGCATCTTGCTCATAAACATGGAGTGACTGCGAGGGAGAATCCAGAAACCAGGTAATTTTTAAAAAGAATAATACATTTCTCAAATTTTAATTTAAGTGGTACTGATTTTCCGCAAAAAATCGTCATCGCACCAAAAATTGGGACTTCGGAGATGCACGTTTACTGTGAATACAACAAAGGATATGGATGGATGTTAGTCTTGTCATTTGTTACTAAATTTTAAATATTTTCTTTAATAAAACTGCCTTCATTTCAATACTCTAAAAGAAAAATCGTTGCACTCAAAGCAGTACTGTAGATGGTGTCATTTATTCAAAAATAAAGCCGAATGTCATTACCGTTTTCAATTTTTGAATCGTCATTATTCTTACAAATAACAAGAAGAGGACTTGAAAACCTGAAATATGCAATATTTATTACAAAAAATTAAAATTATACAAACACTCAATTAAAACATATATGGCTCTTTGCATGTCATCATTGTTTTAGTTTTCATCAGAATTTGAATCCGAGAAAGAATCAGAGTTTTCACTGGAATCAGACTCGTTTGAGTTGGAATCAGTGTTGCTACTCTGAGAAAATTCCGAGCGAGAATCATCCGAGCGAGCATTGTCCGTGCCAGAATCGTCCGAGCGAGATTCGTCGCGAGAATCGTCGAAAAATGAGTCGGCTGACTCGATTGATTCGTTGTTTGAACCTGATTCCCCACTGGAGTCAACACTTCGCTTCGAGTCGACGGATTCGTTTGAATCCGATCCGCTAGAACTTGAAGCAGCAACTGCAATAGCGACGAAAACGGCCGATACAAGAATAAACTTCATGGCGATGGTGTCATAGATTTTGTTTGCAGCTCTTTTTATATGTTTCTGATGTTGTGAGAAGAAGAAAAAAGATTGTTTCGGGTGAAAAAAGAAGGAGATGGAAAAATATAAGTGAGAAACAATGGGGTTTCAGAAAAGGAAATGCGATTGTTTCTATGAATCAACAAATTGATTCTCGCTATCATCCTATTTTCATGTGATAGGTGAACGGGTGATGATTCAGAAGGGCAGATGAAGAATTAGCGATGTTTCGGACAGTTTTAGTAACGTATCAACGTTTTCACTAAGACAGCGTCAAAAACTATCATGTACAAAATACAGAAACGAACTTCCTACCAAACTTGATATCATTCTGATTTTCAATTTTCTCTCAAATTTGAGCGAATTCTTTTGTTTCAACAATCAAATCTGATTCAAAGTGCTCTAGAACATTTTCAAATTCCGAAACCTTTGATGTATATTTTTTCCATCTGCCTCATTTCGTTTTTTCATATTTCTCTGAATCTAACGTCAATCAGATCTTACGAAACTTTATTAAAAGATAAACAAAGACAGTTCCAAATGTTAAAAAAAAATGATGGCATTAATAATGTTCAGTATCCGGATCCATTATCTTGTGCTGGAGCTCCGTAGGCGGTCTGAGCTGGAGCATCCTGGGAAGCACCACCGTACGATGGAGCGCTTTGAGCTGGTGCATAGTTTGGTTGTTGAAGAACGATGTAATCGTGGTAGTATTCACGGGAATCAGAGCGGGAATCAGAGCGTGAGCCGGAATCGGAATCGGAACTGTCGCGGTGATGACGACGGTGATGACGGCGACGTCCTCTTGTTGGTACATCAAAGTCATCGTACACTCGGCTGGAAACAATTATTAGAATCATGTCTAAAACTTCGATAATCCTACTTGTATCCAGGATGTGGAAGCTTGTATGCTCCAGCGTTGGAATCCTGAGCAACAGTGTTCACTCCATATCCAGTGGCAACGGCGGCAGCAATAAGGGCGCAAAGAACAAGAAGAAGCTTCATTTTTGAGATTGAATGTGAGGTAGCAGTTGGCTACTGTCCTTTTATATCCCGTTTTGTTTTGAATTCAATGAGATGAAAAAAGTGACGGTGGCTTTGAAAGTTTTGAGAACATTGAAAGAAAGCAATCGGACGTTTTGTGTCATGACGTTGCAAACAAAATTGAATCTGTGTCATCGATATTCAATATCATACCAGAAACAACGTTTTTCAGAGTGAGAAAGTTTGAAGTGCTGACTCAACATTTCAATAAATCTCTTAATTTTATTATACCAAAGTCAGTGAATGTCGGTTCTTGCTGAACTTTCTGGGATATCGCGCCGGGAATATCTCACTACGAAAAAAATTAATTTAAAGGAACAAGCCGTAATTTTTATGTCAATTCTCAATTTTTTTTTTCTTGTTTTCGATAGATTTTCAACAAATTTGGGCGCCACATGTTACAATCACTCCGATTACATTTCGCGGCCGATATTTGTAAAAAAAACGTTCGAAAATATGACAAATTAATGACCTGAGAACCAGGGGATGTTCCTTTAAATTTTAGTATATTACGGTAGAATTCTCGTTCCGAGATATCGCATCCGAAAAATCAGGAATATTCAGCCAGGACTGACATTGACTAAGTCTGGCATAATATGAAAGAGAACAAAAATAATCAATGGGTCAAAAAATTAGAGATTTTAAGAGTACATTCCTAGAAAATGATCCACACATTTTTTCAGATCAATTTTTTAAAAGGTTTTGCAAAACATGCACTTGATGATGATTGAATGTCCTAGAAAACTTTTATAGTTTGGTTTTGAGCTCACATCTGGGACCTGGTTGAGAAATGTCCTATTCCTCTCCCTCCCTCCCTCAATTCGTCATTTTTTCCCCACTTTCAGAGAGCCACTATCATCATCCAATCACACGCTGTTTTATCACTTTCCAACAAATCAGAGTTCGTCATTTCTCACTCGGACCCACACTCTTGTTACAAACAACTAGAAAAGAGCTCTCATCAATTCGATGTCAGAAAAGACTCCATGAGCAATTAGCGAGAGTGAGAAGATGAATAGCACAGGCATGCAACATGCGAGAAGAAATTATGCAACTCGACGTACACCATTTTTCTTCCAATTATCCGGTTCCGGCTCTCTCAAGGGAAACTTGTTTCAGTAGATATTTTCTATTTTTAAAACTATAGACACATTACGCTCTTGAAAAGAGCTTCTAAAGAGTAAGCTAATACTTCAGAAATAAGGCAAAGTGTTTTGATGGAAGAAAAACATTTGAAGAGTTTGAATCTGTTTTTTTTTCATCTTGAGACTTCACTTAGCTCAAGAACGTTCTTATATACTCTTTGTTTCTTCTCATCTTCCTTCTTCTTTTGTTCCATCAATTGTTATCTGGCAGCATACGTGCATACTTCCAAAATGCTCTCTGCTAAACTTCTATTTTCCTTCCTATTTTCCATCTTCATTTTTAAGTTGCTTTCCGGGATCACTGGAAAAGAAAAAACTCGTTAGGTGCCAAATGATTTGGTGTGTGGATAGATGAACAAAGATGATATCAATTGCGAAAAAGAGCAACTGACACTCTCCAAATCTTCACTTCACATGTTGTGTTTTTGTTTTCCGGTAGTAAGCTTTTTAAATTTTTCAAATTTCAAACCCAATTCAAAATATTTGAATCTTACTGTGAAGGTTTTCTCTCAAAATTTAATTGAATTCAAGTTGATCTTCCGTACTCATTCAAAATTCCTCTCGTTCTTCATTTTTCTGTGGTAATCCAATCCTCGTTTCACTGCAAAAAATAGAACATAAGAGAGAGGTTATGTTGAAAAGTGGAAATATGATGTGATGATATTTTGAAAAAGAGAAGGAGGCGGGGGGAAAACAACCAAAACGGACCCCTGCCGACCAAACCCATTTATCTTTTTGACACCACCCTCATATAGAAAAAAAAAACGTTTTGTCTTATGACCAACTTGGTATTCCTAACGGACGAGATTTCAGGATGCTTGTCTGGGGCACAGTGGGTGTCGCGTGTTTTTTTCAGGCTCCATGACCGAGCCAATCACTATTTTCAAACTATTGTTGTTCGGTCTTCGTCTTATGAAACCGGTTACTCATTGATGATGATTGATAACTTCCAGAAACTTATCACGCGGTATAAGTAGGAATACTTTTCAAGCTTTCTATCATATTTTATAATAATTATTACTATTCTATAAACTATTTTATAATTCCAAAATTTATTTTTAGTTATAAAACTCTATGCTCCTAATCACATAAGTCATGATTATGCATCAGTACCTTATGATTTTTAAATGCACGAATTCACAATTTTTCTATTTTTAATCATTCAAAACATTACTTAAACTTGAGTTCAAAATTTTTCAAGTTTCATTCACCAAAACCAAAAAAAAATTTTCGCAGCTCCTGATCCATTATTCAGGAAATCGGCTCGACTTAGGGAAACACGAACTACTTAAAGAGCGAGTTTCAAACTTTTCAACCCGCTTTTTGATCTTTTTCCCCGACTCTTTTAGTCACGTAACATTGAACACTCATGAAAATTGAGAACATGTGTGTTGGACCCCCATCTCTAACAATAGAATGAGATGAAAATAATAATTTCCTCTTCCTCATTTACTTTGCATTTCTTCCTCTTTGTGGGAGTGCGAAATTCATGGGGGGATCTCAAATTTGAATATTTTATCAAAACAAGAGAAGAGGAGGTCCCAAACTGCCGACGAATTGACCGGGTGAAAACGGATGAGACTAAATGCCCCGGGGGACGCGCACAACACTGCGCCAGTGATGTGACTTCATTCTGCATGTTACCCTCTATTAGCCTTCGAGCAGTTCTCCAGCAATAAGTTGTTTTTTCTACTGTTTCTTTCCACCTTTTGATTAGACAACTACTTTAAATTGAAGAGTTTTTCTTCTCAATATAGGTATCGGAAAACAATATTTTTTACCATAGGGATTATACAATTCTATCTATCAGACTAGACAAGTATAATGAAAAAATTCTAGAAAAAAACTTACATAAAAGAGACGGGAAATTTCAAAGTTAGTTTGTTTGCAAATTCGTAAGAAAACTTTAAAAATCACTGTGAATTTGTTTCTTGGAAGGGTTTTTCACTTTGATTTTCCATTTTCCCATTTCTGTTTTCCGGAACAAATACGGGAAATCACAGTAATTTCTAACTTTTCCTATTGTAATTTACAAATAAAAAAAAATTCATACGAAAAACTTTGAAAATTCATACGAAAAACTTTGAAAATTTTCGGGATTTTGTTTCTATTTACGTTGATTTACCTTTTCCAGATTTATGCATGTTCTCTGGCACAAAGGTGTGCATTCACGGAAAATTTTAAAACTTTGTCTGTATTAATTTCCAAAAAAATTTTTTTTTGAAATTTTACGTCTTTTATATGTTCTTTTTCAATGTTTGCAGTATCACGATTGTAACCGAGTTGTCTTATCTGATAGGTAAACTAAGATTACCTAATTTATTTTGCAATCGATGCCCCTGATTTATATTTGCTCTTTTCCCTTTGTTCTCTCAGTATAGACTCATTCCAATAACCCAGATGTCGTCATCCCTCATTTTCTGTAATTCTAAACCTGCGCATGCATGTCATTTCGAATTTCCTCCCGAATAGTTGTTCAAACCGACTTTTGTTTTCATCCTCAACCGAAATTCTTGTTGAGGACAAAATCTTCATGACATATCCTTGTTAGGGCAAGGTGTCATTTACACAAATTGTCGAGATTCTCAAAATCTCAAATCCTCCAATTACTTCACATGCTCAGATTCTATTTATTGTTTCATCTCGAGCAAGAATTCTTGATTTATTTCATTTTCTATTCCTGCATCATCTGCCTAATAATATAATCGCGACTCTTTCTTCTTCTCTGCGCTCATTTTTCTGTTTCTTCTTCTTCTTATTCTTATTCTTCCACATTTCTCTTCTATTCCTTACATCAATCTTTCTTTTCTTTTAATCCTCATTGAACTTGACTCCATGTGCTGCTCCGAAGATACATTCTTTCTGGAATTGGTCATCACACCACTCTTCTCCTCCACCCGCGTCGTTCTAATAATTGAATTTTGTTTATTTCAATCATCAAATGACTGCTGTGTTTTTGGAAGAAAAGGGGACACAGGCGGTCAAGAAGAGCATGTCTAGTGGGAGAAAAACAATATTTACTTGTTTTCGTATTTCTTCACAATACTTCAGAATTGTTTCGTCTCCTCAGTGTGCCTTCTGAAAACGTCTATTTCTGCAAAAACCCAAAAAAAAAAGTATTTGTTTCTGGATGGATGCACAAGTTGACTTTGACCTCTAATGCTCATCAACATCACTATGCACTTTTTGGGAAATGATGTATGGAATGTTTCATAAATGGGGGGACGCGCATGAATTCTTTTCCACATTCTTGTTTCACAGATAAAAAGTGATTTGGTTTTTTGCTTCTTGAAATTGTTTTTTGGGTACGCCAGCCACAACTGCTCATCTAAGTGGTCACTTACGCCCCGGGGGAGAGAATCTTTTGACCTTCCAGCACACTTCATTCAATGAGCCCCACTGACTCAAACAAAAAGTCACATTTGCGACGAAAAATGTGCGAAAGTCATATGGTTCTCCGGTTTTTATGTGAAATAACGAGTCCGAATCTCAGCATCGACATTAACTGGGTATATCGAAAATGTGGTGAGCTTTGAATTTCAAAGCTCTTTTTTGTGACAACGAAAGACGATATACCGAATACTTCCTGCTGTTTGGTAGTAGGCGGAGTTCCTCGTTCTTTGTGCTCCGCGATAGTAGTCTATAATTACCCACAATGACATTTCGTGGTAGGTCATTATGAAATATAAAATTTCTTCCCTTTCTTTTCTATATAAGATCCCCCTTTTGATGTTCCTCTCATTCGTTCCTTATATTCTCGATCTATTCATTTCCTTCCTTTCAATTTCAAATTTTTATTCGTCGTTTCGTTTTTATTTCTTTTTTTCACCGGTTTTGTGCTCGGTTCCCAACATCGCTCTTCTCATTTTCTTTTCACTTTTGCTCCTTCTCACTCACTTCTTATTAGCTTCTAGGGTCCTCTCACTGCCACAACGGAACACTTCACTTTTCCATGTTTTTTCCTTCAGTGTCACTCAAGAATCCGTTCCCATAGATGACAATCACAGTGTTCCAGCGTTTCCCACTTCCAAATCTCATTTTCATTGTTCGATACTAATCCGTTGGTGACCCGTGTCTAGTTTCTTATTTCTTATCGGAATATTTAATCTCGTTTGGATTTTTTTGAAAAGTTAATCTTTCAGAAGAGCGCAGAAAAAGGAACAGCGAACTTTGGGCAGACAAGCTTGGATAATTGGAAAGAAAGCTTAAAAAGGTGAGTTCAGGAAAAAATACATGCTACGAGAATGGCTCGGCCCGGGTTTCTGGAGTCAAAAATTTTGCTGTGAAACAGTGAAAAATTACAAAATTTGTGAAATTTGCCAAGTCGATTCTTCAAGTTAAGATTATAAATAATGTCTATCAGAGCCTTGCTGTCAGGATTGCAAATAGATCGGCTAGCCCGACCCGGCCCGCGGTCCTGCGAGGGAAAATTTCAAAAGGCTTTTTTTTTTGAAAATTTTGTAATTTTCCCGAAATTTTAAAGGTAAATTAGCAAAACTTCAATTAAAAATTGTTTCATAGCAGTTTCTCGAACTTTTATACATAAATTGCGTCTAAAACTTGAAGTTAGAAATTAGGACCAAACATTTTTGATCGAAATTTACGGGCACGCGAGTGGGCCCTGGCCGAGAATTTTTGCTCTCAGCCCGACCCGTTGCAACCCTGCTTGCCGTAGACTTCTACAGTAGTAGATATTCACTCAAAAAAAAATCATTTTGAATGCTCCGTATTCCTTTGAATATGAATGAACTATTCCAAATCGTCCTACACATTTTGGTATTCATGGAATTCAATTTTAAAACCGGGAAAAATGTTGCCACTTCATTTATCATGAATTCTCTTGTCATGCGCACACACAAAAGGTTTCAAAATCCGGTCACATCGACTCGACCCTTTTGCTCCATCAATTTTTCTCCTCGTTCCCCGCCTGTTGTCCGTCCCACACTTCAAACACTTGTGTCACACTTCAATTAAATCAAATCCTCCGCATTTGGCTCTACTGCTTCCCCCTATGGGAAGGCTGTCAGTTTTTTTTTTTCATTCAAGTCTCCCCCGTTTTTTCTCACGTTTTTCTCCCCAATTGGGATGCCCCGATAGACAGACAAAAAGTCTTTCCCCCCTAATTTTTCTCAGATTCAAGGGTCCCAGTGGCACACAAAAAATAAGGATCTACTTTTTTTTCTCCATCCCTTTTTCTTGATTTTCTCGGGTTCTCCGCAGACAATAATAATTTATTCGTAGTTTTTTTTTCGCTTCTTATTTCGAATCCAATGAATAATGAAAACAGCGATATCGAGCATTTTGTGGAAAGCTTATCAAGGTTCATTCTATTTTTGTTTTTATTGTTTCACAAACTGTTTTAGAAGTTGTGAAATATGTGCTGATTTTGACACCATGTGTCTTTGATAGAATGCACTATTGTGGGACGAGAAACGAAGGAAATTTGATTTGAGCATCCCCGGATTTTCTCGAAACTGCGCCTAGGTTTTCCTTTTTTGTGTACTGCTTGGTAGACAGATAACAAATTTTATTTTCAAACGTTCCTTGATTGTTTCTTGGAAAAAAAATAGACAGTGTCTTTAGGGACTGTATTGGTTATTGGTTTGGATTGAAAATTGAATAACATATTTTTGTGAGAATTTCTTGTTCTCTAGTATATAAGTTTACCCGAAAACATTTAAGACTTGAAATGATTTTTCGCCTTTTTATGCTTGATTTACTCTTAGATTTCTTGTTGTTGCGTTCCAAATTTTCCAACTCAACGCTTCCACAACTACAAAACAAAATTAGTTTCAGTTACTTATGATATTCTAACTTTTTTCTTCCATTTTCTGGGGTCCATGTTCTAACCCGACTACCGATAAAATTGGGGGGGGGGGCACCCGAAAACGTTTTGAAGGCACAAAATCTCATACATTGAAGATGAATGCAAACACAAAAGGTACTCGATTATGTCCATTTCAGTTCACCCCTCGTGACGACCATCCATCTAACGTTAGTGCATTTTCTTTCTCCTTAACTTTTCGTGTTCAAATGCACTTTTCTATGAATTTTTACCTCCGGAACATTTCAAAAGTGGACATTTCGAAAGCGAGAAAGCTCGAAAGTGAGACATTTCGAAAGTGGATATCTTGAAAATGGACATTTCGAAAGTGGATATCTTGAAAGCGGACATCTCGGAAGTGTGAAATCGCGTTTTTGCCAAATTCTAGAAACTTTTCATACAAATATTTGCGTTTTTTTTTCTATAATAAGGCATTTTTCAACCTATATTAGATCATAAACTCAAATGAAAACATGAAAAGCTTCAAAAAAATCGGCGAAACCGCAATTTCGCAATTTGAAAATGACCGCTTTTGGAATGTCCGCTATAGAAATGTCCGCTTTCGAAATGTCCCGGAGCCGAATTTTCGGTTAGATAGGTAGCCGTTCTGAAGAAGATGAAGAAGAAAAAAAAATCGGGAAAAAAATCACATAAAGTCATATGAATCCTTTTTTGTTACCTAGCAGCGAATGGATTTTGAATGGGGTATACGGTAGGCACATGAAGCAGACACCGGAAAAGTCCATAATTTTCTTTCCCATAACCCAATATATACCAGGAAACAAATTTTAAACGGTCCAAAAACCAAAACTCATTTTTTAAAATAGGAAACTTTCTTTGCCAAATTGTCGTTTTTTTCTTCTCTTTTTCTATTTCTTTACAATTCTCCCCATGTTTCTAACTTTTGTTCGTTTTTAGGTTTCGTTCCGGTTTTTTTCCCAATAGAAATGTCACAGCCCACACACACACACACTCCATTTTCACTCAACTTTAATGTGAATTTGGGAGTTTAACTTTTTGAAATTTTGCTGAAACGAAAAAGTACTTACTTTTGTTTCCCCTTGCCTCTTCAATTTTTTGTTGAATTCAGTAGAGTGAGTCAGAAGCAATTAAAAATGGATAAGACGTTTTGAGCGACCGTTTGACTATTCCAATTGCTTGGTATTAATGTTCGTTTCATTCTTTTCTTTCCATTTTTTCCATTACATTTTCTACGAAATTCTGGTGCATCAGAGATACGAAAATTGAATTTTTAAGAGGGGAAGAGGTTCTACATATTATTAGATTAGAAAAGAACCCATGGGTTTTCAGGAAATTGAAAACGCCCTCGTTGGTGGCTGGGGGATATCAATATCCTTTCGGTTTAGCGTTGGCAAAATGAATTCAGACTACTGTAGTCTAGCCTCAACAATTCTTTTTGTGATGAACCGGAGGTTGTATAGATCAAACATGTCAACCTAAACTCCCACTTATTTTCCGTCTCGTTTCCTTATCAACGCTTCCTTGTTTCCAAAAACAAAAACGCCATTTGTTTGTCAACGAAATAGAATAAAAAACTTCTGTGCTCCAGAAATAGCATCATCAGTTATTTTTTGACGTAAATGAATACAGTACGTTCAAAAAATCATAGCGTCATTTTGCCTGTAAAAAGAACAAAAATCAAAAATTTTCGAAAAACTTAAATTTTAGAACCAAATTTTGGTTTCTATTCTGACTCATAAGTAACCGAGCCCTAATTTGAAAAGAAAAACTAATTAAAACTTTTGTTCTTTAAAGTTGAGCATAGACTACAATTGTGTTATGAACTTTCGACCCGGAAACTCATCCTTATCTCCAATGAAACAATTCTTCTCGAAAAATCGCCACTTCAACGCCCTCTCGGCACCTGAAAATGCGCACTTTGCCCAAATACGACGGTCCTAATTCGCACACAGATCCTATTTCAAGCTTCTTGATGTGCGGGCATTCACAAACGGGCACTCTCTGTGCCTTTCCTCCATTGATGCTCGTCCTTCCTCCCATACTCTACTCGCTTCTTCTCCACGTTTATGGAGAGAGTGTCTGTTAGCATCCGGTTTCGTCGAAACTTTGCCTCTTATACATCACGTAGACCGTTTTCACCGAAAAATTGGGGGCTCCTACGATAAGAACAACTGTGTTTCTAGAACTATTTCATCTAATTTCATAACGCGTTTCGAATTCTCTCAAATGAAACAAAGTATAGATAGTTCTCTTATCAATTCTGATAGTATTCTCATATGATTCTCTGTAGGCGTTGCCTTTGTCCCCCAAGGTTGTTATTATTATTTTGGAGCACATTCGGCGACGAGACCAATTTTTCGATTTCGTGGGGCCGTGTGCACCGTGAACTCCGCCCATCTTGCGTGTATAAAAGAGGACGGACCCTGCGGTTGCTCTTTCACTTATTCACATTCGGATTTCCTTTTCCTTTCCTTGTTTCATAGTACTTTGTTGTGCTCTGTTTTTCCCACTTTGAATAATTTAACAACAAAAAATGTGAGAGGTGAATAAGATGAATAGTCTTCTTTCTCCGACACTGTTTTCTTCGGATTTTCGCTCCTTTGACTAGTTTTATTTCTTTTCTAGATGTTTTTGAGAAGTTCACAAATTCAATTCTAGGTGACGAATCGAACAGCTGACTTTCAACCAGACATGCATAAATCATAGGGAGAAAAAAATCTGGCTAATTTTCCTTTCAAGCGTTCTGTGATTCTTTTCTGTCACTTTTTATTATTCAAAAGTTCTTTTTCCAGGTTATGCGATAAGATGGGTTGCGTCTTTGGCCGCCACTGTGATCCTGGAGTCCCAGACTCGTCTGTCCGCTACAGATGGCACGTCGACGCTTTCATTCTTGATGATGGAGTCAATTCAGAGGTAAGTGTAAAGGGTAATTATAAAAGTGGGAATATTGAAAATAATGAATAGCTCATTGAAAACTTTCTGAACTTTCGTTATTATTGAGTCATTCAAGGTGTACTGGATCTTTGAACATTTTCATTTCCATCAAAGAACGGAATCACAAAAAAAACGAACAATAAAGAAGAACTCAAGTGTGTCAAGACAGACAAAAACAAGCGTGGACTTTTTTCGTGAAAATACAATTGTGTCTTCATCCACGCCAACCATTTCCTTGTCACTTCTGACATCACTTCTTCTTCTTCTTTCCTCCTTCTCAAATCCCATCCATCTATTTTCATCTCATTCCAATTCCAGATTCGTCGAGGTGGAATCGTCTACGTCGCCGACGAGGCAATTGTCTACCGTCCAAGACGTTTTGATTGCTCAAAGAAGGGAGGATCCTACACGGCTGAGATTTTGAATGTTCAGAAGACTAGCAAGGGAAAGACGTACACTCCGGATATTCGGAATAAGGTAGTGGAAAGAGTGTGAGGATACGAGTAGTGAAAATGTGGAATTTTCAGAACCACCGAACGATCAAGCGCAATATCATCTGGATCGAGGTGATGGAGGGAGAGATTGCACAGACGATGGGATTGGTGACTGTTGGAGATGTTCATAAGGTTAGTGAGGATTATGAGAAGTATTAGCGATAATTGCAAAGTTTCATCGAGCTCTATTGAAAAGATGTCTGAAAATTGGAATTAGAGCTTTCCTGTTTCTTCTCGAGGTCAATTGAAACTAACAATAATTTTTGTGAATTTCCTAATCACAAATCATACATGTGATCCGGGCTTTTTTGAGCCTCCGCGGGCTTTAATTTTCTCTACTTCAAACTTGAAATTTTTGGTCGATCTTTATACAAAAATGTAGAACTCAATGAGATCTATGAATTGGTACTAAAATCATTCAGATTGCCTGTCTCTTTATTTGTCTAAAACTTGTAAAACACCCGGGCTGAAAACGCGAACCCGAGCGTTCTACAAGTTCTAGACAAAAACTGATACAGGCAATCTGAGTGATTTTAGTACCATTTCATAGATCTCATCGAGTTTTACATTTTGGTATAAAGATTGACCAAAAATGTTGAATTTGAAGTTGAGAAAATTGAAGAACCGTGAAGGCCTAAAAAGGTCGGATCACATGTATGTCACAAATTGACTTTGAGGAGAAACAGGCAAGCGGGAGAGCTCAAACTTTCAACTTTCAGCCATGTTTTGAAAATCCCTAATATTAGGATCTTCAGAAAATCGAGTAGTTACTAACTTGAGAAAACATTCTTCCATAAACAGGCGACGCAAGTGTTATCAAAATGTCATAATTTTCCAATTTCAGATCTACGACGACATCTGCGACATCATCAGCAAGCACCGAGAGCGACCGAAGATTGTGCAGTACAACTCCATCGATATCGATGGAGTCGAGATTGATCCAGTTTAATCAAAAACTCAAATTGAATGAGAAACAGTTCATTGGAGACAATTAGGGTTATCGAAAATTGAAAATGAGTTTTCAGTTTTCCTTAAACCAGATTTTTCTCCTAGAGCTGTCTCTCCCACGGCCATAATTTCTCTCGATTTCTCACCGTAACTTGTGTATCTCTATGAACAAAACGTTGACTTTATTTGGTTAAATATTCCCCCGATGCTTCGTTGTAAATCCTTCTTCCTGCATAGTTTCGCATTTGCATTCTAGTCTTTTTTCCTACCGTACTGTACCTGTTCATGCATCTTGTCAAACATTTTTCTCCCATCTTTTCTCATCCTAAATACCTATCCCGGATAGTTCCAATCATTGTGGTTAAGCAAACGCTTACTGGTTTCATCTTCATAACCACTAAAACAAAACAAAACAAAAAAACAAAAAAAAATCATGCACCCGAAAACAAAACAAAGAATTTCAACCCCTTCCCTTCTCCCCAATTTCCTTTGATTGTCTCACTTTGAATTATAATTGAAATAAAACTGATTCTGGCAAAAGATAATAGTTCATTGGCAAATTGAATAACTATACTCGATTAGTTTTTGATTGACGATAATTTACAGATCGGTTGACGAAATAATCAAATGATCGGAAAAGCGGATTTTTCGGTTTGCACGGACCGACACCAGCAATTTGTAGACGCTTTTTTCCGGTTCCTCGTCTCATCTGACGACATTTCGCCTGGAAAGTGTATAATTTCAGCTTCAGATCCGGAAACTAAAATAAATTATATACTAGCTTTTGTTCTCACTTCTGACTGGCTCTACCCAGTCAAGCACAAGGTTTCTGACTGCTCCCCCGCTTGGAAACAAGATTTACCTAATAAAATTTGTTCGATGAACTAGACTGTCAGACTCGAAAAAGTTCACACGAATTCTACGTCACTGATGGGAACATAGATGAACTGCTATTGGATTATAGTTCGAAATATCTCATCAAAAAATAGCAACATTGGCAGATTTGGGGACGTCATCATAGTCATCATGAGGGTGCCTACAGACTCCAGACTATACGAGTGACGATTTCACACCTTGCTAAAGTGATCTTTGCGACCAGAATTCCGAGAGACACATCAGAAAACTGGAACTTACAACGTAGAAGGAACATATATCCGTGTGCGTTTTTCCTTCCGAATCACAAACTGTTAGCGATGTTTGACCGGCGGAACACATGTCCTCGCAGCAGACACCTGAGTAGTCCACTTCAAGAGTCTCATTTAGTCTGGAATAGGTTATAATTAGTTTGAAGTTTTTGGCTACTCTCATAAAAATAACACTGGTCCCTCCCCTCCTTAGGCTAAGTTTCTGTTCAGACACAAAAAATCACAAAATCAGAGTATGAACTGTTGGATTACTCATAAATCCCAAAAAAAAGTTAACGAAATTCGTATTTTGTATATTGATGAGTACTGTGATTCACTTTAATCCATCAGAAAGAAAGTGAAAATTGTGATGGTCACAATCTGGGTTACTGTAGATTTGTGAAAAACCGACTCACTGATTCTTATGATAGCACTTGGAGTTTAAAAATGTGCAAAAATTAGCATGCGTCTGACCCTTTTTGTCACATACTGGATTCCATTCTGTTGGACATGGAGCAGTACAAGAGCATCTGAAATTTCATATTCCAATCTAAATTTAGAAGCACGACGAACTAACTTTTCTTGACTTGAATCCATTGTAATATGATTTTTGAATAACTTGAATTCTATGCACTGCCTCTCTTCAAATTCACATATTGATTGATACATCTGAAATTCAAGGTCTCATATTCCGACGTTCCCCTATAATTAGCTACCTGTCCCTCTGCACAAACTGGCTGCTCAAACATATTACAGTATCTCGCCGAACAACATGATCCCTCATAGAGAAGTGCCAAATCTGAAAATATGTGTTATGTACTTTGTGATTCACCATCATATGTCCTCGATAGCTTGTTTGTTGGTGTGTATCTCGGAGATTTATCAGAAACCAGTTTCATTTCACCGCTAGAAACTATAATATTATGTGATTTTGTGACTATAAACATAATAGGAAATTTTTCCTGTTCCCGACATTGCTCCAGATGAGAACCAATCCAATCTTGGGATTAGGAAATGCTAAAGCAAAAGCTTAACAGAAAAAAGTAAAACAAAACTGGACTATGGTTTTGACACTGACCTTTCTTGGTTTCCTGTGCACATTGAAAGACACACATGTTCGAATAGGTATACTGATATGGTCCGTCCCTTACACAAACTGGATCTATTTCTGGAACACATGTGCATGTTGAGTTGGGCTCTCTTCGGTATGGAAACGCAATCCTTGTTCTGAAATTAGTTCAAGTTCAACTGTGAAACCTTTGGAGTACATTCTACAATCCTCAGACAAGAATCTCTTTTATGATTGTGTTTTGTGATATAATATGTCTGACAAGAGCCAAAGATCTGAATGTGCTAGTTCAAACATATATGAGGATTAGTACACTCTCATTATGAGTATTTTTTTCTATTTCTAGTTATGACATTTAGATGAGTTGGAACACCTTCTGAATCACTTCTGACTTGTATGATTTTTGGCTTCTTAATGTGATTTGATTGAATTTAACAGCTACACAAGGATCTCAGTGATGTTTCAAAACTAAACTAGAATTTTTCCTCTCCCCTGTTTGACCACTGTTACTTTGAATTTAGACATAAATATTCTGTACACAAGGAAAAAAATTTGCATTTCATTTTGTTTTCAAGAATTGAAAAATAACAAAAGCAAAATAATGAACGAAGTCTGACTGCGAAGGCGTTTGAACCGGAGATCAACTTACTGTGCAACTTGAAAGAGACAAAGTAGAACGGTAATTCGGAGTGCCATACTTGGGGCAGTGGGAACAAAAGAGAGAACGAGTGTCACCCGAAGAGCCCAACCAATTCTTCCTTGTGATCCAATATTCTCCTTGTTTCCCGGGAGAAGAGGGCGGCGTGATGCGGGCGCGCAAACAACGTGAACTCGCCGTTCACTTTTCTTCTATATCCCCTTCCCGTGCGGGAGGAGGAGGTGAATGTCTTGCACCAATAATACTGTGTTCAATTCCTGTGTCTTTCATCGAGTCGATTTGCATACAAGCTACGTCAGTGTTTCAAGAGGGTCTGGGCCCCTGAACTTGATGAATGCGAACGCACTGCTCAGCGCGAATATACTTGTTGATATTCTCATTAGGCACTTATCCCAAAGCATGACCGAGCAAATAATAATTCGAGAGATATAGAGAGAAGGCAACATTTTATGGAAATGTTGTATAGGATCACATTCCGAAATCACGACACTCATAGTATCTAAATAGTCAGAGGAAAATTCTTGAGAATCATACTTTGGATCCGGGCCGAAACGGGCGGCGCGGGCTGGCGAATTCCTCACCTCTAAATTGTGATTTTCAAGTCGAAATTTATATGAAAATGTAGAACTTGATGAAATCTACAGAATGATAGTTAGAATATCTGAATTCCATGTCTACATTTTCCATAAAGCGCACGGGCCTGGCCGGGCCGAAATCTCCGGCCCGTGTGCTTTTCGACGTTTTATGGAAAATATAGACACAGAATTCCGACATTCTAACTACCATTCTGTATATCTCATCGAGTTCTACATTTTCAAATAAATTTCGATTTGAAAATCTCAATTTCGAGGTGAGAAATTTGCCGGCCCACGTCGTCCTGGATGACAAGTCTGTTGAGAATCCCCGAATTAGGAAAATACAGTATGCAACAAAAGGACATCGATGTTTCATGGTTTGAACTCAAACTCCTTGTTTTCTAAATAAAAATATATCTGACAAAGAACCATCTCGTGTTGTGTGGAGATAAATCACTGATCAGTGTCACTTGGAAAAAAAGACTCAATGATCAGAATTTTGAACATTTTTGTTTCAATTTTTGTTTCTGCTTATGTGTGGTCTACAACCAAATCATATTTGTTTGCATCTCGAAATTAAAACCCAAAAAATATGGTCTGATCAAAGTTGCAGTGGTAAACAAGAGCATGTCTCATCGAATGAGTTGGTTACAGATCCCTTTGATCCCCTTTTGAAAATAGTAACTTTCAAAAAAGGGTACGCAAACTGTGCTTGGATTCAGGAAGTGAAACATCAGATTTCAACACTAATTGAGTGGTACACTAGCCACCTTTCCTAGAAGTTCATATATCACCGAATTACCACTTTTTTTGCATTAGATGGTGCAATGTGTCCCCGGGCACAAGTTACCTCACTCTGACACATCACACAAAAAAAAATAAACTTTCTGACGTTTAATCGAATACAATTCAATCATCGGACACTGGATTCAATCATGTTGCAGAACAAAAGTGCGGAGGATGATATTGAGCCCCATCAATAGTTCCTGGTTCCCTAGGATCCCAAAGATCTTCTTCTTATCAGAGGTTCGAAAGTACAGTACATAAAAAAACTTAAGTTCCTTGATGACATCACTGATGTACAATATAGTTTGGCTGTCTGGTTTATGCGTGTTCGGTGACTTAAAAATCGAATTAGTCTCTTTTTCTGTGACCGCCGATTCTGAACACCGAAGTCTGTATCCGTCGCTGTCCGTTGAAAAAAAAAGTGTGTTTGTTGTGGTTTTGACTTGCAACATGTGTTCCTGGTTGGTATCAAACTTGACAATTCGACCATTTAATTTAATACCACTTTCGATTTGGAAGAACTTTCGTGTGACAATTTAAAAATAAAATCAAACCGTTCGGCACATTGCTTATCAACCAGGAACTAAAATTTTCTCTTCCGCAGACAACAATGTTTGAGAAAAACCGAAAATCCAAAGAGCTTTTTTCGTGAAAACTCGGTTTGATCTTGATGTTCAACAACTGACCCCCATTATAGATGCGAGGGTGTCTAATTATAATATGAAAAAAACAAAAATTTTTAGAAATTTGAACGGAGGTAAGAAAAGTTTTTTCGTTCTGTTTTGAAAACAATACGATTCTTAGAAATTTAGAAATTTTCATTCAAATGAAAATAATATTGTTCTTCGAAACCACTAGCGAAGTACAGTAGGACAGAATTCCTTCCTCATTTTTGCGACATTTCACAATAATCTAAACAACACCAACACTAACACAAATTCAATCAAGTTTTTTATGGCCTTGCTCCTAGTTAACCGTGAAATTGAGTGGGTCGCGATAAGTTTAAACATCTAATTGGCCAAACTCAATTATGCACGGACACTTGTAGCTGGACCCCGTAGTTTGTGTTTGAACTGGAGCCTTTGGATGACTTTGGGCTCTCAGAAGATGCACGTGAAACAGAGAACATTGTTGCTGAACAACGCCTTTTCCTGGAAATGGAGACTTATAGGATTAGCAAAAGGTTTCCTTTTAATGTTCAAAAAAGGAAAAAAAAAGTTTTCAAGAGTAGGCTCGAAATTGATGTTCTTAATCCTAAAATTATTGTCTAGATGTCCTCGAGATGCTACTACTCATATTGACCCTACTGAACGAGGTGCCTAACATTCTGATTTGTGATTCCCGGGGATATAGTGTAGTCTGACGTGAGATCAAAGTATCAAACAGAAACACAGCCTACAAAACACGGATGTCTGGATTAGTACAAATGTTTCAAGTCGCTTTCAGAAAATGATAAATTATGATAATATTTGAAATTAGGAATAAAGACCTGATATCTTCCTGCGGATCTTATCAAATCCAGAAGCGCATCGATCATGTCACAAACCATAAATAGTGACCGAACGTCCGTTTGTTTCGCTGATCCGAACACTTGCAAAAAGGTTTACACTTTCCGGGAAAACGACCACCCACTTATAGCAGACACATCCCAGTGATCCTGATGTACGTGACAAATTACATTATAATCCCCTTGTCAAGTTTTGCATATAGAATCCTTACACCCCTCAAACAATAACCCTCTGAAAAGTTGTCCGAAAGGTGGTGAAATACAAGTGAAGAACCATCGGGAACATGAAGCATTAATCCTAGAAGGATATTAGTTTTTGATAGTTGTTTATTATTCGAATTTATTTCCATTCATGGATAGGTTTCAACGAAGGACTTCATGTGTACTCCCATGATCTGAAATCTTACAACAAGTCAAGTGTTCCACAACTAGATCAAATTCTGAGTCAATGGGATACTGTAGAAAATGGGCAGAAATTATTAAAATGGCATCACAGATCAGAAGTGTAAATATCGTATCCCTCGCATATCTAATCACACAAATTTGGCGAGGTGAAAATTTGAAACCAGAATAAATATAAAGATATAATTTCACATATCATCTTCCGTCACAATTTCCTTTATGGGAGCATTGGAACACTACCAATTCACTTGAACCAGTTTCATACAAAATTGGTCTTCAGATTTCGGAAATTGGGACTACAGTTCACCACCATCTAATATTCTCGGGATACGTCACCACTTGGAACGTCATCACTTTCACAGCAAAGTTCTTGGACAATCCGGAGAATAATGGAAGTTTTCTTTTCACATTTTACACACTTCTTATGCTGTTGCTACGCTGAACTCTAAATTAGTACGGTTTCAAGTGACCATCGGCAGTCTTTCGACGATCTTGACGTCACGTTCAAATTAGCTATGGCTACACTTGTTTTTTTTTCAGTTGTCGACCGATCACGCTCTGAGTGTTGACTGTCAGGAGGTACTGTAATCAGAACCGCTCAATGAACTGTGGTACACATCGGAATCAGAATCCATGAACGTCATCATAAACCTAGACCAGCGGTTCGCAATCAGTCTCAGCAGATTTTCATTACAGTTCTTTGTTGCATCACTAGAAACGAGATTTACCGCTTAGCTCATTATAAAAACCATCAAAAGTACATGCCCATCTCTATATATAACACACATAACCGAGTGTACTGCCATCGGTTGCAAACCGTTCGCCCCTCCTTCTTCTGTAAATTCGGATCCTGAATTTGCAACAGTCATTTTTCTGTTGTGTTCACTGTATTTCAGTAGAAACTACATAGTAGTGCACGTCACTTTGCTGACTTTAATTTTGTCAATCTCGGGAACGTCGTCTGATTCAAGGAAAAAGGAACATCAGCAGCCAAATGTGATTCATGGTGTTTAGAAATGTGTTAAACTCATTAGTACTACCCAATAGTTTTTTCTCGAAACTCCGCCCATTCTAGTCTCTCTCAGAGCACAGGGGTTGTCCTGTGAAAACAGAAGAAGCTTAGGAATTGACCGAAACACCGTAGTCTGCCTCCTCTTTTTTCTTGACCAAGTTCCACACGCTCCGCCCACTTTTCAGCTCTAAAACACAGCCGATTTTTCTGCAAGATAATTAGAATCAAAGAGCGGTATCACAAGAACCGATCCGCCCAAAACCGCCTTTATAAGCTCGGCGAAAACGAGAACGCCCCTCGTTCAGCCCCAAAACTTTCCTAAGGCCAATCTTCTCCTATTCTTTTCATCTTCTCGACACTTTTTCAAACCATTCTTCTCTAACTTTTTCAATCTTGGTATCACAGCTGCCCCCAATCTGTACTACCGTTCGCAATGGAGTCTCTTGTTGTGCCAATGAATGTTGAAGTCTATCGATGGAAGAAGAGTTCGATTCATGATATTGCAAAGGTAGGTAGACCATTAGTGGACATGTCTCAAGACTTTTTTGTTTTTGTTTGTTGACTAATATGAGTAGACAGAATTACAATTCATGTTCCGGTTCGTTAAAACTCTCACCTTTGTTGCCATCCAAATCTACTTTACTAATTTGTGTTCGATCACCTCTGACCAGTGTTGATAGGTCATCTGAAACTCATCAAGTGATTCTCAAACAAAATAGATTAAAGTTTTTCTGACTTTTCCCCGAAAAAAGTTTTATTATGAGGAAGTGTTCGCCTAGGCTGCAATATCTTCCTGGTTGTTTCAGAGAGATTAACGTTTACGTGACTTTTGCTACATTTTTTTCACAACAAATACAGTTTTTTCTTCAGGCCCTACAATATCGTTTCCAAACTCTCAGTCTCGGGAATATCAGAGAGCATGAGTATTTCAGCAAAAGTAAGTGATTAAAATCGTTGTAGTTCATTACCGTATGCTTTTTAGAATTCGATGAGTTTCTTCTTCCAATTGGAAGACATGGTCTCACTGCTGGATGGCTCATTGATTCTCTAGGACAATCGGTAATTCATAATGATATCAAAAAGATCAGTTGTAAACAGCTCGGATACGATGGCTTTGTTTCTCAAATAATGCGAGTATATGTAGAATTCACCAACAACCGGACAGAAAAAGTACGTTCAATATACGGTAGTCTGAAAAACAAGACTTTTTGTTTTCAGTTCATTGTGAAAATGCCAGAGACTACAAACATTAGAGCAGCCCTTGAAATGACAACACAACAGAAAATGCCTGATGGTGCTGATGAGCAGTTCATCGGAGGATTGACTAAATTCTTCAATAGAGAAGTCGACTTCTACCTTATGGACAAAATCCCAGGATTGAGACTTCCAAAGTGTTTCCATTCTCAACAATGGGACCACGGTAAAACCACGGGCGCTATTGTCATGCAAGATCTGGAAGGAATGGTCAGTGTACCGTACTATGAGTCTCTCAACCTGCAACAACTTGCTTCTGTCGGATCCCAATTGCTGAACCTTCATGTGTTTTCAATTGGATTGAGTGATGAATGGAAGGAGCGTTTCCCATTCCCAATGGCCATCATTGATACCGTATCTAACATGACTGATATTGTCAAACTCTATGTTTCTCGAAATCCAGAGCTTGAGGAGGCATTCTCAAAAGTTGAGAAGATGTACACCTGCAGAGAACTTTTTGTTCGTGTTCTTCGTGACTCTCATTTGGATTTGGGTGAGTAAAAAATAACATGAGATTTTATAGGAACTCAGTAATTACAGGAATCGACGAGTTCCTTTGCCATGGAGATCTCTGGTTCTATAATCTGATGTGGATCCCAACTGTCGTTGGAAGTGAGGAGGCTTCAAATCATCTTGGAGCCATCATTGACTGGCAAAACATTCACACTGGAAGTATTGCTGAAGATTTCTGCCATATGCTGACATTCTGCTGCGACGCTAACACCAGACGTGTAGCTGAGAAAATGTTCCTACCGTACTACTTCAAGCAGTTGAAAGCTAAAGCAAGAGCTGCGGGAAAGAAGTTGAATATGACTTTGACCCAATTTCTGAGAGCATATCGTCGTAACTTTATTGTTCATGCTCTTCATTTACCATTCATAACTTCAATCATGCTTTGCGTTAAACCTGCAGATGATAAACAAGTTCAGTACGATAGAAATCAGGTAAACTATATTTTCATAACAGACCGATATATGTTTTTAATATTTCAGCAACTTCTTCAAAAAGTAATCGGAGCATGGGAAGACGCCCTTGAGATTTTGAACGACGAGTATCCAGATTTCAGTTTCTAATTCTCTACAATTGGATTCAAACCGCATGTATACTCTTGTTCATACGTATTAGTCTTCCTTGATTACTTCTTCCAAAGATACTCATTTCATGTCGCTAGAAAAACCCGTCATCACTGCTCTCCTAAGGTTCTGCAACCCTCCGGTATATTTTGTTCCAACAAACGATCTCAACCTGTGATCCTTTTTATTTTGCCCTTTCTGTACTTGTCCCAGACTCTTTGTCTATTCATTTGTCGTGTGTTTATTTGTATTTGTACTATACCATACAGTTTTCGAAGGAAATAAAACTTATTTTGTCTTAAACGTATTCAGTTCGAAAACAATGAGTTTCTGATTTGAAATTTGAAATCATGTTTCATGATCCTCCAAACATAGGGTTTCAAAATGTACACGTCAAATTTGCAATTCGATGACAATAATGATGTTGAAAGCACAGTAGTTGAATTTAAGGATTATTTCAGAACAATTCCGAGAAACGGGATGATGTTATCTTAGGAACCAAAACTAAGGGATTTAATGTTTTTCTGCTTAGTTCATTATTAATTTCTTGAGCTTTGGCTTAGTCGGTTTTTTTATTATGATCCCTAAGCACGGAAGTTGGTTATCAATGATGGGATTAGAGGTTTGGAATGGTTGCAACGGATTTATCATCTTGTGAAACATCACAATCGTAGGGGTACAATGAGAAAATATTTTATTGGAGAAAGAAGATTTTACAAGGAAGTTTTAGGGAAATCGTCATTTTCCAGATTCGCTTATCGTTTTATTAACAGAGTTTGAAGGAGGATTCCGGCCAAAATGAGTTCACGGTTCAATCGATGCAAAATTTCATGCTGTTTCCGAATATCACAATAAAAACGGTCCAAAATTCGTCTCAGACCCAAAAAAGGTCGTCGAAGTTGCAAAGAAGGTATCCCTCCTGGCCTAACTGGTCATGTTTTCCAGGTGGATTACAATTTTCGCACTGTCCACGCGAAAAGTTAGGCCAGGAGGGACAACTTTTTGCAACTTTGACGGCCTGTTTTGGTTCCTGAGACGACTTTTTGAGCGTTTTTATTGTGATATTCGGAATCAGCATAAAATATTGCATATATTGAACTATAAACTCATTATGCCCGGAATCCTCCTTTAATTAAAATTACCGGGTTGCTGAAAAAAGGATCTTGATTTATTACAATACTCACCAAAGTGTTCTCAAGGCAAAGATATGCATCATCAAAATCTTTTATCTCGAAAAACATCAAATTCACGATCGAGAAACAATGTCAAAGTAACAAATAACCAGGCGATCAAAATCAGATAGGAATAACCTCCGATTTTCTTCAAATTTGCAGTTTTTTATTGTATTAACGATGTTGAAATTATTTCCGATTGAAAAAATGAGTTTCCCTAGAATTAAAAATAATTTTTCTACGAAAAAATCATAGTTTGTAGCATGCTAAAATTGTTTTGAGAGCTTGTTCAAAAATGTGGAATCAAAAGTTGGAAACAGTATGGAGGCGATTCCGATGATTGATCTTTGATAAAAAAAAAAGATATTTGGGCGAGTTTTGTGTTTGTCAACAACATTTTTCAAATGCTCATACGTTCAGAAATGAAACTTCACCATGTTATAGTTAAACTCCCTATTCACCAAAACCACTAACGAATGAGAAGTTCGAATAAAAACACTCCAAACATGTACTTAAAGTTTCCAAAAGAACCGGTCTAGTAAAAGTGCAAAAATACTCCTCTTCTTTTTCTGTTCCATCCTCCTCAACACTTTTGAAAAACAAGTATTGCAAACCTAATAAAAAGCAAAA
The DNA here is from genome assembly GCA_963966625.1 of Caenorhabditis zanzibari. Classification (NCBI taxonomy): domain Eukaryota; kingdom Metazoa; phylum Nematoda; class Chromadorea; order Rhabditida; family Rhabditidae; genus Caenorhabditis; species Caenorhabditis zanzibari. The sequence goes on from OZ016473.1 coordinate 11,905,565, forward strand.
TGTTACACTTCTTCCACTGTCTGCTGTGATTTCATTCTTCCTTTCTTTTTCTTCTTATCCTCATCTAGGACAGTCCGTATCCGTACACCAAACTATCAATCCGTCTACTACCCCCCTTTCCGAAAGTATTGGCCCCCAGTAAAACTTGAGCGAGGTCATCCGTGTGATCTCATTCTTCTTTGGACCGCTCACACGCAGACACCGTGGAACTGTCTGTCTGTCTGTATGCATGCCGATGTATGGCCTTGGGATATCTCTACTCATTATCCTCCGGTGGTCGACCCCGTTCTACTTTTTCTTACTTGTACCCGTAAAAGGTTTTCTATCCGTTAACCACCCGACATTTCTCGTTTCTCACCTCATACACCAAATTCCAAATTCCTATCTTTCATCAATACGAAAGCGTTTTTTCCACATTTTGCTGTTCTTTTTTCTATGTCGCCTAATATTTTTCTACTTTCCAGATGCCAGATTTTCTGTGGAGCATTTTACAGTTCGTCTGTTACTCATATTTATGTGTGCGGGTGCTGAAATTCCTATACATTATATTCAAAAGCTTCCTAGTGCATTTCATAACACCGAAGCACGATTTGGAGTATCTAAAAGACAGTTGGACTGGTAAGGGAATTACCGTTTATAACAAAAAATAATTCTTGTGTTTTTTTTAATTTTTTAATTTTTCACTTTTTCATGTAGTTGAACTTTAGAAAAATAATATGGAAAAGTTACTCTAGCCTAACTTGAGTTAAAGTTAAAAACTGACTCTGTATACTACAAAAATGAACAAAAATTGCAACTTTCATTCAACACAATTCAACATTTCAGTGATCACCGGAGGTACTGATGGAATCGGAAGAGCATACATCGAGGAGCTCTGCAAGGAGAGAGGTCTACGAAAGTTCTACATGATTGGAAGAAATATCAACAAGCTAAACATCACTAAGAAAGAGTTGGAAGAAAGATATGGATGCGAAGTTCAAGTTCACGTCCATGATTTTGAGAAAGATGACTTGAACGATCTCCCCAAAGACCTCTCTACGATGGATGTTGGAATTCTGAGTATGATTTCATAACTTTTTCATAGAATCACCGAAAATTTACAGTCAACTGCGCCGGAATCGCTCCACATATTATTGGAACTCTGACAGAGCTTCCAGAAGGATTAGCATCCACTATTCTTCGTGTTAACTTGATGTCTTCTGTGAAGGTAAATTCTATTCGGATTCATAATTTAGGTAAATGTTTAAATTCAGATGACCGAGCTTGTGATGCCAAACATGAACAAGAAGAAACAAGGTATCATTGTGAATATCTCATCGATGACTGTAAGTTTTGATTGAAAATCTTGAACTCGATATTGTTTATAGGGATGGCGACCACTTCCATATTTGAGCTCGTATCCAGCAAGCAAAGCTGCTCTTTCATTCTTCTCCGATTCGCTTTCTGATGAGTACCGTGGAACTGGAGTTCGGGTTCAGGTATGAAAATTTCAAAAAGTTTAGAATATTGAAAGAAATTTCAGTGCCTCATTCCAATGCTCGTTGCCACCAAAGTCGCCTCCTATGAAGCCGAAGAGGCCAACAACATCTTCGTCGTCACTCCGGAAAATTTTGCAAAGCAAGCCGTCAGAATTATCGGAACCACTTGGGAAATCACAACTGGATGTATTCAGCACGATATTCAGGTAAGATAATAGGAATATAAAATTAAAAATAACCATAATTTGATATTTTTCAGGTCGCCTTTGGAACTCTCTTCTCGTTCTGGTTCTTCAAAGTTTTGTTTGTGCCAGTTGTGATGCTCGGAGTCCACAAACATCGTGTTGCATCCTATCAAGCTAAGAATGTCACTAGAAAAAACAACTAGGCCAATAATCATATCATATTTTTTCCTACTGTTTTTTATTTCTTGTTGAATCATATTTCTATATAATACAGTTTTTCCAATTTGACACCTTTACAATATATTTTTCCCAATGAGCAGAAAAAAATATCTTGAATCAGCACAAACCACGTCACATTCTACTTTGTACAATTCGATTCGTTTCCCAAGAATAGGAATCATCTTTGTTGCGATAAGGCTTTCGTATGCTTAGTCAGCTCCCTTTCCTCGTATTGGAAACATGAGTCACATGTGGTTTGTGAGTGAGGAAAACGGAGAAGTGTCTTAAAAATGCAATTGCGAAACCAGCACCAATTTTCTTCTTATTCTTCTTCCGATTTCAACTGCTTGTCCGAACTTGTTTTCCAATCATTATCCCTCCTCCGCACAACTATTGATTTTCTCCCTCCAGGCTAATAATAAATAAGCGGTCGATGAGCGCCTTCGAGTTTACAGCCGATCCTCTGTTTGCGTGAACCTTCTCTTTCTTGCCCATCACTCTCAGAGTGAATGGCGATCATGGAGACGCAGAAACGAAAAGACATTTTGCTGTCGTTTGAATGCTCTCCACCCGATGGGTCGCCGGCGACGGCGGAAGGCCCCCGTTGAGCCCCTCGTTTTTCTGTTGACCTCCTCTTTCTCACAACAATAACACTTATTCTCTCTTTTTATCCTGTCCTGCGAAAAAAAAAGACACTTTTATTATTCTCACCTTTTTCTCTGTTTTCTGAATATCCAATTTAGGTTAGCAGTTGGTCTTACTCATATAGAATCACGTTAAAAATAAGTAACTAGTGGAAGAACATACGGGCGCATAATTTGTGTTATTCTAGGCCACCTAGTTCGTTCGCGCGGTCATTTTTGTTTGTTACTGACCAGTGACCATCGTCCTTCCGCACCCTCATTAGTTCGTTGCCCTCTTTGTCCTCACATACCTCTTCATAGGCTCCCCTTTTTTCGAATTCATTGATTTTTTTCTTTTGGACCTGCTACAACTTTATATTACTTTTTCTGGATTTGCTAGAACCTTAAGAACTGTTTTTCAGAATGTCAGAATTCTCTCAAACCGCCTTGTTCCCATCGCTTCCTCGGACTGCGAGAGGAACAGCTGTGGTTCTTGGTGAGTGAAACTAATTATTATGCCAGTCTTAATCATTGTTAGTGCCGGCTGAGTTTCCCTGATTTTTTGGCTGCGATATCTTGGCACGAAAATGCTACAGTAATATATTAAGATTTAAAGGAACATATCCTGATTTTCAGGTCAATTTTTTATTTTTTCTTGTTTTTCGAACGATTTTCAATAAATTTCGAAGTGAAATGTTATTTTTGCTCCGAAAGTTACATTTCGCTCCAAAATTTGTTCGAAAAACACGACAAATTAGAAAATCGAACCGAAAATCAGGGTATGTTCCTTTAAATTTTAATATATCACTGTAGAGATATCGCAGCCAAAAAATCCGGTAAATTCAGCCAGGACTGACATTGATTGAGACTATCATGATATTAACAACACTCATTCTATCAATTTTTCAGGTAACACTCCCGCCGGTGACAAAGTTTTGTATTGCAATGGAACCTCGGTTTACACATGTCCAGTGAGCAATCTCACCAACACCGAAATTTACACCGAACACTCTCATCAAACAACCGTCGCCAAAACCAGTCCAAGTGGCTACTATTGCGCTTCTGGAGACATCCATGGAAATGTTCGTATTTGGGATACCACTCAAACTACTCACATCTTGAAAACCACTATCCCAGTGTTCTCGGGACCGGTGAAAGATATCGCCTGGGATAGCGAAAGCAAGAGAATCGCTGCAGTTGGAGAAGGTCGTGAACGATTCGGACATGTTTTCTTGTTCGATACCGGAACTTCCAATGGAAATCTTACTGGGCAAGCTCGTGCGATGAACAGTGTGGACTTCAAACCATCTCGTCCATTCCGTATCATCTCTGGATCTGATGATAACACTGTTGCTATCTTCGAAGGACCACCATTCAAGTTTAAGAGCGTGAGTTTTTTACTGTGATATAGTAAAACGGACTCACTATCTTTTAGACATTTGGAGATCATACTAAATTTGTCCACTCCGTGCGATTCAATCCGGATGGATCCCTATTTGCTTCAACTGGAGGAGACGGTACCATTGTGCTGTATAATGGAGCCGATGGAACCAAGGTTGGAGTATTCGAAGACGATTCATTGAAGGGAGTAGCTCACTCTGGAAGTGTTTACGGTTTGACTTGGAGTCCAGATGGATCAAGAATCGCATCTGCATCAGCGGATAAGACAGTGAAGATCTGGAATGTCTCCACACTGAAAGTTGAGAAAACTGTCACCATCGGATCAAGAATCGAGGATCAACAACTTGGAATCATCTGGACTAAGCAAGCACTAGTCTCCATCTCCGCCACTGGATTCGTCAATTTCATAAATGCTGAGCTTGGAAGTGTGGATGAGACTAGATACGGACATAACAAGGCTGTCACTGCTCTTGCCACGAGTGCTGATGGAAAAACTCTTTACAGTGCCGATGCCGAAGGACATATTAGTAAGTTTTTTTCATATTAACTAAATGAAAAACTGTTACTTTCAGCTTCCTGGGAGACTGCAACAGGAAAGTCCAATCGCATCTTCCCAGAAATTCATGCAACCATGATCACTGGAATGAAATCGACCTCCAATGGAAACTTGTTCACTGTCAGTTGGGATGATCATCTCAAAGTTACCCCTGCAGGCGGATCTGGAGTAGACTCGACCAAGGTTGTGAGCAACAAGTTGTCTTCTCAACCACTTGGACTCGCTGTTTCTGCCGATGGAGATGTTGCTGTTGCTGCTTGCTACAAACACATTGCTATCTACTCCCAAGGAAAATTGACTGAAGTTCCAATTGGATTCAACTCCTCCTGTGTTGCTCTTTCCAGTGACAAGCAATTGGTTGCTGTCGGTGGTCAAGATTCGAAGGTTCATGTGTATAAATTGTCCGGATCAAGTCTCTCTGAAGTGAAGACAATTTCTCATGCTGCCGAAATTACCGCTGTGGCTTTCTCAAACAATGGTGCTTATCTTGTAGCTACCGACCAGTCCAGAAAGGTAAGTCATTATCTGATAGTGCTCAAAAACTACGATTCTTATTTTAGGTCATCCCATACACGGTTGCTAAAGATTACGAGCCCACTCACTCTCACTCCTGGACTTTCCATACCGCTAAAGTCACTTGTGTTTCCTGGTCTCCAGACAATCTCCGCTTGGCGACTGGATCCTTGGACAACAGTGTTATTATTTGGAACATGAACAAGCCCTCTGATCATCCAATTATCATCAAAGGTAACTTTCGAAAACTATGACGTAATAAAAAAGACACATGTTTTCCAGGAGCCCACGCAATGTCTTCGGTCAACTCTGTTCTCTGGTTGAATGAGACCAAAGTCGTTTCCGCTGGACAAGATTCGAATATCAAGTTCTGGAATGTTCCGATGTAAATTCTGAGAGTGTTTTGATTTTAACAATTGTATTTTATCATTGATTTTCTTATCTAATTATTTTCTCTTATGTGCTCACTGTGAGTACTATCATCTCGTTCACAGCCTTAATTACAACGCGTAAATAAATTTTCTTGGTGCATAGAAACAGTCCCTTACAAGAGCCTGAAACATTTTTGTTTGAAATAGACAGAAATAAATGGAAGACTGACATCTAATTGGCAGGCAAACTATTGTAATTGTTGCATCAGGTGCAGAAATTGATAAGAGTATAGAATTGTGTAGTTTTGTTTTTTTTTGACAGAAAACAGAAACATTAATTTATCTAATGAGAAGTTTTATTGAGACTACTTCAAATAAAACACAGGAAAAAGAGAAAATGATCAATAAGCAGTGCAGGCAACTGGGACCTTGACGGCCTCGACGTAGGAGACTGGGAAGTCGGCCAAGTCAACGATGTTCTGCTCACGAGCCTCCTTCAAGTAGCGACGGGCGTTGCTGCTGTGACGTGGCATGCAAGTGTAGCGGATCTTCTTGGAGGTGGTCTTCTCGGATTCGGATCCACGACGGCATTGGGTGACTGGCTCAACGGAGAAGCAGATACGGTGGGAGAACTCCTTGATGAGGGTCTTCTCAACAGATTCTGAAATTTTGAACGATGAAGTGGTGATTGAGATTTCAGATGATTCTTACTGTTCTCAGATTCCTCCTCGTATTCGTTGTCGTATTGGGACTCCTCTCTCTTCTCCTCTCTGTTCCACTTGTTTCTGTAGTTCTTCTTCTCGGAAAGACGATCGTTCTCAACCTCGCACTCCTGAAATTAATAAAATGTTCAGAGTTGATTATTATTCGAATGTATTACCTCGTTCTTGAGAAGGTAAGAGCGGTGGAACTCCTCAACATCTTCGGTCTCGTAGTTGTCAGCGGTCATGAACTCGTTGTCATTGTCTCCGTCGTTGTTTCCGCAAAGTCCGCAAAGTTGGCTCTTGGAGGCAACAGATTGGAGGTTGGTCTTGATGGTGTATCCGTCGAAACGGACCTCTCCTTCTGGAAGGCGGATGACGACAAGGTTGTCTCCGAGGATTTCGATTCTGGAAATGAATAGTCAGTTTATGTTTCACAAAGTATGATACTCACTCGTATTTCTCAAGCTTGGATTGTTGGATCTTCTTTCCGTCAACCTTGACGAGGAACTCATCATCGGTCTTTTGGACGAGGATTTCTTCCTCACGACGGACAACCTTGATCATGAGCTCTTCGGAGTTCTTGTTCATCTTCTTGGCAAGAACGGCGAAAGTTGGTTGCTCAGTGCAGTCCTTGGCGACAAGGGAGAAGCAGGTGGTGATTGGGGCATTGTAGATGACGTTGTCGAAGGTGGAAATCTTGGATTGCTCAACCTTGCAGGAGGCTCCGGTCTTTTCCCAGACTTGTTGGATCATGGAACGGCGGGCAATGGTTGGGAGAACGACGCGTGGGACACGGACATTCTGGATCTCAACTTGTTGTTGTGGGGTTTGGATGGTCATGTTGACGTATTGACGGGAGAGTGGCTCAACGGTGAGTTGGAGGGTCATACGGCGCTCCTCATTCTCAACACGCTTCTCAGAAACAGTCCAGAAGTTGTAGGCCTTGACGAGGTCGAAGAGACGGGAGAAGGTGTGCTCAGCTTCTTGGGTAAGCTTGTACTCGGAGACAACGTTGAGTTGGTTAAGACGGGCAGCCTTGATCAAGAGCTCGTACTCTGGGATTCCGTTGAACTCACGCTCAATGTTGCGGATGTACTTCTTTTGTTCCTTGGATTGTTCAAGTTGAGCAGTGACAGTCATCTCGCTCTTCTTGGAAGATCCCCACTTGGCGTTAAGGGAGAGTTGGACTTCACGGTGTGGTTGCTCACGGAGTTGGCGGAGGGAAGCTGGCATTTGTGGGCGGGCAGCAAGAAGTTCGGTACGAAGAGTCCATTCCTTGTTCTCATGAGCAAGTGGGGAACGGCGGCAGTCCATCTCGACCTTGCACATACGGACCCATTGGTCGCAGACAGTGCGGAGTTCGGTGTTCCAGTAGGTTTGTTGTGGAGCCTCAAGCTTGAGGGTGATGAGGTGCTTGTATCCTTGCTCAGATTGGATCTCACGGATCATCTTGTGGAAGTATTGGCGGCGGTTCTCGGATTCGTTGTTCTCAAGATCGAATTCCTTCTCGAAGATCTTGTCGAACTTGATCTCGGAAAGATCAGTCTTCTCGAAGTTTCCAATGGTGAAACGGGCAACGAACTCAGCTGGGCGGTTCTTGTTCTCAAGGGTGTACTCGAAATCTTGCTCAGTCATGAGGACCTTTGGAAGGGACCATTGGGAAAGAAGGTTTCCTTGAGCGTTGACTTTGAGTCCGAGGACTTCGTATTGGCGGTCGATCTCTTCGGTGGCCATTTGGTGCTCAGAGTGGAAGATGGTCTTCTCCTCAGATTCGCTGTATTGGGTTTCCTCGTTCTTTGGAATGCGGAGGAAAGCGACTGGGCGGGAATAGAAGGAGACGGTGGTCTTCTTGTTCTCTGGGACAACAAACTTGTGGGTGATTTCGAGAGTGTTCTTCTTCATCTCAACAACGGATTCGAGTCTCATTGGAGAGTGGACACGGGCGGATTGGAGAGACTTGACTCCTTGCTCGAAACGTGGGCTCCAGAAGCGCATTTCGGTGATGTGGGTGGAGGCAACAGATGGGACGATGTCAAGGGTGAGACGGGCTCCGAGCTTTTGCATCTCAACAGAGATCTTTCCGGAGAAGGAAAGGACAGTTGGGAGCTTGGCGGAAATGGTGAGTGGCATTCCAATGGAGGTTGGGATTCTGCGGACAGACTCGTGGAAGTAGAGGGCACGGTGAAGTTCGAATTTGGAGTCCTGGTTCAAGAAAGAGAGAACAGACTTGATGTCGAATTCTCCATTTCTGACGTACTTCTCGAGAAGGTTGTCAAGGGTTTCCATATCGAGTGGGAGAACGATGTAGTCCATCTCCTTGTAGCGAAGGTAGAAAACGGCATGGGCGGATTGGTCATCAGTACGTTGGACACGTGGACGGATGTTCATCTTCTTGACGATCTCTTGGAGCATTTGGATTCCGGATTGGACGCGACGGGAACGGAGCTCATCAGATTGCTTTCCGTAGCGGGAGAGTCTCTCGAGAGCCTTGACGACGACTTGTTTGAAGTTTTGTTGGGAGAATCCAACTTGAGCGAGGTACTTGTTCCAGTTTCCTCCGAAGACAGACTCGAAAGAGGCTTGGATCTCCTTTGGCAAGAAAGCGTTCTTCTCGAAGATGGTGGCGAAGTCGAATTGAACTCCGGAGAGCCACTCAGATTGGAACATTGGAAGTTGAGCGTAGGTGGAGAGAATCTGTTCTTGTGGTTGGTAACGGGTGAACAGAAGAACCTTGGAGCAACGGACAGCCAATGGTTGGTAGCATGGGTTGGTGGATCTGGCGAATTGGCGAATGACGTTGTAGGTGAAGGCAGCAACGTGTTGGTTGGATTCCTTCTCCATTTGGGAGACGATGTGAGCAAGGATTGGCTCCTCTGGAAGAGTGTGCATCATTCTGAAGAGAGCGGCCATACGGAGCTCTGGCTTGTTTTGACGGTTCTTGTAGACTGGGAGGAGGACCTTTTGGATCTTGCGTGGCATGGTATCCTTGAGAAGACGAAGAGCATCAACGGCCTCAGTGCGGATAGCAAGTGGTTGACGTGGATCTTGGATGAGTTGAACGAGTTCGTTGACGGAAAGGTCGAGTCCAGCGTTTCCGAGAGTCTTGAGGGCAAGAACCTTCTCGTAGGTGGATTCAGCGGAACGGAAGAGTTGCATGAAGACGCGGACGTACTTCTCCTTGAGTTGGCGGGTGGTTGGGCGGGCCAATGGAAGGTCTTGGGTCTTGGAAGCGAATCCACGGACGACGGATCCGGCGGCAAGCCAGGCGGATTGGCGGAGTGGCTCATACTTCTCACAGAGTGGGGACTTGGCGAGCTCGATAAGAAGATCAGCGATCTCCTCGCTTGGGTAGAGGGTCTCTTGGATAGACTTGAGAAGCTCAGCAGCTCTGATTGGGCTGATGTTCTTCTTCTCGACGTGGTGGATCAAGTGTTGGATGGTGTTCTTGGTTCCGGCAATAGCCAAAGTGTTCTCGATAAGGAGTTGAACCTGAATGTTGTTTTTGTTAAATGCCAACATCACTCATTCCGTTCTTACCTTGTTCTCAGACTTGGTGTAAATCTTGGTGTGAACCTTCTTGAGCTCCTCAATGGTGCACATGCGGAAAACACGGACGGCACGAGCGATAAGGTGGACGGTTTCTGGGGTGTTCTCCTCAAGTTCTTGAACTTGACGGAAGATCTCTTGGAGTTGCTCGAACTTTTGCTCTGGGGTGATAACCTTGAATGGGTTCACCTCAGCCTTGTCTCCTTGTTGGTAGAATTGCTCCATGCGCTCCTCGTTCTTGGCAGAGTAGACAATGCTCTCCTTTGGTCCGGTGACCTGGAAAATTGAATTTGGTTATTTCTCGAAATTGTTGGATTCTATAATATTACCTTCTTGATTTCCTTGTTGATCTTGTTCTCCTCAACGAAGACGATCTTGGAGCGAGTCTCAGACTTGACGACCTCTTGTCCGTTGACATTCAAAGTGTAGACGGAGTGGACCTCGGATTGTTCCAATTGCTCGTTCTTGAAGGTGTAGGTGTAGACAGTTTGTGGCTTCACGAATTGTCCCTCCTTCTCGCATTGTTGGCACTCAGATCCGAAGCGGAGTCCGTAAGCCATCTCTGGGCGGGTGATGCACTTGTCGAAGTTGACAGATTTGGTGTAGATGGTCTTCTCTCCTTCCTCAACAATGGTGTAGGCGACTTCGCAATCTCCTTCCATGGTCTTCTCGTGGACATTGAAGAAAAGGGAGTTCTTCTCGGTTTCCATATCAGTCTCCTCTCTGTTCATCTCGTCCTTTGGAGCAGACTTGTGAAGGGAAAGAAGATTGATGATGACTCTCTTGGAGTTCATGGACCACTCAGCATCTTCAGTCGAGAATTGGATCTCAGAGATGAGTCCGTTTCTGATTTGGGCGCGGAATGGAAGCTCAAGGAGCTCTCTGTGCTCGTCGGAGAGCTCACGTTGCTCCAAAGACTCCATCTTTGGCATCTGCTCGGTTTGTGGGGCATGGGAAGCGGAGTAGGTGACATCGACCAATTGGAAGTGGATGTTGCGGTCATCAACAGCTTGAATGCGGGTACGGCAGGAAATACGGGTTTGGGAGGCATCAGAAGAGGTAGTTGGGAGTCCAGAGAGAAGAAGTCCGTCGAATTTGTAGACGTACTCGCTCTTTGGAGAGAAGGTGCGGTCGAAAGCCGGGGAGGCGGCAATCGCCAAGGCGACAAGAGAGGCAATGATGATCGACTTCATTGCGAGAGTGATTATTCCTCCTCCAGGCACCCTTTTTATACAAGACATTGAAATTGACACAGTTCCAGAATATCACCCTAGATTGGCAGATTTCCTCGATAAAATTCATGTCAATCTTCAATTTACCGCATTATCAGTGAAAACACTGAAGTGTGAATGTCACAAAAGTAGCGATCAGAGTACAACTGTCATTCTGCAACGTCAATTCGACGTGCTAAATCTAGTGGACGTCTATGTGACCGCTATTATCTTTTTTTTCTGAATGTTGCGAACATCAAGAAAGTGTCAAAAAATTTTAACGTTTTGACTTTGAAATTTTATTTCTCACATAAAATAATAGGTAATGGCGAATTTCAACAGTGTAGTTTTGGAGGCAAGTTTTCAGAGGGTTCTTCTAGTTTTTCTCTTCTCCGTAGATTGCAGCAAGCTCAACCATGATGTCCTGAAAAAATTTCAACTAGTCACATGGATTTTGTTTAAACAGAATACTTACGTATGGGTCTTTTCCCTCCTTGGTTTCTTCAACTACTTCGTTGTCACCGTTGCTGTCTTGAAGAGCCTGAAACAATTTGCATCATTCAAAGAATTATAAAAAAATAGGTAACCTCAACGATCGAATCTTCAGAACTGTTTCTTTCCTTGTCAGAAGCAGATTTGTTGTCCATCGCCTGAAAATTAAGACATGGGACCTCAAAAAAAGGTTATCGATTGAAAAAAAAACAAAAAAAAGGTCGATGCATGACTATGGGAAACAAGAAATGGACACATAGTCAATTGTGTAAATGAGTCACTAACGAGAAAAAAGAAATGTATTCATCGTAGTAGGCTAATGTAGAGAAAAGAGAGAACGGCTAAATGCGGATGGATGAGGACTACACTTGTGCTTTTTTGAGGGCCTTGCGAGAAAATTATGTGCAGACGAGGAAAAAGGAAATGGTTGGCATGAGAAAAAAACAAATCATAAGAACGAATTTAGCCAAATCCTCTCTAAAACCGGAAAAAAATGGCTCAAGAAGAAATATATTGAAGGACGTGTGGGAGAAATTGCATGGATAGTATAAACCAATTTTCAGAATAAAATGTCAAAAGAAAAAAATGCAAATATCGCTGAATAGAAATTCTCAAATTAATAAAAAGTACAGCAAAAATGATGTTGAAAATTCAAGATATTCAAGAAGCAACAAAGAGCATTGATGAAAACTGAAAAAAAATCCTTGCCCACCGTTGGAAGTCCAAAGGGTGTACAAAGCTGACGATGACTTTGATGAAGCACCTGGACAACATCTGGAACCGAAATAGATTTGTCTCCATAATTTCGTAGCTCCTAAAAATAAGTTTCACATTATTATTTGCGAAAAGTTGTACTTTTTTCTATACTGTATTTTCTATTTTATATTATCAGATTTTAAAAATGTGGTATCAATCGAATTTTCAAACATTGTTGTACCAACAAATCGTATATCGAATTGTTAAAAAGACAATAATTCTAGAATACATCTGGACATTCCAAATTTCAACGTTTTAAAAAATTTTTGATTAGTTCACATTTCCTTTTTGCCGATTCCACAGAAATTGAATTTTTCTTCCTTCAATGTTTTTCTGAAAGTTTGAAGTTTCCTGAAAAGTGCAAGTTATTCATTTAATTTTATCAAGTACTCCGAACAAATCGCGTATTCCTCATATCTTATATCCGCATTCTATTATTCCTTCAATTTTCTCAGTTAACAATGTTGTCATACAAAGTTATTTGACATTTCAATGTTGATTAGTCATAGACATTGATAGTGAAAACAACTTAACGCTAAGGAAGAACATCACAAACTGGGCGGTTCGAAGTTTTGTTGAAAATGCTGTGCGGTATAAAAAAGTATTCCTTTATTCTTTTTTCCCATACAACCATAATCCTACCGTACTTTCAAAAGGTATTCCCCCGAAAAGTGTTCTTTGGTCACTTGCGTTATCCGATCTGTTGATCTTCCCGAGCACCATTTATCCATAGATGTCCATCTCTAATACCTCTTCAATCGTATTCTGCTCATTTATTACCGTTCCCATGCAGATGCGATCAAAGACCAGTCTGTCACCCTTTGTTTGAGACGTCATTATGTGTCTAGAACGTTCTGGACCATTGTAATTGGGTCAATAGATTAGGCCACGCCCATTATCACCTGTATGGACCACTCTAGAAAATTCCATTCATTCATACTCGGTGTTCTCCTGGAAAACGACAGTCCTCTTTATTTAGTCATCTCCTCCAGCTAGCCAGACATAATGTTTTTGAAATCATTTTGTCTCGAAAATCGTCATAATTTGATTGTTTGTGCGGTGGTTTTTGCGCTAAGAGCGAGCCCCCTCACCCATCCTTATTTCCTTTCGCCCCCTGAGCGATAATCGGTGGAAAATGAGCAGCACACTGTACGAAGTGCATTGTGGAGCCGAGGTGCTCAAACAACCACCACCCGTCCGGCTACCTATGTACATTTTGGTCATTTTGTTCCTTGAAAATGCTGTTTTTTTCCGCAATTGCCTCTCCGCTTTGAAATTTTGCATCGAAATTGGTCTATTTTTGATTCTTTTACAGGATGATGTTAGCCAAGCTACTCCTCGCAGCATGTGTCATACTTCCGATTGCATATTCCTGGACCGGTGCGACAATTAGAAACCGTAAGTGACTTTCTAAAATAATATTAACGCTTCATAGTGCACTGAATCACTGTCTAGAAAACAATTTCTGACTAGAAAGCGCAGCAAACAGTCCGTTGTTGACATTTCGAATGGTCACTTGCTATTTGCGGATAGTTCAACAGCACGTAAACAAGCCACACGTTTCTCACTTCAGATCCGGCGGACGTTGTTGCTGCTCGTAACAAGCTCTCGTCACGACACGTGGCCAGATCCGAACCAAGTAACAGCTACATTCGACCATGCTACTTCACAAACTGGGCACAATACAGGTTTGTAATTTGATCTTATTTGTGAATAGGGGGACGATAATCGAAAGATGATAGTATAGACTCTCTCCCGGGAGCAGTCCAGTTTATGTGGAAACTTTGGTTTTTTACAGGCAAGGACGTGCGAAGTTTGTGCCAGAGGATTATACTCCAGGACTCTGCACACATATTCTGTTCGCTTTCGGATGGATGAATGCTGACTATACCGTTCGTGCGTATGACCCAGCTGACTTGCCAAATGACTGGGCTGGAGAGGGAATGTATAGAAGAGTGAACAAGTTGAAGAATACCGATCCACAACTCAAAACTCTTCTTTCATTCGGAGGATGGAGTTTCGGAACTGCTCTTTTCCAAGGAATGGCTGCTAGCGCTGCTTCCAGAAAAGTCTTCATCGACTCTGCTATCACATTTGTTCGGACTTGGGGATTTGATGGAATTGATATTGACTGGGAGTATCCATCTGGAGCTACTGATATGGCTAACTATGTTGCCCTGATCAAGGAATTGAAGGCTGCTTGTGAATCAGAAGCAGGGTCCACCAACCAAGACCGTCTTTTAGTCACCGCCGCAGTAGCCGCCGGACCAGCCACAATTGATGCTGGATACGATATTCCAAACCTTGCTCCAAACTTCGATTTCATCCTTCTCATGAGTTACGATTTCTTCGGAGCCTGGGCATCTCTTGTCGGATTCAACTCTCCACTTTACGCCACCACCGAACTCCCAGCGGAATGGAACGGATGGAACGTTGACTCTTCCGCTAGATACTGGAACCAAAAGGGAATGCCAAAGGAGAAGATCATCGTTGGAATGCCAACATACGGAAGAGGATGGACTCTCAACAATGCCAGTGCTATTAATCCAGGAACAAGTGGATCCCCAGCCAAAATCACTCAATACGTTCAGGAAGCTGGTGTTGGAGCATATTTCGAATTCTGTGAGATGCTCGCTAGTGGAGCCACCAGATACTGGGATAGTCAATCGCAAGTACCATATCTTGTTCAAGGAAACCAATGGTGGTCCTACGATGATGAGGAGTCCTTTGCTAACAAAATGGCTTACGTGAAGAGAGAGGGATATGGAGGAGCATTCGTTTGGACTCTCGATTTTGACGATTTCAATGCCGGATGCAGTAACTCCAATGGACAACTCTACCCACTCATCAGTGTCATCGCCAGAGAACTTGGAGGAGTCACCATTCCAAAGAAGGGAGGCGTCACTTCTGCTCCAACCACTGTTGCTACAACTGTCACTACTGGCCGTCCACCAATGACATCTGCTGTTACAACTACCGCTGCCACGACGACAACTCGCGCTCCAACTACAACCACTGCAACCTCAAACGTCTGCGCAGGAAAGGCTAATGGACACTGGCCAGATGTCAAAAACTGTGGTCGATTTGTTCTCTGTCTGAATTGTAAGTGGATGAGTTCAAATTTCTTTCAAAAACCACTTTTTTTTCAGCTCAATCCTACAGCATGACCTGCCCATCTGGACTTCAATTCTCCGCATCTCTTAAATACTGTACCACTGCTTCCGCATCAGGATGTTCTGTCACCACTACCAGAGCCCCAACAACCACCACCAAGGCTGCTCCAACTGTCAAAACCACAACTGCCACCCCAACTACTGCTTCGGAATCTTTCAAGTGCACCAAGGATGGGTTCTTCGGTGTTCCAAGCGACTGTCTCAAGTTCATTCGTTGTGTCAACGGTCTCTCCTACAACTTTGAGTGTCCAAATGGTCTCAGCTTCCATGCCGATACTATGATGTGTGACCGTCCAGACCCATCCAAGTGTGCCAAGTAATCATTTTGACATCTACGACACTTCTTCCTGCATTCCTTTCATTTTCTGTAATTTCACTTTACCCACGGGATATTTTTGTCATTTTGTTGCGAAACGCCAACGGAAAAAGTATGTAATATTTGTACTTTGAATTGAAATGTATTCAATTATTATGCGTATTTATTGTATCAATAAACGTGTTATTCACAACTTCATCGACTATCTACATACAGGAAAATGATACAAGAAAGCGACCCCTAATACAACTAATTTTCAGAAAAAAAACCGTATTTCAATTGAGACCAATACGTTCAACATTCAACTGGTGTCATCGGGATTAGTGAGACCCATTTCACTTTCCAATATTTTTATAGAGATTGATTCCAAAGTCGAGAAGGAACATACAGCAAACCAACTGAGCGATGAAACTGACGACATTGATTAGCACCGGTCGAGCTTTAAGATATGCTATCAATTGTGAGCATTTGCATTTGAAGTAGGAAAAAACGTGGGTTCCTGGGAATTCAGATGAAAAATGTCGGCTGATTTCCTGAAAAATTATTACTATTTCAAATGAAAAAGATCGGTGTTGTTTAGCACCTGTGGAGTTTTCCCAGCTGTTTCTGGAAGATATTTGTAATTGACACCAGCATAAATCGCATTCATTGCCACAAACGGTATTAACACATTGGCAATTCCATGTTTATTAAGTGCTGTCAGAAGACAATTCGTCAACACCCCTCCGAATCCATTCTGAATCAACATCTTGCGTGTTCATTGATAAATCACAAACAAACCTGAACGATGCCAACGATTGCCGATCCCAAAACCTTATCATTTGCAAGGAAAAGTTCAGGGACGATAGCATAAGCAGATTCTCCACTGATCGCGGCGACGGATAAATCGAAAGTGGCTAGGATTGGAATGATGATGAAAAGCGGTACGAGGTTTGAGAGGCCAGAACTTGAGAACATGATGGCAAGAAATCCGAATATCACACTAAGCATAGTAGGGACAATGAGAAGTGTTCGGCGGTCGAAGTTGTCAAAGCATCTGGAACATTGATGGGAATTGTTATAGAAAGTACAAGATGATCGGAATTGAAGAAACGAAGTACAATATGTACTTTAATAGAACGGCATGCCGGTTCATTTTTCGATATCCTCATTTTGATACCGCTTTATTAGAAACCGGTTCATTTAGAGGGTGCCGGTCTACTTTTCAAATAGTTAATTTATGAAAAAGTTAACAAAAAATCGGTGCTTTTTCACTTAAAATATGTATAAAAAAGCTTGAAATTCTCAAAACATAGTACTTTATAATTTCATTAATTTTTAGGGTGTCGGATAATTGGAGGGTTCCGGTTTATTTTTCAGAATTATAATTTGACTGCCGGTCTGTTAGAGAGTGCCGGACATATAGAAGTGCCTGCCTGTTAGAGTAAATATGGTAAATTTTTAAAAAACGAACATACCCTAGCAAAGCAATACTGATCACAGCTTGTGGTAATGACATTATCAGTGAGGCTGTTTGTGCCTTTCCTGAACTCAATCCGAAGTTCTCAAAGATCTGTGTCGAGTATGAAATCCAGAGCTGAAATTCAACTTTTCTATATTCACATTACATGTTTTAGACTTACCCAATCATCAAGATGTACAAAAGTTTGAACGAAAAGAGCTATCAAAAGTGCACGGGTAAATTTTCCATCCTAAAAATGGATAGTTATATATCTATTTCAAAACAGATTCTCAGGTACCTTAAGACGTTCTAGAATAGTATTCACAAGAGTGTCTTTATCCTTCTTAATCGAGTTGTTCCCATTCTCGTCAATCTTTTCCTTTGCCATTTGCAATGTCTGCAATACAAGATGTTCAAACATTTGGAGTGCTAAAAATTAAACTCACAAATTGCTTTTCCATCAAAATCTCTTCAATTGATTGTTTACAATCCGCCGGGCTCTGCAAATTGGAAATTTGATCATATGTTTGTTATTTTGGTTGATTACTCACCTGATAGTATGACATTGCTTTTCTAGCCTCATTTTCTCTATTTTCCAGAAATAGATATCTCGGAGATTCTGGAGCATGACATATGATGTAGAGTGCTGGGAGAAGTACGAGTAGTGGGAAACCCATCGCCCATTGCCACAGCTCTGGAGTTCCAAAGAAGTAATCCAAAGATATCGTCATTCCTCCGAGTTCTCCCATACAAGCCCACATGGTCTGAAATTAGTGAAGTTTTGAGATACTGAAAGCTAATCAATTACCAAAGTAGCTAAAACAGTTCCTCTCTTGTTCAAGGGTGGAAGCTCTGAGAGCATTACTGATCCCGCAGTTTGTACCATTCCCTGTCCGATTCCATTTATTAATCTCCCAGCAGTTGCGACAGCCACTCCATTAGGAACAGAAGTGATGAGTAATGTTAGTATCACACCGATAACATCAAGAATTGTCCCTGAAACTTTTGTTATTTTTGGAATCCACTCTTTCGAAATATTTCTATTCTCACTCACCGACAACAACCGGTAGTTTTCTGCCATGCTGATGTGACAAAAGGACAGCGATGAAACATCCGATAGCGAGACCATAGATTCTTGACGAAACAAGCATCTCCCACGCATGGTTGGCTGTAACATGACGGATATTCACGTGAAAAAAACTTTTCCCTTTTTATTTCCGTCCGCATGTTTTGACTAATGATATCATTCGGTCATATCAAATATTGCACGGATAGTACTTTCTCTTTTTACTCACCGTTTTCCTTCGTTTCATAGACTGATAAGAAAAAGGGCATTGCTGCTGGTAGCAAGTTGTCCACCACACTGTCTAGGAAGAGCTGTAATATTATTATATTTATAGTTCCGTACTTTTTGAGATATGTACTCACCAAAAAATGACTCGCAGCACCTATACTCAGTACTACCAATGCTAATCGCAAAGACGGGGATCCTGGAGGGCATGCATTCACTATCCGTGGCATCCGTATGTGAACATCGGGTGGTTTAGACTTCCCATCATCCGCAATGGAGTCCTCTGACTGAAAAAAATTTTCAGCTTTTTTTTTAATTTTCAGGTAGGTTTTCCTTCTTCTGTTTGAAAAAAATTGACCTCATTAGTAATCACAAATATATGAACACCGCGTAGATTTTTCGATAGGTCCATCGATGGGTCCATATTCTTCTATCAAAACTCCTCCAATTGGATCAAACTTCTCTAGGAATTCAGATATAATGCAGGCAGGGGAGATCAACGAAAAATCTTTCATCGATTCGCAGGTCAGATAATAAATTCGAGGAATGAAAGTGGGGATGATGAACGAAATGCTTTGCAGCATGTTCCATTCTAACAACCTGCATGGTTTATATATCATTGGTTCTTTTTTCTCCGCTTGCCGACACACACGGAGGTTTTGCCCTCTTTTTCATCATATATCACACTATCAATGGTCTAGAAATCAACTTCGGCAAGCAATGAAGCCAAAAGCCAAGAACCATGTAGGTATGTTTTTATGGTAGGTGCATAAGAAGTACAAATTGTTCACTTTTAAAGTTGTTTTGACTGGAACAACCCCTAGGTATAAAAAAACTGACCAGTAACGATTCATAGACTTCTGTGTTTCCCTGGTACTTCTGCTTGAAATAACCTCTCGTTTTCAATGATGGTATCCCTCGAGTGAGAAGTGTGAACATCTGTAATTTTTGCAAACTTATGAGGCAGAATAGAAGAACAGGATATTAAAGGGATTATGAGAAGGTGAATGATAAGGAAAAAACAACAATGGATGGAGAAAGATGTTGACGAAGCATAAGAGAGAAGTAGGGTTCAGGTGTACCGAGAAAAAGCTGTTTTAATATTGAATGTTCACGAAGAGAAATAAACAAAACGGAAGGATAGATGAATAGTTGATGAAGTTTGAACTTTTTTCTTTTTTAACAACGTCAAAAACCGATGAAATTCGATTATCTAAAAAAACGTCACAGCAAGGGTAAAAATTATTTCAGGGATTATTCGGAAATTGAATTTTTTAAATGGAATCTGAACTTTGGAATACTAACATGGGAATAGATGATGTGAGAATTAGTAAATAAAGTTCCGAACCCAATTTCTCATGCTTTGGAACCAGGCTTGCTCGGAAAAAAAGTTTTCGGAAAATCGGAAAGCGATATTTTTTCCGAATTTTTTTCGGAAAAATCGGGAAATTTCGGAAAATTTATTTATTAAGTCATAAAGCAAAAAATCAAAGTTTAACAACTGTAACAACATTGAATTCTTAACAGCTGTGAATCACCTTGAATCGAATGTCTAAAAGCATCGAAAATTGTAAATTCTCGATCTTCGTATACTTGTCAAGCTCTTCTTTCAGCTTGCTGCTCATTTTTTTTCCCTGATTTTTTCCGATTCCGAGCAAACCTGTTTGGAACACAAAAATAGAAAAGTTTCACTATTAGTGCAGCTGCAAATTATGCAATGTTGACAGAAGAAACTTCCGTTGAAAAATTGAAAAAAATGACTTCTAGGATAGAAAAAGGATAAAATACGTAAGATAGAAAATGAATTCTAGAAGTCATGGTCACTTCTATCTCTCTGGTAAGTGTTTTCGAGACGGCTCTTCATTTGGCTCCGAGTGGACAGAAGGAAACAAAAAAGAGAAAAAGAAGAGAGGAGTCATGCATTTTTTGGAGCACTTCCTTTCTCATTTGTTGACAGGAGGTCCATGGACCAACATGTATTTAGGTTTCAGATGGAAAACATGTACGTCCTAGATTGCATGCCATTTTTGACTAGAAAAAAACATCATCCCGATTAAAATTCTCCTATTTTTTCGGAAATCGTCACCCTGGTTGCACATTTTTGACAAATGTGCTTCAAAAAGATGCACAAAAAAGAAGATGAGAATTTTACGATGAAGGAACATCAGGAGCAGAAAAAAGAGCACATCAAGATATTGTTGTATAGAATTGAAGCTCAATGAACCCTAGCTGAATTGGATCTGATTAGGTAGTCAGAGAAAGTTATTGTTTTTGCGATATGCACATTTCACTGTACTATCTCTAGAGAAAATAGAATTGTGGCGACTCGGCTTCGAGAGCAAAACACTTTCATAAACAATTTATGTGATTGTTGTCTGGTGGCTTCAGTGTCGCGTCGGAATTTTCAAATTTTGTAAGTGAGAAGACTTCTAACACAAAAAATATGTGGAAGAAAAATGGGATGAAGTGCACGTAACTGACAAGTTGGAACGCGTATTGGTAGATCTTCAGAAAACTAATGAGAAATTTTACGGACTACTTTCTCAAGATGAAAAACTAGATACTAGTATGCCTAGAGGGTAGTAGGCTCGAGATTTCCTGACTAAAGTTGAGAGAAAATAAACAATTTAGAAAACAAAAGGAAAAAGGTGGGCGGGAAATTGAGCTCTTCCAAATGAGTCTGCGTTTTTTCAAAGGAAATAAGGATAAAAAAGTATTCTGGGTAGAGCTTGATTCCAAAAGGAAATTGGTAGATATTTTTTGTACTCAATTTCCGAACTCAACAGTTGAAGCAAAATCAATGAGTGTTCTTTCTTGGCTGGGGAAAAAAAGGGAAAAAACTGAACACTAAAAAAGTTCGAAAAAGGGAGGAAATTGCACTTCAAACTTCCGGCTGAGCTCATTCTGCAAAATGGCACAACTAGGAAGCATGTGTGCAATCGTTGACCGGTATACATAGCAGAGTTCTCAATTCAAACAAAGTGTGCAAACTTTTAGGAAGGATTTCAAGGATTTAAAACAGAGAAATTTTGATGAAAAGAAGATGAGTCCCGAAGAGAGAAAATGAGCGAAACCAGATGGTAAAATGTCTCGTTTCTCAACCATATTCGATTTCAAGATGCATTCGACGGATGTCATGTGAGCGAGAGACACCAAATGAAGATGTCCATTACACATTCCAAATGACGTTTTGCATAAGTTCCCCCCTAGCCGCGAAACGTCCTTCTGAACGTGTCCGAAATCAACTCGACTCACCGCTTTGATGGGATATATCTATCACTTTTCCATCACTTTCTATTCAAGATTTGACAGGACGAGGAAAAAGTTCGTTTGCATGCAAAAGTCAACGAAAAAGGAGAGTGAGAACCTTTTATGTTGATATTCGAAGCCACGTTCTAATAACAAAAGGAAAATGTTCTTCTGATTGAATTGAGAGAACGATTGGAGAAAAAGTGTGGCAATATAATATTTAGGTTGGAACAAACTTCAAAAACTAATTTGTAAATAGGCTCAGTGACAAAATTGAGGTAAGGATCGGCTAATAGAGAACTTGAATAAGGAGAAAAGATCAACAAATATTTTTTTTAATTGAATGTTGCCAAGAAAGCTGTCACAATTGAGATTACGCTACTACCCTAGTTGTCACTGGATCGAAAAACTTTCAATTCGGTTTTTCAGGAAATGAAAATATTGAATATTGAACGTGGTCATAAGATTGAAAAACGTTTCGAAGAGGATTAAAAACATAGAATGGGATCTAGAATAAAGTTCAATCGTCCACAGTAGACCAAAGTAAAGAGAAAAGTTTTAAAAAGTACAACTAGAGGACAACAGTTCCCCCCATTCCATGTGCCATCATGTATGTCATTACCTCAATTAGCGATCATTTTCCATCTTCTCAGCAGCAGTTTTCTATGCGTCTCAAGGTAACTTGTGGTCACAAGAATACGGTCGAAAAATGACTAGACCGATTAGTTACCACAGCTAGCTTAGGGGAAAAGACGTTCCGAGAAAATCGAAAAAAAAACAGTTCGAAATTAGAACAATAATTGGTGATGAGGAAGTTTGTACACAAATAAAAACGACTGGCGGATAGTGAAACGGGAGAGAACGACATATAGATGAATACGACGAGACCAAGTTTTAATAGTTTTTTAGAGAAGGACAGTAGTTCGAAATGAAACGAAAAACAGGATCAGAGGAGTTGACTCGAAAAAAATTCTACTATAAAATGGTATTATCAGGGATATTCGTGACGTATGAAATCTATTAAAAAATAAATATAACTTTCAAAAAGTTCAACAACAGACTGATCAAAGATTCTTCACTTCAAAAACGTGTTTGTCAAAGCTCACTGAACGAATTCAAGGTTGATTTTTTAGAAAGAAACAGTGAAGAACAAGCATGTCACGGATAATTGAATAGGAATAGACCGTTTAGATCGGCATCCCAACGGGAGGGAAACTGATCCTATCTATAAGCAGGATGATGCTGTAGACGATTTTAAATATTCGAAAATCGTCGTTCTTTCGTTTTTTTTTGTTTGTCTGGGAATGTTTCAGAAATGTTTAGGTCGATAACAATGTGTGAGAATGACCGAGGCCTTGTAATATTAAACATAGCCAATTTAAAATACGATGATCCTAATTAGTTTTGGTGCACAGTTATGACATATTTGAGCCTTGTTTTCTTCTTACATTATGTATCATCGAAAATTCACTAATTTTGAGAAAGTAATAAAGACGCTAACATTCTACTTTTTTCAAATGACTTTATTGTTTTCATGTTAATAATTCATGAATACAGCTATGGACGGTACAGGGCGACAAAAAACAATAAGAAACGGAAGGATGGTTCATGAAAAACTTTGAGTACCGAAGATAACTTTTTTCTGAGTGGACATCAGTAACAAAAGGAAACCACACCAGGAAAAATTTGAACGGAAGTTAATGTTCAAGTTTTCAAAATGAAATCCAAAACGCGGAACAAAGTGAGACACAAAAATAAAAGAGAATGAGAACTTTTTCAAAAATTCATGAAACTGCGAATAGATTCACCTCGAAAGAAGATTAACCGCGTTTGGCCATTTGAGTTATAGTTTTTGTGTGTGAAAAAAATGAGATAGATCTTTCAGCTGGATCATTGTGTAGAACGTAAAAGGATTTGACAAAAAGAACGAAATGAACCTTGAAGAATAGGTGAAACCTACAATTTTACAGAACCACTCTTGCGATGAAAACGATGGTTCTTTTTTGGGTCAAATTGACGTTTTGAACTCTCTTTGTTCATTTGAAATTGATAGGAAACAGGTGGGAATTTGCACTCAGATATGTCAATTATGATAACGAGTGCAAATTTTGGGTGCAATTTTTGAGAGGCTAAAGATTACTTTTGAAATAAAACTTTGTTTTGGGTGCTAGTAAAATCTGAAAGAATCAGATGACCTCTACAAGAATGTCACTGAATTTGAAAGTGTACAAAACTTTTCCTGAAAAAAAAAACGAATCATGAGAATTTAATTAGACAGAAGCGAAAAAATCTCATGACATTTTTTTGTGCTATTTTGAAATTCCTTGAACGTCAAGAGGTCTCTTTTTCTGAAACGTCTGGTAGGTGTGTGAGGGTGTGTCGACACGATAACGATGCACCTCCAAAATTTCTGCGTACACTTCCTTTTTTCACACGAAAAGCCTTTTTCTATTTATAGTGATTTAGTGGATCATAAATTGCTCCAAACCTTCATTTTTCATTCTTTTCAACTGTTCATTTGCAGGTTCCAAAGCACTTCCACACATCTGCTTTGATTTTCAAGTACTTCTTCACTCCATGAAGCAGCTGCATATATAATTAGTTCGTTTTGATGAGTCTCGCTCATTTTCATTGTCAACCCTGTTTATTAGCATTTTTTTCCCATTTTTTGTTATCACGTTGGAATTTTTTCATATAAAGTATAGATGGGTGTAAAGTGTTTCTACTATATTTACTTATGTCTTTAAATAAATACTTCCTGTTAGAAAAAAAAAGTTTGACCACACATCCTAACCATTTTTTTCAACACAAAGCGTGGGGGTAATCTGTTCGTACATCTATCGGATTTGTGTTTTGTAATCGAACAAGTAGTCGGACACTTTTTGAACTTGTTCCATTATGGGAGACGAAAAAAAACAATGAAGGGAAGTTTAATAAATGAAGATGTAAATAGTTTTAGATTTTCAATCTTTGAGGACAACGTGATGGAGAAACTGAAAGTCAGTCTGTGTTGAATCTGCAAAAAAAGTTGTGAAAGTTTTTTTTGAGTAAAAAACATCAGAAAAAATTTGGTTGGATTTGATATCTGAAATTAGCTTTGTTATTTTATATTTTATACAAAAAAGTTCCAGATTTTCATTCAAAATTCTCAGAATTTCACTCAAAATTTTCAGATTTTCATTCAAAATCCTCAGATTTTCATTCAAAATTCTCAGATTTTCACTCAAAATTTTCAGATTTTCATTCAAAATCCTCAGATTTTCATTCAAAATTTTCAGATTTTCATTCAAAATCTCCAGATTTTTATTCAAAATCTCCATATTTTCATTCTCACATTCATACAGGAAACGTACTAGTTTTAGAAATAATTTACTCAACCAGACACTTGTACTTCCGTTACACTCTTTTTGCAAGTTTTCAAAACTCTTCTCTTATAAATTCACATGGTATTGAAATATAGAAAAGATTTCACCTACTTATCATTCGAAAAATAGAATATCAAATTTGGAAAGTGTACGGTTTGTATCTTCCCTGTTTGCCCATTGACATTTTTGATGAACGACGACTTCAGATTGATAAGATTAGGACATATTGTTTTGTTTTGCGTTCTATTCCCCTCTCTAGTAGCACTTTTGTTGATTTATTTTCTTAAATTTGTTCTGTCTAAAACATTGAGAGAGAAAAAGAAGTGAATAGCCTGCAGAAGAGCATATTAGCGGCAATTTGATGGGTTAAAAAAGCAAGTGAGCAATCTCATTTCTTGTTTAATTGCTCTAGTTCACCCATCATTGCCTTCATTGTTGCCCTCGTCGTCCTAGAATGAGAGAAAAGGAAGAAGAAGCCGCGAGAATTCTCAGTCGGGATCTCTATCTCTCTCGTCTCGGGGGCCACCGTCTCGCATGTACGACAAGCCATAAATCGTTGAGCGGTGGGTAGGAGAGGGCACCTCTCCAATTTACAACACAATCATCAAAAGTTTTCATTGATAAAAACTCAGAGCAAGTACCTTTTCTTCTTTCATTCCATTCTTTTTTTTTCTTTTTGTTGTGGTCTTCTTTCTGTTCCCCTATGATATTCAGTCTTTGCTGGAACTCGGCCAACATTGCATTTTGTTCCTTTTGTTTTCTGTTCTCCTCCCTCTTTTCTTTTTCAGACAGAAAACCAGTGCCAACAGAATAAATTATAGTTGGACACTCAACAGAACTCTTATAAATGATGATATTCCTTTAAAAAATTTGAAATTTTACAGGATGAGGGTATTATTCTACGTGACTCTTCTTGTGATTGTAGCTGCAGTAAAGAGCCAACTTATCTCCGTTCATGTAGTAAGTTTTCAGGTTTTTTTTTCGAAAATTTTGATAGAAACTGAAATACGTCTTCTCTGGTTTGTTAAAAATCATTTAAAGGCTTCGAAAAACATGTACCTAAAACACCAATATTACGGTATTCTCATAATTAGGCACACTTCTCAATTTCGATTTAAAAAGTTCCCCCAATTTTTGTAGATCTTCCGTCACGGAGCTCGAGCACCAGTTCTCAATGTCACATCCGAGGAAGCAAAATCTTATTTTTATCGTGGTTTGGGCCAACTGACTGACGTATGTTATCTTAACAATATTAATCACTCTTGGATCAAATGTCGATTGAAAACAGAAGTATCACCCGTTTCTTTCAGGAAGGAATCGAGCAAGCGAGACTGATCGGAAAAGTACTCAGAGATCGCTATGTGAACTCGTTCGTTGATTCCAGAATGTTGCCAACACAAGTAGGAAAAACAGAGAATGGAAAAGAGAAATTATGATATTTTCAGTTATTGTTCCGGAGTAGTCCTGTCGAGCGATGTTTGATGACACTCCAGACAGTTGGTAACACAATGTTTGTCAATTCAACGCCTCCGGTGCAAACTGTTTCCAAGCCTGATGACTTTGTAGGTGTCTGGAAAATGGGGCCTTAAAGGGGGAGTGTAGTAATTCTGAAAAATTGAGATTTGTATATGGTTCGATGCAGAATTCATTCTTGGTTCGAAAATCCTCTTGGGCCATAGTCTGAAAATTGCTCCTTCTCGAGATATCCTCAAAAAACAGGTCAAAAATATCAACGTAGTGGTCAAATTGGACAAAATTTGAGTTGAGAAATTCCCAGAGTGGTAAACGTGAAAAATATGACCACTCTACTTCATTTTTATGACCTGTTTTTTTGAGGATATCTCGAAAACGATAGATTTTCAGACTATAGCCCAAGAGAATTTTTGAACCGAAAGTGAATTCTGCTTCGATCCATATATAAATATCCCTATTTTAGAATTACTTCACTCCCCCTTTAAAAATTTTTTTTCAGCTCCTTGTTCCAAAACTTGACTGCTCGTTCCAACTTGATGAATGGGGAACTTTCTTCAATTTGACAGATCAAGAGAAAGCGAAATCTAGAAAGAATCCGGTATGAGTACCACTGGAAACTTTCTTTCAAATTTTCAAATTTTCAGTGGTTCATCAGTGACAAAGCCCTTCGAAGAGCAACTGCTCAATCTGAGGCCCTCAAGAATAGATCGAATGAAAATCTTCCTGCACTGATTCTAGAAAAAGATGCTGGACTTGCAGTGCCCTCCTGGTTCAATGAAGAAGCTTACAAAGAGTCACTTCAAGTATTCTACAAAGTAAATTCAAAATTGTCAGTGAGAGTTTCTAAAAGTAAAATTTTAGGCTCTATCTGTCATGGCATCTGTTGGAGAATATAAAAGCTCGAAGGGCATTCGAATAAAAACTGGTCTTCTATTGGATAAAATATTCAATGATATTCAAGAAAAAATCCGATGCCATGAGAAGAATTCGCAGGGTCATATTAGTTGTGATCGTCATAAATTGCAAGTTTTCAGTACTGTAAGTTTGTAAACTTACAAAAATGTTTAAATTTGGCATGATTTTTCAGCATGATCTCCTCATACTTCCTTTCCTTGAGGCCCTAGGAATCCGTGAAGAAGCATTGGGACACGATATGCCTCCAGAGTTCTTATCAACTATCATTATTGAAACCATGATTCTGGACAACGTGCCGTTTGTCAAAGTGAGTTTCTAAACCAGAATTAGCCAATCATTTAGCTTATGACCTTCAGGTATTCTACCGAGCGAACCCTCGCGATGTAACACTGCGAGATATGACTGGATATGTGAGAAATTGTCCTCCACAACAAGCTCTCTGCCCAGCTAACCTTTTTACTTCTTGCTGTGGAGAATTCATCACAGCTGATCCAAGAAGTGAATGTTATGAAAACACAACGGATCCTCTCGAAAACGACTACGCCATGACCACAATCTCCTGGATTCTTGCCGGTATCTGCATATTCTTACTAGTCTGCTTGATTGTAATGGCATATCTTGTTATTCGCTACAAGAATCGATCAGTCATCACAATCAAGAAAATGTGTCCGGAAAACTGACATATCAAACAACTCGGTTCGACTAATTTTTTGTCTTTTCCAAGCTTGAGCATCAATAATAAAGCTTTATTACGATCTGTTCACAGGCATTGGAATACATTGGCAAACTCGATTCCCTCGTACTTAACGTTGTCTTCAAGAGCTTGGTCTTCCAAAATAACGGTTCCGTCAATTTTGAAAATAGTGATCCAGGTAGAGAAAATCTTGTTTTCAAACGGCTTGGCTGGGTCGGCTGGGACTTCAGCTGTCTTCAAAGCGACAATAATCTCATCATTAGTTCCTGGGATAAACTGGAATGCACTGAATCCTCTGTGACGGTCGTGCTTTCCAATGTAGACCACTTTGGTGTCGCAGAAGCAATCAGATGTGCTGAGCAGCATATTGGCACCTGAAAAAATTAACTTTGATTAGTTAGATTAATATCAAGTACCTGTCTCGTATGCATTTGTAGCGTCAAAAGCTAGCTTGGAGGCGTAGCGTGGGAGGAAGAACCATTTTTTGTGAATATCGGACCAGTGAACTGCTTCGTGGATCATGAAGCCAGGAAAATGAATTCCAACTGCTCTGCGGAGTTTAACAAATCTGGCGGTCCAGTCTTCAGTGGTCATTGCTCCATTAGCAGAAATCACTTTAATAAACATTTCATCATCGTTAATATACTCCCCGGTTGCGGTGACAACTTCATGACCACTGCTTCCGAGGTAAAGATCGTTGTTTCGAATTGTCATCCATTCTCCTTTGAACGCTGAAACTTTTTTTTCAAAATATGAGATCGTTTTTTCTTATTTTTCCTTACGAATGTTTTTCGATCCATCTCCAGTCGAAGCGATGACCCATGGCACGGCAGTTCCATTTCTCAACCAGTATACAATTCCGAGCTTGTCATCCACTGACAGTAGTCGGTTTTTGAAGATCTTCAAATCACTCATTTCCATGGATTTCTGATTGAAGTTGATTGTGGATGTGATGTTAACACCTCCGAGCCAATGGATGAAAGATGAAGTTCTGTTCTGAAAGTTGAGGTTCAAGATTACCGCCACAAACGTATCAACTCCCGGTCTGCCTAGGTAGGAAACTTCCGTCCAAAATTTCTCGGAAAAAAAATTCAATTTTTCATGAAAAAATTTCTAAATTGCATGAAAAGTCATGAAAGTACTAATAGTATGGAACGCTTCAAACTTTAACAGAAAATAGTCAAGAAATTGGATTTTTCCCAAAAGTTGACCTTGGAAAAGTTGGGTCTCAAAACCCGCGCCTACCGGGCCTGTAGAAATTTTTCCTTCCGTCCCGCCTGGGTTTAGAAATGTATCAACAAACCTGGGAAAACGCTAAGGCACCGTAGCGAATGGTACTGTACCAGTTGTTCACGTCTTTTGATTTGCTGTCCATGTCAGTGATGATGGCAAGAGGAAGTAACATGTCGCTATTGTTAACAGGGTCCACCTGGATGACCTCACATATTGCTGAAAAACTTGTGATATAATTTTGTCTTGAAATTTTGTCAAAGACTTACGCTTCTTGGTATCCGTATTGTTTATGGCGATGGCCGTTCCAACGATGAAGACCAACGGCAACCACATCTTGGAGCTCTTGACGTCGAAAAGTGGGAAGGAAAGCCGAAGACACCTCGCTTCTGCAACAACAACACATTCATCAAAAACTACTTGAACTTTGTTTCTTTTTCTCCCATTCATTTCCCTCAAAACAACAGAAACGGAAGAATTTCGGAAAGAAAGATAAGCTGGGTTTAAACTGACATAATAGTGACGGCTAAAGGAAAGAGAAGGAATCAGAAGAACTCCGGGAGAGACTGATGAGCATGGCTTTCTCTCAGTTACTTCTCGTTTATTTTTTTTTTGTTCTTCGAGTTGCCTTTGCTTCACACTATGTGATCAGTTCACCACCGATAGTTCGCCGATGGGGGTTTAGCTAAAGAAATCGCTGTTTGTTTATCTGTTTTTGGTGTGAAATGTCTCGGGTCTTTTCGTGAACAAATGAAACGATAAGTACCCAGTCACAAACAGTTGGAATATATGTGTTTGGACATCTAGACAGCTGTCTCTGAAATCTGATCTCACAAAAAAACTTGATATCTTATTGGGTTTGGCAAAAGATCCTAGAAGAAAATTCGATGTTTTGAGGTAGAAGTTCGGAAGAGTAGAGCGAAAGTTACTTTCGCCTCCGAATCTGCCCTTATATACTGTTTCGGAGAAGTAATAAATTGGTACAGTAAGACTTTTATTAACTCCGTAAATGATAAAACGGTTATAAAAGGGGATCAGTTTATGAGCAACTGAAGTACCATTTTTATTGCAGCTTCTTGAAAAGAGTTCAAAAACCATTTTTGCAGAATTGTAATCCAAAAATTGAAAATTGGCCCATTAAGGAGAAATTTACGCTCCTTCTGTTTCAATTTCTCCGCGGACACCAGCCTCTTCGTGAATAAATTCGATATTTTTTAAAATTTGAACAAAAAACGTACCTTTTCGTTGCCCCGGATCACCAAATCTTCATTGTTTTAACGTCCGATGGTTTCAAAAGAACTATTTGGTTCTATTCTTCTCCCATTTTGAATTTTTCTTGTTTTACATGTTGCAGGTTATGCCACAATCGTGTTTGCGCGCGATGGCCGCCACCCTCCTCAACCGCTGCAAATCCTCTTCCACCCGGCCGTGTACTCCTTGTGGACAACTCGTGAATTTTCTCCATATTTGTTTGCGCGCATCGATAACGATAACAAAGTGTTTTCTATGACTTATTTCTCCTCTATTCATTTTTCTCATCGGTGACAGTAAGTTTTGAGTTTTTAAATCAATAATTTCCCGTAGAAAGGTTTTTTTAATGTGGGAAAATTATTTTTCAAAAAATTTTTTATTGAAAAATGGTTTTTAGGTTGATACAGAACTTCTAAAGTTCCATTCAATCGCTCAATATACACCTTTTTGTGTTTACCTGAAGTTATATCGCATTAGAGCGCATTTTAGTCGGTCGGCCAATGTATAAACTAATTGGCCGTCTCGCAACACCTTTCAGTGTACACTTTATTGATTTTTGGCCATTCGCTTTTTTGCCCGCGTACCCTTATTAAAACCAAATTTCCTTTCAGAATCTCACAAATGAGCCATGTGCCCAACTCCACAGAAGAAATTGTCAGAAACTATTTGTCGACGAGGTCGATGGTGACCAGTTTGAAGGCATTTGACAATGAGTGCACGATGTCAAAAGATGCCAACTATCAGGTAGGGTAATGTAAAAAGGTGCTCCTACTAAAGTTTCAATAGTTTCAGGTCGATCGATGCATTGACGAAATGACAGAAGCGATAGAGAAACAAGATGTTGACACGTTGTGCTCGATGTGGGAATCGTGGAATGCTCGGGTGTTTCATAGTCTAGATGCGGTGAGTTTTGGATAACCTAGAGGCAAGTCCCTTGAACCTATTGATGACGTTTTCGAGCTGGCTTGATACGATTGCTATATAGAGTACAATAGAGCGACACTGCAATATCAAATTTCAGGAAGGAATAAAACAAGCGCAAGGCTACGAAGCCAGCGCCTACCGACTTTTCCTCGTTCGATGTGTTCAAAAGAAGAATATCATCAAATGCAACGAATTCTTCAGAAAAATGTCATCCTTGACACTCAACAACCCACAGTGGACCGATTGGTTTGGTATGTTTTTTTTGTATGAAAAATAATAAAACTCAAAACGAAACGTTATTTTCAGCATTCCCCTATATGCATCATGCAAAGGATACCGAACCATACCGAAAATATTTCGATAAAACATGGATTGAAATATACTACGTATCACTGCACAATTTTCTCTCGACTAGTCTTGCAACAGTATCGCCTAGTGTTATTGGAACGGTTGTAGAAGCGATTGCAAGGGATCCAGTGGCGGTGAGGGAAATTTTGAAAGAAATGAACTAATAATAAGATTTACGATTGCAGAGTGAGCAAACGGATGTGGATAGTGATTTGATCGATGACTTTGCTGTTATAGCACAGTAAGTTATTCAAGGAGTATTCCGGGCAAATTATGGTCGAATCGGTGCAAAATTTCCAGCTGATTCCGAATATCTCAATGATAACTCTCAAAAATTCTTCGCTAGCTCAAAAACTCCTTAAAAGTTGCAAAAAAGTTATCCATCAGGGCCAAACTTTCGTAGTGTTGTTCAAGTGGATTACAACTTTCGCACTGTCACCCAAAAAGTTAGGCCCGGATGGAACTATTCGGCGAATTTGTCGGGGTTTTGTAACTCAGAGAAGAATTCTTGAGTGTTTTCTTTGTGATATTCGCAATCAGCATGAAATATTGCATCGATTGAACCATGAACTCGTTTTTCCCGGAGTTCCCTTTTAAATCGAAAAACAACTGTAAAGGTCGTTTTGGATCAAACTCCTTACGAAGTTATAAGAAATAAGAATAGAGTGTAGCAATAATTTTAAATCGCCAACATTCATGATTGGCAAATTTTCACTGTAATATTCCATTCCAGATGCTCGGCTCCTGTCAAACGCGGACATTCGAAACCTTCCCTCCGAAACCTACTGAAATCCCTCACAAGCTCCTCTAAAAAATCATCTCCATCAACCGATTGAACATTCTTCCAGAGCTCTTCTTTTTATGTAGTTCTTCAACATCCCTACGTTTTGTGTATCATATTACTTCTAACTTTGTTTCATTCTAGTTGCCAAAGTCTCTTTTTTTACAAATTTGCCAACTATTTTTTTTTGCACATAATATGTATAATGATTTTTGAATGATGTAGCTTGTTTTATATACAAATAGTCAGCTGAAAAAAATCAGTCTTTTCTCGGATTGTTTTTGGAAAAGTCATTATACAAACTAAACCCCTTGGAAGCCTCGAGACGAGTTTTTTGCCTTTCAGAGTTGTTCAGTAGTTTTTGTCTTGCAAAAACGGAATCTTGAAGAAAATGGGGACCCGGAGTTTGTCCTCGACATGAAATAAAACCAAGTTTTAGCTCGAATGAAAATCGACGCGTGAGGTCGTTTCGCTTGCTTTGTTCTCCTTCCTCGCGTCATTTCCATTCTTCCAAAACAGCAATAGGTATTCATTCTCATCTTCGAATAAACACAAAGAACGTTTTTTTTTCTCGCATCGTTTTTTCACGAGGAAAAATAAAAGTGTAGAATAGACATTACTCGAATTCGATCCGATATGAGGGTGTGCGGAGCACAACTGTTAATTAGTGTTTCCTTGACACGGAGCACGAGATTTTGCGATGAAAAGTGAGCAGATTGGCCGGATGAGATGCCGTCTATGTGTATATTCATCCGCCGCCGCCTTGAGACGGACACTCATTCCCTTTTCCGTTTCTTTTCAGGCTGGTGTGACAATACTAATAATAACAATTCCAATTTCGCTAGATATGTACAACGAGAAAACATACGGCTAGAAAAACAAGGAATATTTCTGGTTTTATTTTCCTTAATACGAATTTGTACGTTCTATGAACTTCAAATATTTTTTGTTTATGAAATTTTTCCGCTCATTCTTTTTTTTTTTGCGAATCCTTCATGAGTCCCTTTTTTTCAATTTTCACCAGGAAACGCCACATCCGTCTCTTTGATTCACGGCAATTTTGAAAAACGGCGGTTCCGTTTCAAAACGACTTTTTGGTTGGAGAGTAAGAGGAAACCATCTGCAGATGTCAGAATAACGGACTCTGAGTTATTTATTGACGACATCACACCGGGCGCAAGTTTTTTTCGAAACACATAAATTTTATTGTACACGTTCTTCTGACGCTTTCTTGCCGCAAGACGAGTCAACGCGAGTTGTCTACTACATATTTCATCCTTCCTGACTTCGGGGACTCCATGTTTTGTGGGCCCCAACTCTCGTGACGACTCGCCTCAAATCTCACTTTTTTCTACTGCTCACTTCCAATTAACGCTTTCAATCTAGGAGGTGTTGTTTCAAACAGAGTCGTTTTCCCTCTCGTTATTTTTCATTTTTTTTTTCAGTTTCTTTTCATTTCTGAGTAAAGGTCTTTTGTTCCGAATGCGAATGTGAGCACCATGTACATTTCTCGTGGGCTCCGGTTTTTTCCACCCACTTTCTTCCCATTCGCAACATGGCCCCGTTGGGAGTCATCGAGATTTAGTGACGGATAAGATTGTTTCCATATGTTTTGAACTTTTTTCCCACAAAACGTGACTTAGTGCAGATTATTACGTTCTCACAACATTATTTCTTTGTAGATTTGTTCAAAAAGTTACATTAGCTTGAACGTAATCTGTCAGAGAATTTGAAGAGTGGACTCATCTCAAATTCTCGACATTTTTTTTCTATTTTTTTTTCTCCAACAAACTTTGCATACTAACTGAATCATACCAATAGAGATGAAGAAACACACGCCACTTTACATTTTTATGCGGAAAGAAATTGAAAAAAAAGCGAAAAAAACAGCAAATGGTGTTTGACGTTGAAACATATGTCGGACCTCATACTTTTCAGGTGGTCTCATAAAAATATGTCGTTTGCATCCGGAGTTTTCATTCATCCAATTTCACTATCCCCCTCTCTTTCGGCTCGGGATAATTGTTTCATTTCCAATTTCCATTTCAATTCCCTCAGTACTCGACGTGTGTTGCCTTCGCCTCAAAAAGTCAATCTAACGAAATCTACGAGTGACCACAGCACTGCCCCTGCTATGCATATTTATGAATCGCAGTTAGTTAACTGCTCGTACTCTTTTTGCTCCTCCCTTCCCTTTTTCATCTTCCCGCACTCTCCTTCCTTTTTCTTGTTGTTTAATTACACTACCTTGTTCTTTTTCATCCTATTTGAATAAAAAAGGAAACGGCTCTCCTGCTTTTTTTGCACTTTCTCTAATTGAACCTAATTCATATCATAGGTTTTCACACTCTCCTTTCATAATGGAACCATAAGAAGTGTGACTGCTCGTCTTCGAGAGTACTCCGATCTCAACATGGCTATGCAATTCACCGGCCTCCAGGTATGTCTATTTTTAAAAAAATAGAAATTCAGCTACCGTAAAACCTCTAATAGAAGGACACACCGAAAGCCAACCGTAATTTTTGTTTTCTTGTGGTAAAACTTTTAGCAAAAAAAAATAGATTCTGCAGCTAGAAAACGCACTATATGTGAATCTCAAAAAGTTGATTATATTATCCTGATCTCAATGAATGAGAGTCCTGGGTGAATTTCCCCGATTTTTTGGCTGCGATATCTCGGTACGAAATTTCTACCGTAATGTATTAAAATGTAAAGGAACATACTCTGATTTTCAAGTCAGTTTTTCAAATTTTCGTTTTTTCGAACGATTTTCAACAAATTTCAAAGCAAAATGTTTTATTTCGCCCCAAAAATTACATTTCTCAGAGAAATTTGTTGAAAATCGTTCAAAAAACCTGAACATTTAAAAAATTGACCGGAAAATCAGAGTATGTTTATTCAAATTCTAATAAATTACGGTAGCATTTTCGTGCCGAGATATAGATGCCGAAAAATCGGGGATATTCACCTTCAGCCAGGACTCTCATTCATTGAGATTAGAATAATATTTTAATAAAAAAGGTTTACAAATTTGATTTTTCCCCTCTATTAGAGGTTTTACTGTATGTGACACTACCCAAGATTTTTAGGTCGTCTCCTGGATATTCCTACTGGTCGGCACGGGAATGTTGGTTATCGCATTAGTGTCCGATTACTGGTCCATTCATCAGGCGCGCAACCAGATGGGTGAGCTCAAAGATTCGAATTCTAGATAAGGGGTGAGGTCATTAATTTTCAGACGGTCTTCAAATGCACCGCGGTGTCCTTCGCCAATGCATCACCACTCGTCATTCTGTTGTCTGTAATTTCCGATTGTCGAGCATGTTCAAGCAACTTCGGAACTTTATGGATGGTTACGATATGTATTCAGAGCGTTCCATGTACAGACATCTGCCAACTCAGAGTAAGAATAACTTTCCTAATTTGAATCCAATGATTCCAACTTATTCAGAGCAGTACCATAATAAAAAAGTTTTTTTCAGCTTACGAAGTGTTTGTGGCACTATTCCTCGCTATCGCCTGTATGGTTGCTCCTACAGTACTACTATTCGGTCCTTTCTGTTGCCAAAGATGCAAACCCTCCACGACTCTGCTCATTTTCATTAGTGGAGTTTTCTCTGGATCCGGATGTCTCATCTACTGGAATGCCAATCGTGAAGGCAAGACATTCACGCTACAACAACTCCAGTTCCAGGACGTTTACCATTATGACTACGTGAGTTTTCTCAAAGAAAATAAAACTACCTAGCAAAAATAAAGTTTCAGGGAAGTGACATGAACTCGTTATCCTGGTCCTTCTGGATGGCTGCTGTGAGCACTGGGATCCTTCTCTGCTCCGCGTTTCTGCTCTGTGAGTTCTTTTCTCGGAAACGAACCTGATTTTTGATGTATTCCAGGTGTTTCTTCACGTGTGGACCCGGATGTTGAGTTCGATGAGCCGCCAGTGACCGAAGTCTAATAATACAAATCATTTATTCTAACATAAGTTCGAGACAAAAATGCATAATATCTACATTTGAAAAAATACCAAATACAAACCAATAAACCTGTTAAAACCGATGGGAAGTTGAAGCACTACCAAAACTATAGGCAAAGGAGCATGGAAAAGTAAAAGATATGGTAAAAAAAAGAAGGAATTGGGGAAAAATTGATGATGATTTTTTTTGGATAAAAGGATATAAGTAGATATATTAATACCAGAACACGCATCGGATATGTGAGGAACTGAACTAAACCTGAGAATGCCCGCTGAGTTGTACTAGTTTTTGAACCGTCTTCTGAATGTCATCGATTCCGTTCTCCTCATTTTCTGTTCGCTTTCTGTAGGCACCACCATTACGGAAGAATCCTCCGATCCACGGGAGATTTGTGAAGATTTTTGACATAAAGGGGTCGTAATATTTCAACGATCTCATCCAAATTGGCAAAAAGTTCCAGTTTTGGAGAACGGGCGGCAAGAATTCCACGCAACTATTCTGAAATCTTCAAGTTTTGATTTGGACATATTTTTTGTAACAAACCTGTAGAATGCAAATGAAGCATGAGAGGAGAGCAAGAACTAGTATAATGATGAAGACGATAACAATGACATTGTCTGGCAGAAGTGTGAGCCCGATGATGGTGAAAGGGATAATTAGGAAAAATGTAATTATAAAGACCACGATGAACCAACGATACTGAAAAAGGAAACTTTTAATGAAGATATATTTCCGTTCACTTACTTTATCGGTGATGTCACCCAATTTGATAGAAAGATAAACCGGGAATTTTCGTGTACATGGCACAATATAAAATAGACAAGTTCCGATGATATTATAGATAACCTGACACATTGCCATATGAAGAGCTCTGAAAAATTCTAATGAACAGCACTAAGTTCATCTTCAATTCTATACTTCTCAAATCGTGATGGATCAGTTGAGAAAGCAGCGAGTACTCCACTGAATGTAGTTCCAATATTACTTCCCAAAACGAGAGGGTACATTTGTTCTAGTGTCACAACACCACTTCCGACCAAAGGAGTCAGGGAGGATGAGAATATACTGTTGGATTGGATCTAAAAAATGGGTCTACCTTTTCTTGAAATACGGATGCTGATGTTCTACCAGAATAGTAACGACTAGTCCGACAAGCATGACCAAGTATCCTGTACACGGCTTCCACATTCCTGGACACTGTTTTGAGAGGAGATTTCGAACGTAGTTGGCGGCATGTCCATC
This sequence comes from Caenorhabditis zanzibari, assembly GCA_963966625.1. Taxonomy (NCBI): domain Eukaryota; kingdom Metazoa; phylum Nematoda; class Chromadorea; order Rhabditida; family Rhabditidae; genus Caenorhabditis; species Caenorhabditis zanzibari. The sequence goes on from OZ016473.1 coordinate 11,943,290, forward strand.
GAGCAATTTCTGAATGTTTCGGTTTTTGCAAAAGTTTTGGAAATTTCAAATTACCTGGATCAAATAAACTATCCCGACAAGACACATAACCAAACAGAAAATGGAAATGAAAAGAACAATCCATCCAATAGTCTTATCCGACAAAGAAGTGTATGCGAAGAAGTGATGATACGGGCCTGCAATATTTTTCTTTTTCTCTTTTTCTTTCCGGCGACCACGGCCACTTGTGGCGGCGGCAGCGCCCTCCACTGCCTCGCTTGTATACGGAAACACACATAGTGTCTCTCAGCCGCCTCATTGGCTCAGTGGCAGAGCGTCTGTCTAGTAAACAGAAGGTCGCTGGTTCGATTCCAGCATGAGGCACCGAACTTTTTTCTTTTTTTTTGCTTAATTTTTTTTGTTTTTTGTTTTACTCACAATTGTAGATTCGAGTTCCGTTAATGAAACTGCATCTCTCAACAAATGAATGGTTTGGAGCAAACATTTCTGGACGAATTGTTGCGTTTAGAAGTTCAGCTTCATTCACCTGAAATTTGCCACATTTTTCATTGGAAATATCGGAAAAGTAAACCTGAAGGATGATTTGATTGATTGGATCTGTTAGAAGATCCAATGTTTTGAAACTGAGTCCCTGCTCGGAAATGAGAGGATCCACAATCCACCATGAAATATTCTCAATCAACCCGGTGACCATTTCCATAGGAAATATAACGAAAAGTCCGCAGATGTTGAACACATCTCCAAGGATAGCAGCAGAAAATGCTCTTCTGAATTGCTCGGGTTTTCCAGAGTATGCCAAAGAGACCATCGCATTCACCAGAGAAGATCCAAGTTCACTTCCAATCATAACTGGGATAGCGTCATGTACAGTAATCACTGAAAAATGAATTTTTTCCTGTTTTCAAGTAAGTAATGTTCTCACTATTGGCCGCTACCATCGTAACCAAAATGTTCGTTGTAGTGGTCGCTGATTGTAGGACTACTGTAGCCAACATTCCAACAATTACCGCGGATATGGGATCATTGATCAGTGGGGATTCCTGGATGGCCTTGCCTACAAAATTTTCACAGTTTTGAACTGAACATTCGCAAAGTACATTATAATTGGTCAATTTTTAGTAGTCTACCTCCCGGATGTGTTCAAATGTGTGAATTTGTCACAGAGGCACAAAAAAAAGTTTCACAAACCTAATCCTCTACTTCCAAGTAATCCAAATGCGGTAGACATGTTGGCCAAAGAACAAACATAGATAAAAAGGACAATGAGTATGAGAAAGATGAGAAAACTACAAGTAATGTAGTACTTCACTTTATGTTTTGTTGGTGTGCCTGAAAACATATATTTATGTCAGAATCTGAAGTGACAGATTTGAAAATGTGGTAACTCACTTGTCCATGACACAATACTCTTTTTGTGTGCTGGCGGTTCGGTTTCATCACCAACTCTTGCACCCGGCATGAAGTGGTGTCTGAATTTCATGTTTTTTTTGGGGAACGGAAAGAAAAAAGAAGAAAATAAGATATTACCCTCTGTAAGGTGTATAAGAACGATAGTAATAGTCGGGAATCACCTGAATTCGGTGATTGTACATATTATCAGAAGTTTGAAATTCTCAATAACTGATTTCGTTTTTTCTAACCGGATGTAATGGCACTATATAATAACAGAATACTTGTGAATTCAAACTTTCTATAGTGGCTGGGAGAATTACTAATATATTTGCCGTCGTTTCAAATCCGATTTGGAACGTTCGATCGAAATTTGAGAATTTCAAAGTGAGGTTAATACCAAACGAATTGAATTGAAAGCCGAACCGGAAAATATAATAGGTGGCAACCTGGCAGTTCAATAGTTGAAGTGGCGGTGGGGATGAGGTGAGCGGTGACGATTAAAAATTCGGTGATTTTGTTGGGAGAATGAAAAAGTAGTTCGAACCATATTCTATACCAATAATCGTTTAGAGTTTTTGAACTAATTGAACTTGATGTTTGCTGAAAAAAATGGGGAGCGAAAATTTTTAAAAGCAATAAAAAGAAGGGGAAATCTAGATTTCCAGAAACCTTTCTACCTAAATCTTGTTTTAGCTTGTTTTTTATGTGAACAACAAGGAAGTGGTAGATGTTTCCGGTTCAAGGATATTGAAAAGACAATTGGTACCTAGGGGTTCCCTCAAACTGTTTCCGGAAACTAGAAGAGAACGTTGAAGCATTTTCTGGTAGCAAAATTTCATAGAGAGTATGACTTCGAGAAGACTAGTAGAAACAGGCAGGTGGGAGAAAATTTCGGACCGGGCCCGGCTTATTAGTGAGGTGAAATTTTGGCTCATAATTTTCGCTTCTACTCCTCATTTTCAATAACAATCTTATTTCTGAATGTTTGGAATACTAAAATTTTTAGGTTTAAAAATTTTCGAAAACTTTTCGAACTGTTATGAAAATCTTTTTTTTTGCGTTGGTTCGAACGGGCCCCGCCGGCCAATCTTGTTACAAATCTGTCTAAAATAATCTAAATGTAAAGTAGAAAAAAATTTGACGGAAATTGAAAGATCAGAAATACTGGAAAATACCAAATATAACTAGAAAATTTGTCTTATGAATTCGGAGCAGAGTCTTGAACGAACAGACTCACTTTCCTTCTTTTCCACGAATAGGACGTCTACTTTGTCTAGGGACCCGGATAGCAAAAAAAACTAACAAAAAAGAGAGGTATTCTTGGAATGAATTTGTTCTGCACGGAACAATGAAGGTTCATATAGGCACAATCAGTGCTTTTAAACGGATATATTGGATCAGTCCAACACCAAAATGAAATAATGACGAATATGAAATTCATCGCGGTGAAAAAAAAGATGGAATGAATGTTTGATGATGGTGAAAAAACCATGTCAGCTCGCACAGAGACCATCATAATGTCATCGAAAATAGGAGATTACCAGCGACAACATCTGTTATTATTCTTCATCGCGCTTTCGCTCAAACCTGATTCACTGAGTCAGTTCATCCTAATGATTGAAACGGATTTGTGAAAATTTGAACCAGAGGTTGAGTCTAACAAAAGATCAGTGCAAAAATATCGGAACAAACTCTTCCGATGGACCGAAATCACCAGTCACACGCAGATAGTTTCCGGTATTTCTTTCTCTACATCCCGAATCATCTACCAAATCCAGCACTATCTCGCACGTCAATTATTACATGTGGATGCGCAGTCCACGCACTTTTTGCATTGTATTGGTTTCAATAATTCAGATTTATTTTCTCCAATTCAATTTTTCAACTCTTTTTTGAGAGATAATGAGGAGTTGTACCAGTTTTCAACCTGTTTTTAATCTGGATTGGAGAATAATTGGTTTCAAATTTAAAAACTGAAAATGAAGTTTTCAACCGACTTCCGATTCCGTGGACGGATTGTTTCAAGAAAAAAAGAAGTATGAATTTTTGGAATTTTTCCAATTTTTCTATTCTATTTTTAATACAATGAGGAGTTGTGCCAGTTTTCGACCTGGGTTTTTAATTGATTTGGATGATAATTGGTTTCAAATTTGAAAATTGAGAATGGATCGATTTCCGATACCTATCGTTTATTATTCGGATCGTTTCAAGAAAAAAAAACAAGATAATATTGTCTTTTGGAGTTCATTTTTTTCAATTTTTCAACTCTTTTTTGAGAGATAATGAGGAGTTGTACCAGTTTTCGACCTGTTTTTAATCTGGATTGGAGAATTTGTTTTCGTTTCAAATTTAAATATTGTGTGGGAAATTTTTAACTGACTTCCAATCCTGCGATATTAGTTTCTGGACTGTTTCAAGAAAAAACAAGATAATATAATCGTTTGGAATTTTTTTATAATTGTTTCGACTGTTTTTCGAGAGATAATGAGGAGTTGTACCAGTTTTCAACCTTGTTTTAATCTTGATTGGATAATAATTGATTTCAAATTTTAAATTTGAGTTTGAACCGACTTCCAATCCCTATCGTTTACTATTTGGATGGTTTTAAGGAAAAACAAAGTTAATTTTTTTCCAATTTTTCAACGTTTTTTTCGATGGGATGAGTTTTCAATTGGATGATGATTGTTTTCAAATTTAAAAAATGGGAATGAAAATTTCAACCGACTTCCGATCCCGAGGACTCGGATTGTTTCAGGTAATAACAAGATAATATGATCTTTTGAAATCTTTTCTCCATATTTCGACTCTTTTTTGAGAGATAATGAGAAAATGTACCAGTTTTCAACCTAGTTGTAATCTGAATTGGATGATAATTGGTTTCAAAATTCGAAAAATTAGTATGAAATTTTCAACCGACTTTCGATCCCGATTGTTCATTATTTGGATGGTTTTAAGAAAAAAACAAAATAATATGAATTTTTGGAATTAATTTCATCCAATTTTTCAAGGCTTTTTTGAGAGATGATGAGGAGTTGTACCAGTTTTTGACCTGTTTTTAATCTGGATTGGATAATAATTGATTTGAAATTAAAAAATTGATCGACTTCCGATATTTTTCTATTTGGATCGACTTTAGATAATTCTCTGTTTGGATGGTTTCAAGAAAAAAAAACCAGATAATATGGATTTTTTTGAAATTCTTTTTTTTTCGGATTTTCAGTTGAAAGATAATGATGAGTTGTACCAGTTTTTGACCTGGTTTTAATATGAATTGGATGATAATTGGTTCTAAATTTGAAATTTGATTATGAACAATTCAACCGACTCCAATCCTGTTCCAAAAAAAGATAATGTGAATTTTTTGAAATTCATTTTTTCAGTGATTCTGGAAAAATTATTGATAATTTTTTTTTCAATATTCTCTGAATTTTGTGCATATTCTTTGTATTATCCGGGGTAGCAAGTTCACAAATCGAACTGTTTTTTGCTTCCGTTTTTCCCAGAAGAAAACACTTATTTTCTATAGACAGTAGACAGTTCCATCTCCTCCTACCACATGTACTTTTACAAAGTTTTTGCCCTTTTTATCTTTGTAAACGGTTCTAATCAAACGACGCCGACAGTAAGGTCACACCAAACGACAAACCCATCCATCAACCAGATGAAAAATAGTTGCACTTTTAAGAAAATGTGACACCTAGACAGAAGGGACAGAAAAAAAGTACTTATATAAGAAGACCAGGAAGATGATAGGTATTTCATTCAGTGGTCATGTCGTTGGAAGGTAAAGTCGCTGTTGTCACTGGAGCTTCTAGAGGTTGCGGTAGAGGTTCGAAATAGTTTTTGGAGCATCCTAAACTAATTTGATAAATTTAGGTATTGCTCTACAACTTGCTGAAGCTGGATGCACTTTATTCATCACAGCACGTTCACCTGAAAATAGTTTGTCATCACAATTCACATATCTCCCGACACTTGAAGATACTGCGGAAGAATGTAGAAAGCGTGGTGGAATCTGTTATCCTCATTACATTGACCACAGCAATATGACTGAAGTTGAACAATTTTTCGATGACGTTGCAAGAATCACAAATAATCAATTGGATATCCTGGTGAACAATGCGTTTTCAGCAGTCACGGTAGTTAAACTTAATTTTCACGCTACAAAAAAATTCCATTTTCAGAAATGCGGATCTGGAGATACTCGAAAATTCTTCGAAAAAGACCCGGAAATCTGGGATGATATCAATAATGTTGGACTTCGCAACCAATACTACTGTAGCGTGTTTGGAACACGGATTATGAACAAAAACGGGATGAAGGGTCTTATGGTGAACATTAGTTCACTAGGAGGGATTATGTTAGTTTTCCATTGATTTTTTTCGTTTCAATCTGTTTTTAATTTTCAGGTATTTGTTCAATGTTGCATATGGTGCCGGGAAAATGGCAATTGATCGGATGTCTTCAGATATTGCACATGAGTTGAGAGATACAGATGTGACGGTTGTCTCACTTTGGCCATCTGCAGTGAGAACTGAATTGATTATCAATATGTTGGAAACTTCCGCGGGATCATGGGGAAAGGTGATTGAACAGAACTGTGGATGTAATAATTTGTCAATTTTTAGACTGAAAATCAAATGTTTCTTAATGGAGAATCCATAGAATACTGTGGAAAGGCAGTTGTCGCTATTGCTTCTGATCCGAAGAGAAAGTTTTGGAATGGATCGACGTTGATAACAACGGATATGGGAAGCTATTATACGTATACTGACATTGATGGTAATTTTTTTCGATGGTCTTTTTTCTGACCTTCTAGACTAAATGGCTAGGTTTGCAAACCGGGCCGGCAATTTTCTCTCCCCCAAATTGTGATTTAAAAATCAAAATTCATAAGAAAACGTAGAACTCGATTAGATCTACAGAATGATGTTCAATTCATTGAGGTTACGCTGCTCGAGTTTTCCCAAACGTTTGTTAAGCACCCGAGAGATTCCGCCCCATGTGAGCTCGGTCCATGCGCTTTTTGATGTTTCATGGAAAATATAGATATGGAATTCAGATTATATAACTAAAATTCTGTAGATCTCATTGAGTTCTACGTTTTCAAATAAATTTTGATTGGAAATTCACAATTTAGAAATGAGAAAATTGTCGGCGTGTACCCAGACCGTTTTGGCCCAGTTCACAACCTCGTAAATGGTATATTCTCTTTGTGAATTCCAATGAGATCAAAACTCAACTATCTAATGTCATTTCAGGACGAGTTCCAACCAACATGCGATCCCTCCGAGGACTTCTTATGTTAGCTGGCTACCAAACAATGGCTAGGTGGTGTCCAGTTTGGGTGAATCTTCCTGGATGGGCTCTCACTTTGTGGCAGAACAAAATTAATCATTAATTGTTTTTCCTTTTATTCAAAATGAATGCAAAGCGTTGAGAATTATACATCAAAAATAATTTTAGAAAGATACAATCAAAATGAGTATTGAGACCAAGAATTTTTAAGTATAGTTTCAGAAGCGATGGGATTTCGGGAGCTCATACCGGAGATAGAGATCACAGGGAATGCAAAAAAAGGAATACTGTAGCTTATCAGCAAATGTGATTCGAAGAAGAAAAGGATTTTTGTTAAAAATGAAGTATGATATGAAGTGACGTGTGGTGAATTTGTGTTTGTGAGGAACCAGTTCACACAGCTTGTTGCTCGACAAGCGGAACTTTGACGTCTTCATCAATATTCGCTAGATTCTCATCTGAATTGTAGAGGAACATGGCCCCAGTTTCAATGTCCTCGACTTGAATCGGGATGTGGCAAATCACTTTTCCGTCTTTTCTGAAAATAGAGAATCATTAGTTTCAACTAAAAGCAGCAGGAAAGTGCTCACTTCGTAATGAGACTTTCGAGTTGTGATGCCTTCTTTTTTGCTTCTCGGTCAGCAGCCTCTGCAGCCATTCGTCGTCTGGAAAATAGAGTAAAAAATAGAATGTTCTTATATTGGCCTGAATTAGTTTTGTTAAGGTCTGAACTTCATTTCATGGTGTCGTCATAAAAAATAGAAGGATGGTCTTCGACGCATACAAAGTTCAAAAGTTATCTTTAGAAGGAACTCAATCCCATGGGAAATATTTTGACAAAAAAAGTTTGGAATATTCACAGAAGTTTTAGGACCGAAAATTGGTCAACTATCGTTTCATTATCCATTTTTGAAAATTTCTATTTAAAATAATTTAAAACATTTTCTCAAATAACTCACTTGTAGTTGAGCTGCAACACACGTAGCCAGGCAATCAGTGCAAAGATAGAAAAGATGATGGCCGGAAGAACAAAGCAGAGAATAACAAGCCACATATCTGAAACAAAGATACACATTTTTTATCCACTTTTTTTTGAGCCTGTTTTGGTCTAAGGGACACCAAAAAAAAGCAAAACTTGGTGGGCGATTGTGTTCATAACTAGTCGTTTATGGGAAACTGAGAAACAAAGAAAAGGGAATAACTACGTAGTGCAGATTATCTAGGGAACAAAATGGGACAAAACTGTAAAATTGAAAATAAGAAAATTTTTTTTGAGAAAAATGCGGGGGAGGAGCCAAACTGAAAAGAAGAAAAGAAAAAATGACTTTGAAATAATGAGCCTTTTCCAAACGTATTCATCTTCTAGAGTTCTCCTGCTCAATACTTTCATTTTGATTGAATTCTCATGGTTGATGTAAAATGGAAATTGATATTTTTGCGTAGAGGAATCCTGAGAATCAAAGCGAAAATCGAAAATTATACGGAAAAATGGACCTAGTTACATAAAAGAATAATTATGAATAAAAATAAACATATTTTATATTGGCAAAAGACGGTTAGCAGTATGTAATATTAAAACTATTAGAACGACTAGGCCAACTATTTTTCAGCTGCTTCTAGATTCTTCTGTTTGTCTAGTCCACACTTTTAACTTGATTAGGAAGTTTTCTTCTCAACTATTTTTTTTCTTGAAAAGAAGAGAGATGAAAAAAACGTGTTCTAAAATTTTCCCTCACCAATTTTTTTTCACCGTTTAAAGGCGGAGTGTTTTTTTTTCAAGAACACAGACCAAATTAAAAAATTCACTTGGATGAAAAGTACAGAGCTCTTAATTGAGAGAACTGTGTTGTTGAACCTTGTAGTTGCAGATTGTAGTTTTAAATGTGATCATGAAAAAAAAAAGACAAGAAAAAATGATGATGATGATGATGATGACGCGCAACGCTCGTTTTCTTTGCTAATCTTGGGTAGACGAAGAGGAGGAGGAAAAAACTAAAATTAACCTAGGTTTTGCTATAAAAAGGTTACAAGAGTCATTGAGCATTCTAAGCTTCTGATTACTAGGAAGTTCAAGATGAATATCCCTTGTTTCTAAATTCAACATGATCAAACTGTTCCACTATTGCTTTTCAAATATAAAATTTTGGTCTAATGATCCAGGAAATGAACTTTTTGCTATTTCCGTTCCAGAAAACAAAAGTCCCATTATCCACGAATCGGCGAGTTTCTGTGGAGCCAAGCCGTGAAATATTCAAAAAAAAAAGAAACATAAACGTAGACATAACCAAGACATGGCGACACACAGCCTAAAAATTCATGCTGGCTGAGTCGATGAAAGAAAAGAAAATAGGAAACGAAGAAAGAAGAAACAAAAGCGGTGTCAGGGTGTACATGGTCGTGGTTTGTGGTGAGGATAAACACCAATTCAGAGCCTATCTTTGAAACAGAAAAAAATGAGAATACTTCTAAATAACCCAAGTTGTACTATTACACTTTTCGATATACACAAACAATTGAACCACATTGAAACACGTAAACATACATTTCGGCAGCCACATTATTGAATTCTGGAATCACGGAATCATCCAAAGCTCCTCTAAAATAAGAGAGCACCGATTTTAGTGAAGAGAAAGGAAATGATGGATGCGTCATCAGAAGGCAAGAAGTGTCGTCGTTAGAAGACACCTCAGCCTTCGGACCAGAACAGAGAAAACAAAGAGAATAAAAGTGAATTGATGATTCAGAGGAAGAGGAAAAGTTGGCGGGAATGAAAACAAAGAATAAAGAAGGCTCTCGGCATATGCCAATAATTTGAGTTTTCAGCTGTTACGGTGGCTGTTTTTTTGTGATTTTTGTTTTGGTTTGATAATCAGGGAGCTGGAAAATTATCAGAATGCCATTCGTCTATGGGAAACTCGAGTCTAGAATTTTTGAGAAAAAATGAGAAATGTGAATGTCAATTAACGTCTGGGATTGAGATTAAAGAACAGAATTCACAAATTTGGCCTCTACAGCTTAGCAGTGTCTTTTGCTGACAAAACTATCTTTTCATGTTTTAAAGGAGGATTCCGGGAAACATGAGTTTATGGTTCAATCGATGCAAAATTTCCTGCTGATTTCGAATATCACAATGAAAACGCACAAAGATGTTTTCCTGACCCAAAAAACGCCATCAAAGTTGCAATAAATTATCCCTTGTGGCCGAACTCCTACTGTGTTTTCCACGTGGATTACAATTTTTGCACTGTCCTCGCGGAAAGTTAGGCCAGGAGAAATAATTTTTCTGCAACTTTGTCGCTCTTTTGTGAGTCAGATAAACGTTTTTGAGTGTTCTCACTGTGATATTCGGTAACAGCATAAATCTTTGCATCGATTGAACCATAAACTCATTTTGCCCGGAATCATTTTTTAAGCCATTCAAAAACAATTTATCACTATGATCCCGTTCTAGAACATGCTAAATCTGAATCCGAATACCGTAATTACTCATATCTTATTTTCAAAACAACATATTTCCCTAAATTCTTTCTACCCTACGGATCTTTTCAATGTTCTTCTCCAAAAGTGAGCTCAATTATGGAGAAAAGCTCGAGAAAGCTACCAAAAACCAATCCGACCTCCACGAAAATTTCGGTCATTTCAAAAAAAATGTCATGGCACGTGACACCGACAATTTTCAAGTTTCCGCCTTCTTCATCGGTTGCACCACCAATGTACGTTTCGTTTTTTTTTTGCTTCCACAGAAGCAAAAAAAAATTAGTGAAGCATGAAGAAGACTGGAAAGTAAGGTTGGAAAGTTAGTTAGAACCCTAACAGACATGGGTGTGTGTGTGGAAAAAAGGAAAACGAACCGCATGCAGAACAAAAGGAAATCACTTCCGTCACTTTTCCACTTCTGTGTTCGAAAACAAGAAGGCTTTGGATACACATTGAAGAGTCACAAGATAATGTGATTCCTTTCCATCCATTGCGTTCGTTTCACACCGTGAGATTACGAATGAGATTTTCGAATTGGTCCTGCTGGCCTCGATTCAAGTGGGACCACCAGTATTCTCTTCTATTCTATTCTCATCCGTTTCTCATTTTCTTTCGAGGGTAGATATTTGGAATAAGCAACAGAGCCTAAGGCTCAATCAAACGGGAACCGAGAAGATCAAAAATAAAGAAAAAATAGGAAAAAAACATGTCGGATCGCTCAAAATAAACTGAGAAAGTTGGAAGACATTTGAAGACATTGGAACGACGCCCTGGTTGAAGGATGAAAAGAAGAGGAAGAAGAAGAAGCAGAATAAGAATAAGACAAAAAGAGAAGGAGGAGTAGGAGTAGAGGAAAAGGAGGAAAAAAAGAAGTGTCGAATTGCAGATCGTTTATGAGGCACTTCGAGCCTTCGCCCTCTCCTTCGCCCTCTCCTTCGCCCTCTCCTTCCCCTACGCCAATACCACTTCTCACTCCAATGAGGAAAAGGCGTTGGGCGCAGCGAGATTATTTTTTGACCAACAAATTAGTTCCTTTGTGTAAACATCAAACGAGAAATGAGCATTTTCAGGAGGAGTGGAGTGGGCTCAGTCGAAGCTCAATTTTCTGGCTCTATTTTTTTTGGAGGGTGGAGGAGGGGAGGGTGGGGTTGTTTTGTGAATGGGAGGTTAGATTGCAATTCTAAAAATATCTGATCTGTCTTTTAAAAATAGGTATAATATTCATAAAATGCAATGTTCTGCATTTCAAGTAAAGTTCCAGAAGGTTTTTTGAGTTTATAATTCAATCGACGCAAAATTTCATGCTTATTCTGAAAATCACAAGGAAAACTTAAAAAAATGCTTCTCTGACCTAAAAAACGCCGTCAAAGTTGCAAAAAAGTTTTCCTTCGTAGCCGAACTTTTTTTGGAGTTTTCCACGTAGATTACACTTTTCGCACTGTCCACGTGAAAAGTTAGGCCGAGAGGGATAACTGTTTTGCAATTTTGATGGCGTTTTTTGGGTCAGAGAAGCATTTTTAAGAGTTCTCATTGTGATATTCGGAATCATTGAACCATAAACTCATTTTGCCCGGAATCCTTATTTAAGAACAGTATAGTTTAAAATATTCAAAAAAACATTGAAGAGAACAGAATTCCGATTCTAAAAAGTCAAGGAATTGAGGATACGATAAAAAATATTTATCTGATGCTACAGTAAACTCCAACAAACTTTCAAGAATTTCGATTTGAATGCATTTACTTTGCTTCTAAAGAAAACTGAAAAAAACCTAACCTTACACTCACCACAAAAACTACTGGAAAACATTATTGCCTTTCTGGTCTCCAATTATCTAGTCTGAGGGAAAAGAATAAGGCAAAAGAGCACGATACGTCAGGAAAGAGGAAAAAAGTGTTCTTGGCCTTGACGTACCACGCAAAACTTTTGCTGAATTATGACAAGGACCAAGAAACAAGGAAGAAGGAGTCTCTTGCATTACAATGATGAAATGATACTTTGGGTTGGACTGCTACTTGACCAGAGACTTAAAGGGGTGTTGCTCTGTTGCTCACTTGACGGATCGAAGACGTATTGAGGCGGTACTTGAGTCGCTAGGTCCCCCGCAATTCGTGAAAAATAACTAATATTTTGGTGACAATCGTCTAGATGTAGTTTACTAGTGTAGAGCAAATTGGAGGCAATAAAACATACCATAATGGGTTGTAATATAAGAATATTACATGTATTAGAGAAAGGACTAAGGCACAAAGAAAGAAGTCGAATGCCAACATTATCCCAATTATGAGAACCAGCGCAGAATTCAAGAAAATAAGGCGTGGTCCGTTAAGAATTCATAATAACAGAAGACAAAAAAGAAGAAGGAACATGTTTATGGTGTGAATATCGGAGCCTCATTATGACATCGAAAAGTATTAGACATTCATAGAATTTTTCTTCTCTATGATCGTCACACAAAGACCTCATTCCAGTGTTTCAGTTGAACTTTGTTTGGTTTCTATGAAGAATTTCTAAATTCGAAACAAGTATGAATCCTAAAAATAGAATTTGAGATGCTTCATTTGGTTTTAAGACGTCGCCGACCAGTGAGGAAAATGAAATTCATTTCAAAGAGATTTGAGCATCCTCACCAGGCTTCTTCTTATTGAAATGAGTCTTGAAAACACTCACACACATTTGAATGGGGCGTGGGGGTCTGTGAAAAATGGAACCGCCGGATGTGATCCATCCGGGAAAGAAATCGGTGCCACATGTGAAAAAAAAACCAGGAAAAAAATGGTTGGAAGGAAATGCCTTTTTTCTATGTTTTTTTTTCTCTCTTCCATTTTTTTAAACGGAAAAAACAGAAAACCAAAATTTTGAAAAGGAAACTATGGGTGTTTTTTGTGTTTTTGAAAATCGTTTTAAGATCCGATTTCGACAATAAATGCAGCAGAAAAATTGTATCCGATCAGCTGACTATAATGGGTTGTGACGAAAGGCACAATATTTTTCATTTAAAAGCACTGGAATCTGAAAATTTTGAGTTTTCAGTTCAAAGCACACCTGAAAAAAGAAAATCAACTTCCGGGGGCCCATCCATCTTCAAACCTATTACATGGGTAGTACCAAAAAAGATATGACGCAAAGAAAATGAGGTGATGTATTTTATGGTCCATATATTGCTGGAGTGAGTGAATGCATAGCTTGACAAGTTGAGTTACAAACATCAAAAATGAGACGCCGTCAAGAAACAACGACAAGAAGTGCCTCAACTCTCGACTCTTCTGGGAACTACTCGAACTACATCGAATTTTTCGACTTAAGTGTTGTTCGTTCGAGAAAAAATTTTAAATTCGAATTTTGTAAAAAGCTTGCTTTGAAAATCTATAATAATCGGGAGCCAAAAAACTATCAAAAAAAATAAGCGTCTGTAAATATCACAAGACGAACAATCGATTCCCACAAAAAATCTATATTCGAATTGGTTGGCCCCAAGCAAATGTTTAATGGCACAGAAAGTTTTTTTGGCCCGAAAAAGTTATATATGGCCTCAAAAATTAGCTGTGGCCCCAAAAAAACCAATGTGGCCCAAAGGGTAGGCCAGAATAGTTTTATGGCCCCAAAAAATGATGATGGCCCCAATAATTTTAGCCGACTAGAATTACAGGCTCGCCGATTAAGCTTGTTCAGAATTTCAATTTTTTTTTGTCGAATAGAGCCAAAATATCAAAGCTTTTGTAAATATCACAAGACGAACCATCGATTTCCCCAAAAAATCTTCATTCAGCTGTAGGAAAGGTGTAGTGCGAAAAAAAATGTACTCAAACATTGTGTAAACTAGCTAAACACAGGTTGTGAACGCTACGTGCAGATTGTTGTAACTCTCGGCAAAAGTGGAGATCAAATAAATTCAGGAAGTAGTTTTGAAAAATGGTAAACTCAGGTGAATTACATGAGGAAGAGATTATATTTATGAACTCCTGATTCGAGAATAAATTATTTGAGATAATATTCTCTAGGTCCTTTAAGGAAATGATGAAAGAGCAAACTACATGAAATAAGTGAAGAACGAGTAAGTGATCAAAAGTGAATTGTTTAACGTCAAGCGCTCTGTTTGTCTTGATACATCAATTTGTTCTTTGTTTTTCCTGTGCCTTACTGTTGACTTGAAGTGCTCACAAGAAAATGGTGTTTACTTCGCCACCTTTATTATTAATTCCTTAGCATATCAACTTTGAGAAATTAAGACTCACCCTTCCGCGACTGCGAGTGGTGTTCGGAAAAGTCGACGAAAGTGACATACCAGTTGTTACCATGGCCTAGCATTTCAGAAGAATAGTGGAAAAGAATCTGTCTTTTTATGCTCTTTAGTTCCTACTTCTAGTTCCTCACTCTATTTCAAATCAAATTTTGTGAGTCTTGTTTCAAATAAAGTTAAAGCGCAAAGAGAAAGTGTATTTTCTTTGTGAAAAAAATGATTTCGAAACCATTTTCACAAAAGAATATTCTGGATTTGCAAAGAAAAATACAAGGTGCCCACATGATGATGCAGGTTTTTTTGTGTTTGCACGCCGTTTCGTCTTGAGTGGAATTCGCTAATGAAGTTATATGACGCTCGTAGCAGTGTGCCGCCCCCCCCCCCCCCCCCCCCCTATGACAGTGAACACATTGACAACACAATGGGAAGAAGAAAAACTGAGCCTCTGGTTTGGTGAATTATTCCAGATGGATCTTTTGAACGAAAATACATGTTTCTGGAATTGAACTTTTGCCGGGAATAGATTTCAAGACAGTTTTGCCATAGATCAGTCATTCAACATTGTCGGCCGTACTATGTGCCGGGCCGGGCTGGGCCGAGATCAGAAATTCTATTGGCCCGGCCCGGTCGACCTATGTTTCTTATTTTTGAATGAGGATTCCGGGCAAAATGAGTTTTTGGTTCAATCGATGCAAAATTTCAAGCTGATTCAGAATATCACAATAAAACGCACAAAAATGCTTCGCTGGCCCAAAAAACGCCGTCAAAAAAGCAAACTTTTATGCAAACTTTGGCCGACTTTTATCGTGTTTTCAAGGTGAATTACGATTTTCGCACTGCCCACGGTTAGGCCAGCAGGGATAACTTTTTGCAACTTTGGCGGTGTTTTTTGGGCCTGAGATGCAGTTTTGAGCATTTTCCTTGTGATATTCGGAATTGGCATGTAATTTTGCATCGATTTAATCGTAAAATCATTTTGCCCGGAATCCTCCATTAATAACAGTTTAGTTTAAAATAACCAAAAATGCATTGAAGCGAATTGAATTGAAAATTCTAAACAGTCAAGAAATTGAGGAAATGGTAAAAAATAATATTTCTGGTGCTACAGCAACTCCCACAAACTTCCGTAAACTCATTTTGCGCAGAATCCTCCTTTAAAGCATAATATTGATTTTCTGGTTGTTTTCCCTGAATATGTTATAGAAATTCTCGGCCGGGCCGGCAATAATTTCCACTGGCCCGGTCCGGGATTTTTCTAGTCTTTTGTCAACTATTTTCTGATCTTCTGATGTTTTTGTATTTGGCAAGGTGTCTGAAAACAAACATGGTTATGTAATGTTCTACGAGCACAATGTAGCTTTTAGCGAACGGAAGCGGGAAAATCAAAAGCACACTCACTTTAAACATCAAACAGTACAAATTCGCGCGCAATTCTCCTTATTATTATTATTATGAATATTATTCAACCAAACACACGTAGAGCTCTTTCCCGAAAACCTGACGACATTTTGATGGCTTCTGTCATGATTGCGCTTTCGCAAACACCAACAAAGTGCATAATCGTTCGGTCTCATTATCATTCTTGATCATCATGCTGCTCAGGATTTCATTTTATGCTCTTCTTACCGTATCCACAAGTAATGCTCAATTCAAATTCCCTCCACCTGCTATTCAACATAATCAAGAGAATGTGGATCATGCGAATGCTTTCTATGACTATAATGTGAGATTTTCGACTTTAGATAATTTGAAAATAGTTTTTTTAGTCCGAAGAACGATTCGAGCGTCCTGCAAATGTTTCCATGTACCAACCTACCAGCTGTGGAGAAATCGAGCAAGAGAAGTGAGAATTCGTAGGTTTCAAATTTCAAAAATAGATTTTCAGAGTAAAAGAATGCGCCGAGCCGTTATATAAAATGGGAGCAATATCTGAAAATTCCCATTACTTGGGATGGGAAGGATTCATTTTCCGAACCAAAGCATATTTCTCTGAAGTTTGCGAGTAAGTGTCTACGTTCTATTTGCATTTGAAAATTTCAATTTCCAGCAATTTCTTCTTATTTGATGTCTGCATTGAGCCATATAAGGATGTTTGCTTTGCTGCAGACCGAGCTCGTTTTAACTATGATGCTGCAATTAAAATTTTGGATTTCTTGTGTCGAGATGGATACGGAGGTGAGTCCGGGGTTAAAATCGCTTTGATCTCAATGATTTTTCAGAAATGCTCAGGAACTTTGAATGCTTCACAAGAACTCTAACTAGATCCGAGATGATGCAATGTCAAGCCGAGTTAGTGTCAGATACAAGAAAAATTTCTGAAAGTCATTCTGAAGTTTCCGGAGCCAACGACGCTGCTGTTTGCGGGTAGGTTTCTGCTTTAGTAATAAAACCACGTTTCATATAATTTCAGAGCCATGAGAAACTACATTGACTGTGTGAAATATCCGATTCGGTATGAATGTGGTTTCCGTGCTTGGCAACTGGTCCGAGAGATGATAATCCGTCCAACAAAGGCAATGCTTCCGCAATGCAAACTGAATACCGCCGAAAAATCCTCATCCGTTCTGACTATTCTGGTTGTTTTGATGATTGTGCTGCTTTTTTAACTTTTGAATTGTTACAGAAACAAATGTGGGAGGGAAAGTGAACGAACTAATTGTTGTAATGAGTATGTAACCACATTCCATTCTAATAAAGAATTTAATTTATGGAAAAGCGTGAAAATTGAAAAAAAATAATTGCAGAAACAAGCGAGTGAAGATCGGATGTGAGATGCGTTGGCGAGAGAAATTCAGATACCGTAAAACCTCTAAAACAAGGACATTTTCTTTTTCTTTTTTTTAAATGATGTCCTTCTATTAGAGGTTTTATGGTACTTGCATTCCTACACAATTTGGCCCAAAATGATGGAAACAAAACAGCGAGGTTTCAGATGCATTTTTAGAAGAAAAACACTTTCAGAAAAGGTAAATTTTGCTTCCAAGAGAACGTGAAAACACTTTTTTTGGAGTGAGAAGATACAGACGAATGAGAAATTTAGGCAGAAGCAGAAAGAGCAAAAGATATATCAGCGATTATGAGTGGTCGCTGACTGACTTCTGAAAGACACTCTTCTGTTTTCAGAAGCAGATCTTCCAGATCGTTCTGATGGAATATTTGATTGAACCACAGCGGGAGTTGCTGGAGTAGCAACAGAAGTCGATGGATCAGTTTCAGAAGTTGGCCCTTCTGCAGATGTTGATGGCTGGTTGGCGCTTGTTTGAGCGGCTATGTTTGCACGACGACTGGCTCGACGATTCTCCAGGAATCTTAAGAATCTGAGAAAGAACTGGTAGAAGAAGTAAATTATGACATGTTTTACCGTCTAATTTGAGGTGCAACAAGGGCACGGAGCAAGGCTGGAATAGTTGGACGTGGTGATCTGGAATAAATGAGTTTTGAATCAGAAAAGGAATTTGGAAGTATGAATATTTTTACTGAAAGCTGTGAATCACTTTTTTGAGTATCCTAGATTTATAATTACTTCTATTGCTTTTCTTATAAGATTTCAAGATTTCAAAACAAAAAATTCAAAAATCAAAGAAATTACCTACTTCCACTAAAGTACTCCACATTGCAGAGCTCTATATGTATATCTTTCTCCAGATTCCAAGAAATTGTTAACTTACTCATTGTCACGATCCCGGTTTTCTCGGTTTCGATTACGGTTTCGGTTTCGGCTCCTGTTTTGCGGTTCTCTAAAACTGATTGAGCTAATATTTTGCGAAAAATACATTTCTCTTACTGCGGCTCTGGCTCCTCTTCGTTTTCAGAGTCTTCAATCGGAAGTGGCATCCAATACGTGTACGACAATTTTGGTTCAGAATCGTTGCGATTGACGTCCGGGGGCATTTTCTGGAAAACGAGGAATTTCAGATGATGTGGCAATTGAAAAAAGAGCCAGAGAAAAGTTTGGCTCTATTGCAGAATAGGGGTCCCTTCGAAAAATAGAGGTCCCCTTAAAAATAGGGGTCCCTTCGTCCTTGTTTATAGCGGTTCAAAAAAATTGGGGTCCCTTCAACTGGCCCAGAAAAAAAAGGGGCCCTTCAAGTACATCAGAAAAAATAGAGGTCCCTTCAGATTTTTTTTTCTAGTTTTTCATTTTCTTGATTGTTTTTTAGCTTCAATTTTAAGACTTGATCAGGGGCGGTGACTAAGCCTTTTCAAAATGAACTTTAAAAACAGTTAAGAAAATGGAAAACTAGAAAATAATTTGAAGGGACCCCTATTTTTTCTGAGAAAGTTCAAGGGACCCCTATTTTTTTGAGCTGCTTCAAAATCGGACGAAGGGTTTTTTTTCAAGGATCTGAAGGGACCCCTATTTTTTTGAGGTATTTCAAGGTACCCCTATTTTTAAGGGGACCCTATTTTTCGAAGAAGCCCCTATTCTGCAATAGAGCCAAAAGTTTTAATGTTGGGTAGGATGATTGAATAATCACAAGAACAGGCGTATTAGAGAATTCCCAACACAAATTGCAGAAAAAATGATGAGATTGAAAAAATTAAATATCACAGCTCGATGAATGAGTACTGGAATGAGGGAGAGAAAGAGAGCTAAACATTTTCCCATAGTACATATGGATGAGAGGAAAAGTTAATAATGAAACCGCAGGCGCCATGTTTCTTTCTCGCCTGCTCACGCCGTCTACCTTCTGGTGTCCTTTTGATTCAATGAATGGCGGAAAAAAAGAAGCAAAAAGAACGCGATGCTCCCCACAAGGTTCCCCTCTTTGTGCACTGCCACACACAAAAAATCGTTTCGCCGTTGGCAGGCAGAATATGCGACTGCGGAGGAAAGAAGAGGCGGTGGCTGTGCGTGGATGCCTAGCACAAGAATGGGAATGGATCGATGGAAACGGCCTTTTTCGATGTGGTGCAGGCAGGGAGCAAAAAAATGGGGAGTGGGCGGAGATTTGGAATGCCACGTCGCTCAATGGGATGCAAAAATTGGGAGTGGGTTGGAGGGACTGAACGTGCCAATTTCGGTGTCTTTTGTTGTGGAGAGAATGTGGGTCGTGAAGGCAATGCCATTACAGTAGGATGAAAACGATGCGAATTTCGTATAGTGAGCAAATTGCTCTTTCGGCAGTTTTATTAGGCATCTTCTGAACTACTGTAATTGGTAATGATGGTTCCATCTTGAAGTGGTGAAAAAATTTCTCTAAAATCTGAGATTATTGTTACTGTAGGAAACAAAAACATGGAAATAAAAACTGTTCATTCAAAATAATTGAATATCGTTTGAAAATGTAGCGGGAATAAATACAGGAAAGATGAAAGATTTGGGACAGAAGACAGTAAAAACCTAACAAAGTGGACAGAATTTTTGAAGAAATGGGAAGAAGTAGAAGAAAAAGAAGCGTTTAGAAAAAAAAACAGGTTCAAATTGGATGACGAGGGATGAGATCCGGCTGCTTTAGTATACAGAGCTTCTGAAATTAGGATATTGTAATTTAACACAAACTTTGATTCAACTTACACAGCCGTGGTTGATTCTATTCGACTGTCGGAGAACGTCAGATCATGGGTTAGTGGGCGAACTGAAACCTTGAAATGTTTACTTATATCCTAAAAAGTTTGTAGTTTGCTCACTGTTATCATTCGCAATTTGCTGTTCCCATTGCTCGATCAGAGCCAACGTTGGATCATTCTGGGAGAGAGCGGCTTCTTCAGCCGCTTCTAAATCTTTGAAGTACGAATACTCAATGACTGTTCCGTCATCCCATTGAAGTGATCGAGTTGCTGTGTACTCGTCTAGATAAGCGTACGCCATTGGGTTCTCTGTGCAGAAGCGGATTCGTGTGGTTCCCTGAATTTGCATATAAATTTAGTTCGATCCATCAATCAAAAGGCTCTCAATTACCTTTGGAGCTTTCTCCTCTTTTTTGACATCTTTTGCTTTGAGAATACTGGAGGTACTTGGCTTTTCTGTCTCTTCGACGACTACGTATCTGATGGGCTTCTCGTTGAGAGCAACGAGGAAATCCGCCAGATCCTCTTCGGCCACCAAAGACAGAAGACTGCGACTAACCACGTTGCCATCACCTCCCGTCTCCTCTTCGTGTGCCAAGCGGGTGAACTGAAAACCGGAAATTAATATGGAAAGAAAAATGAGATATATCCTACTGATATTTAACAAAAACCCTTTTAGTTAGTGGAGAAAGGATAAAGACATACCACAAGAGAGTTCGGACGCATTGGGGTTATATCATAGGAACCATTGCTATCGTGACTATCTCCATCTGAATTGTCGTCAGATTCATCCTTAAAATAATCAGAATGTTTTCAAAGTTGAATATCTCTCTAGGGTACCTGTTGAACAACAATGTTAGTGGCGGAAGGTTCAGCGAGCTTTTGGGTCTCATTAGTGGGCTCCTGAAATGCGTGAATACAGACAAGCCAAACATCAAGCCAAACGTATTTTCCGGATATCTACTTTCACTTGTATTTCTAATTTTCCACTCACTCACCGATTTCAAAATCGTCACGTCATCTCCGTACGGTTTCTCACGTGGAGAAAGCAGTCCGGCGAGCGAATTAGCGGGCGCCATAGAGCTTATTGGCTGTTGTTGAGAAGTTTTCGATTTCTCCTCCACATATTTTGAGGAAAGTGAGACTGAATTTAGTGAAGTTGATGTGTAGGACGGCGAATAAGTTATTGGTGGTTTCAGTGGCGCCGAAGATCGCATCGATTCTGGTGTTGTCTCTTCCGTTTTGTCATCTGAAAACAACAAAAGATTTGAATTGGAGATATACGCAAGTAGTTGTCCTAAAATCTCAGTTAATCTATTCCTTTCCCTATTCTATTTGTTCTCGGAAATAGTTTTAGGTATTACAAGTTCTCAACGCCGACGAAACCCATCGCATTTGGAAAGTGGAACATCCTGTAGAATTAGACGATGGATTAGTGTATCGAGAGTAGAGCATCCTTCTGTACAATTAATTATTTTGGAAATGAATGTCAGAGGAAAAAACGAAGATGAAAAGGTATGATACATCTAGAAAGAAACTATTCTTTCCCAAACGAGGGAGGAGATATAGATAAGTGTAAGGATCTAATAAATTCTACGAGGACAGTGAACGCATTGTTTTGACAGGTTCAATAAACACAAATAGCGCTGGTTTATGAAGTGGATTGATGACTGTCAGTGACTGTATTTGTTTTCGGACATCTATGACGATTTGATTTAGAGAAAGTTTATGAGAAGAGGGATGTTGAGTAATCAGAGAAGTTTCTAGTTTCAGAATGTGATTTCTTTTTTGAAATAAATAGAGTTTCTCAGCGCAAAAATGATAAAAATTGATCTTACCAAAGTTGAACTAAGAACGTGAGACCCTAAAGTTTAACAGTGAAAAGATGAATGGAATAGTGTTTGCCAAGAACGACCAAAAAGCCATTGATAGAATTCTGATAAAGAACATTAAAGACTGGCCACCTGCGCCGTTCTCAGAATAGGGCGGAAGTGAATGGGCATGGGAAGGTTTCGGCTTCCAACTAGCAGAGGCAAAACCACTTGAAAACGGCAAAATTAAAAGTCAAGAGGAATCAAAATCGCATTACAAAGAAAAAGATACACGTGTGGTCCTTGACAACACTTGGGGGGTCATCTCTCTCTCGGCATATGAAATGAACCGATGGCTATCATTTACAGATTGGTGTTGACGGCGAGGTAAAACGGGCAGCGAAGAAGAACAAAAGAAGAGGGCAAAACGAACCTCCGATGCGCGAAAACACGAGTATATACTAAAACAGTGAGGATGACACCCCGTCTCTCCTTTTCGGGCTATCGGATGATGTTTATCTGCGAGGAAGATGAGTGTACAACAACCTCCAATGGGTTACGGGATCCTGAGGCGAGATTGCCAGGATCAGCCGGGTGGTGGTGTCCTAATGTCTTAAGATAACCTAAAACCGCATGTTTTCGACATGTTGAATTCTAGGTTAACGGGGCTACTGAAGTGTTTTTGTTTTATATTAATCAATTCAGACCAAACTTGGCAAATCCCACGCCGGCCCGGTGGTGGCCCGGGCCAGTGGAAAATTTTGCCGGCCCAGGTAGGGAAAAAGTGAATTTTTTAGAAAAATTTTCACAATTTTAAAATTTTTTTGTAAATTTTCGCTTTTAAAAGAACAAAAAATTACTCAAGCATCAATTAAATATGACTTTTTCAGGAAAAACCACCGAAAAAAAGAACTTATGCTTTCAAAATTCAAACCAAAATTTTTGACTCCAGAAATCCGGGCCGACAGAATTTCTGATTTTGCCCCGGTTAGGCCCGACCCGAAGCATGTCTGATTCACACAGTTGCAGACAAGGAAAAATCCTAATCCTCGAAAAAGTTACCTAAATCAAGTTAGTAGCTCTCAAAGTGCCATAAAGCGCTTTCACGGTTTCATTTTCACGGAATTTTTCCAGTTTTTTCGCTGAAAATAGGACCACGGAAGCGCTTTTTTTACCCTTTGAGAGCTCGTGACTTCATTTAGATCAAGTTCTGAAAAATGTTTTCTTGTCTGCAACAATCTAAACCGATCCATATAAAAATACCCCACTATTTGGAACACTTTAGTACCCTTTTATTAGGCAAAGCTCTCTTGTAAAAAAAGGTGTCAAAAAGTCAGTGTTCAAAATAAAACCAGACATCCGAATCTGAGACCAAACTTCGTCTTTTGTTCATTTACAAAAATAACTACCATTACTCACTGCAGGTCTCACAGTCTTCGTCTTTCCACTCTTACAGTACACTAAAAGGTCATAACTCCGACGTAATGATTATTGGCTGATCGCACTGAAACTGGTATTTGGAAATGGAACAATAAAAAACACTGGAGGATGAGAAAGGGAATAAACCCTACATTCTGTGTTTGGAAAAAAGGAATTTTGTGAAATGCGATAAGCAGATTAACTTTTGAGATGAATATACCGAAACGGACTTAAAATGAGAAACATGTTGCTATATCTTTTTTTACCACAAAAGCGAAAGTATCAAACGACCAAAGCTAGTAGGCCAATCAAGGAGGAATTGTTCAAAACGAGTATCTCTACCTCGTTTTCAAAAGACCTGCGGTCGGTTTCTTCGCAGTTGGAGGTGTCAAAACAACCTTCGAGAAAATGAGAAAGAATCGAGAAAATGGAAAGAATCGTGTATATGTATGTGGGTGTCCTATTGTGAGGGGGGCACATTGCACAAGAAAATCAAAACGGGAGAAAGAAAAAAGGGAGAAGAATTGCCTCGGTATGGAGACATCTGGTCTTTTTTGGCGGCTGGGGAGGGATACAATGAGTCAATTTTGTCAATTATATCTATCTTTTGGTTCTACTAGACTAGGTGGGGAATATTGAAGTGTGGAGGATTATGAACGAAAAAGTGAAACAGAAGAGAGGAAGTTTAGGATCCAAGGTAAAGTTAGCAACAGTACTGATAAGCACATTATTTTTTCTTTGTTTTTACAGTTTATTTGTTGGCGTAGTTGTAAGCACGATGTTTATGTGGCAAAGAAAAAAAACGAGAACGTTTTTTCTCTTTTTTGATTGACAGACGGTTTCAGTCTTATCTCACATGTAATGTACCCCAATTGTCCCCCGGGGTTTTGGCTGGAAGTAGGCTCTAATGAACAAGCACAAAAAGTTATGCAAGAATGCAAAGTCTTTTTTGCTACCGTTTGGTACTTTTTGAGAAAATCGACTTTTTAATAAAATTTTCGAAATTTCAAAAATTCAACTTCAAATGATCACAGTTTTGTTCAAACTTGTTCAAATTCACTAAACTAAAGTGTGTTTTGTAGCTAATATGATGAAATTCACAAAATCGTTTGAAAATGTTTTTTACACATTGTGGTCCCCCACTTATGACCCAAAATGCAATGTTGCTCCATTGCCAAAAAGTGCCTAGCAAAAGTTTGACGGTCGAAAATGTGTTTAAACTTATTTTAAACGATTCAGCATGTAAAAATCACCAAATACGCAAAGTTATAAAAAAATTCAACCGTGGAAATTTTTTAAATAAAAGTTTGAAAAAATGAAATTTCGAAAAATTTTGAGAAAAGTCAAATTTTCAACTGAAAGTTGTCCAGCAAGTTATAAATTTGTTACTGTTTTCTAATCTACCGTTTTATGCCCTTTCAAATGAGCTATAAATTATTAAAATTGCGCAATTTTGAAGCAGCTTATGAAGGTTTCAAAGTTACAGTAGTGTTTTCAGTGGCGAGCAACAAATCGAAAAAAATGAAAACAGAGCTAGAGACTCAAACTTTGTTGTATTTTGTAGGAAATTTTGATACAAACCAAATTGTCAATTACAACTTTTTTCCAACTTTTCACCCAAGTCTGATAAAACTGAAAATAGTGCTCGGTACAGGGCCTTATCGAAAAACTGTGTTTCTACGACCTGGATGAAGAGTTAGGAAAAAATTGCAGTTGACAATTTGGTTTGTATTGCAATTTCCTTCAAAATACAAAAAAGTTTGAGTCTCTAGCTCCATTTTCATTTTTTCGATTTTTGGCTCGTCACTGAAAACACTACTGTAACTTTCAAACCTTCATAAGCTGCTTCAAAATTGTGCAATTTTGATGATTAATAGCTCATTTGAATGATCATAAAACGGTAAATTAGAAAACATTTAAAAATTTAAAATGTTCTGTACAAATACTGTTCGAAAATTTGACTTTTCTCAAAATTTTTCGAAATTTCATTTTTTCAAACTTTTATTTAAAAAATTTCCACGGTTGAATTTTTTTATAATTTTGCGTATCTAGTAATTGTTACATGCTGGATCGTTTAAAATAAGTTTAAACTCATTTTCGACCGTCAAACTTTTGCTAGGCACTTTTTGGCAATGGAGCAGCATTGCATTTTGGGTCATAAGTGGGGGACCACAAAGTAAAAAAAACATTTTTATTTGAGTTCTTAAATTTCATTATATTAGCTACAAAACACACTTTAGTTTGGTGAATTTGAACAAGTTTGAACAAAACTGTGATGATTTGAAGTTGAATTTTTGAAATTTCGAAAATTTTATTAAAAAGTCGATTTTCTCAAAAAGTACCAAACGGTAGCAAAAAAGGCTCTGCTTTCTTGCATAACTTTTTGTGCTTGTTTTAATGAGCCTACTTTCAGCCAAAACCCCGGGGGACAATTGGGGTACATTACATGTCAGAAATTTCGACTAGAAACAATAACCGAGTAACTCAAGAACTCTAGTTTTCTCAAAGGTGCAAAAAGGCGGTTATAAATTTGTAAATATTTGAGCTCTCAATCCATCTCTTCAATTTTCTATCCCAAATACCATGACTCACAGTTTGAGTAAATCCGGTTTGAGACGGGAGCTTTTACGGATATGGACACCACATTTGAAGACGTGATCATTGACTTGGCGCCGACGTCATCCACTTTACGAGAAATGAACGGAAGTTTTGAAGAAGCAGTTGGCGACGACGAGGACACTGTTGATTCCGATGACATTGATGATGGACTATTGATAGTTGGCTTCCAAAGATTGTTGCTGGTGGTAATCGGACTTTTTATTGCCGGTGAAGGGTTGTCGTATTTAAAGACACTGTTCACAGCGGCTGAAAAAACAAAAAATAGTATAAAAAACTGGAACGATTGGTTTTTGTATGGAGAATCAATTACAGCATTTTATCTTTCTGTTGAATGAAAACTGACTCTGTTTTGGCAAAATACTTTTTCCCTGAACTAAAGCCCGCCTTGATTACTCAGATTTCTCATGAGAAATCCGAGGCTTAGATGGCGAGATAATTTTTTTTCTGACTCACAAGAAGGAAGTTTTTACTATTTTAATTGGATCTGAATGACTAATAATCCCTGGACCAGCAACCATGAACTCATAAAAGTTGTACTAAAGATAATTGTTGTATGGAAGGCATAATATGAAAAGTCAAAGTATTAGTACAAATATTAAAGAGTTGTGTGAAAAACTCATTTTGAATAAAGGGGTACTAAAGTGTTCTTTGATATGGATCGATTCAAATTGTTGCAGACAAGAAAAAATCCTCTTGGAGGCATATCCAAAAAATTTACCTAAATCGAGTTACAAGCTCTCAAAGTGCCAAAAAATTGCTTCCGTGGTCCTGTTTTCTTCACGGAGGACCACGGAATTTTCCCAGTATTTTTTCGCTGAAAATAGCACCGCGGAAGCGCTTTTTTGCACTTTGACAACTTGTAACTTGGTTTAGGTAAATTATTGGATATGTCTCCAAGAGGTTTTGTCTGAAAAATTTGAATCGATCCATGTTAAAAATCCCACTTTTTTGGAACATTTTAGCACTTTAACAATTTCGTTTCAAGAAAAACAAGTTACATTTAGTTTTAAGAAGCTGTCAAACTCACATGTTCTGTCAGAAGAAATGTCGACAACCGTCTTTCTGAACTGAGCGTAACTCTCTAACTGAAAAATAACAAAAAATTTGTAACGGATAATCCTCTTTTTGTCAAACGACAAACCACATTTGCCTTCGGCTCCTCTGGAGGCGGGCTGGTGTCCACCGGTGTGTTCGATCGAATGCTGTCGTTTTCGCTGCTTCCGATTGAAGGTATTGGCTGTTTGGACACTCTGAAATTCGCGTTATATATTTGTTATATCGAATATCCGCTGACTCATACCTGGCCGAGTGCGGGTCTGGCGGCAGAACGGCAATATCACAATTCTCTCTGATTATCTTGGCTGCATCGGAATATTGAGGGACTTCTGGTTGTCTGCGTTGCCACATTGCTGCAATGAATAATAACGTGATGAAATAAAATGAGTGGTGTGGGAGGATAAAAAAGAAGGAAAAAAAGAAGAGGATAAGAACTCACAAAGAGTCGCGGGACGGACCGGAGCCGCTTGTGTAGGCGTTGGTGGCAGAGAAGTTGGAGGCTTTATAGAATTATTGATGTGAATATTATTGTTGTTATTAATGCTATGAACACTTGTGTTGCTGCTGCTAGATGTGTTTGAGCTTGCTAGAGTATCATTTATCTCTGGTTGGAATCTACGAAGACGTCGAGCGATTTGTACAAATTCTGGTTCTCCTTTGTTTGTATCGGCGTCATTCAAAACCTGCAAAAAGTTGTAGTTTTTATAACATACAAGGATTAATTTTCAAAAATGGTTGCCAAATTTGTCTTCTATTACCTTTAATACATTGGAGGTTTTGTGCTGTTGAGCTTGGGATTGAACTTCAGTTGGTCTTTGTACTGGCTTATGGGAAATGAAAGTGCTGTTGGTTAGTGTGATCGGAGTTCTACTCAAATCGGTATTTGATCGCCATGAGTCAACGTGATTTGGTTGGAATTTTGAGATTAATTGAACCGGATCTCTTGCAAATCTCATTTTTGTGACTTGCTCTCCGTTTTTCTCGAAACGTCTGCGAAGTTGGGAAATGGACTTTGCTGTCTAAAGAAATAGTCATTAAAACTTTTGACATTTGAAATTATTCAATTACCTCTTCTTCCTCATTCAATTTGCCATGCCCAGGGACAAATGGTTTTCCAATTTCCTCATTTTCTGAAATTCCATTAATTAGAGAATATTTGAAATTATTTAAAGGAGGAGTAAACCATTCTGAAAAGTTGCTATTTTTGGTATAGTTCGACTTAGAATTTTGAGATAATCGGGGTTTCAGTTGTGGAAAAATTCTTCAAGTTTGTCTAATAAAAGATATAGACTGTCAAAGGTGCGAAAAAGGGCTTGTTCGGGTAGCTAATTTCTCATATTTTCAATTCAAATTTAGTTTCGAGTGGCTCGTGAAACAATTATTTTTACGTTAATCTTATTTTAGTACAAAACTCAAAAAATCAGCTACCCGAACGGACCTTTTTTGTCACTTTTAACAGCCTATCATTTTTTGAAGACAAATTTTCAGAATTTTTTCACAACTGAGACCCCTATTATCTCGAAATTCTGAGTCGATCCATATATACACAGCAGTATTTCTAGAATAGTTCACTCCCCATCTAAGTGCGTACCTAACATGTCACTAATCGATCTAGATGTTCGTCGTTGCAGTTCCATCGGAGCATTTGCATTTTTGAAAACATTACTAAAAATAACTTCAATAAATGAGAATTAAATAGATGTTCGACATACTTGACAGCGTCTGACTCAGACAACAAGTCATCACAAGAGCTGTATTTCTTGTTTTGCACATTCGAGTTCTTCTCTTGCTCTTGTTTTTGGGCTCCTGACATTTTCGAGAACTTTGCTCGGAGTTTCTCAACGATACCCGGTCCATACTCGAGATCTAAAAATAGAGATATTAGTTTTTTTAATAATTCAAAAATCTTTTTCTCTGATAGAACCATATAACAACTGATTAACCATATTCACCTTGACTGAGATTGTGGTATGAAATTGAAATAGTAGTGGGTTTGTACATTTCGAATGGTTGCGTGAGATCTGAGCAACTTTTGTGTTCTGGACGATAAGTGAATTGAGAAAGATTCTCGTATTCAGAAGGCATATGATGATTCAAACTTCGTTTTCTCTCCAAAGACATTGACCATTTTCTCTGTTGGTCATTATTGCCTGGGAGGTTTGTGTAGATCACCTCCTTCTCGAACGGAGGCTCCGGAATTCTCGGAATCTCGAAACCAGTTCTCTGTGGACGATAACCATTATCATTCGCTGGTTTTCGTTCACTTTGAGTACGAGCGATTCTTCGTTTCAGTGTTGAATCAGGTTTCTGTGTGTAATTTCGAACGTATGCGGATCCAAGGCGACGAGACACTGGGAGTGGTTCTCGTGAATATCCTTGGTCAAGATTTTGATATTCTGATGGAGCGTAATCGGAAGGTTTCCAAAAGTCCGGAAGGTAGAGCGAGTGTCGTCGGAGATTCATTTTAGAGCATTTATAAATAATCTAAATATAGAGAAACTTGGTTGAGAGAAGTTCAAAAAACGGACAAAAGAGATTTAGAATTACGAAATTGGATGAGACAATGTGTCTTACAGTCAGAGACCTAGTCTAGTCTAAACAGCTGAAAAACAACTTGGGTTTCTCCAAAACCACCTTTTAAAAGAGAATTTCGGGCAAAATTAGTTTTTGGTTCAATCGATGCAAAATGTTATGCTGATTCCGAATATCATAATGAAAACACCCAAAAATGCTTCTCTGACCCAAAAAAACGTCTTCAAAGTTGCAAAAAATTATCCCTTGTGGCCGAACTTTTGTGGTGTTTTGGATTGCAATTTTTGCACTGTCCGCATAAAAAGTTAGGCCAGCAGGAATAATTTTTTTTGCAACTTTGACGGCATTTTTTAGGCCTGAGAGGCATTTTTTGAGCGTTTTTATTATGATATTCGGAATCAGCATGAAATTTTGCATCGAAAAAAATTTGAACCAAAAACTCATTTTTCCCGGAATCCTCATTCAAAAATAAGAATGTTCTTCAAAGAAGCGATCAGTGCTAATCTTGGAAAAATGTGCATTTGTGAAGAGTGGTCATTCGGAAGAAGAAGAAGAAAAAAGGAAGAGTCTTTACAAACCTGTGTTTTACGGCAAGAAAAAGCAAGGAGGGGCAATCAAGTGAGCGAGAAATGCATGAGCGTGAGCTAACAAATGACCGTATCAGTGGCACTATATTCTTGAGTGCTTTTTCGGATGGGCACAAGGACGACTAACGCAAAAAGCCTCTTGAATGGATACGGAAAAAGGAGAAGTGGTGCAAAAAAAGAGGAAAAGATCACCAGGTTTCAGCGGTTTTATTGGTTTCACATTCAAAAAGTTTTGTTTATGGTAAACAAAACTTCATCCAACTATAAGCTTCAAAGATGAACCTGTTATTTGTTTTGCTAAACATTACTCTATGTATAGGTGGGAAGTAAATATGACTGTCTCTGAATAAAGCATACATTTGTATTATTATTAGCTAAAGTAAAATGAAAAAACCAAGTAGTTATTGAATCGTCATCGACGATCTCCGAGAAAATTGGGAGGTCTTAGATGAAAGGTTGTGGAGGCAAATGATATCTATGGTGGTCGCATTTCCATTCGACACAGATTTTACACGATGATTTGGAAAGGCAAAATTAGCATAATGTGTACTCGTTTTTTGTTTACTTTCTTTTTTTCTATCATATTTCTTCTTCTCAAACTATACAGCTATCAGGCGAATTGAAAAGAAGCCAATAAAACTATAAAAAATTTCTTCTTCTCATTGAATAAAAAAGGAAGCAATAGGTTTTTCAAAAGAAAGAATACTAATGAAAAATGGGGATATGAAACAGAACCGTAAGAAAATAGAGTAGAGTGAAGAACGGAGAGGGAGAGCTGTAGCTTCAGAGTTGAGCAAATATATTTGTGATCTCAGAGAGATTTGGCGAGAAGTTTGACACCTGCCCGCAAGGAACGCTAATTACGTGAAATCCAACCGGAAGAGGTCTTATTTCTGCTTGATAGGAAATTAGTCATCCTAATTAGCATTATTTTTCAATGTCACGTCATTCGATCCATTTTTTTTTCGTCGATTCTTGATTTTTGGGCCCTCCAGTTTATTACATTTTACTGCTCTATTTGTACAGGTTACTTTCAGTTGGTGACTAACACTTGCCGTCATTTTGAAACAATTGTAATCCAGTCTCGATAACAAGAAAATGTCTCACCAGTTGGAACTATCAGAGAAAAAAGTTTTTTTGTTGGAAAATTGTAAAATGACTCACCATTGTTTGGCGACTCCAGACTTCCCTCAGCATCCGAATTTCTCATTTTGAAGCCTGTATCTGCTGGAAAAATAACATATTTCAGTAATTGTAAGAGGTGAAACTAATGATGTGATTAACTAAAAAAGGCAATAAAAGTTCAAATACAGCGCACATTCAAGGCAATACTCGCTCTTCTCCAAACAAAATGCACATTGAATGGGAGGTTATTGGGTGCGTGTTTTAGTGATAAGATAGTACGACTATCACTAAGTGAACGATGCATAGACAAAAGAACTGAAAGTTTGAAAAGACTATGCCATTATATTGCATCGTCGGTATTCATAATTTTTCGAATAGTTAAAGAAATTCAAACTCACATTTTTTACTGTCCGTATCCCTTATAATGATCGGCCGCCTTCTTATCAACCGCTTGGCTGCATTGTCCTGCTGAAAAAGAATAAAATTGGGCGGGGAAAAAATGGGAAAGAAGCAATTGTTGGTCAAACTGACTATCTAAAACAAAAAAGTGTGGTAATTACCTTAAGGAATGGATTCTCCGAGATGTTTCCGTTGCAATCCATGTTTTTTTGGTTATAATATTTTGAAATAATTCTTTCACAATTAGAAACAAGAGTTTGATCCGAATCGTTCGTAAATCTGAAATAACAATTGTTTGTTTATGAAAGGAATTACGAAACTCAGTTTATTCAGTTCAATTTATGATATAAATCTAGTCGAATTTATTAATAACATCAAAGAACTTCCCCGGGCTCATTATTTTTATTATTTTCAACAGAACTCACAAGGGAAACTTTCGCCTGGCGCAGACTTCGTATCCTAGGAAGGAAACTGAGCGGGGCGGTGGTTTCCAGTTTAGCGGTTTTCTGAAATAGAACAAATTATCGAAAGGTGGTAATTGGGAAAGAAAATAGAAAACAAAACCGGAAGGAGAAATACGACAATAGTTATGAAACAGTTTGAAATAACGATTTGGCAGAAATTGAAGAGATCCAGAATTAGACGAAAAAGAAATTATTTTCTCCATGTTTCTCATTATTGATGAAATTGTGAAATTGAAATTTTGAAATGAGGAAACATTTATATTCGGAAACATAAACTGTGATTTCAAATCCAAATAATTGTTTCTTCTAATAAAAATAAAAGAATTGATTTCAAACTGTTCCGATTCCAACGGTCAACAGCGCCGCAATTATTCAATTATTCCACTTCAAATAATCTTCCTGAATTTGATGATCATTCATCACGAATTCTGAGAAAAAAAACCTTACAATCGGAAATCCGTACAACATGACACGGAAGAAAAAGAACGGAAGGAGACGGAAATGAATAGAAAGGTCAGACACGGTGGTCCGCAAGTGACTTGGTATGCAATTACACCGGTCTCTTGTTAATTATTCCCCTTTTTTATGTGTATAGTAGTACACCCTCTTTTAGGTAGATGTCTATAGAAGATCTTCTGGGAAGAAGTGTAGTTCACACTAGATTTATTAGCTATTGTTTAGAAAAAAAAACGAAAAAACGGCTGTCAGATTGAAGCAGTAGATAAAGCTGTAGGTTGTTGAATCCGTTTTTCAAAGAACTTAGGTGGTCTTTCTAAAGAAGTTCACACAAACTTTTTTTTCAATTGTCACCTGACCTACATCAAAGTTGAATTCGAAATCTC
The DNA here is from genome assembly GCA_963966625.1 of Caenorhabditis zanzibari. Classification (NCBI taxonomy): domain Eukaryota; kingdom Metazoa; phylum Nematoda; class Chromadorea; order Rhabditida; family Rhabditidae; genus Caenorhabditis; species Caenorhabditis zanzibari. The sequence continues at coordinate 11,976,060 of OZ016473.1, forward strand.
AAACATAAACAATGGCAAAACGGTTTCTTCAAAAAAAAAAAAGAAAGGAAGAGCTCAATGAGCAGAATGCTTTGCTAAAGGCGGCACACGTAAAACACACTAAGCGAGTGATTCGGGTTAACATGGCGTGTCTCCGTGGAAAAAAGATCAAGGAAGATCGCATTTCGGCACAACCGGAAAAAGGACTAGCTGCCTTGACTGTTGTGGACCGATATTGCGCACACGTATGTGTGCTTGCTTTCACAGTTTCGTCGCCCTACTATTTTTTGTGTTGCTCCCCTCTCTCCTCAATCTACACTCACTTGTTTCCCTCTACCGTGTGGGGAGAAGCTCAATTTTTGTCATGATGCATGTTTGTGCTTCTGCCAACATTGTCAAACTTACAACTTTGTGAAATTCTCGAGCAAAAGAAAAACGGAATGTTGAAAAATGGAGAATCTTAACCTTCCTAATACGCATTATAACGCAACGCCGAATTATGACCAAAAAATGTGTGAAAACGAAGCTAATCTAGAGGAGAGATAGACAGAGAGAAATAAAACCAACTTGTAAATAGAAATGTAGAACAATATAGCATCGTCTCTCTATTGTGCAGCACTGAAAAAAAATGAGAAAACCCTCTAAAGAAACATGATTCAACATGGGTGCTGGTAGTGTTCCCTATGTACATATTTTTCGAAGAATACGACAATAACAAATTTCTGAGATTAGAGAAATGTTATTACTTAATAATGAAGCTTCATAGATCACCAAAGACTATTCTAAAAAAGGAAAAGCATCACAGACACATAAACATTACAGTACATTACGCTTGGAATGATGGTTTAGTACGCTTTGAGGAAGGGAAATGAGGATGATGATGATGTGATTGGAGACTGATGGTAAATGGAGAAATGAAGAGGTGACGATTGTAAGAAGTGGATAAAAGAAAAAGTAGTATGGTGGGAAAAGGAAATTTCAAGTTGAAAGCTTTCTTGGGAAAGCGAACGGGTGCATATTGAATTACATCGTTGGGTTGGATTGGAAGAAAGAAATGAAGAAATGAGCAGTGTGTGTGTGTGCACAACAACTACTAATGAAACGCAGTTAGAAGACGAGGATGTTACATTTGTTGTGATGGAATGTCACTATAACCTTAACCTCTTTAACCGACAAAAACCTCAACCTTTGAATAGAGAAGAGAGTGTCCGGTAATGCGTTGGTTAATGAAGGCTAATATATCTTGGAGGGGAACCAAATAACTGCGCAGTTGGAGACGCCCAGAGCCCGGCACACTAAAACAAATGACCTTTAAGATCCATATGTCCGAACGATGAAAAGTGAACATGAAGTAATTCGAGCTGACGTTGAGTTGTGTTGAGCAACGCCTTGCAGGACAACAAGATGGGAATGGAGAAGAAAACCAAAGAGAGAGTCTCACCTTCCAAGAAGGAGGTTGTTATTGTGTATATTGACAGAAGAAAGGGCACCTTGGGGTTCGCGCACACTGCTCATCTTACCACGACGAATGCACATTCGATCAATTGTGATTGTTTTTGGGGGTAAGTGCACGATGTTCGATTGAGAATTGGAATCGCGTAACATTGAAATAAAAGGAAGTGAATGAACAGTATCGGAATAGAGACGCAAAAGTACAGCTGTCTTCTATTCCCGAAAAAGTATTCCGATTTCTTTCGATCGACAGTTTAGTGAACTATTAAATAAAATAAATGGACTTCCTCAAGTATGAGAGTAAATGTTTTTTAAATAATATAAATTCGGAGATTGCAGAGTTTCAGAATGAATTTCAAAAACGATTGAAAAGCTGACTTGCCAAATCCCGGGAAATTTTCAAAAAATGTTCACAATTTCAAATTTTTTTGGTAATTTTTGTTGTTAAAATGATACAGAATATTATATCATCAAAAAATATGGCTTGTACAGGAAAAACCGCCAAAAATAGATTTTCCGGACCGGGCCGACAGAATTTCTGATTTTGGCCCGGTCCATATCATGTCTGTTGAAAAGGGTGCTCTGGGCAATAATTTGAGGACAAAAAACTAATAATCTTACTCAAAGGCACACAGCTGCAAATCAAAGACTCAATTCACAGGTGCAATGAAATGTGTTGAAGGTCGGAATCCAAAAAAAAAAAATAAGTTGAACAAGGAGATGTATATCCAATCTGCAGCTGTTGTTCAGCTGCCAATATAACAAATGTCTGTGGCGATCTGAACACATCGGGGGTTTATCGGGTGTCCATAAACCAAACCAGTGCGAAATGTTTAGGGTTGCGCTTAAGAAAAGGCGTCCACAAGTAGGTGTACTTCAGAACGTTCGACAAATATAAACGAGAAGACGAAAAAGGGAGGATGAAGAAGTGAGAAAGGTGCCCCCGGATTAGTACATAAAAAAGTGTATGTTCATCTTGATAGTTTTTTTTTCTTGTCCACAATACTAATCCAACTACTATTTCTAAGAATGTTTTTGAAGGTCGTATCAAGTGATACAACATCAGGTGGAAGGAACAGAATTTGAAACAAGAACGTTGTGGTATCAATGAAAACTGTTGCGCTGTGAAGAAGAAAAGACAAGGTAGGGCAATAAGTGAAAATTGGTATTGAGATGCAAATGATACATGAAATGTTTCCATATTAAATCTAGGTCGAACGTTCTTCCGAGGGGATGAATACAAGAAGAAAGGCATGTGAGAAGGAGGAGAACAGACGGGATAGGCAGAAAACGATATCTCCAGTAATCTAGAAAGTACTGCCAGCCTACTTTTACTATATCACAAACTAGACCATAGCCAATGGCAGTAGCAGCAGAATCCATGACTGTATTTTGATGGATAATGATGGGCAATTAGACAGTTGAACGTATTGTGAAGACTCTCACGCACCGAGTGACAGTTTCTACTATTTGCAGTGACAGTTTTCCGGGGCATTTCAACTCTTTTCTTCAATGTTCTTTTTTTGGAATCGGCACTTGAACTATTTGAACATCGAAGAAATAAACAAGATTGTGTGTTCGATAGATGGAAAAGAAAAATGCAGTTTCAAGAAATTTCTGGAGGTTTGGAAACGGAGTAGTTTTTTTGGTTTTCAAACCAAAAACATAAATCTCGATGTTACTTGAGACGCAACAAAACACTTGTGAAGGAAAACATGTAAATTTTATTCTACCGCACCCTTTCTTGAATTTTAACTTTATTTGTCTATTTTTCTCCTACACTATCCCTGAAAACACCAACTTCTTGCGAATAAGGTCGAATGGGTCTGGCAACTAACCAATTTTCCCACTTCAAAAAATGTGGTATTGAACAAAACTGTGAGAGTCGAGAGGGCGGAAAAAACGAAAAAACTATTGGCAATGGCCAAAATTGAAAACGAATCGGAAATCATTGTCGACCCGACGACAGGTGTGAGGAAATGAGGTGTGATGAATCCCGAAGATGGTTGTGCATGGGTGGCGACGGCGCGGAGCAAGCTGCGCGGCAAACATTCCGCGCGGGGGGCCCCACCGGGGCTACATTAGCCGGAAAACGACGCAAGCCGTCGACTTGAAAACAATAGAATTGGCAACCGACGACAATGGTATTACGCTCAGATTTTGGCTTCATTTTTGCCTTGTTAATGACTTTGTCAATCTTGTGTTTTGTTTTTAGGTGAAACAATTTCCGTCAACTTTCTCTCTTTTGCTTCGGAGCATGTCTCATCATTCCTTCAGTCAGATATGTTCTGTCATAAAGGGAAGAAAAAATTAAAAGAAACGGAATAAAATTCGCGTGATTGTCATTGGCAACGCGCAAACGGGAAGCCACGAGATGGATGAGTTTGGATTCAAACATCGAAAAGAGTCCACATAGTTTCATCGTCAAGAATGGCAGCACGACAAAAAGTGAGTTTAAAACTAGAAAATATTTTTGAGCATTTTTTGAATTGAAGGTTATGTTCAAAAAACGTGACATAAAAAAAAATAACGTGAGCCACTACTAATTCAATCATTCGTGATTATTGAACACATTATGAGAGATTATGAACATACGTGCAAGATACATGTTTTGAAAAAGAAAAGATATTTAGATTTCCGGGAAAAAAATTCTGTCCAGAAGCCGTTCAACGTTACGATACTATATTCTAGGCAACAAATGCAGGCAAATTCTATGAGGATTGGATGGACTACAGAAACCGTGAGCGTCGAGCTTCATCGACCACCACCGACACAATTCAAAGTCTCAAAAACGGGAAATATCAACTTTATGACGAATATAAAATGCGGCTTTCGGCAACACCGGCGAGTTTAGGGAGAGAAGGGGGAGAATTGGATTAAAAATTATGATGATTGTTATTCTTCAGTCAAGCACACCCACACCACCAGCGCCCCAACCTGTCGTTTCGACACTTGCCAAAGCCAAGAGACAATGTTAGTAAGATATATTGGTAGAGAAAGGGAAAGGGACCATGTGATAATTTAATTAGCCATTCGCAACATTTTGAACATTCTCCCAACGATATTTCAGTGAATTTCAGTGCCCATTTGGGCACCAACAGATTGAAATTTAGCGGAGTGTCGTTTGACGAGGATTAAAAGTACCGTGAATAGACAATTAAAAAAGTATATATTGTCAGCTCTCCCAATCATTCAACCAATACGAGAGAGAAAGAAGTCCCCGAAACAAGATCCAATAGACTGGGATAATTTGAGTGATGAGGTGAGTCACTAACACGAAACTATTCAAAAACTATCATATTCCAGATGAAACGGAAAATCGAAGCAGATTTTGGTCCATTTTATAAGTGGGTGATCAATGGAAGAACTGACGATTTGAAGAAGGAAATCATAAAGAAACTTTTGTTCAAGACTAACAAGTGATTAATAACGTATTCTGGAATGTAGATGTATTTATTTTTCCCGATGCTCCTTGAAATTTATCATTCTAACTAAACATTGAATAAACTCATTGTATTTATTTATTCAATACAATTTTCTTCCAAAAAACCAAATCTAATAAAGAATCATTTATTCATGACTACTACCCAGATAGAATCAGAAGAAAGCTTTGCAACAGAATGTACAGGTGATAATTCTCAATAGGGGTGCACCGATATGTGACAATGTGTCATTCTCGAACTGAGAAAATCATTAATGAAAATAAAGGGAAAGAAAGGAGTGTTTCAACCGTAAAAGAAATCCTGAGATGTTTGTATTCTCAAGTTAAAATAGATCACCAGAAAGTAAGAATAGGAAAGGACAGAAAAGGTTCCAAATATTGGAAAAGCGTTTAGAACTGAATGTGTGGAGAAGTGTGGACCAGTGATTGGAGATGAAGATGCACATTTTCGAATGTCGGACGACGAGAAGCCTCGTAGTTCCAGCACGGCAATAGTTGCTCGTTGTAGAGTTTAGCAGGACACATTCTTGGTCGTGAGAGGACTTGCTGAAAACAATTTTTGTGATTCTTGTTACTTAGAACAGAGGAAATTACCTTCAGAGATCCAGTGGAACTCATGCTTTGAAGATTCTCCACAACTTCATCATCAGTCATGTCGGAGAACGGTTTCTCAGAACACAACGAGAAAATCTCCCACATGGTAACACCGAACGCCCAAACGTCACTAGCCGTAGAGAACTTGCCCTGAAAAAAATAACTGTGAATTTGTTAGATTATAAATTTCCTTACCAGAAGTAAAGCTTCCCAAGCCATCCATCGAATAGGGAGCACAAATTTTCCTTCAACTTTGTAATACTCTTGTGAATACAAAGATCGGGCCATTCCAAAATCAGCAATTTTCACATTTCCTTCTCCATCGACAAGACAGTTTCGAGCAGCAATGTCTCTATGAACAAAGTTGCAAGATTCTAGGTAGGCTAGTCCGGCAGCTAATTGAGTGCAGATTGAAATACAATGAGATGTGCTGAAAATCAGGCTATCAAAGGGGGTTCCTATAATATAAAAGTACCTAATGGTTGGATTCTTGAGAATGTGTGATTTCAAATCTCCATTCTCCATGTACTCCATGATACACAGAATTGGTTTTTGAATGGTGCATACTCCAACGACTTCAACAACATTCGGATGTTTGAGGCTACCTGAGAAACGATCTCTAATTATTGATTCGTAATTTTTTATGGACAAACCTAGAACTCGGATCTCCCTGTGGAACGAGAATTCGTCGGCTTGGCTGATTCCGTGAAGCCTTTTCACAGCAACTCGTCGGTTTTCCAACTGACATAAATCTACTTCTCCAAACTCTCCTTGTCCAATTCTGCTCACATAGATCAACTTGTCTCTAGCGATTTCCGGAAGAGTGGTGCAGTAAACTTCTCCATAGTCAGAGTACTTGACCATTGAAGAAAGTGGGTTACTGAAATATGAACTATGAGTTTTTGAAGTCCCCAAGAGTTTTTTACCTTCTCTTTTGTGTATCATATGGTCCATCGTGTCCATAGAGCAAAGGTGTATTGGCAGTGACATCGGAGCAACTGTAAGTTTAAACAATTGAAATGTCACACAATCGTTTGTTTTGTTTGCCCTTTCGTTTTATTGTGCGCGAAAATGCTACCATATATATATATTTTACGTATATGTTGATTCAATTGAATCCAAATATTTGATTCATTCCCATGCCCATTCACACCTCCATCAATCTAAACGATGAAAACTTACATGCTAATGTCCGGTTCAGCGTAATCGCTTATAATCGGCGACATGGGCATCTTCTCAATCAACGCATTCTGAAGATTATCGCGAGCCATTTGATAGGTTGATGGAGAAACATGATGCTTGATGGTGTTTCCGTCAATTGTCAACAGAATTTCCCGTTTGGCATTCGGAGATGGTGATGATGCCTTGACACGATACTCACGCTTACGGTAGAGGACTGCGATGATGATGACGGCAAGAATGAGGAACATGAAGAAGAAGATGATGAACGCTGAAAGTGAAAGATCATGATATTCTGCAAATGGATATGAATTCTATTACCAAGCATACTTGTGCCGTCATCGTGCTCGGTTACAGAGAAATATGAGACAGAGTCCGGAATCACCACGTCATCGTGGAGAAGCTCAATGTTGGTGTGGTTAGATTCAAAATTGACTTCAGATACAAAAAGCCAATCGGATCCAGTTCCGAAATTTAGTCGAAGTTTGGCAAACTTTGCAATTCTATTGTCGATTGGGATTCTAACCCAGCGAGGAGCCTCTGATTCCGTGTCTTCTGGATTATTGAAATGGATGATGCTATCCGAGAACTTCTTTCCATCATTTGAAAACAAGATACTTGCAGAGGAAAATGCCTTTGCACTTTTCTTGAACTCGTTAGCCGTATGTATCAAGATTCCAGAAATGTTTCTCAACTCTCCAAACTCGAACGATAGTTTCACACCTCCGGTTCTCTTCCTTCTCCATCCAACCCATTTATGATGATTGACAAACACATCTTTCTTTCCCACTTCATTATCGTACAACTTTCCGATTCCGCCGGTTAGGTGTGGCGAGTTGGCAAGATTGCCATCGTAGGAAAAGTCGTGATAAGAAATGCCCGACTGCAAGTCGCCTTGGTCGACGTCGTATGAAATTACACTATCTGTAAAATGCTGTTGTTTGGAAGATTGTTTCAGGATTAGCTGACCATCAAATGGGCATCCGTATAATTCAACTCTCATGCACACAGTTCTAGTGGAATTTGATACCGGAACAATGCGGATTCTTCTAGCAATGATGGCACGATCCAAATGGCGTCGGACAACGTTTCCGGTGTTGTTGTTTGCAGGAATCGTCTGAAAATTATATACCGTATTTACTCTAATAGACCGGCACCCTCTAATAGACCGGCAGTCAGATGATCATTTCGAAAAATAAACTGGCACCCTCCAATTATCCGGCACCCCGAAATGAATGGAATTAGAAAGTACTATTTTTTGTTTTTTCCCAGTGTGTTCTTACACATTTTGAATTTCACATAATTTCGGGTCGTCTTTAGCCGTTATAACTATTCGAATAGGCTGAATCATACATATTTTCAGTGAAAAAGCTCCAATTTTTCGTTAATTTCTTGACGAACTGACTCTTTGAAAAATAGACCGGCACTCTCTAATAAACCGGCATGAGGACCATGCAAAATAAACCGGCAGGCCGGTCTATTAGAGTGAATACGGTAACCTATTCCAATGTACTTGTTTTGCCTCTACCATGTACTAAAAGGAAAGATTAGGGATTTGAAAAGTCACTAGAGTGGAAGAGGATTAACTGGCCTGGCAGTTACTTAAAAGACACACCGCCCTCCCATTTACGGATTGACCCTTCTTCACCGGGCCACCCGCTTTTTGATGCCATTCCATTAGCCATTTCTAAGAACGAATGGTTTTTTATGTGCGATTGTCTCCTCATGTTCAATTCCAGTTATGCAAGCCCGATGGAAAATGCTGGCGACATATGTGACGATATGATCTTGAGCCGATCATACGCACGTCTCGACAAGTGGCTGGCAGATGTATTGTCACTCAGTCTTAGACCCCCCTCCTAAACAACGGTACCGCATTTACGACAAAATACTCGATACGTCTTAGTACAATGCCAAGAAACAAGTGTCAAGTGTGTGTCTGTTGTTGTCAGTAGTACCCTTGGAAAATTTCAACTAATTTACCACCAATTTAGTAGTAGTGTTTTACAAGAGAGCTACTTTTGCAGACGCCATTAAAAATGTATAGCGTGTCAATTGTCAGTTGGTCCCCTCAAAAAACCAAACAAAAATGTTCCCCGCACTTTTCCCATCAAAAAACCGAACTAAACACACAGGATGTGTATATGCAGGGATATTTGAATTTGAATAGCTTCATATCTCCGAAAACGGACAAGGGAGAAGACCTTGTAATAAATCTCGGATAACGCGTTTCTTTATTCTATTCAAATCGACAAACGCATGTATTCTTATTCATACCGTTGCTCGTATAGTGACAGTATGAATGGCGTGTCAAAAGTCAAAAAAAATCAAAAGCCCCTTTGTTTGGCAAATCCTTTCTGACTAAAAGAAGTGATTCAGAATTCTGAGAGTGCTAACCACATAAATCTAACGGTTCGCGGGTGGTGAAAGAGTGCCGATACCATAATTAGCGGTCATTCTGAATGAAAAGGACGAACCTCTAGCTCAAAATCGTCTTTATAAGATGCCCAAGCGTTTAGCGAAGGTCGCCAGTACTGAATTTTGAATGCAGTCGCATACTCCTGTCCTCGACCATCATCATAACGTCCCTGTGTTTCGACAGAAGTGATGACTGAAATGAAATATTGTTTATGAAGATCCTTGAGATCTCTAATGTTCCAAGTACCTGTATCAACTGAAAACGAGATTTGAAGCCATTCCTTGCTCAAAGAGTTGATTTGATTCTTTGGGCACCACGCTCCACTTCCAGATTCTTGATGAGCCCTGAAAATTTGAATTGCCTTCTCCATTTTCACTTCTGTTTCTGTTTCTATTTCCCCTCTCCAGATGAGCTCCTAATCAAGATTTTATCGACGCAATGCAACACATTGCAATTAGGAAGTGAAGCAATGGAAGTCTTCACTCCCTATGCGGCCTGTCAAAACAATCAAACTAGATAAATCGGCTTGTTGAGGCGTTAACGTATGCGACTGATGAAGCACCACGGCCACCGCCTGAGAAGACATTGGTCTTCTCAGCGGCTTGTCTAAATTAGATGTGCAATGCGTTCTCAATTTCAATGAGTTTCGCCGAACAAATTCCAAATGAACGAAACTTGTGAAGGGTGCTAATCCCTCTGCAAAGCCATTCTTGGGAACGCATGCTTTTCGAATTCTCTTGAGAGTCTGTTCTAAGATACACTATACAGAACAGACATGAAAACGGATACTGTAATTATGGAAGCGAGTAATTACTGGGTTGAACAATAGCCTCCTTCCTGTTGACAGTCAGCTCGATATAATTAGACAATATGCCGACAAATAGTCCTTTTTTCCGTTCAAATTTAAAAAGAACGAAGGCCCCTCATGTGTGACTTAATGGAGCAGCAGTAAGAAGGCTCTAAGTTAGTATCAAGTCCATGAAAATTTGCATTAATGTTTCAAACGTTTTACGAATTTCCGATGAGTCTTCTCGCCACTTACCGAGCGTGTTGAGGTCCCGTACTTTGCAAATCGAAACTCGAAGACGCCGAGATCTGCTCATCACGAATCTTCCGATTTGACATTCCCAATTGGTGACTGCATTCTCCTGCAAATTCGCATGAGTGGAACACTTGATAGTGGATGAGAAGACGAGGTCCCTTCTCATATTTCAGCCGACAATAATTTTTTGATCTAGTGTACTTATCATTGCTTGTTTTGTCATGTACCCTATGTATGCGTTTCCCATCCCGCTTCCGATGTAGCCTAATCTGATCTGCGGTCAACAAGCTACCGACCAATTTGGATAAAAAGAGCAAATAGGGGCCCCGGGTTTTTGTGGTTTGCTTTTGCTAGGCGGCATGCCAACTCAATTCAATTTTTTGAGCTCAACAAATCAAACCAGTCTAATGTTTTGCCTCCAGCTCAAATTACGAATTCAGATGTATTTCGACCCAAAAGAAAATAGAATGGAAATAACAATACCACCCCCTAGAAAGCCGAAAATCATTTTTTTACGATCCCCTCATAATCTCCTATTGTTGCTAGGAAGATAATTATACCTGTCTTTTACGATCCCCCAAACAGAAGCAGCACAATTTTTACGGACACATTATGGTTTTGCGATCATCGAGATTCTGGTGGTGCGCGATAACTCATCAATTCTTGGGTGGAGACATAAATAACCAATAAAAATGAGAATGTGCACCTTCTCGCGCATACGACCCCCAGGTATATGTTGTACTACACTAGTGATTTACAACCTGATAGTTGCTCTCGAGAGTGTTGTTTTGACACATACATATATCTCACCTGAGAGTGTGTAAGATAAACAATTGTTGTGAGATTTTGAGTGACAAAGTGCTCTGTTCCATCAAGATTCCCTGACTTCTTGGTCCATTGTTGACTGTGTGACCTTTCGCACCTCCGATCAGGTCAAAATCCCATAGTTTCTTAAGGAATTGCGCATGGCTACTAATCCCCTATGATGTTCGCCGCCCCGTTGTCAAGTTGCGCAATCTCGTTAATCATGCAAACGATAACAAAACGGATGACGATAATGCGACTGTCTGTTTTCCGTTATTCTTTTTCTACGACGCCACCTTCCCTTTGTTGATCTTGGAAGAAAAACAAGAACAACATGGGAAAGTAGACCAAGAGAAAGCAAAAAGCAAAAAGCTTTTAGGTGAATGACTCAGGTACGGAAAGAAGAAATAAAAATGTCAGATCGGCCAATCAAGTTGGAGGTAGATGCAATTAAGTTTTTTTTACGCTATAGACTCGACCTTTTCGGACCCTTTTTGCAGTAGGTGAATTGGCATACACTGCGGGCTTGTCAAAAGTGTTTGGGTATAAACTGTAAGCAATCGATCATTGACGCACTTTGTGGAACTCGAGGTGCGAGCGGCTCCTTTGTGCATTGCAACAGTTGCGCATCTCCCGGAAATGAGCCCATAGAGAAAACTGTCAGCATCCGCTTTCGATTATATATTGTCCCTTCTTTCTGCCGAGATCCGAAGTTTTGCTTCTGGATCTTTTGTTGGCAAGAGAAATGAGAGAAATGATAAGAAGGACTAAAAGAACAATGTTATGATGTGTTATTTAGCAATTGAACGACAAGCAGCTGTCAATGTAAGACCAGACTCAATGATGAGTTTTCGGGACCACAAGAAATTGGTTTTCGTTTTTTCTACGACTGGCTGACATGACAAATCGAATCATCATTGCTTTCTCAAAATATCAAAAATCTTTCTTCCCAGTGTGGACAAGTGTATACCCAACAAACTCTCTCCCCTCTCTGGATGCAACAAAAGAGTGTGATTTATATCTGGTGCCATTGTGGATAGAAAGGCAATAAATTGACGCGTACTATATTCTGACCCGTGCGATGTCCTCTACTCGCCCACACACCTCTTTGTCCGATTGCGCAACGGAAAGCTATTCAGATTTTACGCTCAATGCTCAAGAATACGGATCGATTACGTCTACAGACCCATGGATTGACAGATGCACCTGCCTTAATCGGTGTCATCATCTTTTTCTCTAAGATCCCTTGATGACTTCTTGATACTCTACAGATGATGCTGCATAATGGGGGAATAGTAAATTGTTAATCTCAAGATTTTGATCAGCATAAAAGGCCTATCTAAACCCACATCAAAATCCAAGACCGGGCCTATAATTCATCACTATCCACTTGTGACCATCTTCATATCATCTGCGCCTGTTTCAAAACGAAACCACTTCTTTTCCATGCCTTTTGATATTATCTCACTGCCGCCGACTCAAATTTCGCGCAAAAAGATGGTATCTTGAAAAGGGTTTTATGCCCTTAAAAACTTTGTTCTTCTACCTTCTCAAGTTAACTGCCCTACCCACTCTTTTCTCATCATCATCTCGTTTCCTTTCTGGCCTCCCATAAATTCCGGCGTGCATGCTAGGGCAAAACATTTTTTGTTGAGTGATGAGAGCTAATGGGGAAGGAGAAGGGCAAAAAGTGTACTAGTTTTCTGGAGATAGAGTGCGACTCTATTCCTGGTGACACCAAAATATGATGCATTTCTAACAGATCTCCTCTGAAGACGGCCACACTTTTTTTCAGTATGTATGTAGTTGTGATTTCCAAATGTAGAAGGGAATGAAATGGACCGTATTTAAAGGAGAATGCGATGAAATGACTAACGAATAAAAAAATAACTTACTCAATTCCAAAGTGACTACTGTATTGGTGTTGATGGCAAGAAGGAGTAAAGGGTACAGCAACAATTTCATCGTGGCATAGATTGTAGATTGTGATGTCTCAGACGCTGAAAAAACACGGGAAATTGAAAAAAGAATGGAGAGAGCAACGGGTCGAAGTTTTAAAGAAGGAACAACATAAGATACGAAATTCAATTTGACAGGCCCAAAATGAAATAGAGAAGTGTGAAGAGGGCCTGGGGGCAGATGCTCAAATATCCGCTTTTGCGGGAAGCTATTCAGGAAGAGCTCGTCATTATACTCATCTTCTCGGCATCCTTTCGCATATCTATATTAGAATATGGAGTAAGAAAAAGAAAAAGAAATTCTTCTTGGGGTGTGAAAAGTTGGAATGGGATAGAGGAAGAGAAGAAGTGAAGAAGAAAAAAAAATTGAGAGTGTGGTGTGCATGAAACATGAAAAACGGATAGACGGGGGTCAATAGTTGCAGACCAAGAACAGATAAGCTTGTCAAGATGCGCGTGTGAAAAAATAAATGCAAAAAAAGGAGACAGCAGCAGAAAAATGTAGTTGGTGGTCTGGTGGTGGAGCTTTTTCTGGCTCGTGTTGCGCCTTCTCTTTCAATTTGCACTTCCACCCACCACCAATGCTCATCAATTACTTGTACACTCCATTTCAATTTTGAAATGGGTGAAAAATATGTAAATGTAATGAATTGTTGTACAGTCGACAACGATACCCCGGGAGGGCGGAGAAAAGTGGAATATAATTAGGACTACTTTCCCCCCAAGTACAATTTTTGATACATCTGAATAACGGCAAATGTGAAAAGAAGAGTACTAGATGAGGGTGTGAAGTAATGAGAAAACCAATTGGGCTTCTACGATGAATAGGTAGAGGGCCAACCACAATATATATGAGTTTTTGGCAGATGACTTCTATCCGTGACTCACTAGTAGTACCTTCGAAGAAAAGAGAGGTGGAAGAAAATACAAAGAGACAAAAATTTGTAAAAGATATATATTAAAAATCATGTATAGAGTGAAAGACTGCTAAGAGATTGCCTCTCGGAAGGCTCGGAGGGAGGAAACGTGAACCATATGTATGTAAAAGTACTATGTACATGTGCTTGGCTCATTCATTTCATTGCACATTAACCCATCAAGATTCTCTTGAAAAAGAGATAAGGAGAAGAACGTAGAAAAATTCGGAAGTCAAATGCTACTGTATTGGAATGGTAGGGGATCGGTTTTGCACCAAGTACTAGGCCACATGGTGTTAGAATGGGGGTGGGTGGAGAAACAGCCTTCGCGCAAGCCTGGAGGAAAAAGGGGCGGAGCTACGGAGGGGAAGAGGGGAGACTGATGACCGAGAGGTACCTCATCAGAAAAAAAGAAGATGAAGACAGGTGCTGGAAATTGAACAGCGTCTTGAAAATTTCATAGTGGTTTTTTTGTTTCGGTTGCGAATCCCAAGTCGACAGATGTCGTGGAGGATAAGCGGTATTAAAGAGAGAAGAAACCGAGAAAAAATTAACTGCAGGTTCACTAGGAATTAGTACTGGGAAATAAAACGGACGAATGGGAAAAAATGAAGGGGAAGAATCAAACAACATCCAGCTTTATCACTACTTTGAAAACTTCCAGAAAACCTGGATGATTGAAATATTATACCAGTATGATTCAATGTCAGTCTTGGCTAAATTTGTTTGTTTTTTTTTTTCAGCTACGATATCTCGCCACGAAAGTGCTATCATAATATTTTTGAATTTTCAGGAAATTTTGTTGAAAATCGTTCGAAAAACATGATGATGAAAAATTAGACCTGAAAATCAGTGTGTGTTTCTATAAGTTTTAACATATTACGGTCGCATATTGTGAAAAGATATCGCAGCCTAAAAATTAGTGAAATTTAGGCATGACTGACATTGACTACTGGCATAATACTAAAAAGAGTTCTTATAAAATATCGTCTAGAAGAATCAGAATCAAAAAGCGAATGGGAGCAGAGAAAAATTGAGCTATCCTGTTAACATGACTCAGCATAGAGTTTAATGATTGTTTGATTCGAAAGAAAGAGGCAAAAAAGTTCATTCAACTTTCTCAATCTGCAGTCACCACACACCACTGTTGACTCCTCGTACCAACCGCCGGAAATTCTGACAAATCGACCGTTAAAGACCATTGAAATCGAGGGAAGAAGGTGAACATACACGAAACATACGCCAGCAGCCCAAAACATATCACGCTAGAAGTGCGTTCCATTCAAAAACGACCTTCCCCCAGGAAGTGTAATTAGAGACAAAGACCCCTCCCGAATTGTCGAGGCAATGAGCATGACCGAGTAATGATTTCGGAGTTTTATGGGACAATTTGAAAAAGGTATCTAGGTGAGGAGAAGGTGAAAATGTGTGAAAAAGGCGAGAATGATGGGATGGATGTGGTGGTGTCTCGGAGGTAATGTGAAAAACGGAACGAGAGACGGGGTTACCGGAACAAAAAGAACACCGCGCAGGTATTTTTCTCTTCACACTTTGAGAGGAAGACCACCTTGAAGTTTCAGGAATTTTCAAAATGTTTTGTACCGTCATTTCGAGCTTTTAGAATGGTTTTCAATAGAGATCGACCTCTGACAATATTTCACCGAAAAAGGGCTTGGAAATTTCACGCAACGCAACCTTCCAGGAATTTGTTCCTTTGTAAAATGAAAGCGATTCCTTTGCCAGAGCCGCTAAATGTTATGCAACAGTAATGGAGGTCAATGTATTGCGTGTTAGGTAAACATTTTCTTTGTTACTTTCCACAGAATTTGAAGAAAGGGTCTAGTGTTTTGATAAGACTGGTAAAATGGGTTATAGTAGTATAGCACTCCCCAATGCAACATAGCAAGAAACTAAAAAAACTACGTCTTGTTTATTCGACTCATCAATCTTCCTCGACTTCCAGCCGGGCATGGAACACAAAAAAAAAGAACAACTCCTCTAGTATATGCTCTTCGTAGCCAAGAAGAAAGCAATCGATCAGCCGTTCTTCTGTTCTTTAACACCCGCCGATCAAATCATTAATTTAAACGACGGAACGAGGAAAAAATTGTGTCGGCTGCTTGGGCTCCTGGCGGCTGCTTGTGGCCAAGAGTTAGAGCTTGACTCACAACCTCTCGAAGAGCAGCTAAGAGAGAGAGAGAACCCTTCTAAACCAGGTTCCCTTCATTCCAATGGAAGTGAAATAGGAAAGACGAAAAGAGGTAATAAAAGTTTTGGCGGACAGCCATAAATCAGAGGAGGGTCCCTCTCCCGGCTGTCAGTACGAATTAGGGCTCGGCGACCTACACAACAACGGTAAACTAATATTTGCATGTGCATGTTAGTCCGTTTACCGCAAAAGCCGTACCGCCGAGATTACATGTTTTGGTGGCATATTGGTGGCCCCCGCTGATTAATTTTTGAGTAGAGTCAAACATGCATTGTCATAACAGCAAATGGCAAGTTTTATTACTCCTAACCAACTGGCTCAGATACCTGGGGAGAACATAAAAGTGGTTCGCTTTTGCTCAGTATGTGGAAAAAAACAGAAAGATATATAAAAAGGAACTTCGTGAGCTTGATCCGGGGGCAGTGAAACGAGAAGAAATGGGTTAAGAAAAGGGTTAATTTTTGTCGGAAACAGTAACCTTGTAATTAAGAGTGTGGGGTCTTTTTTCATATAATTAGGAGGTTCATTTAGACACAAAAAAGGGGTGACTGAAGAAAGGTGAAGAATAAAGAACTACTGTGGACAGCCGGACACGACCTCGAGTAGGTCCTGTATGTGTCTCGTTATCCACCGACAACATCTCATGTACTACTACTACTTCTACTACCACCACTCCACGCCAACCATCAATTAGTCACACCACACCGTGAACGAACGCCGATAGATTCGGGCCACCGATTTCTTCTTGCGATGAAAACGCATGGCAAGTTGTTGGTGTGTCCTGGTTATGTTTTCGAGATAAGTGTGGAGATTTGGTTGACCTTCGAGAATATCCGTGACTCCGTAAGTCAGGAAGGCAAAAGTTTGAAAAGCCGTCGGGAATTCGAAATCTTTTTCGCTATTGTACAACGAGTGAAATTTTACACTCATGTTTATACAGTAATAGAACCCAACAATAAGTGTCAATAAACGCTAATAAGAGGCGGTAAACTGTTTGCTACATTCAACTTGTTTGTCACTTTCTTTTCCGACATTTTCTTATCCCGTTTTACTAATTAACAGAATAGTGCGAGAATCGGGTAATGTGATATGATTGACCCACTACACCATCAGTTGGCAGGTAGATTGACCTCGTTCCGGAGGATTAGCACATTCTGGCATGCCTAATGGTGTCAGATTACTCGGTTAGGAACTTGTTACAAAAATTGACTGACAGATTACAATCTGATCCGAGAGGGAGCGTTCATCAGACAACAATAGGAAGAGGAAAGAACAGATTTGAAATCTTTTGAAAAGAAAGGAAGGAAATACGTGATAGATATTGAAATTGCCTGTGTGAATTATTCAGGAGGCAAACGGGCTGCCAGATAAAGAACATCACCATGAATAGGATATGAGATTGAACAATGCGAAAGTCACTTACAGAATAATCAAACAGTTTTCTTTTCAAATATATTTGAAATTTTCTAACGGAAAGAATAAGAAAAAGAAGAAGAAGACGAAGGAACTAGGTACGGTAAGATGAAAGTCTTATCAGTGAAGAAGCGGGCGTGAAGGTGCCAAGTTTATTGTCTGGGAAACTGGCAATTGCTACCTTTCATCAGCTGAATGCCTATTTTTGATCAGGAATTCGTACAAAGGCGGGACAACAAGCAACTTGGACCGCGCCAAAAATACGAATACATTAAAAGGAGGGCGAATTACGGAGAGTAAAAGTGCTCCGAGCAGGAAGAGAGCATCGTGCACAAGAGGTGCATTCTTGATCGTGGGAGCCCGCCGAGGTCGCTCCCTTTTCAGATCTCGTTCGCTCTTTTGTATGGGGTGCCTCGGGGCTTTTTTATGATCGCATTCGCATAATTTTTGAGGAAGAAAAGGGGGCGACGTGGAGATGAAGGGAATAGACTGCAATTCGTGGGAAAATTGTGTGTTTTTGGGGAATACGGTAGGACTGCAAATGGAAATGTCTGAAAAAAGAGGGTCAAAAAGGGAAGATAAGATGGGGAAAGATTTCAAACAGCTCATGAGAGTTAAAACACATTAACAATAATGGGAAGTGTAGTTGCTATGAAAGACATACTCATAAAATCATCAATTTTCAGATATTTGCTTAAAAATAGGCAGGCGTGTGTCTGATTATGTTGAAGATGTTTTGTCAAAATTCGACGTTCATACCTTCTCTCGAAAAAAGTTATCCCATAAAAACAAAAAGTCCTATTGAGCGGTACTGTGTATCGAACCAATAGAAATGAGCAACCAATTGTGAGATTTCTGAATTGATACTAATTAGTTTCTATTAGCAATAAAATTGTTCAAATTAAAACAGATAAGTTTGAATGGTTGAAAAAAAAGAGGTTAGGATCTCAAAAATTCAAAAATTTTGTAACAAGAAGAAGCTTGCAGTATTGCATATAACCTTATATATATATATATATATATATATGTATATATATATACATGAAAAAAGTTTCCAAAAATGTCACATCAACCCAAGTGAGCTACCTGAGCTAGGTGTCACACATGCACCGTCCATCTGCCCTCTCCTCTCAGTGACAGCAGTAGAAATTAGAAAATGTGGAAGAATAATGGATGTTGTAGTGATGAAAGAGATGAATTGAGATTGATAGCCCCCGGCGACGCCGCTTTTTTTTTGATAAACATACGGCGATGAAGGAACAAGTGTGAGACGTTGGATATAAAATGATGGGAGGCCCCCACTCTGGCGCACATTTTTGTCTTTGTTTTTCTCTCTTCTTTTTCTTTTCCACAAGAATTGGTGGTAGTTTTGGATGGGAGCGAAATGAAACATAATGGATGGGTCATCGTATGGCGAAAAAAAGCGTATTGGATTTCATACACATTTGAATGCACCATCGGAAAAATTACGATTTTGTGGGTTGTGGCAAATGAAAGATGTAAGGGCATGTTTGTTCTGTTTTAAATGAAAAAAACAACTGTGTTCTCGAGGAACAAATGCTCTCAAGAAACCAAATAGAAATTCGATTCGAAGGAAACATTGTTTTTCTCTACTTTTTCAACACAGACTATTTTCTAACTGAAACATTCTCAATAAATAAAAATACGGACTAAATGGCGCGTGTCTCGACAGTAGCACAATTCCCATATCGTCTTCTTTCAACATTTTCCTTGTTAATCCTTGTCGGTCTTTTCTCCTTAATCTGGACATGGTTCGCCGCATTTGAATATAATATTTGGAAGGTGCAAACAAATATTTGTTCTGAATAGAATACCCATCTTCTTATACTTATTTTTGATCGACTCTTCATCTAGAACTTTTCTACATGGAACATTTTATACAGAAAGTGCAACTCAAGCAAACATCATGCTTATCAATTATCATTTGCTCGGAATGAACTTGTGGTCAAAAGTCAAAGCCTGAAAAAAAAAATCAGTTCAGTTTTGCAGAATTCTTATCTATACTCACCCTTGCGCGAGAAGTGTTTAGTATGCTATTTCGTTTCACTGCGAGAGTTCTGGCCTGAAAGTTCAATTGTGATTGACACGTAAATATGAAACTCACTCGATCTCTGATAAGAGGTGTTTTCTCCTCGAGAATTGTTGCAGCCTGAAAAAAAAGATAAGGTGTTCTTGAGAAGAAGTCACAAGCATACATCTCCAACCCGGGCCGGGACGGCAGTTTTTTTCCATTTTCTATAATGATTTTCCAATCAAATTTCATACCAAAATGTAGAACTCAATGAGATCTACAAAATGGTATATAAACCAATGACATTTACCTGCTGAATAAATTGCTGGCTTACGTGAAACACCCGGGCCAGCAACATGAATTTGGGTGTAGCCGGCCCGGGTGTTTCAGGGAAGCCAGCTACTTTTTCAGCAGGTAAAGTTTTTTGTTTTATATACCATTTTGTAGATCTCATTGAGTTCTACATTTTTGTATAAAATTTGATAGGAAAATCATCATTTCAAATGGAGAAAACTGCCGCCGCGAGTCGGCCCTTGGACATGTATAGTCACAAAAAAGGTTACCCTTGATCCAACATCTCTATCCAATGACTCAATGATGTCATAGACTGCTCGTCCTCTGGTTTCCGGCATATATCTAAATTTGAAAAATATTAAGGGATACATGGTTATTTGAACCTGTAAAGATAGATTCCGGAGATCAGTTGAGTGAAAACAAACGGAACGAAGAAAATCGGAGGGAAAATAGAATTCACAATTGGGAATAGAGTGGTGATTGGAGTATTTATGAACATAGAAGCGAGCATCAAAGCCTGAAATCTTCCGAATTTTTCTCAATATTCGAATTTCAAGGCCTACCTGTCCCATAACGGTTCTTGCTGATGGTGGGAACAGTTCAAAAATCATCAAAGCTCTAATGGAATTTACACCGATAGCAGGTATCAAAACTGCCATCACCTCAACAATGACATCTGAAACAAATGATGAGCTCCGAGGCCCAAAAATAGTTGTTCAAACTCACACATTATTTGAGTTAAAATACTTGACCCGCAAATATAAATAATGATACTGGTGGCAAGGACCAGAATGGATTTTGTGTATCTGAAATTCTAGAATCTTCAAGAACTTATATATATTTCTCACTGAAATATTCCTCCTATAAACAAGGTAGGCCGTCTTCCGAGCGTATCGAGAATAATTGGTCCAATGAATTTGGCAGGGAATAGAGCAATTGTGATTATCAATGTGATATTCATTGCCTGTATAGTTTTTGTTATAATTCGGTCTTCCTCAGTTAGTTACTCACCATTTGTGCAGTAAATCCGGCTTGTTTATGGAACATGATAGTGTAGATGGACAACACGTAAGAGGTGTCAAACTCGAGGAAGATTAAGTTTGCAAGCACTATTTTACATCCCTAAAACCTTAAAAATTGATACATCATCAAAACAAGTGACCTCTCGTAAAGTGTCATTCTCCCAAACTTGTCGCATTGAAAGTTTGTTCTCTTCGGTCAGATTTTTCTCTTTGATTATTGAAGTTAGAACTTCATCTGAATTTTTTATTTTTAAATTTAATTTTTTTTGGTGTTTTTCTCACATTGATTGGACCTTGAGCCATGGTAAAAATGAATGGAGTCCTTAGCCTCTGCAATCCTATTTTGCTGGACAAGCCATTTTGGAGATTCCAGAAGACGAAGCAACAAACAGAGGACAACAACCGAACTGATAAAATTTATACTTTTGTCATCTGGTATCATAGTTGCCACCCCACCTTATCATTACAAATAATGGGAAAATGAACCATAGAGCGTTTGTTCCGAGTAGACTTGGAGATGCTGCAGAGAACCTGTGAAAAAGATAGGTGGAACTCTTACCAGTAAAAGTGAAACTCACATGATCAATTTTCCGGCCATAAACGAAAAAATCAAAGCGGAGCTGGAAAATCCTCTACAGTTGTCAGGAGCACATTCCAGGATGAACATTGTTGTGACAAATGTCCTCAAAGAATAGTGAAATCCAAGAATAAACTGGCCGAGTATAAAAACTTCAGATGCTTGAAATACAGCTGCAATAAGTTGGCAAACAGCTACAGCGATTGTGATTCCGAATCTGAATTTTCTAATTTCATTTTTTCACATGACGTGGCTCACCGAAGATATATTGCTGCAAACTTTCCTCCTTTGCTATCCGAAACTGGAAGAAAAAAGAGTATACAGAGTGCATTTCCGATTTCATTCACTGTGGTTGCAATGGAATTCATCAAAGCCAATCTTAACACCAAAAAAGTTTTTAAAAAATTTAGCCAAAAACTCACCTTGGTTCAGTCGGTTCCAATCCAAAATGAGCGACTAGTGTATGATTATTCATCTCTGTTATTACTTCGGCTAATGATGAAAAAATCAAAACCTGTATCTGATTAATAGTATCGAATAATAGAAAACATATTAACATGAAGAGAATATTTCTTGGAACAGAAAATTTCATTTTGCAATATTGCTGTAAATGGTGAAACTGACACTGAACTTGTATCAAATGGCAGTTCTTGTAAACGAGCCGTTATCAGAAACTGTTCTGCAAGTTTCGCAAAGAGTTATCATTGAGGAACTTGACAAAATGCACAAAGGAATCATTCAGCGGAAAAAAGTCGATTATATTAAGTTGCGAATAGTTCATTCGCACTTTTAAAGAGTGCGGATAGGATACAACAAACATGGAGTTATTGCAAAGTCCTTTGAAATACATAAACGTCTGAAAAATGTTGTGGAACTATCCAATAGAATCAAAAAGTTCAATCTAGAGAAAAAAAATCGATTTTTTATAACTGTGTCAATCAAAATTCTTAAAAAAGCAAAATTGAAACAAGTGACATGTCATAAGACTTCATTGACCAAGCAAAATCTACATTTAATAATTTCATTAGAAGAATATTTTCAACCCGTAATTAGACATTCAGTTATCACAACAATGATCCGGTTTAGTTTTCACAACTTGATGCATTTTCCCTTGATGAATCGCTAATATATATGAATGTTCCGAGGAATCAGTTGTTGGTCATATGTGGAAGCCTAAACATTAAATTTATTTACACATATCTTCGAAATATTGTGTTTTACCCGAGCGCGAGAAGTGTTGAGAATACTGTTCCGCTTCACTGCAAGACTTCTTGCCTGAAAATTCATGTCAACATCAATTCATGAAAACTAACATACCCGATCTCTCAATAATGGAGTTTTCTCTGCGATCAAACTTTGAGCCTAAAAATTGACAGATAATATAGAGAAAAATGAATAATAATTACCCTGGAAGTCACAACTTGTTCCATCGACTCAATGATGTCGTAAACTGCTCGTCCATTGGTTTCTGGCATGTGTCTGAAATTATCCTTTTAGTTTCATTCTAAAAAGTATATGCACTAACTGAAAATATGAGCAAACGTCAATTTGATCGATACACAAACTCACTTATACAAATATACACCAAATACAGCCTGAGCAATTACAAATGGAAAGAAGAATCCTGGAGGGAAAATTGAATAGACGAACGGAAACAGAGCAAGCAGTGGGGTGTCAATCATCATTGCAGTTATCAGCATCACCTGAACTACTTCCACATGATTGATAAATTTTGGTGTGAAATCACTTGTGCAACAGAAGTTCTAGCAGATGGGGGGAATAATTCAGTTATGAAGAGAACGTGCAGATTAGTGACACCGGTGCCTGGTATCGCGTTGGTTAAACATTCCACAGAAACATCTGAAAATCTTTTGGAATTACCGTATTTACTCTAATAGACCGGCACCTCTATATGTCCGGCACCCTCTAATAGACCGGCAGTCAAATGATCATTTTGAAAAATAAACCGGCAGCCTCCAATAATCCGGCACCCCAAAAATTAATGAAATTGGAAAGTACTATTTTTTGAGAAATTCGAATTTTTTCCAGTGTTTTTCACACAATTTCAATATTTATCAGCATTTCGAATAGTGTTTGCTTTTTAAACTATTCAAAAAAGGCTTTATCATGCTCATTTTCAGTGAAAAAGCAACATTTTTTTGTTAAATTTTTTATAAATTGACTCTTTGAAAAATAGACCGGCACCCTCTAAATGACCGGCACTCTCTAATAAACCGGCATCAAAATGAGGACCACGAAAAATAAACCGGCATGCCGGTCTATTAGAGTAAATACGGTATACGTCTTCTGTGGTATAAAACTGACACATGATTTTTGTTAGTAGACTCTCACCAATGTAATAAATTATAAGTTCAGTAATGATTATCAGTATGGATTTTCCAAAACTGAAAAAAAAAATCTACTGTTATTTTTAAAGATTTCCTACCATATCACTCCAGCTAAAAACATAACTGGTCTTCTGCCAAGTGCATCGATAATATAAGTTCCAATGAATTTGGTGGGAAAAAATACAATAACCAGGATAAGACTGATGTTCATCGTCTGTAAAAGTAGAATCGAGGTAGTTACAAAACAAAGGTTTTCTCACTTCTTGTACAGTAAACCCTGCATCTTTATAAAGGGTAACAGAGTACACGGCCTGAGTGCTAGTAGAGTCCAGAAGAAAGAAAAAGGTAATAGAGAATAGAACTCCCAGCGCCTAAAATATAGTAGAAATACTTTTAAATTGTTCTACACTCACTTCTCTCAACGTTTCATCTCCTAAAATTTGCCTGAAAGACAATCTCGCTTCCTCGGTTAAATTTTTCTCTTTTGTGTAAGAAATCAAAACTTCATCTGAAAATATATAAATTTTCATATGATGAATAGAAAAATAACCTATATCAGCATTCGATCCATGGTAATACTCTACTGCTTTTCTTGCATCTTTTCCTCTGTTTTGACAGACCAACCATTTCGGAGATTCTGGCAGTCTAATGGTCATCAAGAGCATGAGCAAGGAACTGTACGAAAATTATAAGAAATTTAGTGATAAGGAGAACTCACCAAACTCCAACAAATGAAGGAAAGACGAACCAAGTTTCAGTTCTTCCCAAAACTCCAGGAGAACCAAGAGAAAATCTGAAAAAAAAAATATCAAATTTTCGAATCTTTGTCCAATTTACCAAAAACTTACAAAAACATTCGCCCGATCACAGAAGCAAATATCAAAGCAGTACTTGCAAATCCTCAAATCAACTTGTGAAAAATATCTCAAAATCTTAAAGGCAAACCTCTATTCTTATCTGGTGCACATTCGGTAACATACATACAGTGGCGAGATGTGGTGAGTGTACCTTCGAATTTCAGTGAATAACTTTGCTCAAACATGTCCGAATGACCTGAAATTTTGCATGTTTATTAACGATATGGCTGAGAGTAGAACACATAGTTTTTTGAAAATGAAAATCGCTTCTGGCCTCCAGAATCCTTCCTGATGTAGACGTGTTTTAGAAGTCCAAAAAATAACTTTTTCTGAGGTTGATCGTTTTTTGTATATTGTTTGAGAAAATGTTGATACTGGATAAAATAAGTAACTCACAAAGTTTGGTCAACTTTGAATGATTGGCTCCGGAGATATGGACGTCGGAGCACAAAATGACATGTTTGGAACAGTGAGCATATCTCGGCTGAAACTAATCGTAAGACTCTCAAATTTTCAAGGAATATGTATTGTTAAATGTACTATAAGATAGCAAAAAGAATTATTCACTTTGAGCAAATAATTTTTTTCCGATACACTACCTCCATTTGGTCAGAAGTGGTCCTGTACTTCGTCGAAATATTTTTTGATCAAAATGAATAATTGTTTTTGTTATCTTGTAGTACATTTAACAATACATATTCCTTGAAAATTTGAGAGTCTTACGATCAGTTTCAGCCGAGATATTCTCAATGTTCCAAACATGTCATTTTGTGCTCCGACGTCCATATCTCCGGAGCCAATCATTCAAAGTCGACCAAACTTTGTGAGTTACTTATTTTATCCAGTATCAACATTTTCTCAAACAATATACAAAAAACGATCAACCTCAGAA
Organism: Caenorhabditis zanzibari; assembly: GCA_963966625.1. Classification (NCBI taxonomy): domain Eukaryota; kingdom Metazoa; phylum Nematoda; class Chromadorea; order Rhabditida; family Rhabditidae; genus Caenorhabditis; species Caenorhabditis zanzibari. The sequence continues at coordinate 12,001,490 of OZ016473.1, forward strand.
AAAGTTATTTTTTGGACTTCTAAAACACGTTTACATCAGGAAGGATTCTGGAGGCCAGAAGCGATTTTCATTTTCAAAAAACTATATGTTCTACTCTCAGTCATATCGTTAATAAACATGCAAAATTTCAAGTCATTCGGACATGTTTGAGCAAAGTTATTCACTCAAACTCAAAGGTACACTCACCACATCTCGCCACTGTAAGTGTAACATAAGTTCTCAATGGGTGCTCAATACCACACACAAATTGGGACAGGAGGAAAAATTCGGAAGCTTGAAAAAATGCAGCAACAATTTGACAAAGAGCTGATAAAATCAACAACCCAATTCTGAAAGCAATTCGGATTCATTTAAATTCGGCAAGAATACATACCGACAATATACCGTGACAAATTTTCTTCCTCTCGTTTCAGCAATTGGTATCACAAAAAACAGTGAAAATGCAGTACCAGAAGTAAATGCTATATTACCATAGAAGTGAGGAAACCCATACTGAAACTAGAAATCCAAAATTTGGAATAGAAATTTCAAACCTTGATTCAGTTGGCTCAATTCCATAATGTGTTGTCAATGTGTGGTTATTCATGTCATTTATTACTTCTGCTAGAGTTGAAAATGTTGAACGAAAAATTTCATCAAGAATATCCAATAAAAGAAAGCAAAATAACAGGAATAATATATTACTTGGAATTGACAGCGTCATTTTTGCGCCTTTTAGCAACAAATGAAGTACAACGTATGATTTTTCTTATCATGAGTTTGTAAGGTCATGAAGACAGAGACCAAATTTGTAGAACCAGCATGTCATTATTATAGAAAAATTATAGCAGGATGTGTCATTGAAGTTTCGCCATCTTGGGCCTCGGATCCACTAATTTGTTTTGTGATTCGATAGTTTCCGGTTTTTCTTCTTCTTCTTGAACTTCCACTATGAACCTCTTCTTCATCGTCATCTTTTTCGATTTCTCCAACTCAATCATTTGATCCATAATCCGTTTACAAAATCCGCCTCTCCCATGGAAATCTTGACCGGATGCATACATCGCCAGTGTATTAGAATTTCTCGTCGCGAGTTGTGGAAATTTGCCTTTCTTTCCAAAAAAGAACGAAGCATCTACAGACACCGCTGGACAGGATAGATAATCCCTTGCATCCCAGCTCAGCAACTCCATAGTCTGTAATCGGCTGGCCCACCAGAGCATAGGAGACTCCGTGAGTACCGGCCGGTTTTCAGCACATTCGGCTCGGTAACGTTCAAACTCAGAGGTTAATTTCTTGGAAATGTCGGTATCATGCGCAGAGATTACTCGTTTTTCAATATCCATCCATTCATCCATAGTGAAAAACTCGGCTCGATAAGCGTATCGAGGGTCTAGTAGGGTGGCGCCTTGGTAGTAGTATTGATTCGGACCATTGAGTAATTCTGAGAAAGAAGAATCCCAAAGTTTCAAGATTTGAGATGGTAAGGGAACCCTGGGGCCGTCATTGCTTGGAGGGGTCTCGTAGGAGATGTGATCGCGGAGTTGGGTGACTACCGGGATTATGGAGGAAATGGAGTTATCGGGATGATTGACGTCCCGGCAGATTTTGACGCAAAGGTGGAGAATGCGTTTGAAGTAGGTGAGGTAGGCATAGTCATTTGGGGAGAGATAAGCGGGGCCTCCGAATTGTTTGTGGAATGTTTGGAAGGTTTCGTGCTGAAAAATAGGGATTTTGAGAATGGGGATTAGGAATTTAGTAAACGTTGGTTTCAGGTCAATTTTGATACGCTGGAATACATAGGATCTTTCTTAGAATTTGAAAGGGTTTGATACTATAACCTGTAGCATATTAAAGTTTCCTGACATCTCTAGGAAAATATAATTTTTAAAATGAAGTTTTCCGATCAAAATTTCACAAGATTTTTCAGAAAATTCTACACTTCCTCATTTTTCCAATACAAAAACTCACCATTTCGAAGCAGTGTGCCAAGAAGGTATAACATTGGTACCACTTGTTTCCCTGATAAGACGGCAGATCCATATCTGATCCCACAGCTATCAAACATTCCTTGAAGTTTTCCCGCAACAACATATTCTCCCGAATTCTTCTAGTGTAAGTTAGAAGAGTTAGGACGAGAGACGTTAAAGTGACGTTGTTCGAAAGTTGTGTTGCAAATTCGTTCATGTAGTGATAGAAGCAGACAACGAACTTTTTAGAGTCTTCATGGCTATCGACAAAGAGACTTTGTATTGTAGGACTCGGCAGGATGAGATTTTGAAATCTGAGTGTGGTGAAGGCGGCATGAGAGGCAGCTGCGCGAATCAAACGAAGAACGACGGTGGTTTCAATACTGAAAAATTGAGATAAATATACGAAGTTTCCCAAAAAAAACTTACATGTTCGGAAGCAACTTTTTGAAGAAAACCGCTGCCTTCCTCACATTAAAGCTCTCAAAATAATGAATTGAAATCACCATCATCTTCTCATCCAGATTTCCCTCCAAGTCGATACTGACACTCACTGGTCCTTGGATTCTGTGCCATGGTATTCTCGGCCTATTCCCTCGTGCTACAAATCTTTTCACCTCCTGCTCGGATGGAATAATTTTTTTCTGATTAAGATGTTCCATCAAATCCTTGAATGTTTCCCCTTTGCAGGCTTCCGGCGGCATTCCACTAGCAAGCATGAATCTGGCAAGAAGCTCTACGGTTCTGACGTCGGCTGGTGGTGGTTCGATTTCTTCTTCTGGTGGAGGTTGAGCATCGGCTGCTTGAGATTGGGCATCGGCTGGTAGAGGTTGGGCATCGACTTCTGAAGGTTGGACCTCGCCTGCTTCATCTTGGGTATCGGATGGAGGTGCGGCACTACAATAGAAAATTTTTAAATATTTCCAATTGTCTAAAATTTTGAGATTTTGAATTATAGAAAGTCTCCGATAGTTTTATCGGTTTCGCCGCCATGTTGACTGGTCAGAATTCTGTAGGGAATCCCGCCAAAAAAAAAATTATCAGAATAGGAATTCCTTCCTATTGAGATTTCCCACTTTTAAAACGTTTTAGAACCTGAGATATTAGAAAAGTCCTAATTTTTTTCAATTTTGATTTTCTTTCGAAAAAATTACCTGGAAGGACCCGGTTGTGAAGTTTCATCATCAAGTTCATCAGGTGGCGGCAGCTCGGCAGGCTTAGACTCCTCCATCGTTTTCTTGAAAAAAAAAATTATTTATCGTTTTTCGAGAAAATCAAAAAATTTATCGACTTTCAAAGTTCGAGAAAAACTTCAATAAAAATGATAAAAAACAATTTTAAAATTGCAAAACTGTGTAACTTTTGAGGGAAACATCAACAAAAATTCATTTTAAAAAACCCTTTGGAAAATCAATACGGCTAGAGAGAGGAGAGTGCGAGGGAGGTTAGACGACAGAAGGGATAGAAAAGAAAGGGGACTCTTTTTTGATTCTCTTCCTACAGGGCAAATAAGGTCAGATGTGTAATTAACGAGGTTACTGGGGGAGGGGTAAAAAGATGGTCTACTGAATTGGAGAACAACTGGAGACCTGCATTCGAGTCAGAGGAGATTTAGAAAGTTCACTTCGAAATTTGTTTGCCAACATCGAAATATCTGAAATTCGATTTTTTTGAAGTCCAAAAAATACCATTATTGTTCCAAGTCGTTTCACATTTTCTAATACTTTGAGTTTTTTTTTTTTGGAAAATAAGTTACAGTAGCAATCTTTTTTATTATGATTTTATGTTTCTTTGTTTTCCTGAAATGACTTTGTATTATTTCAATGATCCAGTTTTTTCTTTTTCTGTCTTCTCCCGCAATCATTAAAAGTGCAATATTGTTGCTATAATCAGAAAACTTTATTGAGAAAAAACTTCATGACAATATGTACAAAAAGTGCATTGAAGCAAGCAAAAATCATCTTTATCAGCAATCCCATTTGCTCGGAATCAATCTGTGGTCGAAGGTAAATGCCTGGAAAAGAGGAGCATATTGCATTTTTCTTATCAATTTGTACTAACCCGTGTACGAGAAGTGTTGAGTATGCTGTTTCTTTTGAAAGCGAGTGTTGCGGACTGAAAAAAATATGATGTGATGGGAAGAAATCTAGCGGAAATGGAGAAACATACCCGCTTCCGCACCAATGGAGTCTTTTCTCCGATAAATGAGGCGGTCTGAAAACGAGAGCAATAAAAGAGAAAAAAATTTGAATGCTCACTCTTGAGGCAACTTCTTGGTCCATAGACTCAATGATATCATATACAGCGCGTCCCTTAGTTTCTGGCATATGTCTAAAACTTCATGTTTATAGCAAACTTTTTTATATCAACTCTACCTGTACAAGTATGTTCCAAAGAAAACTTGACTGAAAATATGAATGAAGAAATAACCAGGTCCAAAGAACGTGTAAATTATTGGGAATGAGGCGATGAGTGGTAGGTTGATAACCATTGTGACCAGAATCAAAGCCTGCAAAAATAGTGAATGTCAGCAGAGTTATCGAAACTTGTGCTCACTTGTGCAACGGTCGTTCTTGCAGATGGAGGGAACAGTTCGGAAATAAAAATAACACCGAGTGATGTAACACCAGTTGCGAAGGTTGAATCAGACATACATTCTACTGTTAGATCTGTAAGCTTTTTTTAGTGGAGAGTTTTAGATTTCAAACTTACACATAATTTTAGTGAGAAGACATGGTCCAATAAAGTAAATAATCAGTTGAGTAAACACCATGAGCCATGTTTTTACGTAACTAAAATTTTTTCATGATTTACTGAGTTGCGAAATCTTAAAGGGGAGTAAACTATTCTAGAAATGTTAGTGCCTATATATGGATCGATTCAGAATTTCGAGATAATATGATTCTCAGTTGTGAAAAAATTCTGAAATTTTGTCTAAAAGAAGGTATGTGTCAAGAGTGCCCAAAGGGGTCCGTTCGGGTAGTTGATTTCTTGAATTTCGAACTGAAAAAAGATTCGCGTAAAAATCATTTTTTACCAGCTACCCGAAACCAATTTTGAATTCGAAATGTGAGAAAATAGCAACCCGAACGGACCTTTTTAGCACCTTTGACATCCTATATCTTTTTTAGGACAAATTTGCAGATCCTTTCTCAACTGAGACTCCCATTATCTCGAAATTTTGAGTAGGACTATACAGAAAATAAAAAAATTTAGAATAGTGCACTCCCCCATTAATTAACATACATGATAACTCCAGCTATTGCCATAACTGGTCGTCTTCCAAGAGCATCGATGATGTAAGTTCCAATGAATCTAGTTGGGAAGAAGATGATAGTGAGCAATAATTTGATATTCATAGTCTGAAAATCTTGCTTTACAACATGAAACTACTTCAAATTTTACTTCTTGAACTGTAAAACCCGCAGTAGTATGTAAGAGAACAGTGTATGTTCCTTGAACGGCTCCCGAATCGAGAATAAGGAACATCGAAACTGAGCAAAGTACTTTGAGCGCTTCTCGCATAGTGTCATTTTCCCAAATTTGTCGGAACGAGATTCTATCTTCTTGAGTGAGATTTTTCTCTTTGATGTATGATGTCAAAACATCATCTAAAAATGTTCTTCTTTCAGATTATAAAAATCTCTCAAATCCTACTTAGACAAACATCCTCCCCTTGATAATACTCTATAGCCTGTGATGCCTCTTCGAGCCGATTTTGTCTAACGAGCCATTTCGGAGACTCTGGTAACCGAGCTGCCATTGCAAAGTTCACTACCGAACTGAAAATTATCAGTTTTTCCCTGTTTTCTGACTTGAATTTTGAACTCTCTTACCTTATCATGACAGCTAACGGGAAAATGAACCATGTGTTCTCTTTTCCGAGAAGACTCGGAGATGCAACGGAGAACCTGCAAAACTTTTTTGAGGTAAGTGTTAATGACCCTTTTGCAAATGCGCTATCGTTACATCCGCCATGTTCAGAGTACCAGAAAACCGCAAAACTATGATCATGACCATGGTCATCTATTATCACTGACAGTTTTAGCAGGGAAAATTAAACTTGGAAGAATAAACATGTAAACAAAAAGTGTCACCGTACATTATGAGTTGCCCAATAACGTCAGAGAATATGAGTGCGGTAGGAGGAAGACCTGAAATCTTTCATATTATCATAGTAAACATAGAGGTAATATTTCGACACAAGTACCTCTATATTTATCAGGTGCACATTCTGTGATGTACATGATAGTTACAAACATCCGAAGCGGTAGTTGTAGGCCATTCAAAATTTGACTAAGAATGAATAGCTCAGTAGCTTGAGTCAATGCGGATAAGAGTTGACAGGAGGATGCCAACAAAGTTATGATAAATCTGGAAAATGGAAATTAGGTTTTTGGGGTTTTCCGATAATTTCATCTTACCGGCCATATATAACAGTTGACTTTCTTCCTTTGGTATCCGCTAGCGGCAAAATGAAAAATAAAGAGATAATCATTCCTATTGTAGCTGAAGATGTTATGAGGGAGTTTAGCACAGAAATACTGAAATTATTATGCGTTAAAATTTTTTTTCGTTTTCAAAACTTACTTTGCGTCAGTAGGTTCTAATCCATAATGGGCAACTAATGTATGATTATTCATGACATTAATCGTAGCAGCAAGCGTGGAGAAACTCATAGTCATAATATTGTTAATCAAATCCATTAACAAAAAACAGAATAACATGTAGAGAACATTGCGAGGCACAGAAATTTTCATTTTGCCACAATCTTTGCCGAAGAAACAGGAATGAAATAAGAAGTTGGTTTCGAAAGTAAGGTTACTGTAAAAGAACTCTTATCGAGAACACACCTTCTCTCGAAAACCCAACCCCCTTTTTGCTCGCGTTGAAAGACGTTACAGATGTTTCTGTGGTCACTTTGTACATTTGCAGAGAGAAGTGAGAGGAAAATTATGGACTCAGCATTTTCGGTCATAAGCCAACTCGCCCGAGAAATTGCGGAAAGTCACGAGTTCACCAGGTTCAAAGACTTTTGTAACGAGGGAAAATGGCAACATTAGGAAAGGAGTTATCACAAATTTGGAGTACAAGTGCGGAGGGTTATCACTAATGTTATAAGACACATTGTACGATTGGCACGTATGCACTTTCCAGTACATAGTTTCGGGGTCCGAACTTGGTATAATAAAATGCAAAGGACCTTTAGTCACAAAATCCCCCCTTTCCTTTGGTTCCAAATCTGCAAAACTGGATAGATAATAATCCAGATGGCTTTCGTCTTCATGTATGAATACCCTAATCTTTTGAGAAGTATTTCATGTAACCGGTGCACTTTTGCTAATGAGGTTTTCCGCTTCTTATATATTTTCGTATGGAGATTTGGAGAAACTGATATTATTTCTATTTTTAAGGGGATTGCCAGTGATGACGTTTCTGACACACCGTGTTTAGTGAATCTCGTTTAAAGAACCCCATTTAATGGTTCAATTCTTCAAAAATAAGAGAATAACGTTTTTTTTTTAAATATTTATTTTTGCATACATGAATTCATTTTTAAAACTGTTTTCATTAAAGAGGATACTTTTTGAGTCTTTATTTTCATAGTTTTGCAGATAGTTCCAATCTAATATTTGAATTGATGTAATTCCAATGAACAAATCATTTATTATTTCCCACTTCGTTAGGTGGACCACTCTGCGGGCTGGTCCTCAAAGATAAATGTCAGATTAAAGGCCAAATTCTGATTTCCGGTAGTTTTCCGTTTAGTTGCACGGAAGTCGATAACCTTTTAATGGAGAAAACCAATTATTATACTTTTATGAATATTTCCACCTGCTTTCATTTCCTTGCAAGCTGGTGGCTATATAACTTTCCTCAATCTTTTGATTCTAGAATGTGCTTGGAAATTTCTTCATGTTTGCCGATCACATGTGGTTTATTCTGAGACGAAGAAAAGTTTTGTTTTTGACCCTCGGACTCATATTTTTCCTATGAAAAGGACACAGAGCTTTGTCAGGAATATAGATTCGAGCAAAATAATCTCAGATCCAAAAGTAGGAAGACTATAAGAATTTGGAAGCATTTGTCTCCCCACTCAAGTGTTAGAGTCAAATATAGAATACACTAACTGCCAAATCCGGATAAGCGATGTTTCTAAATTATTTTCTATCTTGACACTCGTTATTGAGAAATTCAGAAATTGCCGGGTGAATCGTTATCAAACAATCCAAACTCTGATCTTTTTTCCTTCCAATAAGTGGAAAATTTTAGAAACAATTGTTAGTGAACCCTTATTTTGGGGAAGTCATTCATTTTGATTTCCAGACTGCTCGTTTTCTTTGTAAAATCTTTCAAAGAAAACAATTTCCCTTTCCGATTTTCAACAACTTCCTATTTCTCGTTTTTTTTACCAGTTCAATTTCAAGTTTACTTCCAGCCAGTTTACAGCCAGTTTTAGATACTATCTCGATTTTTTAAAATCAGTTTTCTCCTCAATTGAGGAATATTCCTTTACGATACTATCTACTTTTTTTATTCCTTTTGAACATTTTTTTCACTCTTCCGCTTAAACTTACAGAGTTGTAACACCAGTGATCAGATTTTTCTCAAAAACAGAGTGTTCTATTTTCATTTCCCTCACACATTCTCCTGCAGTCGTCACCCCAACACAGCGTGCCTCCTCCTCTTTGTCGTAGGATTTCATACATTGAAGGGGTGCATTGCGTCCTTGTGTTTGCGGACCTGGCATTTTTTCGAGGAGCTTTGCTCAGGGTTTGCTCTACGTCTTCATTTTTTCATAGAGCATCGATTCAGAATTTTTCACTTTTTTGTCCAGTTACTTGGTCAGATAGCAGGATAATTTACGGGGTCTAAGGTTAGTTCTCTGACATATTGTCAGCGATTTTTGAGGATGATTTTATTGTGATGAATTGTATGTGACTCTTTTCTCGTATGATGACGTGTGAAAACGGATTTGAAGATTTACAAACTGAAGACAATTTTACTCCGACGATTTGTATTTATTACTTCTCTTAAAAGCCATTTCCTCTTTTTTCATCGTACGTTAAGATTATTTGAAATTATGGAGACCGCAAATTTCTTTTCATTAGCTACTCTTTCACATAATTCCCGAGTTCATTCACTGCCGGAAGTCTTTGAAAACGTTCGAATAAACTAAAGATGGCTAGGTATACTCTTTTTTCTTCTCGTGTGAGCCCTCCAATTTCACAGAAAAAAGACGACAAAGATGTAGGCGGTGTACCCCGTCATTTGAGCAGACGCATCGATTTTCACCAAAACGAAAACGTCTTCTCGAGACGTGACTTGTTGAAGATATCCTTTTTTGAGAATACTTATTTATGTGGAAAGCGGATTCGGCGGATTGCTGGGGCTTATCTTTTCGGTCAGATTATTCTCGAATTTTCCGAAATCTATTTTTGAACAGCAGAAAAGGTATCATGGTGTGAACTACTAAAAGGAAAAAAATTGGGGTGAATCACGAAACTACAAATTGCCTACAATCGGAAGATCGCATTTCTTTCCTTATTTCTTGATCTTAAAATTTTCAAAAGTATTGGGGCGATGACGTTGATTTTTGTTATTTCTGCTCTGTTCTCAGAATTACGATTGAGGGCAAACCAAAAATTCAGTGTTTTTGGCTTACCTTATCAAGTTAGGTTCTGTGAAGGCCTCACCAACAACGACAATCTTTTGACTAGTTTTAAGCTCGTTTTTATGAGTCAAAATCTCTCAACCTGGTTTTTACTCAGAAGGTATTTCACATTCGCTAGGACTTTCTCAAATAGCCGCAAGTCGCTCACAAGTAATGTCCTTGAGGTTGCAGATTGAACTTTTTATGCAACTTTGGCCCAAGGTACTTTCAACCATGCTGAATCAGATTCTGAAATAAAACCCGGCTAAATGTTCACGTAACTCGAGATATGAGCCCTCAAAGTTTCTCATAACGCTAACATTGGGGTACTTTGAGGACCCATATCTCAGCTCAAAATCACTTTCAGAAAGTCTCGTTGTTTTTGTTTCGTACTCAGAATTGACCAGTTAACATTATCTGATGCTTTTCGGAGAAAAAATTTTTTGAAAAAAAATCGAAGTTTTCGGTTGGAAACTATAGATATCTGTATGAAAGAGTGTTTCTGACGAAATTGAGTCATTTTTATCCGAATTCGAAGCCAGATGACTCAATTAAATATCCAATAATTTCAGCTTTAATTTTTCATCTGGAACCGGTCCAAATCAATTAAAAATGACTCATTTTTGTCAGAAACACTCTTTCATACACATATCTTGAGTTCGAAAAATTTTGATTTGGAAGAAAAAAGTTTATGAACTCAAATCGACCGAAAAAATCCGCACCGGAATGGTGGGAAAAATTAGAAGTTTTAGCTCAAAAAATTTTTTCTCCGAAAAGCATCAGATAATGTTAACTGGTCAATTCTGAGTACGAAACAAAAAAACTTTCTGAAAGTGATTTTGAGCTGAGATATTGGTCCTCAAAGTACCCCAATGTTAGCGTTATGAGAAACTTTGAGGGTTCATATCTCGAGTTACGTGAACATTTAGCCGGGTTTTATTTCAGAATCTGATTCAGCATGGTTGAAAGTACCTTGGGTCAAAGTTTCAAAGTTTCATAAAAAGTTTAATCTGCAACCTCAAGAACATTACTTGTCAGACAGAAAACCAATTTTGGCAGAATGCAGGTGGCTTGACCAAATGTGGTCTTGATTCCTGATATACTCGTTATATGACAATAAAGAAATTGAATACGCTTGCTATTACAAAACCATTTAATGATCCTTTGTGAGGAGATTGTTGTTTGAGCCAAGTTTTTAGTGATTTCTGGTTCTTGCCCTTTTTACAGCTTATAGTATGTTTGTCGCCGTCTCCATCTCTTTCGAAAATCTTCAGTTTTTCGAATAATCCTATTTTCTACTCTTTGCTCTGAATCTCTCACGCACAAGCAATTATTATCCCTCCCCATTACAGTATGCCCTCAATTTTGATGTTGAGCACTTATGCACAAAGCCAATTTAAAAACGCTTTTCTCCTATGACATTATTTTTTTATTATCCTCTGTTTTTCTTTTCTTTTCTTCTGTTTCTTCTTCTCTCAAGCACGAAAAAAGGAACAGAAGAAAACCATCGGTCGATTTGTTGGCTGCGATGCGGTCGCATCGCGGTTATAGACTGTGCGTCAAAGAAGAGCTCTCTTTCTCATCTTCCTTCCTTTTCTCTTTCCTTTTTTCCTTCTTACCTCGCTCGCCGTTATGCCCTTTCCTGCATCGTTAGCTCTTTTCTCGGCGACGTCTTCACACACCTAGTAATTCGGCCGAATTGCTCTTCTACAATAGCAATTAGGTTGAGTTATCAGAAAATTCGTGAAGTTAGAATAGTTTGATCCGTACCCTTGAGTTTTTTATCTCACTTCATAAGACGTTTATTGCTTTCGTACTTGGGCATTTTCTCTGCACATAATAGGCTAATCTCATGTATATTCAGGTAAAAAGGAGCAAAACTTCTCTTCGGTTCCAGATGACCGAAGACGGGGTTGATGTAGATGACTTGCTTCCCCCTCCCGAGGAGTTTCCTCCAGGGGATCAGAAACTTCTACAGGTACAGAAACACGGAATTCTGAATGAACTTTTATTGGCTATTTTTTTCAGTCCTACATCGAATTCGTCTCCCATGTGCTCAATCTTGGCAATGGCGAAAAAGTCAAGGAGTTTCGATTCAACGGAACATCCAGAAGATGTAACATCACCGACTATATGATAGAAAGACTCTCGAGAAAAGAGATCATTGGTGAGTGCTCGAAAGTGTATTCGAACAATTAGTTGAATGTTTCCAGGGGTTGCTGAAAGCTTGATGAAAGCAAGAGTGGACTACTTGAGAGATATATCCAATGGTTACGAAAGTCTTGAAGGCAACGTTAGCCTTGACTTTGCCATCAATATCATCAGAACAATAATCTCCGAGAATATGGAGTTCATTGAATGGGAATATGAGAATTTCTCTTCTGCAAATAAGTGAGCGAAATCTAATCTATCGTTATAAACATCATGTGAATGTTCAGATGGGCGATACCACGAGATCGAAAGGCTGGGGATAATCCAAACGCAAATATTATTTCTGAGAAGATAATTGATTCTCTTGATAAGGCTTGTTTTTTTAATAGCAGTTTACAATAGATACCTTTTTTCAGTTCGGAAGCCACGATTGGCTTTTCAGCCATCGATTATTCAGCCAGGATCCAATGCATTGGTGGGAGCGGCACAGCCGAGTTTACAGACAACGGATAATACTCGGAAAAGCAGTCAAGAAACCAGAGAACTGGTTAGTTTAAAGGAGGATTCCGGGCAAAATGAGTTTATGATTCAAGCGAAAGCAAAATTTCACGCTGATTCCGAATATCACAGTGAAAACACTCACAAATGCTTTCGAGGCCTTTAAAGTTGCAAAAATGTTGTGGCCGAACTTTTGCCGTGTTTTCCACGTGGATTACAATTTTTGCACTGCCCACTAGGCCGGCCATGAGGAATAATATTTCTGCAGCTTCAACGCCGTTTTTTGTACCTAAGAAGCATTTTCAGGCGTTTTCTATATGATGTTCGGAATCAGCAGAAAATTTTGCGTCGATTGAACCATAAACTCATTTTGCCCGGAATCCTCCTTTAATCCAAATTTTTCAACTAGGAAATTTTATTTTCAGGGATTATCAAAAGTTTCAAGCGGAACGAAAGAAACGCGCAGAGGAATTAACGATGGTCGAAGAGAACAAGCCAAGTTCCCAAGAAATGATATGCTCGTTTCTAGCAACTCTCAAGAAAAACAACCGTTATAGAGAAATCCGTATCCGCTACACGAATGATATGTTAGATTTTGTAGTTCCTGATTTGAAAGCGCTTATTGGTTGGTTAGATAATCGAATTCAATACATGAATTCAAACTTTCAGATGAAGTTCGATCTATGGTAATGGAGAGACAAATGCGAAGTAATTATGAACAACTATGGACATATGTTTTTGAGAGTATCAACTTGAACAATGTTAAATATATCTATGCGCTTTTCAAAAAGGGTCCAGAAGCATTGGTGAGGTTCGAAGATGAAAACATGCACCAAAGCAACTCTGAGTAAGTCATATCGCTGAAGCTGCTTATTTTTTTGAGTTTTGATTTCAGTTGGAACCAGGCTGGCAAACTTGAATATTTTTTCAAATTCTTCTGCAAGACGATTCATTACGAAACATCAACTCCGGTTCCAATGACGGAAAGAAGGTATTTTTGATGATAAATCGAGCATTTCAATTGTTTTATGATTGCAGAAACCCTCTGGTTGTTCAATCAGGACTTGATTTCATGAACAATTTCATAAATGGGACACTGAATCCTGGATCAGGCTCGAGCGGCCCATCATTCAGCTCTCGTCCTCTTACAGAGGAAGATTTGTATCCATCCAAGACGCACGCCGCTGACGGAGGCTCAAAGGAAGAATCTGCAGAGAAGGAAAACAAGGAATCAGTTTCCAAGAAAGAAGCAAGTGAAGATATCACCAATACTGAACCAGTGGAAAATGGAAAAGTTGAGTCAATCGGAAAGGAAAATACTGTAAAGAACGAGACAAAACCAAACTTGGGAAAGCAGAAACCAGTAGTAGAAAATCAGCCAAAAAGAAACTCAACTGGGAGCAAAGGGAAGAAAGAATCTACTAAGTCTGGACGCAAGGAAACTTCTGGAAAAAATGAACCTAAGAAAAAAGTTGCGGATAACTCGAAGTCAAAACGAACTGCCTGGTCAATTGTTGAAAATACTCTGCCAGTGAATGAAAGTGTTTCAACAACAAGTTTCCCTCCTCTTCTGCCTTCTCCAAAGCCTGTGGCTAAGCCGAAAGTTGCGACTGAAGTCACCAAAGAAGTCACTATTATCAAAAGAGCTGAAGAAATAGAATCAGTCACCTTGACTGCAAAACCAACTCTCTCGTACGCAAAAGTGGTCAAAAAGACTAATGGAGATTCAGAAGAAGTGAATAAGGCGCCAAACATAATTGAGTCTTCTGCCGAAAAGACTGAAACGAAGTCAATTCCATTTAATGAAGCAGAAAAAGATCATCAACGCGACGATGATGATGGAAGCGAATGGACTCAAGTTGTTTCCAAAACAAATGAAAATCGTTCGCAGAAGAAAAAACAAAACGGTCAGAAGACCCTCCAACAACCAGTTGTTCCTTCTACTGTTTCTCAAAAGAAGGTGTTGACGTCATTAGATTCGAAGGACACAGATGAAACGTCAAGCAATTCTTCCAGCAGTCTTGATATCAAATCTCAGGATGGGAATTCCACGAAACTCGGAAACGGGAAAACATCTCAACCTACAACTACAAATGGAGTCAGCAAGAAATCAGAGTCTGAAGCCAGTTTTGAATCATCAAAGAAGAATGGAAAAAGTGCTTGGGGACTGCCAACGGATATCAAAAAAGATGACGTCAAATCAGAATCTACAGTTCTCCAAGTAGAAGAACAAAAACCATCAATGTTAACTCAAACAGCGATCAAAAAAGCTAAGAAAGCAGCGGCGGCTCAACGAAAACTTGAAAGCATGCCACCTCCGTCTACCGAGGCAAAGCCTAAGACGATCGAAAAATTGGTGATGGTGGCTGATGACAAATCTGTGACTGAAGCTGAACTTGATGTCGTGATAAAGGAAAAATCTAAAAAATCGGCAATTCCAAAAACGAACAACAAAAAGAAGGGAGCGAGTTCTTCTCAGACAAAAATGGATTCATCGTCCTCGAATGCTGGCCCGTTGTCTACAAGAAACTTGACGACAGTGGAAGCCCATATAACTGATAGAACAGCAACTATGATTCTGGAGAAAGCTTTAGCCGCTGCATTAGAGAAAACAGCCGTGTGAGTTTACAAAATTTCACGGAACGCAATTCTGAATGATTTTTTTCAGACCATCTTCCTCATCCAACATTCAACGGTCTGCTGAACACGTCGGGACTCCAATAGTCCACGACTATCGTCCGGGTGTACGACGTGAGAGCGATGAAAATTTGGCATCGTAAGTACTTGGAATAGAGATTGAACATAAACTATGAAAGTTTTAGTGAGGATGCTCTTGTTATTAATGAAGCTAATGGAAACAAAAATCCACAGTTAGCGGATCGAGTAGTTCCATTGGCCAACCCAGAAGATCCCATTGAGGAAGTGGCTTCTAATCCAGAAACAAATGGTTTGTGGAGACTTAACCGAATTTCTAAACCCCATTTTTTTACAGAAATGTTCCGAAAGCTGAAACTCTTCAACGATCATAGACAACAGTTAGCCAAAACTCCAGGCAGCCGAAAAAAGTCATTCGCCCCTCGACGTGAGAGGTTCGAACTTGCGTACTTGTTCCGGTTACGGCTCGCCAAAGGATTGTACCACATTTATGACAGCGACGCTGTAGTTGAAGCAGCTACCAATCGTGAAGACTCTACAACAAGACTAATGATAGCGTTTTTGAAAGAGCCAATCGGTGAGAAAAACAATCATCAAATTCATTCCAAAAAGAAAGTTTACAGAAAACACAAATTCCTTGCGCGGACAAAATTTGGACCACATCCGCGAATTCGACGGTACGGACGAAGGTATATTATTCATTGTGGACTTGCTTCTCAATGTTAGAAATTTTGCAGAGAAAGTCATGGCCGGTCTTCGTTTCCTCGACTTGAGACTAGCTGAATTGGCTCCTGAAAGCGAGTTTCGTCAAAGATATCAACTCATTCTCGATAAACTTCAAGCAGTGGTGAAAGAACAGGAGACTTATTATCGGCTTCTAGCTCCTCACTGCACCTTCAAATTGTGAAACAAAAGATAACTTTATTCATTAACTCTTCAATGAGCGAATAATTCACTTCATTTTTAAACTAATTGTATTCATGGTAATTTCTGATCTTGGTTTTTCTGTGTCCAGCTTCTTGTCCCTGTTTTCATCTCTATTTTGCCAACCGATAATTTGAATTTCACCCAGTTTTTGAAAACCCATTTGTGTGATTTCCCACTTCTCATCTCCCGTTTATTTGGTATTATAGTTTTCAACATTTATTTGTCAAATGAAAAACTGAATTGCTTGGAAGATTTGAGTCTTAAAAGTTTCTTCGAGTTAATCTAGAAAAAATATTACAGTTATAAATATTCATTGATGACGAGACCGTTCATTGTACAAGCATAGAGATCATGAGCAGGAAAAGATTCGAGATTGAGCAGCAAGTAAATCGGAAGATGGAAACCATTGAACTTCAAATGAGAGCGAACTTCACTTGATTCACATTTTCGTAATAGTTTTCGACGATCGTTGTATGTTCAAATGGAGATGTCGGGTTAAAATCGGGAATCACTTGCTCCAAATGCTCAAAGATTTCCATTTTATTAAAACGTTCCTGATTGCGCATTCGATTCAGGATCATATACAACTCTGCCATCCAGGCATTATTACCAGAGAGAACCATGTACAGATCATCCTCCTGAAATAAAGTTGAATGAATTTTTGTAATTTTTTAAAAATTACTTACAAACTTCTCTTTTCTTTCCAGTTGACTGGTTTCGAAATTTTTTCTCGTGGCCTTAAACGGAAAAATGTTCTGCGATGACATCACGATGAACAATCCGGACACGAAGTCATCGATTCGGCTATACATTTCTCCTCTGCAGACTTGAATGCTCTGCTCGTCCCAGTTCTCCATACCAAAAGCCGGTGGCGCGGGTGAGTCAATGAGCGAAGCGTAGCCAAAGGAGGACAAACCCAAGTTGAGCACCTGGAATCTTTCCTTTTTCAAGTTATCGATTTTCACTTCAATATGATTTCTTAATGTTAGAAGTTTTGTTCAATCTTAGAACTAGAGAATATAATAGTTTAAAACTTTAGAGACTGTCAAGCCGATAGCACGTCACCGCATGCTTCTTGGCTATACTCTCAATGGAGTGGTGCAAAACATCAGAAATATTATTAATATGTCACTGAAATCAAAGAAAAAACTGACCCCATCTGAGTTGAGACCAGCCAAGACCGTGGTTGCACGAGTTTTACGATGCATCACTCCACTGTCATGTACTTTATCGATTAAAGTGAAAAGGTGATAACAAAGACGGACAGTGTTTCGCATCGAAATGCGCCAAAATGATCTGCTGAGTACAAGGCTTGAGAACTCGCCGGGCATCGTGGTAACTGTAATTAGAGAATTAGAATTTCATTCACTCTAAAAACTCACCAAGGCATCCACTCTTTCCACCATTTGATTCAAACGTGCAGATCAACTCGGGAATTCCGTGGATCGATGAACAATGTTTTAAGAATCTCAACTCGCGAGTCATCCGTTCATCCTCTTTCGGAGTCGTTGTCAAAATCACTTCCTTGTTGTTGACTTCGTCATATGCATAGTAGATAGATGCTTCGTTAAAGCTAGAAGCGCGATTTTTCACGCGGAATCTTTCCTGAAGAAATGCTCCTGGCTGTAAGTAGTATCTGGATCTGGAAAAATTTAATCATTAAACCACAGAAAAAACAACTTACGTCAAATGATGCGTCATATTCGATGAGATGATCTGGAAAATATCTGGTGATCTGGAAAATATCTATTGTGTTTACGAAAATATATACGGAAAACAGATTTCAAATGTTTTTCTAAAGTATTTAAAAAGCTTATTTCCAATAGAAGCTACGTTTCTAGAAACGTCAAGGATATACCCTTCATGAACTAATTTTCTCAAAATATGTAATATGGACGAAGGGACCCCAATTTTTTGAAAGTACCTGAAGGGACCCCAATTTTTTAAAAGGACCTGAAGGGACCCTTATTATTTGGAAGGACCTGAAAGGACCTTTATTTTTTGGAAGCGACCCCTATTCTGCAATAGAGCCTTCATTTTTTTTTCATTCAACCTAAAAGCAATTTGATGCGCGTACTGCGCATTTGTACGAAAACGCTGGGTGGCCTTAAGCTTTGCCAATTAAACTTTGCTTTTTGGTTCTTGTGTTAGAATTGAGATTGCACTCGTATCCAACGGTCCAAATTAAGATTTACGATAATTATCAAAAAGTGGAAAAAATCAAAACATTTTTTGTCTCTTTAATTTATTTCTCAAGATATTGAACCGTAATTTGAGCTAAAAACACATTTTTCGAGGAGAGCCTGAAAACCTTTATCACCTAACCTAAATAAAAAAGTCTCAACTGAAAAAAAGGTTTTGCCGCAGCGATCATATAGTGGGTCATTGGAGTCCAAATTCAACTCTTTCAAGTGCTCCATAACTGGCCGAAATTATCTTATCTGATGGTACGAAAATCGAAGAAATCGTTTGAGTATCAATGGAGTTGTGAATGAGCGAAATTTGGGACTTTTGTTTTTTCGAGAAATTTCAAAAGTGAAAAAAATCGACGTTTTGTAAAAGGTAATGGTAAACATTAGGAAACCAATGTATATCAAACACAATTTTGAATCCTTGCCCCGAAAGTCAAAGTCAAATATTTAATATTCAGGTAATTTCAGATCTCTGTCGGATTTTTTTACAATATATCAAAATAGGTGAAAGTTCGGAGTGAAAGTTATATTCTAAAAAATCAAGCAACTTGAAATTTCGTAGCTTTTCGAAAAGTGTGAGGAGCAGTAATCTGTTGAAGGGGGGCAACAATAATTTCGAGATTTCGGAGATTTTCAAAAAACTTTTTTTTGACAATATACTTTTTTGGAACTACAATGGCGAAAAATGGTGAGTACCCCTTTGAATCTTAGTGAATAACTTCGCTCAAACATGCCCAATCATCTTGAAAATTCGCATGTTTGTAGCCAGAGAGTATGTGAGTTATACCCATATTTTTTTGAAAATCAAAATTTGCTCACCTGTAATGTACCCGATTTGCGGTACGGGGTTTCGATTGAGACTATACCCAATTGATAGAGCACAAAAAGTTATCTAAGAATGTCGAAACATTTTTCCCTTATTATTATCGGTTTCTGAGAAAATCGACTTTTGTTGAATTTTTTGCGAAGTTCGAAAAATTCCTCTTCAGATAGACGTTTCTCGGCGAATTTTCAACCAATTTTTAAAAACTAAAGTGCAATATAAAGCTAATAAAACGGACAATTCGAATTTATCAAAATCATGTTGTGGTCGAGTTTGTCACAAAAACGATCATATGAAAACCACAAGTGCTCCGGGAGCAACAGACCCCTAAAATTTTTTTGCGGCCTAGAAATGTCGTTTTTTATGTCTAAAATGAAAGAACGTGTTGAGTTTACTGAAAAAATAACATAAAAATAATATGTAACCGTTCATCTGGAAAATAAATTTTTGAAAGAAAAAATGATTTTTCCGAACTTTTTGGTAAATCAAAAAATTTTGAATAGACTTTGTACTGAGTTTTTGGAATATAATAACAAATTCAAAATTAACATTTTTTTAGCTTTCTAACAAGCTACTGAACATGTATTTCTGTCAACTTTGACGTGTGTTATGACTGCTTGAAAACTATCGTATGATTTCAGTACTAACGAAAAAATCGAAAAAATGAAAATGATGCTAGAGACTCAAACTTTTTTTTGTTCAATTGCAAATTTTATTTGTGATAAAAGTGTCAACTGTAACTTTTTTGCTACGTTTCATCTTTATCGAAAAAGTTTGAAATTAAGTTTTGATCTCACTGAAACATTAAACCCAATTTTTTCAAATGAAGATGAAACGTAGCAAAAAAGTTACAGTTGACACTTTTATCATAAATAAAATTTGCAATTGAACAAAAAAAAGTTTGAGTCTCTAGCATCATTTTCATTTTTTCGATTTTTTCGTTAGTACTGAAATCATACGATAGTTTTCAAGCAGTCATAACACACGTCAAAGTTGACAGAAATACATGCTCAGTAGCTTGTTAGAAAGCTAAAAAAATGTTAATTTTGAATTTGTTATTATATTTCAAGAACTCAGTACAAAGTCTATCCAAAATTTTTTGATTTACCAAAAAGTTCGGAAAAATCATTTTTTTCTTTCAAAAATTTATTTTCCAGATGAACGGTTACATATTATTTTTATGTTATTTTTTCAGTAAACTCAACACGCTCTTTCATTTTAGACATAAAAAACGAAATTTCTAGGCCGCAAAAAAATTTTAGGGATCTGTTGCTCTCGGAGCACTTGTGGTTTTTATATGATCGTTTTCGTGATAAACTCGACCACAACACGATTTTGTTAAATTCAAATTGTCCGTTTTATTAGCTTTATATTGCATTTTAGTTTTAAAAAATTGGTTGAAAATTCGCCGAGAAACGTCTATCTGAAGAGGAATTTTTCGAACTTCGCAAAAAATTCAACAAAAGTCGATTTTCTCAGAAACCGATAATAATAAGGGAAAAATGTTTCGACATTCTTAGATAACTTTTTGTGCTCTATCAATTGGGTATAGTCTCAATCGAAACCCCGTACCGCAAATCGGGTACATTACAGGTCAGGGCTCCAGAATTCTACATGATGTAGGCGTGACTTGAAAATCAAAAAAATAAAATTTTCTTTTGTGATTTAATTTTTTCCATTCTTATCAAAAAATGTTGCCAATCGATCAAATAGACACCGCAGGAAATTTGATTCGATTTGAATGATCGGCTCCGGAGATATTGACGTCAGAGCAAGAAATGGTATGTTTTGTTTATTGACCGTATCAACGCTGAAAATAGATCTCAAAGTCTCAAAGTTTGGGAAAACATGTAATTTGAGATGTTCTACAAGATGAGCAATAGAAATTTTAATTTTGAGCAAAAAAAATTTTCTCGAAGTATGGGGCTCGTTTGGACCGAATGAGGTCAGTACATCGAGAGAAAAAATTTTTGCTCGAAATTAAAATTTCTATTTTTCATCTTGTAGAACATCTCAAGTTACATGTTTTCCCAAAATTCGCGACTGCTAGAACTATTTTCAGCGTTGATACGGTCAATGAACAAAACATACCATTTCTTGCTCTGACGTCAATATCTTCGGATTTCGTAAACTTTGACGTGTGTTGGGACTGTTTGAAAACTACGTATTTATTTCAGTACTAACGAAAAAAATGAAAATGATGCTAGAGACGCACACTTTATTTTGTTTAATAGCAAATTGAATTTTAAATAAAAATGCCAACTGCAACTTTTTTTACCGCATTTCATCTTGATCCGAAAAAAATGAGTTTACTGTTTCATAGATCAAACATAATTTTAAAAATTTTCTGGATAAAGATGAGATACAGTGAAAAAGTTGTAGTTAACACTTATATTTAAAATCAAATCGGTTATCGAACAAAAATAGTTTTTGTCTCTAGCATCATTTTCCTTTTTTCGATTTTTCCGTTAGAATTGAAGTAAACACAGCAGTTTTCAGACAGTCATTGGACACGTCAAAGTTTTTAAAATTCCGAAATCAATGGCTTGTTTGAGAACTAATAGAATGTTAATAGAATGTTAATTATGTTTTGAGTATCCAGAACAAAATCTTACCAAAACTAATTATTTACCAAAAACTCAGAAAAATCATTTTTTTCTATCAAAAATTTGTTTCCAGCTGAACGGTTAATTATTTTCATGTCATTTTTTTGTAAAAATTCGAAACGCTCTTTCATTTTAAACGCGGAAAACAACATTTCAGAGCGCTTTTTGTTGCCTTTTAGTGTACAAAAATTGGTTGAAAAATAGCCGAGAAACGTCCCTCTAAAGATAATCTTTTCGAAATTTGCAAAATTTTCGAAAATGTAGATTTTTTTCAGAAACCGATAATAATAAGAGAAAAATGTTTCCACATTCCTTGCTTTATCGTGCTCTATCAATTAGGCATAGTCTCATTCGAAATCCTGTACCGTACCTCGGGTACATCACAGGGTCTGCAGATTCTCACGTTTTCACTATAAAATGTTCTAAAGCGTGTACTAAATTTTCGCCTGTTTTTGACTTATATTTTGTGAAGGAGTGATTCTCAAATTGTGCTTCAATAGAATGTTTAGATCTCTCGGAAAATTACACATCGCTTAAAATAAAAATTTCTCAATTTTGAATTATTTAGGAATTAGTGCTCTTCCCCTTCATAATTTATCAGCAAATTTGGATCGTATTTTAAAAAATTTAAAAAAATTCTTTACTAAAATTAATATTTTCTTCTGATCTAGTCCGAAAAACTATTTTCATTTTTTGTATCCTTACTAAATCAACTACGCTCTTCCGTTTGCTGGTAGTTGCAAAAAGTTAGTGGAAGCGGTATCTACTTGGTATTGGTGATTATCACATTTTCTTGAATTGACAACTTCAAAAATAGACTTTGCAAAATTTTCAAAAAAATTATTCAAATGCCAATAAGATTTGGCACATTTTGGATATAAAAATTTTAAATTGGTTGACTGCGACTCAAGTTATGTGTTGTCAAAGTCAGAGGTTTTCAACTCGTCGAAAAAATGTTCGTGTAGCAATATCTTGAGAGAGGGCGCCCCTCAAAAATAGGCTTGTGGATTTCTCTAATTTATGCGCAAATTTGAATTGTGGCTAACTAGAAAATGGGGAAAATGCTGTGTTATTATTACGTGTAATTTGGCTAAACTTGACGTGCTTCCAATTGAGTTTTTTTTTTCATTTCAAAATTATTTATTATTCTTTTGATTTCAAGATTATTTATCACCAGCCTGCTTACCGCAGGCTGGATTCGCGGCGTTGCCGCTCAATTTTGTTATTTATTACCAGCCTGCTTACCGCAGGCTGGATTCGCGGCTTTGCCGCTCAGTTTTGCTTAGGAGTCTCGCATGTTTATACGCCACCGACACCCTCAACTTTGTTACACGTGTGGCGCAGTTGGTTGTGGGCTGCACTGCCACGCTGTAGTCGCGGGTTCGGTTTTGTGGCGCGACAAAATTCTTTAAATTTCGGAAAACTAAAGCGGACATCGTGACCAAGAAACGGACAAACCTTCTAGCGGATTATATATAAGTAAGATTTTCTTGATTTCAAAATTATTAATTATTTTTTCATTTTAAAATAATCTATCTGCTACTTCCGATTCCCAGTCCCCCATTAAATTACTTGAATTTTCAAAAATGTTTTTTTTTTAATTTTTCCCCAAACTCACCTTCTGACAACGACGACGGAGCGTAGAGTTGACGGCCGGGAAGGACGATGAGAGAGCCAGGACTAGAAGTTGCTCGGAGGAGCAGAAAACTGAGAACTGAAGTTTTCAGAGGGAATTTCTCATCTCATCGACAGTGAAACGTGGAAAGAAATCTATATCTTCACGAGTGATTTACTGATTTTTATCAATTTGTGTTTTTTTGTATTCTGAAGTCGTAAACCAAAGTAAACTGTCACGTAAATTTTGAATAGGTAAATCATTTTCTGAGTCTGTTTTGTTTTGTTTCTGTTTTGTTTCTGTTTTGTTTCTGTTTTTGTTTCTGTTTTGTTTCTGTTTTGTTTCTGTTTTGTTTCTGTTTTTGTTTCTGTTTTTGTTTCTGTTTTTGTTTTGTTTTTTTTTTGCGAACGTTCATGAATACGGCATCTGATCTGTGACTGTTACCTGTGTAGAGAAAATATGAGCCATGGATAGATAACTGGATGCATCCTTTGAAGCAAATGTGATGAGTTACCAATGATTACTGGATATCAGGTCAGCAGGTACCACGAAAAACTGATTTTTGTTGGGAATAGGCGTAGGGGTCCCATATTAGAAATATGTAGTCAGTGATAGATGGCAAATTTAAGGAGGTCATCTGTTGGCAGTAATTAGGTCAAATAAAGGATTTCTGTTAGGGGTAATGGTAGAGCTACTGTATTGTAGGAATATAATCATTGTTGAATGAGGAATCCGAATCAGGTCAAATGATTACTGTAACTAGGTCAAATCTGGATTTCGGTTAGGAATAGAGTTAGGGGGATCATATTAGGGGTACGTGATCACTGATAGATGACGAATTTAATGAGGTCATCAGTTGACAGTAATTAGGTCAAGTGACCAGTTTTGGTCAGGAATGATGATAGAGTTACCATATTAGGTGTGCGTGCTCAGCGTTGAATGAGGAATCCGAATCAGGTTGAATGATCACTGTAACTAGGTCAAATCTGGATTTCGGTTAGGAATAGAGTTAGGAACACCATAATAGGAGTTTGGGATCAGTAACAGATGACGAATTTAATGAGGTCATCAGATGACAATAAGTAGGTCAGATGAAGGATTTTGGTTAGGAATAATGGTCGAGCTACTATTTTGTAGGAATATAAGCATTGTTAAAGGAGAAATTCAAATCAGGTTAAAAAATTACTGTAACTAGGTCAAGTCAGCTAGTGAGCCGACTTTGGTCCCGAGTACAAGAAACATGAATCGTTTTCATCCGATCATTTTGAAGATGAAAAAGCATTTTCAAAACAATTGTTTTTAATCTTAAAACACTGCTCATTTCGAAGAAATCGAAGTGAAAGTGAAATACATAAAAACGCCAATTTATTCAGAAAATCAAAAGGATGAAAGCCATTGGGAATCTGGCAAACGAATATAATATGAACTAGTACTGGTGTGGAAAACAAACAATCATGTAATGGGATTGAGAAAACTAGCAATAATGGAAAACGGGAATTCGACAAACACTGGAGGTAAATTGAACCATTAGACGAAAATCAGAAGAATTTAAGACTCAAGACTTCAAAGGAGTGTCACTACATGACTATTTTTATCAAATTGATGTTCCGTAATCATTTTGTACTCGAAGCTACTTTTGATGTTGAATCCATGGATAACCTTTTCCAAGCAAGCAATGATTTCATTCTTATTGAAACGACCTTGGTTTCTCTGTCTGTTCAGGATCATATAAACATCAGACATCCACGAGTTTTCACCAGTAAGGATCATGTGAATACCGTCTTCCTGCAAAAAAAAAAATGGAATGAATATTTGTAGTTTTAAAAAATTACTTACGAAAACCTCCTTTCTTTCCAGCTGCGACATGTGAGAGTTTCGGCGAGTGGTTCGGAAGGGGAAGTGATTCTGAGATTCCATCACGAGGAAGAGTGCCGACGAATAATCATCGAAGATTGTAGAGTTTTCTCCTCGACAGATCTGGATACTCTGTTCGTCCCATTCCTGCATTCCAGGCAATGGTGGCGGTGGGGGATGAGCGAATGCTGCATATCCGAAGGCGGTGAGTCCCAAGCGGAATTCCTGGAAATCAATAATTGTGCATTTAGTACCGGCCGATAATGAGAAATGAGAATTCTCAAATTATCGATTTTCACTTCATTATGATTTTTTAAAGCTTTGCCTAATCTCGAAATGTCATTAGTTTTACTTTCAATGGAGTAGGGCAAAACATCAAAAATTTTGTTGGTGTCACATTGAAATTATAAAAAAATACTTACCCCATCCCAGTCGACTCCTCCAAGGATTGTTGTACTTCTGATGTGACGATGAAGGACGTCTTTTGAGTGCACTTCTTCCAGCAATTGGAACAGTTGGTAGCATAGCCGGATGGAATTTCGCATCGAAATTTTCCAGAAGGATCTTCTCAACACGCAATAGATGTATTCCGCGGGCATGGAAGTCACTGTAATCAGATAATTAGTATTTCATTCACCCGAAATAACCTACCGATGCAGTTGGATTTTCCAGAATTAACAGGGAACGTTGAGATGAGTTTTGGAATCCCTCGAATCGTCCGGCAAATATCTAGAAATTGGAGCTCGCGAGTGTTTCTTTCTGCATCCTGAGGAATGGAGATGGTCTTCAAGAGAACAGGTTGCTTGTAGAGTTCATCGGATGCGTAATAACTTATTGAAGACATCCATTCAGGCCCTCGGTACAGGATGCGGAAGCGCTCATCAATTAGGGCTCCACGTTGGAAATAAAAGGTCATGCTCGAATCCGGGACGAACGAGTACAAGTGGTGCTCTGTAAAATATCCGTTGTATTTACGAAAATATATACGTATAATATATAATCTTTTTAGGTGTCAGAGCAATAAAGCAACACGAAAAATAGAACTAAAATGCGAAATATGAAGGGATCGTGAAACAAAGTGAAAAACGGGAACAGAATGCGTCAGTTAATCAAAACTATTTTTGCTTTTGCAGCAAACCAAAAAACCAACAAGGCTGTTGAAATCTGTCTTTTCCTGGTCAGAAAAAATGTAAAAAAAGTGAAACCGATGCAAAATGTAAATTTTGGACAGAAAATAACGCGTTGGCTAAACGTAACTCTAGAAATAGCGACGGAAAACAATTGGAAAATGAAGGAAGCGAAAAATACGACCGATCGAGACAAGGAAAATAAGAAAGAGTGAGAAGAAAACAACTGTGCAGAATATCGATCGGACCATCGAGTGAGATAAATCATCTACAAAGAAGACGGTAGAGGGTAAGAGAGGCATTATTGTGTTTGTGATGTTATCGGGCGATCTCCCGCCAAAGAATATTCTGGTCCAAGTGAGTATAGTTTGGTGCAAGATGTGTGCAAAGGAGAAATGCAGTAATTTTTTGGGTTCGATCAATCGGATTTTCGAACCCAAGATCGGAAGAAGTTTATGGTCTACCGATCTGTTTCCTAAGGCTATTTACAGTACAAATCAAGTTTCTAGAGATTTTGAAAGATATATAATGCCATTTGACAAAATTCTCTAATTTCTTATTAAAATTTGTCTTCTGTTGTGTTCACGAAAATATATACGAAAAAAGATTTCAAGTATTTTGTTTGATATTTTTTCAAAAACTTATTTCTAATACTACCTATATTTCTAGAAAAATCAACTCTAAACCGCAAAACAAACCAAGCGGGAAAGCTCTATATTTTTAGTTTTGCAATGATTTCAATGGAGAGCATTGAAACTTGTGGAATTGCGATTACAAGAAAGAAATTAAAAAAGTTTAAATGCAAGCTTATTCATTAATAGTAGTCAGCAGTTCGAGCAAAGTTACTGGGCTTCTGGAGATTTTGATACAACTCCTTTGGAAACTGTCTGTGACGAGAACCACACGATGTCGGGCCGGCTCGGCAATATGAACAACTTCCGTAGTCATTCATATCATAGTGATCCACTTGTTTCCTGACCAACGGAAGGATTCTTTCGTAAACGCGGTTGGCCACATAGAAATCCGTTTTCCATTCGGAGCACATTTTCATATCTAATGATTGTTTGCGCCACTAAAACGGTTTCCATTATAAAATTGGATTTTCCGACTTGAAAACTTACCGGTGCTGAACAAGAGAGGGTCTCGTTGATATTGACTAGACAACCAGTTTGTAGAATATTACGAGTAATCTGAGCTAGACTCATACAATCCGAAAGAGCATCATGAGCTCTTCCAGTGACCTTGATTCCAAAATGATTTCTCATTTTTTCAATGTTCGTCTGAAAGTATAGCTTATATATATCAACAATACTAATGAATAAACGTACATCACCAATCAGTTTTTCTTGCTCTCCATCTTCGAGCCCGCCATCAAAAGTTCTTTTAATGTTGATCCATTGTCGGAACATCGACGGCATAGGCCACTTGATTAAACGGAACTGATATTGCGCGATGCGCCACAAATCTTGGCTGCTGTCGCACACAATTGCAAAATTTTTCTCTCTGATTTCGTTCTTGGCAAGCCAAATAAGAAACTTCTGATACACGATGTCAAAAGTGTCCGCAGCATCTAACAAGTTTTGACTGATTCCTGAAATGATAAATCAAAAGATCAATGAAACTGCATGTTACAATTACCGGTGAAATTAGAACAAAATTTGCTGAGAATGGGATTACGAATCGGACGCACGTATTTGTCAAACACCAAGCCATCAATCTGAAAATTGGTTGTTAATATAGTTTTTAAATTTTGATAACTTACAATAATGTTATTTTGAACATCAATAACGAGAACACTGAATTGAATTATTTCAAACGGATAATCATAATTTCCTTCATCACAAGTAGTCTCGAAATCCAAAACCAATAAATGCTTGAAAGGGCAATTGTAATTGCTCATTACTAGCTGCAAAATAACAAGGTGCAGTAACAAACATGAATAAACTAGTGACTTTTCTTGAAAACCTCTATTCTGACATCAATTCTTTTTCGGGATATCTACCCGGATCGAAAATTGTTATAGCATTTCAGGCACTGATTGTTCATCCATATAAATAAGATATGCCCTTTATAGACAAATTTTCTCTAATTCATATGAAAAATTTTCTTCAAAAATATATAAATTCGGATTTCATCTAACTAAACTTTGCAATAGGAATATTCTTCTCATTCTACTATTTTATCTAAAACTCAACCAAAAAAAATTCAAGAATAAACGAGAAGCGACGAGAGTATGGTCACGCCTTTCATAAATGAATTATTACCAGGTGGATGTCGCCCCTTCGGGGCTCATCCACCTGGCCTTCGCTTACTCTAGGTTTTAAACCTACTGTTCCATTTTGAGAGCCTTCGGCTCTTTTTCTTAAAACTGTGAACCTTCGGAACAACAAAGCGACACATTTAGTACTTGGAATCAGATTAGACACATTTTGGAACTTCAAACCACGATAACACCCTTTCAACCTCATTTTTTCCAAAAATTTTCCTAAATATTCTGTCTCCTCGCGGCGAGACGAACAGAATGATATAAAATTCGACCCATCTATCTCTTTCCCTCACAAAGTTCACCCCAAATTTAATTAATTGAATCGGCTTCTCCTCTCTCGCCGGCGGGGGAAGTTCAGAGAAGCGGCCGACATTAACCGGGTTCGCGTCGGCCACTATACTTTGTGTGTGCGCTGCCTCTCTGCCGCCGCGCAAGTGAAAATGAACCCAGTTGGTCAGAAAAAGTGCTCCAGCAGGCTTCAAAATCGGAATTTTGAAAAACTAAAAAGTCGTGCATCATCCTCATATAATCAGGAACAAACCGTGAAAATCTCAAAAGAATTGGTTAACTTTGAAGCGAGTTATGACTTGCAACACATTTTCGGTACCGAATTTAGTACTGAAAATGCACGAAAAGAGCCTTAACTTGCTCAAATTTTGAGATATCAAAAATCTAAACATATGGGCATCAACTAATGAAAATTTCTTATCTTTCTGTAAAACTTTCATCTAAATCGGTTCAGTTTGAGCTGAGTTACAGCCGCCAACATACAGACAGACATACGGAAATCACTGGTTGTTTGAATTATTATATCATTTCTTCTTTTACAGAAATTCTTTCATTCATCATTTCATTGAATCTAAACGCCATTTGATGCGCGTACTGCGCATATTACAAAAACGCTGGGCCTACACTAACAACAAGGGGGCGAGAGTCATGGGTGGGGTAAACGAGAATATAGGTAAAACGAGAGTGAATTAAATAGATCCCGAAACTGTGTCGGCGGCGTTGTCGTGGGTCTTGCCGCGACAACCTGCACATCCACCATATTGGCGGCAGTTCAAATTGGTCCCGAGTTGCTGGCGTTGTAGTTGACGACGAATAATACAGTTATATGGGGAAAACATGAATAATAGAGAATAATAAATGGATTGAAAGAGAGTCGTGACAGTAGGGGACATTTGCTCTCCTACGCATTTGCGACACTCCCGGCGCCCAAGACGTTGGCTATCACCGTAGTGGTAGCTTCTTGAAGCTAGGATGAGCCGTCTTTGATTTCTTCTGCCCTCTCCAATCGGCTCTTTACATCTCCACTTAAACCGTTCTCTCTCTTTTCTTTTATACTTTCCTTGATTCCTGGTTTGTGAATTCTTTTCTCTTTGGTCTAAATTATCTGGTCCTATTCCTTTTTCTTACATTAGCTCGGTTTTCTGGTTCAGTGGTATTCTTTTCCTTAATGATTTTTCCTGATGTATATTTTCCTTTTTACTAGATTGATGTTGTAGTTCTTCCTACTAGACTGACTAATGTTATGGTTGCATCTCTCTTTTTCTTTTGATTTTCTTTTATTCTAATCTCGTTGGAGTTATGGTGCCGAAGCAATGTGGCACATGTCTTCTTTCTCAAAGATTTCCAATTGTTCATCGGATGTCTTGGGACATCTCCAGGCTACGTGGTTTCCGTCCGTGTTGTTTTCATGTAACACACAACTATTTCTTTTGGTATCTTCCTTTTTTTCCCGTTCTTCATTTCTTTCTCAATATCATCAACCTTATCCTGAATGCTTCCTTTTCTTCCTTGCCAACAGCCTTCATTCATCTTCCTCTTTCGAAGTTTTATCTTTCCACTCATCATCAGCTTCCTCCAAGTTATTCGCGTCTGACGTTCCTGATTTTGAGTCAGTGGTTTTCGATTTCTTATTGACCTTCTTTTATCCATTTTTCCTTTTACGGTTTTCTTTTCAGATGCTTTTCAGATTTGATCTGTACCTTATCACTTCTCCTCTTCCACTTTAGATTCGGATTTCGCGGAGGATCTGGTCAGCTTCAGTTTCTCCTCCTCTTGATTTTAGTTGCCTATGCTTTCTTTCCTCTTGAATATGTCCTTCTATCTGTCTTTTCCTTGAATCTTTCGATCCTCAACTTCTAGATTTCTTCTTTGAGTCAGACTCTTATATCTGTACTTAAAAATTCCTAGATGGAATTCTCATCTGACTACTTTATCTGTAGTCTCAGTTCCTTCACTCTATTTTCCTTAATCCTTCTCCTTTTCCTCTCTCCTTCCTTTTACCTTTCTCCGTAACACCTTGTGGAGAATCTCGTGATTCTCCACTTCAATAACCACACCTTCAAAATTGCTGCCATTATAGTCTGGTAGATCTACAATGGCAAGTTGATGATAGCAAGTCTGAAACATAAACTGTTGAAGCCGATTCCCGGGGCGGCCTCGTATATCCTGAACGATACTGTAATACAAGCGTCCAACAAAACAAATTTAAAAAACGGAAAACTCTGATGAAGCTTCACTAGACTTTTATGTGATTCAGTAATATGGCCAGTATCACTGTCTCCTCGTGGTTGGGCTCCTGAACTTCCTTGTCTCCTTGTGGCTTTTAAAACTTGTATCTTCTCGAGGAATTTCTGGTATATTTATTTATCCGTACCCTTCTGCTATCATATTCTTCCTTCCTCCTTTTTATACACTTCTATGATTTTGGATTATGCTCCAAACTCCCTTGTTTCCTTCCTTCTTCTTTTCCTAATTCACTTCTCCTCCGCGGGTATTCCCATCGGAAAAGAATGAGGAACACCATGATCTCGAGCATCATGTGTTCTTTCACGACTTTAGCTGCTAATTTGTCGATTTTAATTCTGAGTCTACTGCTCGACGTCCCTCCTACTTCTGTGGATGTTCAGACTCGGAACCCCAATTCAACCTACAAAATAGTAGCTCTACCATTATTTCAAACCGAAATCCTTCATCTGACCTAATTACTGTCAACTGATGACCTCATTAAATTCGTCATCTGTTACTGATCCCAAACTCCTAGTATGGTCTTCCTAACTCTATTCCTAACCGAAATCCAGATTTGACCTAGTTACAGTTATCATTCGACCCGATTCTGATTCCTCATTCAACACTGAGTACGCACACCTACTATGGTAACTCTACCATCCTTTCTGATCAAAATTGGTCATTTGACCTAATTACTGTCAACTGATGACCTCATTAAATTCGTCATCTATCAGTGATCACATACCCCTAATATGATCCCCCTAACTCTATTCCTAGCCGAAATCCAGATTTGACCTAGTTACAGTAATCATTTGACCTGATTCTGATTCCTCATTCAACGCTGAGCACGCACACCTAATATGGTAACTCTATCATCATTCCTGACCAAAACTGGTCACTTGACCTAATTACTGTCAACTGATGACCTCATTAAATTCGTCATCTATCAGTGATCACATACCCCTAATATGATCCCCCTAACTCTATTCCTAGCCGATATCCAGATTTGACCTAGTTACAGTAATCATTTGACCTGATTCTGATTCCTCATTCAACGCTGAGCACGCACACCTAATATGGTAACTCTATCATCATTCCTGACCAAAACTGGTCACTTGACCTAATTACTGTCAACTGATGACCTCATTAAATTCGTCATCTATCAGTGATCACATACCCCTAATATGATCCCCCTAACTCTATTCCTAGCCGAAATCCAGATTTGACCTAGTTACAGTAATCATTTGACCTGATTCTGATTCCTCATTCAACGCTGAGCACGCACACCTAATATGGTAACTCTATCATCATTCCTGACCAAAACTGGTCACTTGACCTAATTACTGTCAACTGATGACCTCATTAAATTCGTCATCTATCAGTGATCACATACCCCTAATATGATCCCCCTAACTCTATTCCTAACCGAAATCCAGATTTGACCTAGTTACAGTAATCATTTGACCTGATTCGTATTCCTCATTCAACAATGATTATATTCCTACAATATGGTAACTCTACCATTGCCCCTAACCTAAATCCTTTATTTGACCTAATTACTGTCAACTGATGACTTCATTAAATTTGCCATCTATCAGTGATCACATACCCCTAATATGATCCCCCTAACTCTATTCCTAACCAAAATCCAGATTTGACCTAGTTACAGTAATCATTTGACCTGATTCTGATTCCTCATTCAACGCTGAGCACGCACACCTAATATGGTAACTCTATCATCATTCCTGACCAAAACTGGTCACTTGACCTAATTACTGTCAACTGATGACCTCATTAAATTTGCCATCTATCACTGACTTCATATTTCAAATATGATCCCCCTAACTCTATTCCTAACCGAAATCCAGATTTGACCTAGTTACAGTAATCATTTGACCTGATTCGTATTCCTCATTCAACAATGATTATATTCCTACAATATGGTAACTCTACCATTGCCCCTAACCTAAATCCTTTATTTGACCTAATTACTGTCAACTGATGACTTCATTAAATTTGCCATCTATCAGTGATCACATACCCCTAATATGATCCCCCTAACTCTATTCCTAACCAAAATCCAGATTTGACCTAGTTACAGTAATCATTTGACCTGATTCTGATTCCTCATTCAACGCTGAGCACGCACACCTAATATGGTAACTCTATCATCATTCCTGACCAAAACTGGTCACTTGATCTAATTACTGTCAACTGATGACCTCATTAAATTTGCCATCTATCACTGACTTCATATTTCAAATATGGGACCACTGCGCCTATTCCCAACAAAAATCAGTTTTTCGTGGTACCTGAGAAAACAGAAACAGAAACAGAAACAGAAACAGAAACAGAAACAGAAACAGAAACAGAAACAGAAACAGAAACAGAAACAGAAACAGAAACAGAAACAGAAACAGAAACAGAAACAGAAACAGAAACAGAAACAGAAACAGAAACAGAAACAGAAACAGAAACAGAAACAGAAACAGAAACAGAAACAGAAACAGAAACAGAAACAGAAACAGAAACAGAAACAGAAACAGAAACAGAAACAGAAACAGAAACAGAAACAGAAACAGAAACAGAAACAGAAACAGAAACAGAAACAGAAACAGAAACAGAAACAGAAACAGAAACAGAAACAGAAACAGAAACAGAAACAGAAACAGAAACAGAAACAGAAACAGAAACAGAAACAGAAACAGAAACAGAAACAGAAACAGAAACAGAAACAGAAACAGAAACAGAAACAGAAACAGAAACAGAAACAGAAACAGAAACAGAAACAGAAACAGAAACAGAAACAGAAACAGAAACAGAAACAGAAACAGAAACAGAAACAGAAACAGAAACAGAAACAGAAACAGAAACAGAAACAGAAACAGAAACAGAAACAGAAACAGAAACAGAAACAGAAACAGAAACAGAAACAGAAACAGAAACAGAAACAGAAACAGAAACAGAAACAGAAACAGAAACAGAAACAGAAACAGAAACAGAAACAGAAACAGAAACAGAAACAGAAACAGAAACAGAAACAGAAACAGAAACAGAAACAGAAACAGAAACAGAAACAGAAACAGAAACAGAAACAGAAACAGAAACAGAAACAGAAACAGAAACAGAAACAGAAACAGAAACAGAAACAGAAACAGAAACAGAAACAGAAACAGAAACAGAAACAGAAACAGAAACAGAAACAGAAACAGAAACAGAAACAGAAACAGAAACAGAAACAGAAACAGAAACAGAAACAGAAACAGAAACAGAAACAGAAACAGAAACAGAAACAGAAACAGAAACAGAAACAGAAACAGAAACAGAAACAGAAACAGAAACAGAAACAGAAACAGAAACAGAAACAGAAACAGAAACACCTGCGAACCTAGTGACACATCCACATACATATAACATAAAATCGACAACATTTCAAATATGACTTTTCAGTGGAAATTTACGGATTTCTCTGGAATTTTTTTAGCTTCAAATAAAAGCCAAGGAGTTTAGGTACAGTCGTCCTCCTTTAACAAATTTGAGTCCCAACACGATAGTCTAGGATTGCTGTAGTTCTTATAACCACCATCACATCCAACAATTTCACCACACCTGTCTCTCCTCTCTCCTCTCTCACCGTCGCTCCCTCTCTCTTCCTTTTCCCTTTGTATACGCCCTCCACCGCCCTCCTCGCCGTGCCGTCGATAGCTCAGTTGGTAGAGCGGAGGACTGTAGAGTCAGTGGGTATCCTTAGGTCGCTGGTTCGAATCCGGCTCGACGGATTTCTTTTTTGCTTTTTTTGTCGAGCATTGTCTACTGGTTTTGGCAGGTTGTGAATGATTTTTAACTTATTTTTCATCATTAGTAGTTGATTTTTTAGCAAAAAAAAAGTTTAAACAATAAAAAAGAGACTTCATTTATTCATATCATCAGCAGAAGATTCATAATAGTGCAACTATCACATGAATCTAACCCCGGCGAATTCCAATCCAGACGCGGCGGCAATCTTCTGCACATCGAATTGAATTTGCGTGCCGTTTGCCTCGGAAACCACCAACACTTCATTCGCGTCTTTCTCCGATTCCAATTCATTTGGAGATGCAGCAGTGCTCTGGAAATACAAAAAAAACTGTCTAAATAATTTGAAATTTTAAGATTACCAATGTAGTCGATGGAGAGATTCCAAAAGGCTCAGTGTCCGGGTGCGGGTCTGTGACCTGTGTGGCGTGGGTCCACGACTGGTAGGTCTGAAAGGCAGCGTTTTATCTTGAAAACCGTAGGTGCTATAGAAAAATGATCAAGTACAAAATTGCTCAGCATAAGATTTTACACATTTCTGTCGTTGGACATTTTTTGATAACTCTAACGGTTCTTGAGATACATCGCGTTAAAGATTGGGGTCGGCGCGACATGCTCTCACTGTCTGCGTCTCTCCTCTCCTTCTCTCTGGCAGCCGGCGCCCATGAGAGAGCTCCTTCAACTTTGAGGCGCTATATCTTTTGAACCATTAGAGCTATCAAAAAGTTGTCAACTACAAAAACATTCAAAATTTTATGCTGAGCAATATTCCTGCTGTCACTTTTCAAAATCTCCACCCGTTCTCGATACATTACTTCAAACGCCTCACCTTCTCAGTGAAACTTGGCGGCAGTGTCGAGCAGGTTTTGTCATTGTCAACAACATCAATTGGTCCCAAAGCCATGAAGGTTGGTGTCGGGATTTTCGATGATTTTTCAGTGGGTGGAGAAGTGGCAGACTTCTCGAATTGGTGTCCTTTTTGAAGAACCGGAATGCGAGATGGGGAAGGAAGTTTGGTGGGCATTCTGGGAATCTGAAATAGAAAAAATAGAGGTAAAAAGAAACCAGAGAAGCGAAGCCACTCTCGACTTTTTGTTTCTTCAAGAGGATTGGCGCGCCGATTTCTCAGCACAATATCTCGAAAACCGTAAGAGCTATCAAAAAGTAATCAACTACAATATTGCTCAGCATAACATTTTACACATTTTTGTAGTTAACCACTTTTTTCTAGCTCTTATGGTTTTTCAGATACAGATTTGGCACTTTTTGAATATAAAAACTTCTAAATTGGTTAAATGTGATTCAAGTTATGTGTTGTCAAAGTCAGAGGTTTTCATCTCATCGAAAAATGTTTGTGTCGGAATATCTTGAGAGAGGGGCCCCTCAAAAATATTCTTCAGGGATTTCTCAAATTTATGCGCAAACTTGAATCATCGCTAACTCGAAAAAACAGGGAAATCGCTTTGCTATTATTACGTGTGATTTGGCTAAACTAGACGTGCTTCCACTTGAGTTTTTTTTTTTTTTTTCATTTCAAATTATTTATCATTTTTTGTTTTCAAAATTGTTCATTATTTTTTCATTTCAAAATTATTCATCTACTACTTCACACTCCCCCTCCAATGCAGTTAATTGAATTCTTGAAAATATTTTTAAATTTTCCCCAAAAACTCACTGCTTAACGAAGACGATGTCGAGAAGATCGATGAGATCCAAGATCCAAGCACAAGGTGGTTGAAATTGAGAAGACTGCTCGGTGGAGCGAAAAATTTGAGAACTAAAGTTTTCAGAGGGAGTTTCTCATCTCATCGACAGTGAATCGTGGAAAGAAATCTAAATCTTCACGAGTGATTTATTGATCTTTATCAATTTTGCTTTTTGTTCTGTTTTTGTTTTTGTTTTTGTTTCTGTTTCTGTTTCTGTTTCTGTTTCTGTTTCTGTTTCTGTTTCTGTTTCTGTTTCTGTTTCTGTTTTCTCAGGTACCACGAAAAACTGATTTTTGTTGGGAATAGGCGCAGTGGTCCCATATTTGAAATATGAAGTCAGTGATAGATGGCAAATTTAATGAGGTCATCAGTTGACAGTAATTAGATCAAGTGACCAGTTTTGGTCAGGAATGATGATAGAGTTACCATATTAGGTGTGCGTGCTCAGCGTTGAATGAGGAATCAGAATCAGGTCAAATGATTACTGTAACTAGGTCAAATCTGGATTTTGGTTAGGAATAGAGTTAGGGGGATCATATTAGGGGTATGTGATCACTGATAGATGGCAAATTTAATGAAGTCATCAGTTGACAGTAATTAGGTCAAATAAAGGATTTAGGTTAGGGGCAATGGTAGAGTTACCATATTGTAGGAATATAATCATTGTTGAATGAGGAATACGAATCAGGTCAAATGATTACTGTAACTAGGTCAAATCTGGATTTCGGTTAGGAATAGAGTTAGGGGGATCATATTTGAAATATGAAGTCAGTGATAGATGGCAAATTTAATGAGGTCATCAGTTGACAGTAATTAGGTCAAGTGACCAGTTTTGGTCAGGAATGATGATAGAGTTACCATATTAGGTGTGCGTGCTCAGCGTTGAATGAGGAATCAGAATCAGGTCAAATGATTACTGTAACTAGGCCAAATCTGGATTTCGGCTAGGAATAGAGTTAGGGGGATCATATTAGGGGTATGTGATCACTGATAAATGACGAATTTAATGAGGTCATCAGTTGACAGTAATTAGGTCAAATAAAGGATTTAGGTTAGGGGCAATGGTAGAGTTACCATATTGTAGGAATATAATCATTGTTGAATGAGGAATACGAATCAGGTCAAATGATTACTGTAACTAGGTCAAATCTGGATTTCGGTTAGGAATAGAGTTAGGGGGATCATATTAGGGGTATGTGATCACTGATAGATGACGAATTTAATGAGGTCAAAACTGGTCACTTGACCTAATTACTGTCAACTGATGACCTCATTAAATTCGTCATCTATCAGTGATCACATACCCCTAATATGATCCCCCTAACTCTATTCCTAGCCGATATCCAGATTTGACCTAGTTACAGTAATCATTTGACCTGATTCTGATTCCTCATTCAACGCTGAGCACGCACACCTAATATGGTAACTCTATCATCATTCCTGACCAAAACTGGTCACTTGACCTAATTACTGTCAACTGATGACCTCATTAAATTCGTCATCTATCAGTGATCACATACCCCTAATATGATCCCCCTAACTCTATTCCTAGCCGAAATCCAGATTTGACCTAGTTACAGTAATCATTTGACCTGATTCTGATTCCTCATTCAACGCTGAGCACGCACACCTAATATGGTAACTCTATCATCATTCCTGACCAAAACTGGTCACTTGACCTAATTACTGTCAACTGATGACCTCATTAAATTCGTCATCTATCAGTGATCACATACCCCTAATATGATCCCCCTAACTCTATTCCTAACCGAAATCCAGATTTGACCTAGTTACAGTAATCATTTGACCTGATTCGTATTCCTCATTCAACAATGATTATATTCCTACAATATGGTAACTCTACCATTGCCCCTAACCTAAATCCTTTATTTGACCTAATTACTGTCAACTGATGACTTCATTAAATTTGCCATCTATCAGTGATCACATACCCCTAATATGATCCCCCTAACTCTATTCCTAACCAAAATCCAGATTTGACCTAGTTACAGTAATCATTTGACCTGATTCTGATTCCTCATTCAACGCTGAGCACGCACACCTAATATGGTAACTCTATCATCATTCCTGACCAAAACTGGTCACTTGACCTAATTACTGTCAACTGATGACCTCATTAAATTTGCCATCTATCACTGACTTCATATTTCAAATATGATCCCCCTAACTCTATTCCTAACCGAAATCCAGATTTGACCTAGTTACAGTAATCATTTGACCTGATTCGTATTCCTCATTCAACAATGATTATATTCCTACAATATGGTAACTCTACCATTGCCCCTAACCTAAATCCTTTATTTGACCTAATTACTGTCAACTGATGACTTCATTAAATTTGCCATCTATCAGTGATCACATACCCCTAATATGATCCCCCTAACTCTATTCCTAACCAAAATCCAGATTTGACCTAGTTACAGTAATCATTTGACCTGATTCTGATTCCTCATTCAACGCTGAGCACGCACACCTAATATGGTAACTCTATCATCATTCCTGACCAAAACTGGTCACTTGATCTAATTACTGTCAACTGATGACCTCATTAAATTTGCCATCTATCACTGACTTCATATTTCAAATATGATCCCCCTAACTCTATTCCTAACCGAAATCCAGATTTGACCTAGTTACAGTAATCATTTGACCTGATTCGTATTCCTCATTCAACAATGATTATATTCCTACAATATGGTAACTCTACCATTGCCCCTAACCTAAATCCTTTATTTGACCTAATTACTGTCAACTGATGACTTCATTAAATTTGCCATCTATCAGTGATCACATACCCCTAATATGATCCCCCTAACTCTATTCCTAACCAAAATCCAGATTTGACCTAGTTACAGTAATCATTTGACCTGATTCTGATTCCTCATTCAACGCTGAGCACGCACACCTAATATGGTAACTCTATCATCATTCCTGACCAAAACTGGTCACTTGACCTAATTACTGTCAACTGATGACCTCATTAAATTTGCCATCTATCACTGACTTCATATTTCAAATATGATCCCCCTAACTCTATTCCTAACCGAAATCCAGATTTGACCTAGTTACAGTAATCATTTGACCTGATTCGTATTCCTCATTCAACAATGATTATATTCCTACAATATGGTAACTCTACCATTGCCCCTAACCTAAATCCTTTATTTGACCTAATTACTGTCAACTGATGACTTCATTAAATTTGCCATCTATCAGTGATCACATACCCCTAATATGATCCCCCTAACTCTATTCCTAACCAAAATCCAGATTTGACCTAGTTACAGTAATCATTTGACCTGATTCTGATTCCTCATTCAACGCTGAGCACGCACACCTAATATGGTAACTCTATCATCATTCCTGACCAAAACTGGTCACTTGATCTAATTACTGTCAACTGATGACCTCATTAAATTTGCCATCTATCACTGACTTCATATTTCAAATATGGGACCACTGCGCCTATTCCCAACAAAAATCAGTTTTTCGTGGTACCTGAGAAAACAGAAACAGAAACAGAAACAGAAACAGAAACAGAAACAGAAACAGAAACAGAAACAGAAACAGAAACAGAAACAGAAACAGAAACAGAAACAGAAACAAAAACAAAAACAAAAACAGAACAAAAAGCAAAATTGATAAAGATCAATAAATCACTCGTGAAGATTTAGATTTCTTTCCACGATTCACTGTCGATGAGATGAGAAACTCCCTCTGAAAACTTTAGTTCTCAAATTTTTCGCTCCACCGAGCAGTCTTCTCAATTTCAACCACCTTGTGCTTGGATCTTGGATCTCATCGATCTTCTCGACATCGTCTTCGTTAAGCAGTGAGTTTTTGGGGAAAATTTAAAAATATTTTCAAGAATTCAATTAACTGCATTGGAGGGGGAGTGTGAAGTAGTAGATGAATAATTTTGAAATGAAAAAATAATGAACAATTTTGAAAACAAAAAATGATAAATAATTTGAAATGAAAAAAAAAAAAAAAACTCAAGTGGAAGCACGTCTAGTTTAGCCAAATCACACGTAATAATAGCAAAGCGATTTCCCTGTTTTTTCGAGTTAGCGATGATTCAAGTTTGCGCATAAATTTGAGAAATCCCTGAAGAATATTTTTGAGGGGCCCCTCTCTCAAGATATTCCGACACAAACATTTTTCGATGAGATGAAAACCTCTGACTTTGACAACACATAACTTGAATCACATTTAACCAATTTAGAAGTTTTTATATTCAAAAAGTGCCAAATCTGTATCTGAAAAACCATAAGAGCTAGAAAAAAGTGGTTAACTACAAAAATGTGTAAAATGTTATGCTGAGCAATATTGTAGTTGATTACTTTTTGATAGCTCTTACGGTTTTCGAGATATTGTGCTGAGAAATCGGCGCGCCAATCCTCTTGAAGAAACAAAAAGTCGAGAGTGGCTTCGCTTCTCTGGTTTCTTTTTACCTCTATTTTTTCTATTTCAGATTCCCAGAATGCCCACCAAACTTCCTTCCCCATCTCGCATTCCGGTTCTTCAAAAAGGACACCAATTCGAGAAGTCTGCCACTTCTCCACCCACTGAAAAATCATCGAAAATCCCGACACCAACCTTCATGGCTTTGGGACCAATTGATGTTGTTGACAATGACAAAACCTGCTCGACACTGCCGCCAAGTTTCACTGAGAAGGTGAGGCGTTTGAAGTAATGTATCGAGAACGGGTGGAGATTTTGAAAAGTGACAGCAGGAATATTGCTCAGCATAAAATTTTGAATGTTTTTGTAGTTGACAACTTTTTGATAGCTCTAATGGTTCAAAAGATATAGCGCCTCAAAGTTGAAGGAGCTCTCTCATGGGCGCCGGCTGCCAGAGAGAAGGAGAGGAGAGACGCAGACAGTGAGAGCATGTCGCGCCGACCCCAATCTTTAACGCGATGTATCTCAAGAACCGTTAGAGTTATCAAAAAATGTCCAACGACAGAAATGTGTAAAATCTTATGCTGAGCAATTTTGTACTTGATCATTTTTCTATAGCACCTACGGTTTTCAAGATAAAACGCTGCCTTTCAGACCTACCAGTCGTGGACCCACGCCACACAGGTCACAGACCCGCACCCGGACACTGAGCCTTTTGGAATCTCTCCATCGACTACATTGGTAATCTTAAAATTTCAAATTATTTAGACAGTTTTTTTTGTATTTCCAGAGCACTGCTGCATCTCCAAATGAATTGGAATCGGAGAAAGACGCGAATGAAGTGTTGGTGGTTTCCGAGGCAAACGGCACGCAAATTCAATTCGATGTGCAGAAGATTGCCGCCGCGTCTGGATTGGAATTCGCCGGGGTTAGATTCATGTGATAGTTGCACTATTATGAATCTTCTGCTGATGATATGAATAAATGAAGTCTCTTTTTTATTGTTTAAACTTTTTTTTTGCTAAAAAATCAACTACTAATGATGAAAAATAAGTTAAAAATCATTCACAACCTGCCAAAACCAGTAGACAATGCTCGACAAAAAAAGCAAAAAAGAAATCCGTCGAGCCGGATTCGAACCAGCGACCTAAGGATACCCACTGACTCTACAGTCCTCCGCTCTACCAACTGAGCTATCGACGGCACGGCGAGGAGGGCGGTGGAGGGCGTATACAAAGGGAAAAGGAAGAGAGAGGGAGCGACGGTGAGAGAGGAGAGAGGAGAGACAGGTGTGGTGAAATTGTTGGATGTGATGGTGGTTATAAGAACTACAGCAATCCTAGACTATCGTGTTGGGACTCAAATTTGTTAAAGGAGGACGACTGTACCTAAACTCCTTGGCTTTTATTTGAAGCTAAAAAAATTCCAGAGAAATCCGTAAATTTCCACTGAAAAGTCATATTTGAAATGTTGTCGATTTTATGTTATATGTATGTGGATGTGTCACTAGGTTCGCAGGTGTTTCTGTTTCTGTTTCTGTTTCTGTTTCTGTTTCTGTTTCTGTTTCTGTTTCTGTTTCTGTTTCTGTTTCTGTTTCTGTTTCTGTTTCTGTTTCTGTTTCTGTTTCTGTTTCTGTTTCTGTTTCTGTTTCTGTTTCTGTTTCTGTTTCTGTTTCTGTTTCTGTTTCTGTTTCTGTTTCTGTTTCTGTTTCTGTTTCTGTTTCTGTTTCTGTTTCTGTTTCTGTTTCTGTTTCTGTTTCTGTTTCTGTTTCTGTTTCTGTTTCTGTTTCTGTTTCTGTTTCTGTTTCTGTTTCTGTTTCTGTTTCTGTTTCTGTTTCTGTTTCTGTTTCTGTTTCTGTTTCTGTTTCTGTTTCTGTTTCTGTTTCTGTTTCTGTTTCTGTTTCTGTTTCTGTTTCTGTTTCTGTTTCTGTTTCTGTTTCTGTTTCTGTTTCTGTTTCTGTTTCTGTTTCTGTTTCTGTTTCTGTTTCTGTTTCTGTTTCTGTTTCTGTTTCTGTTTCTGTTTCTGTTTCTGTTTCTGTTTCTGTTTCTGTTTCTGTTTCTGTTTCTGTTTCTGTTTCTGTTTCTGTTTCTGTTTCTGTTTCTGTT
This sequence comes from Caenorhabditis zanzibari, assembly GCA_963966625.1. Taxonomy (NCBI): domain Eukaryota; kingdom Metazoa; phylum Nematoda; class Chromadorea; order Rhabditida; family Rhabditidae; genus Caenorhabditis; species Caenorhabditis zanzibari. The sequence goes on from OZ016473.1 coordinate 12,044,352, forward strand.
TCTGTTTCTGTTTCTGTTTCTGTTTCTGTTTCTGTTTCTGTTTCTGTTTCTGTTTCTGTTTCTGTTTCTGTTTCTGTTTCTGTTTCTGTTTCTGTTTCTGTTTCTGTTTCTGTTTCTGTTTCTGTTTCTGTTTCTGTTTCTGTTTCTGTTTCTGTTTCTGTTTCTGTTTCTGTTTCTGTTTCTGTTTCTGTTTCTGTTTCTGTTTCTGTTTCTGTTTCTGTTTCTGTTTCTGTTTCTGTTTCTGTTTCTGTTTCTGTTTCTGTTTCTGTTTCTGTTTCTGTTTCTGTTTCTGTTTCTGTTTCTGTTTCTGTTTCTGTTTCTGTTTCTGTTTCTGTTTCTGTTTCTGTTTCTGTTTCTGTTTCTGTTTCTGTTTCTGTTTCTGTTTCTGTTTCTGTTTCTGTTTCTGTTTCTGTTTCTGTTTCTGTTTCTGTTTCTGTTTCTGTTTCTGTTTCTGTTTCTGTTTCTGTTTCTGTTTCTGTTTCTGTTTCTGTTTCTGTTTCTGTTTCTGTTTCTGTTTCTGTTTCTGTTTCTGTTTCTGTTTCTGTTTCTGTTTCTGTTTCTGTTTCTGTTTCTGTTTCTGTTTCTGTTTCTGTTTCTGTTTCTGTTTCTGTTTCTGTTTCTGTTTCTGTTTCTGTTTCTGTTTCTGTTTCTGTTTCTGTTTCTGTTTCTGTTTCTGTTTCTGTTTCTGTTTCTGTTTCTGTTTCTGTTTCTGTTTCTGTTTCTGTTTCTGTTTCTGTTTCTGTTTCTGTTTCTGTTTCTGTTTCTGTTTCTGTTTCTGTTTCTGTTTCTGTTTCTGTTTCTGTTTCTGTTTCTGTTTCTGTTTCTGTTTCTGTTTCTGTTTCTGTTTCTGTTTGTACGTTTATGAATACGGCCTCTGATCTTTAGCTGTAACCTGTGTAGAGAAAGTATGAGTCATGGATAGAAAACTGGATGCATCCTATAAAGCAAATGTGAAAATGATTACTGGATATCAGGTCAGCAGGTACCACGAAAAACTGATTTTTGTTGGGAATAGGCACAGGTGTTCCATATTAGAAATATGTAGTCATTGATAGATGGCAAATTTAATGAGGTCATCAGTTGACAGTAATTAGGTCAAATGAAGGATTTCGGTTAGGGGTAATGGTAGAGTTACCATATTGTAGGAATATGATCATTGTTGAATGAGGAATCCGAATCAGGTTGAATGATTACTGTAACTAGGTCAAATCTGGATTTCGGTTAGGAATAGAGTTAGGGGGATCATATTAGGGGTATGTGATCACTGATAGATGACGAATTTAATGAGGTCATCAGTTGACAGTAATTAGGTCAAGTGACCAGTTTTGGTCAGGAATGATGATAGAGTTACCATATTAGGTGTGCGTGCTCAGCGTTGAATGAGGAATCAGAATCAGGTCAAATGATTACTGTAACTAGGCCAAATCTGGATTTCGGCTAGGAATAGAGTTAGGGGGATCATATTAGGGGTATGTGATCACTGATAAATGACGAATTTAATGAGGTCATCAGTTGACAGTAATTAGGTCAAATGAAGGATTCCGGTTAGGGGTAATTGTAGAGTTACCATATTGTAGGAATATGATCATTGTTGAATGAGGAATCCGAATCAGGTTGAATGATCACTGTAACTAGGTCAAATCTGGATTTCGGTTAGGAATAGAGTTAAGGGAATCATACTAGGGGTATGTGATCACTGATAGATGGCAAATTCAGTGAGGTCATCAGTTGACAGTAATTAGGTCAAATGACCAATTTTGGTCGGGAATGATGGTAGAATTACCATAGTAGGTGTGCGTACACAGTGTTGAGTGAAGAATCCGAATCAGGTCAAATCTTTACTGTAACTAGGTGAAATCTGGATTTTGGTTAGAAATAGAGTTAGGGGGATCATACTAGGGCTGTATGATCAGTGATGGATCGCGAATTGAATGGGGTCATCACCTATCTGTTATTAGGTCAAATGGGCAATTTTGGTCAGGAACGTTGGTAAAGCTACTATTTTGTAGGAATATAAGGATTGTTGAAGGAGAAATCCGAAACAGGTCACAAAATTAATGTAACTAGGTCACATCAGCTGGAGAGCCGTCTTTGGTCCCTAGTATGAAAAAACAAGAATCGGTAACGTCTTCATCTGGTTATTTTGAAGATGAATAAGTGTTTTCAAAAGAATTGTTTTTAATTTTAAAAGACTGCTCATTTCGAAGAAAGTGAAGTGAAAGTGAAATACATAAGAAACGCCAATTAATTCAGAAAAACAAAAGGGAATTGAAAATACTATCCAGATGAATGCTATTGAGAGATTATAACGGGCATATTGCATCACACTTATCGCGATGCTATACTAGTTGGAAGGGTCCGCTTTTTTAAACAATATGTTTTACTATATCTACATTAAATTAAATGCTGATTATTTCTATGATATTTTTGAGCTGTTTGGACTGTTTTTCAGACAAAAACATTTTCAGCCAAAAAAATTTTTTTTTTTCGAATTTTTTTTTGCGATTTTGGGATGCTAAGCCTAGTCTAAGCCTATTCAAATACTGAAATGGATAATAAAATGACGGTAACACCTTGAAAGCAGATTTTTCAAAAAAAATCTGAGAAAAAAAACAACAAAATTCAAACTTAAAAAGACAAGTTCAAGATGTATTTTCAGCCAAACTTTTGAAAAAATTAAAGAACAATTTTTGGCTAAAATTTTGACTGAAAATAAGCCTGGTCCTTGCACGCAATTTTCATTTGGTCTATAGTTTCACCATTCGTAAGGCTTAGACTAGGCTTACCTGTAATGACTCCCAATTGTAATATGGGTTTTGGCTCGAGACTATGCGGAAAAGAATCAGCACAAAAAGTTATCCAAAAATTGTAAACCTTTTTTTTCCCATATTAACGGTTTTCGAGAAAATCGACTTTTTCTGAAATTTTCGTAAATTGTGAAATCTCCAACTTCAAAAAGTCATAAGATTGTTCATTGTGGACGGATTTTCAAAATTTAAAATGCATTGAAAAGCTCATCTAATGTAAAATTAGAATATTTTAATAACATTTAATTGTCCAACTTGTGAAAAAAATTATCGATTGAAACCCAAAATTTTTCACATGACCGTAATGACATAAAAAAATTTTGGAGATATCACATTTGCTAAATTTGGTCTCAAATGAAAGAGCATGTTTAGTTTAGTAAAAATAAGTTGCAAAATATAGGGGTAACCGTTCAAATATGAAAAATAAATTTGATTGAAAAATAATTTTTTTTGAGATTTTTTGAAAAACGTAATTTTTTATAAACATTTTGTAGTAACATGTAATAACTAACTAAAATAATCAGAAACTGCTTTATTCAGGCTTTTGAATGAGCTATAAAACTTTCAATTATTCCAAGTTTGAAGCTTTCAGCGATCGTTCAAAGTTCACACTCGAATTGCAACGTAGATCCATAGGTAGGGAACAACTCGAAAATATGAAAATGATCGTAGAGCTTTGCACTTTTTTTAGTTTTGTAGTAAATTTGATTTTGAATCAAACTCTCAACTGACACTTTTCTCTATCTGTTCATTTTCATTAACAAAATTCGATTTTTTATCCTAATGATCATTGGGTAGAGAGATTCACGTTTTTCTTGAAGGGATGAACAGATAGAGAAAAGTGTCAGTTGAGAGTTTGATTCAAAATCAAATTTACTACAAAACTAAAAAAAGTGCAAAGCTCTACGATCATTTTCATATTTTCGAGTTGTTCCCTACCTATGGATCTACGTTGCAATTCGAGTGTGAACTTTGAACGATCGCTGAAAGCTTCAAACTTGGAATAGTTGAAAGTTTTATAGCTCATTCAAAAGCCTGAATAAAGCAGTTTCTGATTATTTTAGTTAGTTATTACATGTTACTACAAAATGTTTATAAAAAATTACGTTTTTCAAAAAATCTCAAAAAAAATTATTTTTCAATCAAATTTATTTTTCATATTTGAACGGTTACCCCTATATTTTGCAACTTATTTTTACTAAACTAAACATGCTCTTTCATTTGAGACCAAATTTAGCAAATGTGATATCTCCAAAATTTTTTTATGTCATTAGGGTCATATGAAAAATTTTGGATTTCAATTGATAATTTTTTTCACAAGTTGGACAATTAAATGTTATCAAAATATTCTAACTTTACATTAGATGAGCTTTTCAATGCATTTTAAATTTTGAAAATCCGTTCACAATGAACAATCTTATGACTTTTTGAAGTTGGAGATTTCACAATTTACGAAAATTTCAGGAAAAGTTGATTTTCTCGAAAACCGTTAATATGGGAAAAAAAAGGTTTACAATTTTTGGATAACTTTTTGTGCTGATTCTTTTCCGCATAGTCTCGAGCCAAAACCCATATTACAATTGGGAGTCATTACAGGTTAGTATCCCAAAATCGCAAAAAAATCGAAAAAACAATTTATTTGGCTGAAAATGTTTTTGTCTGAAAATCAGACCAAACAGCTTAACAATATTATAGAAATAATCAGCATTTAATTTAATGTAGATATAGTAAAACATATTGCTAAAAAAGCGGACCCTTCCAACTAGTATAGCGCCCGTACCCCAACATTCTATGAATTTTCCGTTACTCTTGTTCTATTCGGTGAAACTTAAAATGGATGAACATGTGAGGAGTGGAAATGAAATTGGAATAGGGAATCTTGCAAACGAACAGAGTATGAACTAGTACCGGAGTGGAAAACAGCTAAAGAATCATGCAATGGAAACGTGGAAACTAAAAATAATATGAAACCGAAATTTGACAAGAAATGGAGATTTATTGATCATTAGACGAGAATCAGAGAGAAAATTGGAGCATTAAATTCAGAAATTGGAGCACTCAATTCAGAGACAATGGAGCATTCAACTCAGAGAAGTGCAACGACATGAGTATCCTTTCCAAAGTCGTGTTCCACGATCATGCGGTACTCGAAGCTACTTTTGATATCAAATCCATCAATAACATTGTCCAGGAGAGCAAAGATTTCAGCCTTTTGGAAACGGCCTTGGTTTCGCTGCTTGTTGAGCATCATATAGATATCACACATCCACGAAGTTTCACCAGAAAGTAGCATGTAGATACGGTCTTCCTGAAAAAAATGGGATGAATATTTGTAGTTTTTAAAAATTACTTACAAAATCCTCTTTTCTTTCCAGCTGCGACATGTGAGCGTTTTTGCGAGTGGTTCGGAAGGGGAAGTGATTCTGAGAGCCCATCACGAGAAATAGTGACGCCACGTAATCATCGAAGATCGTGGAATCCTCTCCTCGGCAGACCTGAACACTCTGCTCTTCCCATGAATCCATTCCAGGCAATGGTGGCGGTGGGGGATGAGCGAATGCTGCATATCCGAAGGCGGTGAGTCCCAAGCGGAATTCCTGGAAATCAATAATTGTGCATTTAGTACCAGCCGATAATGAAAAATGAGAATTCTCAAATTATCGATTTTCACTTCATTATTAATTTTTAAAGCTTTGCCTAATCTCGAAATGTCATTAGTTATACTTTCAATGGAGTAGGGCAAAACATCAAAAATTTTGTTGGTGTCACACTAAAATTATAAAGAAATACTTACCCCATCCGAGTCGACACCGCCAAGGATTGTTGTATTTCTGATGTGGCGATGAATGACGTTTCTTGAGTGCACTTTTTCCAGCAATTGAAACAGTTGGTAGCATAGCCTGATCGAATTTCGCATCGTAATTTTCCAGAAGGATCGTCTCAACACGCAATAGATGTATTCCCCGGGCATGGAAGTCACTGTAATCAGATAATTAGTATTTCATTCACCCGAAATAACCTACCGATGCAGTTGGTTTTTCCAGAATTCATAGGGAACGTTGAGATGACTTTTGGAATCCCTCGAATCATCTGGCAAATCTTCAAAAACTCCAATTCGCGACGGTTCCTTTCTTCTTCTTCAGGAATAGAGATAGTCTTCAAGAGAACAGGTTGCTTGTGGAGTTCATCGGAAGCGTAGTAACTGATAGAAGCCATCCATTGAGGTCCTCGGCACATGATGCGAAAGCGCCCATCAATAAGGGCTCCACGTTGGAAGTAAGAGGTCATGCTTGAATGCGGGATGAACTAGAAACGGTGGTGCTCTGTAAAATATTTCTTGTATTTACGAAAATATACAGGGTGGCTAATAAGTATTGGACGTTTTGAAAGAGCCAGTAATTTTTTTTCGTGCGACATTTTTGAAAAATCTTGTTGTTTACAGATGACAATGTATTCAAAATTTACGTTTTTTTATAGTTTTAGGCTTTTTAGACTCTTCGTATTTTCAAAAAATTCCAAAACATCCATCTTAAAAAAGGCCGGTGCGCCGCAAGTGTTTTGCTGTCTCAACCTTCCAAAACCAAAAGTAACATGAAAATAGCTACTGATATGTAATTTTGATTATATTTTATTAATTGTATCAAAATATCATCAAATTTGGAATTTGTTCCACAGAGTTATGAACGGGCAAAGTGTGGCGACAAGGCAAAAAATCCGAAAATTCGCAAAAATCGACTTTTCAGTACTAACGAAAGCGAGCCTAATTTTTCTGTGAGGTTCGTCAGAAGTGTAAAATGAATTGTATTGCGTTCTAAAACGAATGAACTAACTATTAAAACAATATTCAAGCGTTTAAAAGCTGTAGAAAGTACCATTCAGGGTCATCCAAAAAAATACCATAGTTGTGGCGCAATAAAAAATCGAAAACTACTTGAGAGCTCCTAGTTCTAAATAGGTTTTTAAATTTCTAGGGATTGATTATTAATAATTAAAACATCGTGAACAACGTTATTGACATTAAATTTCTGGCCTAACCCCAGCTGTGCCCTTTTCCTGAGCCGTCAAAGTTTGCTATTTTGCACTGAAAAAAGGTCGAAAATTTTCAATCATTAATTTTTTTCGGCACAAAACCTACATTTTATTTCTGAATCGAAATTATAATTAGAGATTGGCTACTTCAAAAGATTCCACTGGTAAAATATTCAAAATCTTGATGACAACTCAGAAAAAGGCTGTCAAAGTAGCGTCCTATACTTATTAGCCACCCTGTATACGAAGAAGATAGTTTAACTATTTTGCAAGAATATACAGGGTGGCTAATAAGTATAGGACGCTACTTTGACAGCCTTTTTCTGAGTTGTCATCAAGATTTTGAATATTTTATCAGTGGAATCTTTTGAAGTAGCCAATCTCTAATTATAATTTCGATTCAGAAATAAAATTTATGTTTTGTGCCGAAAAAAGTTAATGAATTTTCGACCTTTTTTCAGTGCAAAATAGCAAATTTTGACGGCTCAGGAAAAGTGAACAGCTGGGGTTAGGCCAGAAATTTAATGTCAATAACGTTGTTCACGATGTTTTAATTATTAATAATCAATCCCTAGAAATTTAAAAACCTTTTTAGAACTAGGAGCTCTCAAGTAGTTTTCGATTTTTTATTGCGCCACAACTATGGTATTTTTTTTGGATGACCCTGAATGGTACTTTCTACAGCTTTTAAACGCTTGAATATTGTTTTAATAGTTAGTTCGTTCGTTTTAGAACGCAATACAATTTATTTGACCCTTCTGACGAACCTCACAGAAAAATTAGGCTCGCTTTCGTTAGTACTGAAAAGTCGATTTTTGCGAATTTTCGGATTTTTTGCCTTGTCGCCACAATTTGCCCGTTCATAACTCTGTGGAACAACTTCCAAATTTGATGATATTTTGATACAATTAATAAAATATAGTCAAAATCACATATCAGTAGCTATTTTCATGTTACTTTTGGTTATGGAAGGTTGAGACAGCAAAACACTTGCGGCGCACCGGCCTTTTTAAGATGGACGTTTTAGAATTTTTTGAAAATACGAAGAGTCTAAAAATCCTAAAACTATAAAAAACGTAAATTTTGAATACATTTTTATCTGTAAACAACAAGATTTTTCAAAAATGTCACACGAAAAAAAATTACTGGCTCTTTCAAAACGTCCTATACTTATTAGTCACCCTGTAGAATGTTTTTAGGTTTTTAGTAAAAAAGTAACACGAAGAATAGAACTAAAACGTGAAAGATGAAGGGATCGTGAAACTAAGTAAAAAAGAAGAGCACAATACGTCAGTTAATCAAATTTTTTTCTTGCAGCAAGCGAAAACACCAACGGGGCTGTTGAAGTTTCTGTCTCTTTCAGGTCAGAATAAAATGGAAAAAAAGGTGATACCGATACAAAATTGTAAATTGTGGACAGAAAATTACGCGTTGGCTAAACGTAACTTTAGAAATAGCGACGGAAAACAATTGAAAATGGAGGAAGCGTACGAAAAAGCATACGAAAACGCTGGATGGTTATTATATGATTAAGTTTTGCCAATTGAAGTTGCTTTTTCATTCTTGTGTCTGAATGAAGATTGCACTCGGAATCAACGGCTCAAATTGACGTTCCCGAGAATGATCAAAAAGTGGCAAAATCAAAATATTTTTACGGCTCTATCTTTGACTTTGGACTTTTTGCAAATTATGAAAAGTTTATCTTCAAATGGACGTTTATCGGCTCTTTTTCACCCAATTTTCGAAAACTAAAATGCAATTGAAGAATAGACGTCTAAAGGAGATTTTGTTTTTCATGTTTAAAATGAAAAGCGTGTTGAGTTCACTAAAAAACATAACAATAATAAGTAACCGTCCATCTGGAGAACATTGTTCCGAAATTCCTTGGACTTTCGTCAACTTCACCGGGTGTTTTGACTTTTTGAAAACGACCGTATTAATTACAGTACTAACAAAAAAAAATCGAAAAAAATGAAAATGATGCTGGAGACACAAACTTTTTTTGTTCAATAACAAATTTGTTTTAAATAAAAGTGTCGACCACAACTTTTTCACTGCATTTAATCACGTCGAAATTGACAGAATTACAAAATCAATAGCTTGTTTCAAAGCTAATAGAATGTAAAATCAAATTTTTCAAACTATATTTAAAGTGACCAGTACAAACTTCAACCAAAACTATAATTGGAAAGTATTTTCCTCCTTTAAAGTGCAGTAGTAATTCAAAAATAATTAGCAAATTTGGATCGTAATTTTAACTACAATTTGGCGAAGAATACTTATGTCTTCTAACATTTTTTTAAAGTTCTGAATATACTGCAGATAACAAAAAAATCAATCATTTTCAAACATCCAGAAAAATTTTAAAAAAGCTTTTTTCTGCTAAGATTTGGCACATGTTGATAATATAAACTTCTAAGTTGGCTGACTGCGACTCAAGTTACGTCTTGTAAAGGTCAGAGGTTTTCATCTCATCGAAAAAATCTTCATGTCCGAATATCTTGAGAGAGAGAGAGAGAGAGGGGCCTCTCAGAAAGAAAGGCTTGTGGATTTCTCTAATTTTATGCGCAAATTTGAATCGTTGCTAATTCGAAAAAACAAGGAAATCGCTATGCTATTATTATGTGTAATTTGGCTAAAATTTGAGGGTTTTTTTTTTCATTTCAAAATTATTTATCTACTACTTTCGAGTCCCACCTCCCCCAATTAAATTTACTGACTTTTTAAGAATATTTTTAAATTTTGCCCAAAAACTCACCGTTTGACAACGACAAAGACGAGAAGATCGATGAGATCCGGGAGAAGCACGAAGGGCGGCGATAGAGAAGAGAAGACTGCTCGGAGAAGCAGAAAACTGAGAACTGAAGTTTTCAGAGGGAATTTCCCATCTCATCGACAGTGAAACGTGGCAAGAAATCTATATCTTCACGAGCGATTTACTGATTTTTATCAATTTGTGTTTTTTTGTATTCTGAAGTCTTAAACCAAAGTAAACGGTCACGTAAATTTTGAATAGGGAAATCATTTTCTGAGTCTGTTTTGTTTTGTTTCTGTTTTGTTTCTGTTTTGTTTCTGTTTTTGTTTCTGTTTTTGTTTCTGTTTTTGTTTCTGTTTTTGTTTCTGTTTTTGTTTTGTTTTTTTTTGCGAACGTTCATGAATACGGCATCTGATCTGTGACTGTTACCTGTGTAGAGAAAATATGAGCCATGGATAGAAAACTGGATGCATCCTTTGAAGCAAATGTGATGAGTTACCAATGATTACTGGATATCAGGTCAGCAGGTACCACGAAAAATTGACTTTCGTTGGGAATAGGCGTAGGGGTCCCATATTTGAAATATGTAGTCAGTGATAGATGGCAAATTTAAGGAGGTCATCAGTTGCCAGTAATTAGGTCAAATAAAGGGTTTCGGTTAGGGGCAATGGTAGAGTTACCATATTGTAGGAGTATAATCATTGTTGAATGAGGAATCCGAATCAGGTCGAATGATCACTGTAACTAGGTCAAATCAGGATTTCGGTCAGGAATAGAGTTAGGGGGACCATACTAGGGCTGTATGATCAGTGATAGATGGCAAATTCAATAAGGTCATCAGTTGACAATAAGTAGGTCAAATGACCATTTTTGCTCAGGAAGGATGGTAGAGCTACTGTATTGCAGGAATATAATCATTGTTGAATAAGGAACCCGAATCAGGTCAAATTATTATTGTAATTAGGTCAAATCAGGATTTCGGTTAGGAATAGAGTTAGGGGGATCATATTAGGGGTACATGATCGCTGATAGACGGTGAGTTCAATGAGGTCATCAGTTGGCAGTAACTAGGTCAAATGACCAATTTTGATATGGAATGTTGGTAGAGCTACTATTTTGTAGGAATATAAGAACTGCTTGAGGAGGAATCCGAATCAGGTCAAAAATTACCAAAACCAGGACAATTCAACTTGAGATCCCTCTTTGCTCTCTAGTACGAAAAAAATCAAGAATCGGTAACGGCTTTATCCGCTTATTTTGAAGATGGATAAGCATTTGCAATATGACAGATGTAAAACGAAAATTAATTTAAAAAACAAAGGGAATTGAAAATACTATTCAGATGGGATTATAACAGACATATTTCATTAATCTAGGAAGATTCTGTTTTACTTGTTCCTTTTGATTGAACCTAAAATGGATCTATATGTAAAAGTGGAAACGAAATCGAGATGGCAAATTTGGCAAATGAACAGAGCCAAAACCGAATGTTTCCGAATTGACGAGATTAACTTTTTTCTTTGGGATTTTCGAACAGTGAAACCGTCGGATTAATGAAATTTCGTCCTGTTACTGAAGTTATTCGAGAGGAAAACATTTGGTGAGATAGAACTAACTGGTAAACAACCAATGAAAAACTTGACTTGAACCTATCAAATAACACTGGGAGAATCCCTACAAAAAGTTGATAAGATTCAAATGAGATTCATTTTTCGAATTCTAAGCAATAGCTAACGCACATTGAATTTAGAGATTAGCGTTTTGTTTCTTCTCACTCCTTCTTCTCACTCCTTTGACACCAATCCGATTTTCTTTCTTCTCGCGAGCATAGATTTTTTCCCATTAACACTCACACCTTTCTTTGAGTACAGGTTGATTGAAGTGTTATGTTTTGACACTCGATGTAAATGACAGATAAGGATTCCAAGACGAGCAGCATTTGAAGACAACGGAGACAAAGATTCTATAGTTGAAGGGGGCGTCCGCTAATTCCAAAATGTTTGATTTTTTCAATATGAATCGACGTAGAATTTGATTTCGGGTACAAAATCCTCTTGGAGGGTAGTCTGAAAATTACTTCTTTTCAAAATAGGTTAAAACCAGCTCAAAAATTAGTACTGTGAGGGTGCGATTTGAGGTGCATTACCGCAGTTAGAATCTTTGAGGGTGCACGTGAAAAAATGAATAAAACGAGAATTCTTTTCGCACCCTTACAGTACTAATTTTTGAGCTGTTTTGACCTATATTTTGAAAAAGAGTAATTTTCAGACTACCCTCCAAAAGGATTTTGTTTCCGAAATTCAATTCTGCGTCGACTCATATGAAAAATTGAACATTTTGGAATTAGCAGACGCTCCCTTTAAAATATAGAGAAAACTAGAAAACCGGAAGAAGTTGCATGATTTGAGATTGATTTTTAAATGCAATTGGGTCTTTATTGTGTTTCTATCTCAAATAGTTTCCTCTCTAGAACTATTCTCTGTTCCCTCATGACCTCTATCCAATGTACCTACACTGCCCCTCTATTTGCTCTTCAAGTCGCAATTAGATAGTTATTACCCATCCGCGAGTTGCACACCGCACTGGCCCAGCCGGCCTTTCCCGCAGGCCCGCTTACCCGCCTCTCACCCGTAACCTCCGCCCAACACACACACACACTAACACCCACACATACATTCACATATCTCTCGTTCGTTCTTCATTTGGCATCCGCAAGGCAACGCGCATTCCGTCTTTTCTTTTTCCGCCTGCGTCTCCATTCCACTAGGTTCACAGTCTTTGAATCAAACGTTTTGCTTTCAATGTTCGCAGCTGTCTTGCTTTTTCTGCTTTTAAACTGAATAGTTAGAGCGATGAGCTATAGGTCAGCGAACACCATATCCACAGGGACGGTGTCTTCAGTCCAGTAACATTGCACTTTTCCCTGTTCGAAACAATTTTTGCGAGTGTATTTGTGGCATCTTTCTTTGCCGGATTTGTATTCAAAATTCTTCGACCGGCAGAGATTATGTGCTTTCAAACATATACAAATCTTCTTCACAATAAAATTAAGACTCTAATGAAAATTTATCTACTGCAATCATTATCATTTATGATGGGTGCTATTTGCCTAGTGATTATTCTGACACGTTGTAAATTCAGCTGATATCTAGACATTGATTTTTCTTGCTAGATTTTGTCTGTAAGGACCAGGGTTGCGACGGGCCGAGCCGGGCCGGTTTTCTAAAAACTTCGGCCCGTCTGCATACTGAAAAAAAGTTTTAGTTCGAATTTTTCTAGTTTGAAAACTTTCTATTCTGTATTTGTTATCAATAGATGTTGAAAAAGTATTTCTAAGTGAAATCGAAATCTTTTTCGACATTTTTAGGCTCTTCTAACCTATATTCTGCAAATTGAATGGAAAAACTGTCGAAATCAGGTTGATCAAAGAATTTGCCACCTAGATGGTGGCAAAATTTTGATATCTTCGTTCAATAAATTTTTTCTAAAATTTTTTCTCTGAAAAGAACTGTTGACGGGCCGACAGCCTGGGCCGGCCCGTCAATGGGCAACCCTGGTAAAAACAAAGAAAAGTCCCTACAAATACATTTTCTATCAATAACCCCCTAACATTATCCTATTGTTTCTATGTTTCTTTATTGTAGTGCCAACCCTCAGCAGATATTATTGCAGAACACTCGCATGTGATTGGTTTTCTCATAGTAATCCGCACAGCGTGCTGTTTTTTGAGATCAAGGTGATCAATAAACATTTTCTAGAACTCAATCTAGGTTTAAATTCGTTTCCCTCTTCCATTCCGTACTCAATGTTTCGTTCACAACTCTCCAACCTTTGATTCTAATTTTAATCAAATCTTTTCTATTTTCAGGTATGAAAGTAAAATCAAATATGGATATTACTAGACAAAGACCCTCTAGGACAAGAATTATACCCAAAAGATATATGAACGGATTGGAAAATTATGGAGTTGAAGCGAAGAGAAAAGCTAGAAACGTTGCGAAGATTCAGGAAACTGCGGAAAAATCAGAGGACATAGTGGAGGAAGTCCCAAAAGAGGTGGAAGTAATAATAGGTAACGAAGATCAGGATTCTCAGGATGTAGAAGACGTTGAAGTAGAACCAGAGGAGCCGAGAGTTAGACCAAAAAGAAATGCAGTGGTGCAGGAAGAAACCGAAACGCCGGAATCAAAAGTCGCGTAAGTTTTATTAAACTAAAGCTACTCATATTATGAACTATTTCAGTGAAATTCAAGAAATCTTAAGCAATATCGACGTTGAGAAACATTACGAGGATCGAGATTTTGATGAGCCAATGGCAAATCCATTCATCGAAAGTCAATCGGAAACCAATGTGACAGCGTTTTTGAAGGCTTGCCCGCACCTCAATGAAGCCACGGTGAGTTCTGAATTTTTCCAGACGAATAAAAATATAAATTTAAATACTACAGGCTCTTCGGTTCCTCAAAGAAAATGATCTGGCTACTTCTATCAAACTGGGAAAACAAGTTCAACTTTCAAACCAAACACCGACCTGGTTGCACGATTTGATATTATCAAATCCTGCGTGCCTGCAGACTACTCACTATCAGGTCGTGATGGCAGAGCAGGTGAGGCTTTTTAAAGTTCAAAAACGTTATTCATAACGGGAAAAGAATTGTTTCAGTTTAAACAAGTCGTATCTCGTGCCGTGTTTATGGAAGCAGCTCTCAAAGCAAAAGGAAATCGGCCGATTGATCATGTTCAGTTGTTGGTGGACGTGGAGCCAGAAGCGTAAGCTTACAAACGCTGAAATATTTAAGGAAGTTATTTTTTCAGATACGTCAGTGAGAACACTGTGACTGACAAGAAAAAGAAGTACACGCCGCCGGCCCGCAGATCAGGAAGTCGTAATTCTTCAACTTCAAGACTCTCGAATCATGAAGAGGGGAATAGTTCAAAAGCGTGTACCGATCACAGAAGAAATGGAAAAAGAAGTAAACCTTTGCGAGATGAATCAGACCAAGATGCCTCGAGTTCGGCCTTGTATTCATTTAGGTAGCTTATAGAAGATTTCATCAAACTCAAATTTCGTTTTCAGACCGAAGAAAACCAAAGAAGAAGTTTACGATGATTCGAAAGTTCACTCTTATGAGTATGATCCATCCGATCATTGGTCCAGCGGCGCAGCTGGTTCTTCAACGTAAGATTTTCTGTTCTTTTCAGTGAATTTCAATTATTTTTAAAATTACAGAAGAATCTACAAGCCAATAATGCATGGAAGAACGTAAGTTATTAGAAATGCTCATTCATTACAAATATTTTATTTTCAGATATAACTTCTCACTAGATCAACCTTCGACTTCTCGAACCAATCCACGTTCAAATGGGCGCCAAAACTCGGAAATGTCGGATCAGGATCGAAATGCGAATGGCAATTCAAACAGAAACGTGATCAAGAAGAGCTCCAGGCCAAGTATTTTCCAAGGCAAAAAGAAGTGATAGCGTCAATTTGGTTGGATATACAGTCAAAATTCGCTTGATCGAAAATCCATCAAAAAATGTATTGACTAGCCAAATCATTTTTGACATTTTTTGAATTACTTTTAATATAATTCAGGAACTCCTCAAGTACTGTAGTTTCGTGTTTTTCGCATTCTCACACCATAACTTCAATTGTATCATTTCAAATTATTCAAAGCTAGAAGACAATTCGATTTCAATGTATATTTATGCACACAATCCAGAAAATCTGCCTCAAATACTCCTAACCATTGTCATTATCCCCTTGTTCTTTCGTTTATTGTACCATACGCTGAAAACTTGCTTACCCTATTCCACTTCTTACCAACTTTAACTTTTTTCAAATTCAATTATTTGAAACCTAGCTCAAATCGAGAAACCCCCGTTTTTAATAGGAAACCCTGTCCACAACTTTCAAACTTTGGCCCAAAAATGCCCCCTCAAACCATTGTCATTCATTCGTTCCCTTGCTCTTTCTTTCAATGTTTTTTCACTGTCAATCCCAACAAAATAAATCTCAAGTATTCAACCCTCCGTTATTTTTCAGATGAAGAGCTATGGCATCCATTTTTCATTTTGAAAAATGAACCTGTCAAGTTGAAATTTCTAAATTAGGATGAGTCTCAAGTATAAGTCGAGAAGACAGCCATGACGAATCTGCGTGCGTCCACCATCGACGGAGCCATATTTTGGCTCATTTTTCTTCCGATGTAGAAAGCAATGGTTTGTGTTCGCAATTACTCGCGGAACAATTTTGGATTGGTTTTTCGGGAGGAGATACCCCTTTTTTCTCTAGTATCTACATATAAGCTGCGCCCATTCAAATTGGGTTCAACCGCCAAAGAGGTATCAAGATGAAAATCTGAGGATGAAGATAAGGAGCCTCGTACAAAGAACCTAAGCCTTGGAATGAACACCTTATCTTTCGAAATTTGGTTTTTTTCTTGTCCGAGGTAACATATGGGCACCATAAACATCTGTGTACCCTCGTGCTTCATCTCCTACCATAGCCACGCCCATTCCCATTTTTCATCTTGAGTATTCTCTGCCAGACTTCAATCTCCTATGCCATTTTTTATAAAAAGCTCTTTTTCGGTATCCTTGATATTAAATCGCGATATAGAATAGCTCACTATCCAATTTTAACGAAAGCCGGCGGTTTTTTTTGTTTCTCTGAACATTTGCTTATGAATTTCGATTCTATGAATACGGTTGTAAGGTTACACAAATGTTGAGCTATCATTTTCATGCTATTAGTTTGTATATATACATTCAATTTTTAGTTGGCTCTTCTCAATACTCTTGAGAATTCAATTTCCGTCAGCCCATCATAAACAATTTAGCGTACCTGCTCATTGAACTAAACTCACAACTAATTTTTATTACTACTGATTAATGATTCCCTTCAGACTAATTGATTGTTTTTCACCCAAACGATGCAAAATGGATAGCAACGAAAAACTTTCACCAGTTGGAAACTTTGCAATGTCCCAGGAACTAACTCCAAGTCCAACGGAGCTTAACAGTCCTCCGGGAAAATCACTTGTCATTACTATCGGATTCAAGTTGGTCCAATTGGTAGAACTTTTCCACTAACTATAATTTTTCCAGGCGCCAGCCTGGGAAGAGTTCTACCGACATGATGCCTTACGTCAAAAGATTCGTCGACAATGGGAATGTGATTGTGGATACTTCTAGAAATGTTGATGTGAACAAGTAAGTACATTATCAGCTTCTGCACTTCACTATCTTGTTTTAAGAGCGCCACTCCAAGAATCGCCATCTCGAATTTCCCTCGGATCCCTACAATCAGTCCAAAAATTGGTGCTCTGCAATTGTCCGTCGGAAGATCATAGCAACTGTTCACTTGCCAATACGGATACCGAGAATGAAAGATGAGTTTTACACTATTCTAATTCACATCCACATTCATATAATCTTCAATATTTCTAGGGGTTTTAGTCCTGACTTTGACGATTCCAAAAAAGTTAACGGGTATTTAATTGAGGGGTCCCTTAAAAAATAGCAATCAAGTCAAACTAGATTGCTTTTAAGTCGAAATGACTTCTAAGCAAGTCAAAATATACTAATGAAACTAAAAAAAGAAGTGTCATGAACCTTGATACAAAATTACTCGCCAGGTTGCTCACAAGGCGATTTCGTTTTTTAATAAGCATGTAGCTTTTTACATGTCGTAAAGCCTTTGAATGGCCTGGTTTCCAACAAATTATCTTGTTGGGCAGACAGAACGTTTTACAAGATGATATATACTTTCTGAGGTAATGTGTTTGTTAAAGGACCAGCTTCATTTTTTTGTATGTACACTGGGTAACTTGACCAAACAATGAAGTTGTTTCAGTGAAAAGTTAGGGTGGAACTTTTTTTGGGAGGTACTGCATTCAAGGTTGAAATTTACAATGGTGTAGTTGAGTTTGTTTCAGGATATACTTTTTGTTTCCAAAGCCGACTACATCAAAGATTTTTGCCGAAATTAGAAACACAAAAACAAAAACATATCCTTTTCGGCACAAGGACATTTGCTAAAAATCAAATTGTTTCGTACTCATCCGGTCACCGCTTTTCTTTTGCCGGTTCGTTCGATGTTTACAATACTAGAAATTAGAAAAAAAACATATTTTCCTTTGTCCATCTGTCGGCAGTGCCATCTTCTTGTTGAAGAAATAACAGGTGTTCTCTCTAGAAATGTTTTAACAGGGACCATGTAATAACATATTCCAAAGGATTCATGAATCGTTAAAAAAACACATGCTTCCTTCCAGCATGAATAGAAATGTTGGTATCAGGTGATTTTCAGTATGGTGGACGCAGATGAAAAATCGTTCCTCCGTAAGCCTCACACTACGATGTCTTCATTTGAACTCGCCAATGTTGCTGCTGTTGATACAGAACTTCTGACCAAAACTGAGCAAGAAAAGTACATGGATACTGGCGATCTTGATGCTGCAGTAGTCTGGAACGAGGTTCACAACAAAGGGGAAATTTTCACAGTTCATGAGTTTTTGGAACCTGGCGTCGGGGTTTTCAATAAACAAATCAGTGATGAAGAAATGATGATGTTGCGAGAAAACCTCACTGAGAAACAGATGAAGAAGGTAATCTTGAAATGCAACTCATGATAGCACTATTCTTTATTCTTCACAACAAAACGTTTGGAACAAGTGTGATTATTCCAAAGGCAAACTAGGCTGTAACAATGGATTGTTAATCGTAAATCAAATTACTAGTTGTAAAAAAGGTGAAGAATAATTTGGTTATGACAGTTGTCTTCGTTTTTGCATAAAAGAAATAAGGAGTGATTGATTTTTCAAGCCAAAAAAATTACGAATTGAGGGTTTTCTATTCTTTATTCCGAGCCCATAATTTGATAGGGCTCTATTGAAACCTATAATTCTGTCCAGGATTTTGTCAAGCTCTTGTTCCGAGCTTATGTATAATTGTTTTATCTAAAAAAACCAATTAAGTTCGAAAACCCTTATTGCTCTCCAGGATAATTTTCTATAACCTTGTAGTGTTGAGTAAGAAAAATACAAAAACATTGACTTTCTCCATATCCTCTCTTCCGGAACTCGAACTAAAAAAATGTGACATATTGTTTTTCTGAACTCATTTTAAAGTTATTTAAAGAGGTTTATGATCTTGTTGAACTCTTTAGATATTTTTTGTTTACAGGCTGTTAAATTGCTCCCCGAGTACAACTTCAACATACCTGAGACTATCAGACATGCCAAAATGAAGAAACTCCCTTCACCATGTTTCGAGTGCGGTGTTGTTGGATGTCTTCGTAAACAAAGGAGATGGCAGGGAAGAATGGTATGTTTTTTTTTTCAATTATCACCTAGGTGATAAGTTATCTAGCGTACTAATTTTTGTTTACTTGGTAGCTAGTGTAAAGTAGATTTGTTTACTTTTAGATTGAACCTTTGCCCTACGACGCTCCGCTGAACTTCAGTGTGTGATTTTGCGGACTAAAACTAAATTTTAGCTAAGGGTCGCTGGAAAAGGGTTTAAGGTGCCGCAAATGGACAATATAATATTATCATAACTTTCAGCTCCATGGATTGTACCCAAACATTCACTTGGAGGAGTTTTTACACGATAAATCTGCCACAATTCCATCTTGCTTTCACATTCCAAACGACGAGGAGCATCCATTGTCCAAAAAGTTCAAGTCCGCAATTGAATTTTTCAATGAGTTCGATCGCTATTAGAATGACAATTTTAGTTCAACGAGTATTCTGATTTCATTATAGTTTATTCTTATTTCATTATAATTACCCCTGATGCATTTCTCTTTCCCACCGAGTTCACTTTTTTAAAAAACCGATGTTTATCCCACACATTCCTGTTCCCCACTTGTTCTCCCAAGCGTTTTTTCACATGTTTTTTTTTCGCACCGAAGCGACAAACTACATATTATTTTAAGTGAAAGTGTAAAAAACCCATCATTTGGAATTGTTTCTGTTTTTCATGGATTTCAAATGTAACATCTCCTTTCCAACAAAAAATAGATTGTTCAAATTCGTTTCCACTTTTTTTATTATAAAAATAATAAATCTCCGACATTTTGAGTGCATTCGAACTGATTCTTTATCTCAAGTTGAACCAAAAAGATGTCAGCCAGGCAGAAAAGTATCTGTCCGTGGTGTTACCCTTTTGATTGGTGGGCAAATGAGTGAAGAAATGAGGTGAGTGTAATAGTGGTTGGTCCTCACACGTCGTTGCTCCAAACCACTTCACTTGTTCCCCCTCTCGCCAGTCTCGCACCTACTTTAATTGTTCCAGATTGCCACTTCATTTGATGACCCTCGTTGTCCCCATTCGTATTGTCTATCCTTTATCCTCGCTAGTACATATTCATGAATTCGAATATTCTAGTGTTCTGGTGCTGCTGTTTTGTGATACCTTCTTTTGCAGTTATCAATTTTGTTGATTCGTAAGTTTTGAAATAAGTTTTGAAATAATAATTCCAGTTAATTTATAGACAGCATAATGTAATCCTAATCCTCACTGACGACCAAGACATTGAACTTGGGTCCATGAATTCTATGCCGAAAACAACTCAGATTATGAAAGAGCGTGGAACAGAATTCACATCAGGGTATAGTTTTCAGGAACCCCTCCCTTTTCAAATTCCTTCCTTCCAGATACGTTACGACACCCATTTGTTGCCCCAGTCGTTCTACTATTCTGACCGGATTATATGTCCACAACCATCATGTGCATACAAATAATCAAAACTGCACAGGAGTGGAATGGAGGTACAAAAATTGTTTGAAAGTCAGAAACATATAAACTTCAGGAAAGTACACGAAAAGAAGTCGATAGGAGTGTACCTTCAGAACGCCGGATATAGAACGGCCTACCTTGGAAAATACTTGAATGAATATGATGGGTATAAACTATAATCTAGTTTTAGGAGAAAATGAGATTTGGTGTTTAGATCCTATATACCACCGGGATGGGACGAGTGGCATGCGATTGTTAAAAATAGCAAGTTCTACAATTACACAATGAATTCAAATGGAGAACGAGAAAAGTTCGGATCGGAATATGAAAAAGTTAGCAACCACTTTTGTCCTCCCCATTACTGACGAATTATTTCAGGATTATTTCACGGATTTGGTGACTAATAGATCTCTCCGATTCATTGAAAAACATATCAAAACGCGAGCCTGGCAACCTTTCGCATTGATCATTTCTTATCCAGCACCACATGGACCGGAGGACCCTGCTCCACAGTTTGCTCATATGTTTGAAAAAGAATTTAGTCATAGGTGGGTCTACAAATTTTATTATATAGTTATAGGGGGAGTACACAATTTTCCAAAATGTTAAAATTTTGGTATAATCCGATACAAAATTAGGGCGTGGGAAGAAAATTCTTCTGGCCCATGGTCCAAAAATGCCCCAGTTTCGAAATACGGGTCAAAAAAGCCAAAAAAAAAAATCAATTTTGTGGGTGCGAATTGGCAATTTTTGGAGACGTTCGGACATACGTATGTCAAACATGACGCTTTTTTGGACCATGGTTCAAGAAAATTTTCTTTTCACGAACTAATTCTACATCGCATGATACTAAAATCTTACAAATCACACCTATTTTTCTACCCCTTTAAACAAGTTTTGTAGAACTGGAAGTTGGAACTTTGCCCCCAATCCCGATAAACAATGGTTACTTCAACGGACAGGAAAAATGAACGAGGTCCATATCAGTTTTACGGATTTACTCCATCGACGACGATTGCAGACACTTCAAAGTGTGGATGAGGGAATTGAAAGAGTATGGTTTTTCACTAATCTGAGGGATTATAATGTGACATTTCAGTTATTCAATCAACTCCGTGAACTGAATCAATTGTGGAACACCTATGCCATATACACATCTGATCATGGTTATCATTTGGGTCAATTTGGTCTTTTGAAAGGCAAAAATATGCCTTATGAATTTGATATCCGAGTTCCATTCTTCATGAGAGGCCCAGGGATTCCAAGAAATGCAACGTAAGTGCTCTCTTTTTTGTGATTCACATTCTTTAATTTTAGATTTCATGAAATGGTGAGCAATGTGGATATAGCACCCACTATGCTAAACATTGCTGGAATATCGAAACCTGCTAGGATGAATGGAAGAAGTCTTTTGGAATTGGTTCAATTGAAGAAGAAGAAGAAAAAGTATATGGAAGCTTTGAAGCCCTGGAGAGACACAATCTTGATAGAAAGAGGGTGAGAATGAAAGGAAATTCTCCGTACCAAAATTCTTTCAGAAAAATGCCAAAGCTGAAAAAAATTCGAGATCGGTATATAAAACAGAAGAAGAGATTCAACAAAGAGAATAGATTGTCCAAGGAGTGCAAGAGAAGAAAATGGCAGCGTGATTGTGTTGAAGGGCAGGTACAGTAACCCTATATATAATCTTCTGAAAACCTGATTATTCCTTTCAGCTGTGGAAGTGTTATTATACTGTAGAAGATCGTTGGCGAATCTACAAGTGTCGAGACAATTGGGTCGATCAATGTCCGTGTAGGAAGAAGAGAGATGAATCTGAAGTCTTCGACAGTGATTCTGATGAAGAAGAGTTCCTGGCATATGCAGATGAGGAACAATTTGCCAACGAGAACGAATGGTATCAAGGAGAAATGCGCACGTATTTTGATGATGATGTTGTAGAAGAGTCCCATTTGCGTCATCGGCGTGGGATTCTGAGCAAGTGTAGCTGCTCCAGAAACGTCTCACATCCGATGTAAGTAGTAAACAATCAAGGCTTGCAAAAAACGTCATGATTCCAGAAAACTCCTTGAGCGAAAAATGTCAAAGAAGCACTATTTGAAGTACAAAAAGAAGTTGTGAGTGTTTTTTTTGTAGTAGAGAAGAAAATTAGAAGGCTTATCTTCTCCCAAACAAAAATTGTTTTCTCCAACTTAGATTTTTCAGACAAACGGGATCCTTAAAACCCAAAGATTGTTCATTGCCCCAAATGAACTGCTTCACCCATACTGCATCTCACTGGAAAACACCCCCATTATGGCCGGAGGAACTTGGCGAATTCTGCTTCTGCCAAAATTGCAATAAGTTAGTTACGATGTCACCGGTTTCACACGCCTTACTTTTTACAGCAATACTTATTGGTGTTTGAGGACCAAAAACGAGACGCACAACTTTTTGTACTGCGAGTTTGTGACCGAGTTTATCAGCTTCTATGACTTTAACACGGATCCAGACCAGGTAAAAGATGCAATGAATCAACACAGCAGTTGCCTCGAGAAGAAGATCTATTGCATTCTTAATTTAACACTGCAATCTGTTTCTTTCTTCTACATCGCTAATTGATTGGCTCGCAGATCCCATCGTTTTTCAGTTGATTAATGCGGTATACTCGCTGGAGATTGGAGTCTTGGAGCAACTCAGTGAACAGTTGAGGAATCTCAGAAAATGCAAAAACCGACAGTGTGAGATATGGAGTGCATCGCAAAAGTTAAGAGCTCCGAAGCTGGTGGACCTTCGAGTGAACGAACAATCTTTTCTGGATTACAAAGTTGAGAAAACGTGAATTTTGGATTTCAAGCGACGGGTTTATTCTTTCACTTCTAAAACTATAGTATATTTTGGGTGTCATATTGAATAAAAGTTGTTTACAAAATATTTTGAACAATTCGAAACTTCAAAGAAATTTGAAATTCTATTAACAAAATTTCCAAATATTATAAGAATTAGAGCAAAAAATATGCGGTATCAAGTTTGGGAATTTGTTTCTGGAATCGCATCTAGCTCAGTGATTGGCTTTGGTCGACTCTGGAATAACTCTTTCACCACTTGCAGCTTTTGAAGAAAGCATGACCACATTGACGAATTGTTATCATTCTGATCCATGCTACCGCAGATTACTTCCACTCGGCTTGTGGAGCTGAAAAAATATGATTGAAAAAATTGAACAGAAACAAATTAGCTCACTGATTCTCCATCATGTATTTTTTGCCAAACTTGGTCTTATCAAGACGAAGAAATTGACAGAATGATCTCTTCACTCCAGTAATGCGCCAGCTAGTGATGGTGGTAACGGCAATGAAGTATACGATGAGGAAAGTTTGATATCTCTGATCGTGCTGGAAGAAAACCAATGGAAGTACTCCAAACGATTTGAGAATCGAGTTAGCGATGAAAATGGTTGAGGAAGCAACAGTTTTCTTTCTATGAAGATCATATCCAATATGTGTATTAAGGCTTCTTTGCATTTTAGTCTGAAAATCGGAAATGAATTTATATTGCATCCTAAGATTGACTCACGAATCGTTTCTTCAGATATCCCATCACGAAGATACATCCCACATTCATGATGATGACTGCGACAACAACCCCAATGTATACAAATTCAGAATTGTCGAACTCCTTGTAAAAAAGAGTGACAGCAGAAACCATTCCAGCATTCACGAGTTGAAAGATGCATATGAGAATGATTTCACGTTCCAGTTGGATTTTCTTCAGACAACATGCTAACATTGATGCACACAAGGAAAATAGGTCAACCGTGGAGAGATAAAATAAGATGATGTTGATGATGGTAGTAAACCACATCATCACAAACTGATCCTGCAATTCTCTCCTAACTTGAGCTAGTGTTCCGACAGTACTTACCAGTATCCCTCCAACGCTCACCATGAGCAACATATTGTTTATAAGGAGAGTCACAAAATTGATTCCGATCAAAACGCATGAAATTTTTGAAAGGGTTATGAGAGAGTTTCGCGATCGGCTCATTTTGAGCCACACCAGAGATGATGTAATGCTGAATGCGCCTCCGACGAATAATAAAGTTAGAAAAATCGTCTTCAATATGGTTGACAACTGATGCGGAGTAGACTCCTGCATCTCTCCCTCCTGAAAAGAAATCAAAGTTGAGATTGTTTGAATAAGAGAAACAAAAGCTAGACTAATATACTATTCGGAGCTCAATTTATACTTGACGCCCCGCCCCGTTCGCAATGCGCATAATATTCGTATTCATATAGTGGGAGGAGTCACAAATGGAAAGTCCAAGAATTCAACCAAAAAACTCAAGAATACAAATCATGAGGCAATGAAACGTACGAGAACCAGTGTTCCGTGAGAAAGTGCTCATAGAGCTCTACATGGGAATCTATCAACTTTGCAACAAAAAAACATTACACAAGTCTCGTATGAATGAGTAGGTGTGGAAGGTCGTGTTTTGATAATAAAAACCCGGAAGTAGAAAACAATCATGGAGTTATGGAGTTTTTGGGAACAATGGTTTCGAAGGGAAGAACGTCTAAAGAACTGAAGTTGGGTAGATGAGTACCAGAGATGAGCGGAAGAGAATTTTTGAAATGGCGGAAGGTGGAATTCAAAAAGATATGACGGAAAGCGGTAAGCGGAATGTGTGAGGCGAACGGCGATTGGCGGAATTTTCAAAAATGTTGACGGAACTCGAAAGACTGAAAACAGAATTCCGCTCATCTTTGACGAGCAGCAGAAGCAATGGCAACTAACAACTATTCTCAAAAGTCAGAAGTGAAAGTTTCAGAAAAGACCTAGTGAAGTTGGGATGAGAGCTTATTATGAAATTGGAATGCATGGATGAATCGAGGTAAGAAGCGACGACATGAAGAAGAGAAAAAAATATAATGAAGTATAGAGAGAAACATCTTCGGAGAGGGCAATGCTCGCGCCGGCTCGGGGGTGGCGCGGCTCGGACTGGCCGGTAGGCCTGAGTATGGGAGATTAGGGGAAATTTTGGGACTAAAAACTACTCAAATTATTCAATTGTCGAATAATAAGGATAATTCAGGGAAAATCGCTTTAAAAAATTGATTTTTGCTTCAAAAATTCGCACAACTTTTTGACACTAGGTTCCCGGCCCGACCGAGCCATAGTAAAATCGATTCAGCTGTAAGATTTTACATTTTCGCCGTCTGATGTCAGTCCAATTAAAAGGCATATGCAATCATTTCAAATGAGTCTCGCCGCGAATAACTTCAGTAACTTTTACAGTATCCCCCCGCAGTGCATTTCAGACTACTGTTGAAGTTATTCGCGGCGAGACTCATTCAAAATAACTGCATGCGCCTTTAAATCGGACTGAAAACAGAAGGCGAAAATGCAATATATCATGAGCGAAATAAAACTCTCTTGTTTCAATGAATCTTCTATCAATACAAAAAGTTGAGCAGTACGAAAAGAATACTCCATCTTGCGAGAGAAAAGGAGAGAGCTTCTGACTTTTTTCATGGCATATGATCTTTTAGTTAATACAACTTGTGTAACGCTTTTAGAGTTTCTCACAAAGTCTAGAAATTGTAAGTCACCAGAAACTAGAAGTCAATGTGTGGAATCAGTGAGCCGAATCTTTTTCGTTTCGTGAGATTTTCGAGGTAATCAAGTCTCTTCAAATTAATGTTTTCAGACTTTCTAACACTTGGATTAACAAGGTTTTTAGGTAGAAAATAATCCATTGGCATCAGACTTAATGGACAATAGAGCAAGATGAGAAATGGAGTTCTTGGATCTTGATGATGAACAGAAGGGTTCTTGAGTGGGAGTACACTCATATCACATCTTGAACATCACTTTGAAAATCGTCTATCATAATAAATTGTGCATCTTAACGCGTCATTGGACGGTTTGAACTTTCGAGAAATTCTAGCAAAACTTCACGAAGATTCGGTGTTATTGTAGCGGAAAATTGTATTAAAAAAGTGTTCCGATGTTCAATTCGCACTAAGTTTGAAGTTTTTCTCGAGTTCACAGACATGGAAACGAATTCATGTGAGGGGATTTCAAAGAATCGCGAGTGTTCTAGACAAGTTTAACGCTTCAACTGATACTGGTAGAGAATTCGGTGCCCTTTTGCTATTTGCAGAAGCAAACATCAGTTCGAAATTGAAAGATCTGGAAGCAAAATGAGAAATGAATGCTTTATTGATAAAAACGAGCAGAGGGGAAGGTATAAATGAGAAAAAAAGGAGAATATGTGGCGGTAATCCGGCAGAGTTTAGCATCTGCTATGCTGTAACATCTGAGTTCTGAAGTTCCTCCGGTGCACATTATCTGAAACGATTAACATAATCCTTTTCGAAAAGGAAAAGAAATTATAATACCTCCGTGAGGAGATCCTCTACACATTTTTGTTTTCAACAAACCTGAATGTTCCAAAAAACTTCCCGGCTAGACCCTTTCTGATCGCACGAGTTTCACGGCTCCGACTCTGAGATGCCGGCGACAATTCATAGTTCGTAGAAGGATTTGGATTTGTAGCGGTTGCTGCAGCGGCGGCTACAACTGCAGAAGAAGCAGCGGCACCGGCTGGATTCACTGCGACTCCTCCGGCTGATATAGTTGTTGCTCCAATAAGGAGCAGCAGAATGAAAATAGTGGTGTGCATTTTGTGGATTTGTTGATAGGCAACTGAAGTTGAGGGGGGGGGGGGGGGATCTGAAGGTATCGGAAGAAATCAGGTCCCGCCTGTTTCCTGAGAAATAAATAGCAATAATCATGAGACCGTTAACTTTCAAAGAGCAAATTCGAGGTGGTGCAGTCGTAAACAACATCGGATAGCACATCAGATTTTTGATGTTCTCGATAAATTGAAAATTATTTTTTCTAGTTTAAAGTTGGCGTTTTGAAAATTGATTTTTTTTTGAGTTTTAGCGATTTTTGTGCAAAAATACTGTTATTTTCGTAAATACTGGAACTGGGACGATCATTTGGGAGAATAAAAAAAGACTGTAATCCTACTTCAAAGGGAGAGTGAACTATTCTAGAAATATTGATTTGTATCTATGAATCGACTCAGAATTTTGAGATAATAGGTGGCTCAGTTGTGAAAACATTCTGAAAATTTGTTTTTAAAGTTATGGGATGTTAATCGAGCTAAATAGGGGTTTTTTCGGAGAGCTGATTTTTTTGACAAATTTTCAGAACTTTTTCTCAACTGAGATCCGCATTATCTCGAAATTCTGGGTAGGAATAGACAAAAAAATCAAAAATTTTGAACTCAAATTTAATTTTAGCAGTTGGTCCAAATGCCACTTCCAAAATTTTTATAACTTCACCCAAGAAGATACCATCTATCGTTAGCCACATTTCTGCAAATTGTTCGCAGCGGATCACATTGACTACACTTTCTCACGCCTATCTCACTTTTCTGAGTCATAAACTCCAATAAATCTAAACCTCTATTTCCTAGAAGCTGAAAGCTGATTCACACGGTCTCCTGCAACATTCTAAGATCAAACAACTAATTTCCGGGGAAAATATTTATTGAAGGATGGGGGAGATTAGAAGAAAATAATTTCTTACAATGGAAAATATTCATAAAGCGTTCATAATCACAAGTAATAGATTTATGGAAGTCTCTTGTAATATCTGCGTCCCTCGACTCCGTTGAAGCTCATGCGCTGAAAATAGAAGATGAAATTGATTATCAAATTTGAAAACTACAAATGATTCCGAAACATGATTAAAATGTTATGTAAAATGTACTAACCACAAGAAGGAAGTCTCCGTCGAAAAGATACTCGTAGGTCTCTTCCTTGGCGTCTCCTCCCTCGAGTGGCTTGTGGTGCTCGAAAAGATGTCCGTCCTTGAGGGTGAAGGTGATCTGAAAGCAAGGTAATTAGTTAGGAGCTGATCATTTGATGATCATTGTCTGGAATCTTAAAAACCTAACAACAAATACTAACCTCGTGCTTGGTGCTGTCAAGTCCCTCTCCTTGGAATGCTTTTCCAAGCTCAACATTCTTGTAATGAACGTCCTTCTTCGATGTCAAGTTGGAGTAGTCGAAAAGATTCTTGTTACCGGTTCTGGTGAAGACCTTTTTGAAAGTGGCAAAAGTGACCAACTTGCGAGTGAACCATCCGTATCCCTTGGCAGTGAGGTACTCGTCAAAGTTCTCAGAGTGATCCAAGTCAAAAGTTCCATAATACTTGTCGGGAAGAGTAGCAGCGGAGGCAGTAGCAACGCCAAGGACTAAAACGGCGAGAGCGATTTTGGCACACATGATGAGATGGGTCGATGAGAGAACGACTGACGACTGGGGATGGACTGTTGGCGGTGTTGGTCGACGTCGGACAAAGACTCCGCCCCACTTGCACAGTGGTAAACACGTCGATTTTATGGCAGGTCAAGTGCAGCCCACATGTCGATTGCGTTGCTGATTATTGCGATTGGACTCGGATGGATGAAGGAAATAGTGTAATGGTTTCAGGAATCGCAGACTGATGAAAAAACGATTCCGTGTGCCATTGCGTGTGGTGATTCAGACCAGCCGTTTTTCAACAGAAAAAAATTAAGATTGATTGCTTGACATCGAGATGATCATTTCACTTGAAGAAGCATCTGCAAAGTTTGAAAAGGTCTAGGAAAACATTCGAAATCAACAAAAGAATTCTTCCATGAAATCATGTTGTGTGTAGTTTATCTTATCTGCATCATATCTCTGCAAACGTCACTTTCCCACACAATTCTTATCCGAGGCGATGTCTGTAGTTTGATTCTCACCAGATTAGGAGATAATGATGATGAGTGACAGCAAACAATAGCACAATAGACTATTGTCTAGGTCCATAACACATTCAAAAATGTACCGTCTGTTCGCTTATTGGTCTTTTCCCAGCAGCCGCACGTTCACATTGGTCAGTCTGATCTCTCACTACAATAGACCCTTTCATCTACTTTGTACCCTTTTTCGTTTTTAGTCTCCAAAAATATCTTTCACTGTTTGATAGCGATTTGATAGCGATAGTTGTTTTTTGTTCCGGTTGAAGGAAAAAGAGGTGAAATGAAAAAATTTATGTGGGGGGAAACAGAATGTTTAGAAAAAGCAGATATAAACAAAAATGTGATCATGAAGAGTTCTAAGGACCATGTTGTTCATGCGATTATTTCTTTGCGGATCTCTTGAACCAACGACGGCACGTGATTCCATTGTTGACCATTTTCTGAATGAGAAAACTTTATATTTAAAAAAATAGTGAAATTCAGGGTCCTTACCATCACAAGTTGATCGTTTTCAATGGTGTAGTAGTAGGTCTCAGCACTGTGTTCTGGGTCATTGAGGCGGATGTGGTGCTCGGACAAAACTCCATCCTTAAACGAGAAAGTGATCTTGTGAGCAACTCCATCCAGTCCTTCGGCTTCAAAAGTTTTTCCGAGTTCCCATCCATGGTAGAGAGTGTTTTTCTTGGAGGTCAAGTTTTCCATGTTGTACCTGGAAATATTCAATAGAGTACTCAAATTAAAATAGGATACTTACTTTCCTGGAGTTTCATTCTTGGCGAGAACCTTGCTAACCTTTGCCAACTTGATCATTTGTCTCACAAACCAGCTCACCCCTAAAACAAGTTTGACTTCATTTAACAAATTAGCATTTACTCTACCTTTAGCAGCAAGAAACTCATCAAAGTTCTCACTTCTATCCAAATCATATTTTCCGAAAAACTTCTCTGGAATTTCAGAAGCGGCCTCCACCATTGTAGCTAAAAAGCATACAGAAAATAGTGCTATATAGAGTTTCATGATGGAGATGAATAGGACGAAGGGTCTAGTTCAACAATTGCTCTGGACAGATGGGTACTCTCGATTGGATATTGGAAGGTTCTATCTCTATCTCATCTTGATTTATTACATAGGACCCGTTATCCGACAATCGAGAGCATCTGTCCTGCAACATTGACCTGGGAATTTGAGTGTGCTCTGAGCACAGAAAACACAAAATATAGAAAAATCTGGTTGCTCAAACGTATCGAAATGGAAAGGAAACGACTCAAAAACAGAAAGAGATGTGTACAGTTGGGGAAATGATGGTGAAAAATGATAAGTATAGTGGTCAAAAGTTGTTATCAGTTTGTTATTGCACCATCATCTCTTGCATAAGATGATTGTCGGAGAAAATTGATAATGAGGGGAGTTTTACGCCGTTGGTAGCAGTTTATGATATTGATTTATAGGTTTTGTGACGGAGTGTGGTCAGAAAGAAAAAGTGTTAAATTGTCAATCCTGAAAAAACAATAGATTTCAATCTCTAAACAAGATTATGGAATGTTCGGGATGATGAAATTGAAATTTGTTTTGCATCTGTTTCTTTTCACAAAAAAAGTGTCTGAAAATCTGGAAAATTAGATGTATGACGTTTCGCAAGTGTGACGTTTTGAAAGTGTGACATTTCGTAAGTGTGACATTTTGCAAATGTGTCATTTCGAAAGTGCGACGTTTCGCAAGTGTAATATTTTACAACTGTGACGTTTCGCAAGTGTGAAATTTGGAAAAGCAAAATGTCGCACATATGAAATGTCGCACTTTCGAAATGTCACACTTGCGAAACGTCACTCTTGCGAAACGTCACACTTTTGAAATGTCACATTTGTGAATTGTCACACTTCGAAATGTCATATTTCAAAACGTCGCGGAGCCTGAATAACATGTTACACTGAAGATTTCTATATTTATTTGAAAACTTGAAGATACTATTATTGTTATTATATTTTGTATTATAATTAATAGTGACTATAATCATCTTCCTCATCAGGCTCTCCTGCATCCAATCCAACCTCCTCGTAGTCTTTCTCCAAAGCGGCCAAATCCTCTCGAGCCTCACTGAACTCTCCTTCTTCCATGCCCTCTCCCACGTACCTGAAGATTAATGGTCGTTTTTTCATCAAGTTTTCTCAATCAAATCTCCTCATGACTAACCAATGAACAAATGCTCTCTTGGCGTACATCAAATCAAACTTGTGATCGAGACGAGCCCATGCTTCGGCGATGGCTGTTGTGTTGGACAACATGCACACGGCCCGCTGCAGTTTCGCAAGATCGGCACCAGGGACCACAGTTGGCGGTTGGTAGTTGATACCGACCTGTAGATTTGTGATTTGTGATTTGATAACGAGGAATTAGAAAATTTGTAGGAATCGCACGGGATGATAAGGAAAAGGGAAAAGAAGATAACCTTGAATCCTGTTGGGCACCAGTCGACAAATTGGATTGAACGTTTTGTCTTCACTGAAGCGATGGCAGCGTTGACATCCTTTGGAACTACGTCTCCGCGAAACAAGAGGCAACAGGCCTGAAAAGAAAATTGTGAAATTGAACTCTTGATAATCTACCATATATTTTCCTCTCCTTGGATCACACTTGACCATCTGAGCTCCAGGTTCAAAGCATTGCTGAGTTATCTCGGCTACCTAAACATATATTATTTCAGTATTTTTCCTGAACACCTCACAGTCATTTGTTCATGATAAGCCTTCTCCGCAGAGATGATTGGTGCGTAAGTGGTCAATGGGAAATGAATTCTTGGATATGGTACCAAGTTGGTTTGGAATTCCGTGAGATCCACGTTTAGGGCACCATCGAAACGAAGAGATGCAGTGACGGAACTGATCACCTGGATTATAAATTTCATACTTTTCCTCTCAAATGTACTCTTACTTGAGCGATAAGGCGATTGAGATTAGTGTATGTGGGACGAGCAAGATCCAGATTTCTTCTGCAGATATCGTAGATTGCTTCATTGTCTACCATGAAAGAGCAGTCAGAATGCTCCAAAGTTGTATGAGTAGTGAGAATCGAGTTGTATGGTTCAACCATTGAAGTCGAGACTTGAGGAGCTGGGTACACACAGAACTCGAGTTTGCTTTTCTTTCCATAATCAACTGACAATCTCTCCATCAGAAGAGCTGTGAAACCACTTCCGGTGCCTCCTCCGAATGAATGGAACACCAAGAATCCCTGAACAAAAACATAGTTGTTTTTCTGTTTTTCATGTCTTGATACTACCTGAAGTCCCCTACAATTTTCGACGAGACGTCGTACACGATCCATAACAACGTCAATGATTTCCTTTCCAATCGTATAATGACCACGGGCATAGTTGTTAGCAGCGTCTTCTTTGCCAGTGAGAAGCTGTTCCGGATGGAACAAGGTCTTGTATGTTCCAGTGCGGATTTCATCTAAAAAAAGCAAATGATAGTTATTGTCGAAATGATAATGTTTCAGGATTTCACAGACTATATGATGATGAATCATGTTTTAAGTGGCTGTTAGGAAACGTAAGAAGAGATTACGATTAGTCTATTGGATTCAACGTCAAACTACAAAAGGAATCAAAAGTCTACGGATTCTTCATTTGGCTTATTTTAGAGTGTGGGGCAACGCTAGCCATTAACATTTTTCAAACTGAAGTTTTTTTTTAAATTTTTGAGGATTATTCTATACGTTCCTGAAATTTTTCATTTCGCCGATTTTTATCCTTTGAATTGTCATTTTCAAGTCAACATTTATATGAAAATGTTAAACTCTATGAGATCTACAGAATGGTAGTTAGAATATTGGAATTCCATATCTATCCTTTCGATAAGGGCCAAAATCTCCGGCTCGGGTGCTTTCTACGTTTAACGAAAAATTCAGATATGAAATTTAGATATTCTCAATACACTTCTGTAGATCTCATCAAGTTCTACATTTTCATATAAATTTCAAGCTGAAAATCACAATTTAATTTGAGAAAATTGCCCGCTAACCCCGCTGTTTTACTATTCATCCCTCTCACTCCTAGGTCACACCGCATCTCAATTGCCACCTCATACTAAACTTCCGCTCTTTACCACTACGCTCGAATCGCTCTCAATAGCTTCATAATCGACACCATTCAAAAATATATAGAGCATCAATCAAGACAATGATCGTTTTCCGCATGCACAATTCTTACTGCAAAAAGGACCTTTGTCAAGCAAGCACGCGTGCCGCGCTTCTGCCACATAATTGCTCAACACTCTTTTCTTACCAATTGGGGTCGGCTCCAAATCGACCATAATAGCACGTGGCACATGTTTGCCTGCCATCGTTTCCGAGAAGAACGTGTTGAATGAGTCGTCCTCAACGCCTGAAGAAAAGTGTGAGGATTTCGTTCGGAATTTAATTCCAATTACTGTAAGATATTCTTAGTAAATCCTATTCCGAATTTTAAGTCAGAAATATTAACCAAGAAACATACTTACCCAAGCTATCCTCCTCGTTCATCATTCCATCGGGTTGAATCCCATGTTCAAGACAATACAACTCCCAGCACGCATTTCCCATCTGAACTCCTGCCTGCCCGACATGGATCGAGATGACCTCGCGCTGAAAAAAGAAATGAGTTAGTTGATGAAAATAAATTTTTAAAACCCACCGAGCGATTGTTCACCATCTTGGAATTTGGCTCAACTAGTCAAATCCTCAATATTCACAACCGTGGATTCGAATTGAAGACGTCGAGCAGTTGGAGGAGGGCGGCGCTTTCAGGATGTAGGTAATCGGTGTGTGTATGTGTAGGCGACACAACTCCGTCGTGCCACGGCTCCTTTTTGTCCCCTGTCTGGCGTCTCCGGTGGTTTTCATCATGTTCTGTCCATGTGGATGGCGTCGGAGATGATGAGAAGAAAAACGTGTGTCACGCCACATGAGATTATATGGAGATGAAGGCTGAGAAAAGAGGAGAGGTTTTCCGGATGGAATTATAAACAAGCACGATGGACACTTTCAGAAATGAGGCTATTTAGAATAAGACAGAGAAAACTTGGGAAGAAAAATAACGAAGTGTAGCTGTTTTGAAAACTATCAACCACTATGTTGAAGATTAGAAACTCCAAATTTGAAGGAGGATTCCGCGCAAAAAAGTTTATGGTTCAATTGATGCAAAATTTTATGCTGATTCCGAATATGACTGTAAAAACGCTCAAAAATGCTTCGCTGGCTCAAAAAACGCCTCAAAAGTTGCAAAAAAAGTTATCCCTCTTGGCCGAACCACGTAAAAAGTTAGGCCAGGAGGGATAACTTTTTTTGCACCTTTGAAGGCGTTTTTTGAGCCAGTAAAGCATTTTGAGCGTTTTCATCAAGATATTCGGAATCACCATGAAATTTTGCATGGATTGACATTGAATCGTAAACTCATTTTGCCCAGATTCCTCACGTAATGAGCAAATAATAAACATCGAGGCATTATGCAGTGTATCCTAGAACTCTTTCTGACTTCTGCTAGAAAAAATTGCAAAAAACTACCATGACCATAGACAGAAATAGACCCCACCATTGTTTTCTGCTACCTACATTACAACACTATCTCAAATTTTTCAAGATGTCGAGAACATGAGTGCCGTAGACATTTCAAGGTTATTGGATCAAAGTATCAGGAAGAGACAAAAAGAAGAAATAACTGTGTTCATACAACCTTTTTGTTTGTTACGACTGTGTGGTCTCCAGTTTTTGTAATTTTTCATTCTCCCCATGCAAGTACAGAAGTGTTTTCTCCTCTAGTCTGGCGCCAGGTTAACTTTTTATGTTATACAATTCAACCATCTATCATCGTTTTTTGAAAAACAAATTATCGAAACGGCATGATGTGTCTAACGAATTTCGGAAACCAGACGAGAAAATGCGCCCCAACATGTTCTTATTTTCACAGCCCATCCAAAAACCCAATTGAAACATATTCGCCTTTACCAAATTACACACACCGACATGACAAGCCGTTGCAAAGTGTATGTAATTCCAGTTTCGGCCTGATCATCGCCCATCTATAGTAATGAGAAATTCTTGCCGTCACTTGAACTTACGCTTCATCTTCAAAGTGCCTTCATGGTCTTTTGACGGGTGTGAAAATTAATGATGATCGAAGATTTTTCAAACCGTTTTTCTTTTTTTTTATTCCGCGGATTCTATGAATATGTTAGGCGAACAGTTCCAAACAACGTGATGTCATCTCATCTTCGCTGAATATTTTAATTTTTCATTAACATAAGGACAATCCTTGTTTTCAGTTACTCATAGTACTTTAGTACTTGGGTCGCTTCGATTTCCAATTTTTGTAATACCGTTCCGCTATCCTTTCCTTTTGTTAAACTTTCCACCTACACGAAACTTGTGTTCTGACCTTTGTGTACTTCTCAAATAAGCTTCATTTTCAGTGCAAGTCTGTCTGGAACTGTTGTAAATGTAGATGAGGCTTGCTGTGCTCATCTTTCCAATTTTCATCGTTCTCTCCCACAGTCATATCGCAAAACGGCAGGCCACGAATGAAGTATTTCAAGATGTCGTTCGGCAGAAAACACGAGGAAATAAAATTCAACAGGTATCCTTTCAATTATTATGCCCTCAAGTAGTGTTACGTCACAGACCGAACAGTATTTGAGAAGTTCATTAACCTTGGAGTGAAGGTGAAATTGCACTTTTCGAATGAAACTTTTACAATACAAGGTTCAGAAAGCATAGACTACGAAGTTTTATAATGTGCGATTTTTCAAATTGTCAAAAAGATGGAATCTGGAAACAAGAACACTTGAACTTTGAAGGAGGATTCCGGACAAAATGAGTTGAATCCAAATTTCACACTGATTCCGAATATCATGATGAAAATGCTCAAAAATGCTTTTCAGTCCAGAAAAACGCCAAAAAGTTATTCCTCGAGGCTGAACTTTTGCCGTCTGTTCCACGTGGATTACAATTTTTGCCTGTCCACGCGGAAAGTTAGGCCGGGAGGAATAACTTCTTGCATCTTTCACGGCGTTTTTCTGGACTGAGAAGCATTTTTGAGCATTTTTATCATGATATTCGGAATCAGCATGAAATTTTTCATCGATTGAACCATAAACTCATTTTACCCGGAATCCTCCTTTAATTCATGAAATTAACACTTCATTCTCATTCTACTATAATAATTAATTATCAATCTTATTACATTAATATTACTCTCATTTCCAGTGCCCTTGTGTGATTCACCCTGACTCCCAACAATGCATCTCCTATGATTCTCGTTACATTGCCGTCAATTACGAAGAAGCGATCTTATCCTTTCTCGATCTTTCGAAACACAGTAACACTGCTGCCCCTTTAGTTGTAAGTTTGGACTATTTGAACAGATAAAATCTGAAGGTAATTTTCAGAACAGTAACACGTTTTCCTGTCGCACAACGGAATGCCAGCAATGTTTCTCTCTGCTTTATTACAAACTTGGTGATCTTGGTTTCATACCTTCCAGTTACAGGTTAGAATGAGTCATTCTCAAGAAACAATGGAACTGTAATTTTCAGATCTTCCATTTCTCCTCTACCTCAAACTCAACTGAATCCTAACCTGTGCCCTCGATACAATTTTCCAAAACCGGTCATCCCTCCGGTTGCACCCCCAACGGTTCCTCCTTATCTTCAAAGTGTGATTAATGCTGGAAAACAATTCCGTAGTACAATCTATTCACAATCCTCTTCCCGTCGTTCTAGTCATGGATCTCCTCCCTCTGCATCTCCTCCAGTAAGCCTTTGAAAAAATGAAATTTTAAAGTTTTTCTTTCAGATTCCTCAAAATGATCGAAACAATAATAATAACAATAACAATAACCAAAACAACAATAATCCCAACAATGGGATTCCTGCAAATTCTCCGAACCTAAACCGGAATCAAAATCAAAATCAAAACCAGAACCAAAACCAAGGCCCAAGAAACCAACAAAATATGCAAGGACAACGGAATTTCAATCAGGTACCTATAACACACAAAAAATATTTCCATTTACCATTTCTTTCAGAACAACCAATTACAAAACCAAAGAACCCAATTTCGGAACAATCAGGCGATGAGAAACCGGTTCAATTCACAGCAAAGAGCAAATAATTTGCAAAATAATTTCCAACAACGTCCTTTCCAACAAAACCAAAACTTCCAACAACCACAAAGACCATGGCAGGGACAACAGCAATTTCAGCAACCGCGACCACAGTTCCAACAGCCAAGACCATTTCAAAATTTTAATGGGGTTCAGCAACATTGGAACGGTTGAGTGTATTGGAATATAGGGTTTGGAAGATTTGTATTTTCAGGAAGATTCTGGGAACCGGCAGGTAGAGCAATTGGTCAAGCTATCAGCAATCCTATTCAAAATAGTAAGTAAAAAAATAACAAACAAAAAATGTTAAAGGGGGAGTACACTATTCTAACAAATTTTAATTATTTTGTATGGTCCGACTCAGAATTTTGAGATAATGGGAGTGTCAGTTGAGAAAAATATCTGAAAAATTGTTCAGAAAAGATATAGGCTGTCAAAGGTGCTAAAAAGGATCCGATCCGGTGGCTAATTTCTCATATTTTTAATTCAAAATTGGTTTCGGGTAGCAAAAAAATCGAAAAAAACTACGTGAACCTTTTCAGTACAGAAATCAAAAAAATTAGCTGCCCGAAAGGCCTGTATCTGGCTCGTTCGGTAGCCTATATCCTTTTTAGACAAGTTTTCAGGATTTTTCACAACTGAGACTTCTATTATCTCGAAATTCTGATTCGATCCATATTTACGCACTAACATTTCTAGAATAGTTCACTTCCTCTTAAGAATTAAATTATCAGTAATGCTATAACTGAATTTAATTTTGGTTCCCCCTAAATATTTGTTGCCAAAAATGGCTGCCAACATAAACAAACAAAATAACTCATTTCCAGCTGTTGGCAATGGGTGGCAAAATGGCGGTTGGGGTCAAGGAAACGGTCAAGGAAACGGACAAGGAAACGGTGCGGGTGGTGGGAGTCCACAGTTTCCACATGCTCCGGCTCCTGCTCCAGCACCAGCTGTTCCGCAGCCACTTCCGTGGACAGGTGGTAATGGAGGATGGGGTGGAAATGGAGGATTTAATGGAGGATGGGGAGGTGGTGGCTCAGGAGAGAATAATAATAACCATCCGCTGTTGGGCATCTTTGGAGGATTAGGTTTCAAGAGTAAGATTGTGGAATGTGTCAGATGATTTTGAATTTCGAATTATTTAGACCGTCAGAAAAGAGCAAATCCTCCGACAATTATTGGTAAACGATTCACCATCAATTGCATGAACCGTGGTGATTCTGAAGATGATATGCTAGCACTATGCGGTAATAAAATCCAGTAATCTCATTTTTCCATTGCTATTTTCAGGGTCTTGCTGGACATGGAGACAGCTACCAGAAAACTACTTTCCACGAATCATCAATGAGCTCAGCTGCAAACCAGACGACTATTGTCTTTCAGGTGAATTTATTTTAATATAAACTCATTCTGACGTAATTCAACACCTTCAGGCTGGGGAGAATGCGTCCAACAATATCGAAACGTGGACGTT
This sequence comes from Caenorhabditis zanzibari, assembly GCA_963966625.1. Lineage (NCBI taxonomy): Eukaryota > Metazoa > Nematoda > Chromadorea > Rhabditida > Rhabditidae > Caenorhabditis > Caenorhabditis zanzibari. The sequence continues at coordinate 12,083,085 of OZ016473.1, forward strand.
CTGCGGAGAGACAACGGCCGTTGGGTGCCAACGGTGATCACAACCTCCACTTGTTGTGACTGCAGAGTTCGTGCGGGTACAGAAATACATTCACTTGTGATTGGTGATAAGCATTGAGGCACCATCAGTCGGAAGCAGCAGTTATTTCATGCTCACACATGCTCATTTCCGTTTTCCTTTTTTTTCTCCTGTCTGTTATATTTGCCTTTTAATTATCTTGTCGCCACTTTTCCAACCTCTCCGTTTTGTAAGGTAACCCTGTAATAAAACCACCCCCGTTCTATTCATCAATCGTTTCTCTTTTATCTGCCCTGGCAGCAATAAACGTCTCTTTTATGTGCCCCATGTCTTGTTCGATTCTCTTCCATCGATCACTTCGGTTTCTCGGAACAAAAGTGTTTCAGCGAAAGCACTCCGTATAGTCATTATCATTGAAATGGGCCTTTTTTTGGAGCGGCGGTGATAAATTTGATAAAAAACGAAAAACGAGAAGGAAACTTGCTATTTTGTAGTTTCCCGACTTATAAATTCATTTTTCTTCTTCTTCCTCTTTCCTTCTTTCTTTCTTGTCCATGAATCCAAATGAAGCCTCAAAAGGAATATAAATTAAATGAGATTCTTCTTTTTGCGCTCAATGTTTTGTACTTACCCAACCCAGCGGCAGCTGCCAATACGTGAGGAGAGTGTGCAAGTGTGAGCTGCTCCTGGGCTAAGCCGACTTTGTGGCCTTCACGCTTCTTCCTTGTCCAGTTTGTTATTCTCTTCAGTTCTTTTTTTTCCTCCGGCTCTATCATAACCGATTTCAATAGACACCTGACCCCTTTTAACCCTTGTAAAATGTGAGAAAGCAGGCTGCGATGACTGGAATATTAGTTATTTGGCGTCTTTGAATTCTTTAGTAATCTGAGAGTATTCAGTCTCAAAGTTAGTTCAGACATGTCCCGAATGTTTGCCAAGAAGAAATGTTGTTTTGCCAATGAATCAGTCGAGGCTCTTTAAAATGTGTAAATATTCATCAGGAGAGCTACATCAAAAATCAAAAATTATCTTTTAAAAGTTTCTGAACGTATATTTTTTCTTTCTGACATCTCTTTCCTATGATTTTTCAAATGTTTCGTGAAGAAAAGAAGATAAGTTCAGCCTTTGAGAGAAGATAAAAGAGATTAATGACATTTGTTTTTATTCAAGTTCGTCATTTTACTAAGAACGAATTGAATGTTGATGTTAAAAACGACTGGGTTTGGCCGCACCCTTTCTTTTTTTTCCGGGTGATTCGTTGTTGGTTGTTGGACGAATCGTGATTCATACGCATTCCCCTATGGGATTTTATGACGTTTCCCTCAATAAGCTCAACGTCCCCTTTAAACTAGGGCTATAGCAGCAAAAATGGCAATGCGCCCTTTTATTTCCTAGTTTTTTGAAGTTTCCTTACTTAAAAAGAAAAAAAAGTAGGCAGCCTAAAACTCTGTTTAGAAACGGCCAATAGAAACGGCCAATATACTACAACTGCCTGCCACACGGCGGTCGTCACTTGCCTGCCCGCACGTGTGTTTATTTCACTACAGTTTCTCTGCTGTATCTTTTCTCTCTTTCTATTCATTGCAACGAAACTCCGCCGTGACGCTAAACTGCGCGCGGGGTTCTGTTCGAATAGGGCCCCTATTTGCGCGCGCGGATAACTGTCTCGCGTTCTGTATCCAATGCTCATTGTCTTTTCGATTTCTGCCAGTCTCTTATTTATCTCGGTCTCATGTAAGTGAAATCTTGTGTTTGTTTTCTTTCCTATCCTCAGTTCGTTTCTTTTTTCAATTTTCCGTGTTCCAAATTCGTTTTTTCTATTTTTCAGCTACACCAAAATGAGCACTCAGTCCGTGGAAACACCAACCGACTCTAAACAAAAAATCGAAGATGATATCCATGCGGAAACCGAGCACACAATGAGCAAAAGTGCCAAAAAGAGAGCAAAAAAGCAGCAGAAAAAGGCATCGGAAAGTGCAGATCAAGAGAAAAATGTGTTGGATGGGTCAATAGTGGAAGAAAAAGAAAAGAAAGACAAGGACCCAGTCGATGAAAAGGCCGCAGAGAAGAAAAAGGACCCTGTAGACCAACTCGTGCCTATTATCAAGAGATTTGATGTAAATGGAAAACCATTGAGAACGATTGCTGGAAATATTCCAGTGCATCTGGGAGAGATTACTCCACACAATATCTTGGTGAGTGCATTTTTTATTAACAAAAGTCTGATGAAACGTCGAAGATGACTTCTTGATCAAGCCGACCCGGGACAGCGATTTTCTCCCGTATAAACTGAGATTATTAAATCGAAACTTATATGAAAATATAGGTCTTGATGAGATCTACAAAACGACATAGGAAATGGCTAGATTTATTTGATCAATTTTGCTTTGGTTATCGTCCGGACAATGGACCTTTTTCGGGAATCAGCACGAAATTGAGCTAATAAATATTGGCCTTTTGTATATCATTTTTTAGATCACATCGAGACCTACATTTTCATATAAATTTCAATTCGAGAATCTCGATTTATACGTGAGAAACTCGCTGGCCCGCGTCGGCCACCTTCGGCCCGGTTCGCCAAGACTAGCTAAATTTCAACGCTTGAAAAATATTGCTAATATAAATTCTGACAACTCAATTTTGACAATAACCCTGCATTATTATCCATTATTTCAGCAACTCAAGAAACTCAACGAATCAGTCTTCCCAGTTGCCTATACTGATCAATTCTATGTGGAGACCCGTACGTGTGGAGACATGGGCCGTCTAGCCTATTACAACGACGTCGTCGTGGGTGCCGTCTGCTGTCGTATCGACGATATCTCGGATGAGAAGTCGCTCTACCTGATGACCCTTGGAACCCTAGCCGCATATAGACAGTGAGTTTTGATTCAAAATCAAATAAATCCTTATCAATGACGTTGTGATACAAATGTATCAATGACGATTTGGGAGAGGCAGAGAGTGGGGCTGTAAAATTGGTTACACATTGAAATTGAATTTTATAACGACCGGCCATTAAAAATGTTATTTCAGATGCGGCATCGGCACAGTTCTCATCAACTATGCACTCAAATTGTGCAAGAAGTATGACGAGATTAAAACAATGTATTTACACGTACAGGTACTAGAATTTGAAACGAAGACAATGAACAAAACATGTTTTCAGGTAAATAATGAAAATGCTGTGCACTTCTACGAAAAACACGGTTTCACCAACGACGGTATCATTGAAGACTACTACCGTATCAGTCCACGAGATGCCTACTTGCTCATCAAACGTATTCATTACTAGATGTTAATTTTTCTCTATTTTTTTTCAAATTTTCTTCGTCACAACAACTGGCTGAGCCAGTACTGCAAGTTGGATCTCTAGTCATTGCCCCCCTAAAACAATGCTCATTTCGGTGTTCGTTTTCTTTCCCCCACTTTCAAGCATAACCGTGCCTACAATTTCTTTTGAAAACCATGTCTATCTGAATGTGAGATTACGTCCTCTTGCTGCTTCGTTTTTTTTAGAATTTTTCCGTCTTGTTTTTTTTTTGGTAGATTTAATGAATGATGGTCTTTTGAATTTTTCCATTTGTTCTGATGATTGAAAATGGGAAAATGACTAGTTTCACATTTCGAAAGAAGACAATTTTGCTCTTGATTTTCGAAATTGTCCCATAAAATTTTAGAGACGTACCTATATGGCTAACAAGATTATGTAAAAGTGGGAGAGCAGGAATACAAAGTTTTTATGCCCTTATGCGTCGGCAGGAACAAGATAAGAAGTTGCCACGATGTTACGACGCGCCCAACCCATTGCGTTATTTGACGACGGTGTGATAGGCCTTCATTCGGCGTTTTCCTTGATAATGCTCTTAGTGGTGCCACCAGACTGCTCCTTTTTCTGTCGCGCTGATACTATATTGTTTTTGTTTCGTTTCCTGATTATTTTAAATAGGATTATAATTTCAGGCATGCGGACCTGGGTGTTGATTGCGGCGTTAGCCGTAATCTGCCTAGCCGCTGAGCAAGAGCTCAGCCACAAGGATAGAATAAGAGCGGTTCTGAGATCATGGCATCCGACTGCAGAGAAACAATACTTCGAACCAGTCAAACAACAGAAATACCGAGTTCTTGAAGACTCCGACATCTTCGTAAGTCCAGAACTGAGGAATTTGTAAAAAACAGCTGGAATTTCAGTTGGACACCCACAAAATCTCTAAAAGATCCGTTGGGACGCCACATATTCTTGCTGGTATGGCCACAAGAGGATGTAACAAGCCAGGTTACACTGGAGAAACTTGTCAATATCGTGAGTTGTGTCGATTTTAACTAAGGCTCATTTCCTTGTTTCAGCATTGTGTTCCGCTCGCAATACATATATTCCAAACGATCCGTCATCTGATGATGTCTCCATTGACGCTATCAATCTTGCCAATTGCACTGAATCTTACATCATTGTTGTAGACGAGACCATGTGGGATATCAAAATCGAATTGGAAACAGAATCACCACTCAACCCAACTTTCTTCCTTCAAGCTGAAAATGGAAATCTGATCTACCCAGATACCGACAGTCAACGTCCTACCGTATACACTGCTACCTACGTCGGCTTGGAGCCAGGACAATATCTTCTGGGACCAAGAGCTGATACTGGAGAGCAACTTTGTACCATGATGATGACTGCTCGTACTCCAATCAAGCTCAGCGGAGGTTTCACATCCGGAGATCAAGCTGAACGCAATGACTACCCAACTTTGAAGTTTGCTTACTTCGATACCGAATCTGTCGTCGCTCTTCATATTCAAGAACTTCAGTTCCCAGGACAAATTCAAGCTGTTGGATTCACTGGAGCTGAGAACCACATCACCAGATACATCCCAATGGCTACCCGATTCAACTGTACCTATCCATACATTTTGGAAAGATACACTTGCAAGAGGACTAGCGATAACGATAAGGGATACAACTTCCTTCAGGTATTTACATTTTTGAACTGCATATTAACAAATGAAATTTACAGGTTGAAGGAATGAGTAACGCTGGATACAGATTCCGCCGTATTTTGTCATATCAGTGTGTCTGTAAGTTTCGTCACCTAATTTCCTGATAATACCTTATCTCAATTTTTTCAGTGCCACCAGTCACTACTACAACTGTTGCTCCACCAACAACTCCATCAGCTCCACTCACTTCTTGCCAGAATGGAGGACAACTTCTGAAGGATGCAAGCGGATCACCATACTGTTACTGTTTCGGACTCTGGTCTGGAAGAGATTGCTCACAGATGCTCTGCGCCAACGGAGGTATTTAAGTTTATCAGCGAAATTTTATAACTCATTTTTTATGTTAAGGAATTCTACCAACACCCGATAGTGATCGTTGTGTGTGTCCAGAAGGCTTCACAGGATTCCATTGCCAAAACAGTTAGTTATTGACAGAATATTTTCAAAATTACTTATCCTGAATTTCAGTCGTTTGCACCGAACCAACCGGATTTGATTTCAACGCCGAGAACCCAACTCTCACCCTTGTTATCCGCTCAAGAACTCAACTTTCAGCTGTTATTGAGCAAGCTACCCAATCTGTTCAAGACATTGTTGACCTGTTGGCCACTGAACCTGGCTACCTTTCCAATTTCATCGTCGTTCTTTTTGATAATGGAAGTGAGTGTGAAAGCAAACAAAATTATAATCGGTTTATACCTACCATACAATTTCCTTATCGGAAGGTGCTGAAAACACTATTATTTCAGAACTCCTTCTCAACAAAAGATATGACTCTTGGGATAAAGCAATGGTTGATCTCACCAAGGCTATCCACTCCGCCCCAACTGATGGAGGATGTGATGATGTTGTATTCTCAGCTGTGGCGTAAGTTTCAAGAAACCTATGCATTGTACACCTCTAACTTTTTAGTGCTGCTCTCTCACAGTATCCAACCAATAAGTCCCCAATCTACGTGATCTCGGATGCCAATCCAAATGACAGCGCCGAGAAGGAAACTGTGTTCCATCTTGAGTCTTATTGGAGAGCTCCGGTAAATAAAAGTAGTATCATGCGATATACCTTTGCGTTTTACGCTTCAGATCTACTTCATCTACGTGCAACCAGGACCAGCTGATGGATGCAACTCATCTCCAGACAACTCTGCTTACAGAGATATGGTTGATATGGCTGCTCGCACTTCTGGTAACACATTCTACTTCACCAACCAATCCGCCATTTCAACAGTGAGCACAACTAGTTTTGAGCTTTTAACAACTTATATTATTTTCAGTTCTTCTACCAACACATGTTGAACACACTCTTCCGTTCCCAGCTTCTTCTTTCCGGAGACTACTCTCACTGTACCAACCAGAACGTCTACAAGTCTGCTTCTATTGACTTAACTGCTGACTTGGTTGTTGTTGTTGCTACTGGAACCGATCTGAGCCTCTGGGTTACCAGCCCAACCGGTGATAGACCAAGCTTCGACGTTGCATTCACTGACGGAGTGAACTACATCTGGACATATAATAGACATGTTTCTGGACAATGGATGTTCAACATTCTATCCAACTCGCCAAACGCTGCTTGCACTTTCAAGGTCTATCAAAAGAAGTTCAACTTTGGAGGAACAAGCCAATACAGTCCAGATTATGACATTTTCTGGTCCTTCGCTACAACCCTCACTTCTTCTGCCGGAATTCTTCGTCAACCAGTCCTTGGATTTGATGCTTCCCCAGTGTTCCATGTTTCAAACTATCCTGCATTCATTTCTATGGATCGTGTTCACGCTAACCTTCAAATCTATGCTATCCGTGATGGTGTTCAGACCGAGGTGTACGGATCCAGTGGAATGTGGAGAGATGCTTGTGAATTCAACTTCTACTTCCCACCATTCACTTGCCGCGTTCCTAATGAGGTTCTCTATTTCAACTTGTTTGCCCGCGACCAGAATGATATGGCTCTTCAACGTGCAGGAACTATGTATTGTGCTCAAGTTCATCCAACTCCACCACCAGATCACCAATGTCAAAATGGAGGAGTCATGAATCCATCAAACACCACTTGCTTCTGTACTCCAGAATACACTGGAACATACTGCCAGAATATCGCATGCTACAATGGAGGAACTGCCAACGGTGACCATTGTGTCTGCCCACCAGGATATGCTGGAAACAGTTGCGAACTTGCAAGATGTACCGAAACCGGAATCAACCCCGAAATCATTCGTTACGGTGTCGACATGGTCTTCGCTGTGGAAGTCACACAAAACTCTCTTGCCTCACTTGTCATTCTTGATTCCAACTTCCAAGAAATTCTTCGTGATGTCCAAATGCAGAATCGTGGATGGATTCGTAACTTCGTTCTCGTTGGATTCAACTCTACTTGGGGAGGACCAATCGCTGAATCTCCTGCCGGAGACCTTACCGCTATTGTTTCCGCCATGCACAATCTTGCCACCAATATTCCATCTGACACTGGATGTACTGTCAAACTTTGGGATGCATTGAACCATGCTATTTTCGCCAGACAAGTGGCACCAGGATCATTTATTGAAATCTTCCAAACAACACCAGAAGATGACACTGATACCCGACAACTGGGACTCTTCTACGACATGTCTCGTTCTATGGATCTGGTTATCTATGGTTTCTTGGCAGTCAATGCTCGTAATCCTTCTCCCGGATTCGTCTGCAATGCTCAAGTTGAAAACTACTACACTCTTCTCGGAATCGTTAGTGGATCTACTGGAGATACTTACATCATTCAACCAGCTGAAATTTCCAACGCTATTCGACTCATCCCATTGCAATTCTCCAACGGACAAGTCACTTTCAACTATGACACTGACTGCAGACACGACAATGGACTCATCACCTACTTCCCAGTTGATGCGTATACTCAAACAATCCAAATTGACACTTATGGCTTTGGCACATCTATCGCGATTTACACCGGAGATGGAGTTATGGCTGAGGCTCTTGAACTTTTCTATGACGATTTCACTGGTCAAAGCGTCTACGAAGTTAGAAAGGCTTGCGATAATGGATGGGATTCATTCGGACAGTATTGTTTGAAGTTTGTCGTCTCTAACACAGAAATTATGACAATGCCACAGGCGAAGAATTTCTGTGCGAATGCCGGAGGATTCCTTGTTGATGATTTGAGTGAAGATAAGAACAACTTCTTGAAGGCGGCATCTGCGTCCACCCAGTTCTGGATCGGACTCTACAAGGATGGAAACAATCAATTAGTTTGGGATCGCGGACAGGGAGTCAATGCTGACCCTCTAAATCAACCAAAGACTTTCTGGGCTGATAATCAGCCAAGCAATGATCCAGTTGATCAATGTGTCTATTTCGATGGAAGAAGTGGAGATCAAAACAAAGTCTGGGTCACCGACACGTGCTCGACTCCAAGACCATTTGTGTGCCAGAAACACAGATATGACGCTGATCACAGACCGAACGAAATTGGAGACGATGATCTCCCAGCTGGACAATGGTATGCTATGCTCAAATCAAGACCAGCCGATGGACAAACTTCAAACTGTTCCATTAGTGTTCGTGTTCAGTCTAACCTTCAAATTCTTTCTGGTTACACTACCAATATTGGAAGTGACATGCCACAAATTGATCCAATCCAAGATTCATCTGCCAATCGACTCATCACCTATGTTCACTCTGTGGATAACGAGCACCGTACTCCAATTCTCACTGATGCTATTCTCTGGGATGCATACACTGGAAACTTCTACAATGGTTTGAAGTATCAGCCACGATTCGCTTGCCAATACGGATGGGTTTCGCAAGACTTCCCATGCCCGAACGGAGATGATCCAGCCAACGAGTTTGGAGTACTTCACGTCGGAGAAGACGAGTTTGGAAACACATTCCAACGTCTCACCTTTGGGCATTGCTCTCGTGCTGAAATCACTTGCGGAAATGGAGGAATTAGACAGAACGGACAATGCGTCTGTACTGACTACTGGACCGGATCTCGCTGCACCGTGCCAATTTGTGTCAATGGAGGAACCAGAAACCCTGATATGGCAACTTGCAACTGCACAAGTGGATACACAGGACCAAACTGTCAGTTTGAGTTGTGCCAGCCATTGGTTCCACAAGGGTTCAGCAACAACAGAAAATCATTGTTGTTTATTGTTGAGACCACAAGACAGAATGCTGATACTGTTAACCAACTCATTGCCAACCTCAAGAGTATCCTTATCGGAGCCACTCAATTCGCACCACTTTGGTTCACTAACTTCGGACTAGTCACTTTTGATAGTAAGTTTGTGAGTATTGGTAGCACATAATAACTGTTGCATTTAGCCACCGGAAGAACATTCGAAAAGTTTGACTACACCACCATCGATGACGTTATCACCGATCTCACAACTCAAGCCAACGCTATCTCTACTGATGGTGCTTGCAGCATGCCATATCTTGGGTAATACTATATTTTGATAGTGATCCGATCCTGGATATCCGATTTCAGAGTGCTCGCTCATCTCCTTGAACATGACGATGTGATCGTCACGCCGAACAGTGAAATTTTCTTGGTCACTCCAGCAGGACCATCGGATCTCGCAACCTATGTCGAAGCCATGGATAACCTTTTCAACACTCAAGCTCATGTAAAACATTTAGCGTAACATCTCCCACAAATTATTATTAATTTTTCAGTTGCACTACATTGTCTCCAAGAGCGCCAACTGCCTATCCTTCGATGCAGTGAACAATGTTCAAGACATGACTTGGCTCGGATATGGATCCAGTGGAAATATTCTATTCACAGACCCCAGCAATATTGTTACTGTAAGAGTTTAATGACTCTTTCTTCCAAAAAACTAATTTTGCAGCTCCTGAACAATTATCTTCCATCATTGTACGGAGCATCTGTTCTCCAAGATCCAACCGGAGCTTACAACTACACATGCTCTGACGGCTCCCTGCCATGGTTTGTCCCAGTTGACATCAACACAACTTTCATCTACGTCACTACTTCTTCTGAGTTTGGAACGCTTTCTATTAAGGACCCACTTGGATGTAAGTTTCAGAATTAATGGATATTGTTTCAAATATGGTTTTTTTTTCAGTGGCTCACAATGTTGCTCCAGCCTACAGTGTCAATGAACAAAAGTTCTACAAGATTGAAGTTGACAGACTTGGAGGTATCTGGACATTGCAACTTGTCAGCCCACCAGGATTGTGTTTGGCTCACGTCTACTCAACTGGAGGAGCCAAGGTCTACACCAAGTTTGCTCTACCAAATCCAACTGGAGGAAAGGCTGACCCACTTGGAGCTCATGCCGACGGAATGATGGTTCAACCTGTAGCTGGAATGAACAACGTTGCTGTCTTCCACATTGCCGGAGATCCGTACCACAATGGACAACTTCAATATGCCGAGATCTTTGATATCTCAGATAACAGTGTTACTGTAAGTTGTCACAGGCGACAATCAAGATTATTTTTTCAATTCATTTCAGAACATTCTGCGATCAGAGCTCTACAGACGCGCCGAATGCTCATTCGAGTACTATTCCGATCTGTTTACATGCAATGGAGATATGGTTGTGGTATTTGTTCATGGAGTTGATGAGGCCAATCAGAAGTTCAGAAGACAAGAAGTTGTTGTATGCAACGGTAGGAAGAGCCAATAAAGCACAATCTTATTCCATAGTTTCAGGTCGTGCACCACCAACAATGCAGCCACCAGTAACACAGATGACCCAAGGACCTGTTACCCAACTCACGCAAGGGCCTATAACCCAACCGACTCAAAATCCGGGAGTTACCACGGTAAATCAGAAAACCATTACTGAAAGTTTATCATAATTGCTTTCAGACTCAAACCCCGCAAACTGCTCTTCAATTTGACATCGTCTTCTTGATCGATGGTTCTCAAACCGCACAATCTGCATTTGATTCGGTAAAAAACAACACACTCAATACATAATTCGAAAGTTTAATTCCAGTTCACCAAATTCATTCAAACATTCATGGTCTCGTTCAACGTTGGCATTTCCGGTGCTCGTGTTGGATTGATCGTTGTCGCTGCCGATATTGATGATCAAGCGCCACCAGCCGCTCAGCTTAATACTATCACCTCCCAAGCCAGTTTGAATAACAACTTGGGATCCCTCAAGGACAACTGGGCCGATTTCGATCACGCCGGACAAGTGCTCACCTACAACCTAGGAGTTGTATCTTCAGACGATTTCATGTCCCCTAGCAATGGATATCGTAGTGGCATCAGCAATCATGTTCTTGTCTACCTCACCACCTCAACTTCGTGAGTCATAAGAATTATTTCATATCATTTACCCTAACTGAACTTCAGATTCACCGACGCCGACCCAACTCCATCAGCTCAGACTATCATTGCTCAAAAGAAATATGGAATCATCACTATTGGATATGGAGCTGGAGTGGATAACGCAAAGTTGCAGACCATTTCAGGTGGAGCTGCTTGCTCTTTCACTGCTAACGATTTCGCTGGATTGAATAACCAGATCAAGACCATTCAACAGCTTATCATCAACGCAAAGTAAGTTTTGACGGGGTGTGATATTATTAATTTTTTGTATAATTTCAGCACTAATGGAGGAGTGTACTGCACGAACTAAATGGATTATCTACTTTGTTACTTTATAATATTTTAATTGAATAAACATTTTCATTGAAAAACTGCATCAAAAAACACTATAGTAATATACATGCCACATAATTTTTATTACAGCACAACGAAATAAAATTTGACACGGTTTGATAGTAGAAAACGGCAATGCACTTTTTGCTTGACTCAAATAGGCATGGTCGATGAGAACTTTCATATTCTGTGTGCTGCCACGGAGATAAGACTTTGCCACGGCACTAATGACGTGCTGGGCACACCTCTTGATTGATGACTTTGAAATGGGTTTAAATCAGTCTCAATGATAATTTCATTAGGTGTGCCATTTACCGATGCGACTCCTTCTTATTAATTTACAGTTTTTGTTTCAATATGGAAATTCCAATTTTTATTTCAGAATGCGAACCTGGGTGCTGGTTGCGGCGTTTGCCGTGATCTGCCTAGCAGAGCAGGATCTTAGTCACACGGATAGGATTCGAGCAGTGTTGAAATCATGGGATATGAAAGATGAAGTGACATTTTTCGAGCCTGTTAGAGAGCAAAAGTATAGAGTTGATGAATCGGATCTAGTTGTAAGTTGAACAAAATAATTGTCAAATAATTGAATAATTTTTTAGCTTGAGACCCATCACATTTCGAAAAGATCAATTGCTCAACCGAATATTCTTGCCGGTATGGCCACGAGAGGATGTAACAAGCCAGGATACACAGGAGATACTTGTCAATATCGTAAGCTTGAGAAAGTCTATCAAATCTGAATGTTTTATTTCTAGCATTGTGCTCGGCTCGCAATCCAACAGTGCCAAATAACCAAGCATCCGATGACATCTCAATTGATGCTACAAATCTCGCTAACTGTAGTGACACTTACGTCATCGTTGTGGATGAATCTATGTGGAATATCAAAATCGAGTTGGAAACAGATTCACCATTGAATCCAACGTTCTTCCTTCAAGCTGAAAATGGAAATCTTATCTACCCAGATTCCGATAGCCAACGTCCAACTTCCTATGTTGCCAAGTACGAGATGCTCGCTCCAGGACAATATCTTCTTGGGCCAAGAGCCGACACTGGGGATGAATACTGTACAATGATGATGACTGCTCGCACTAACATTCAAGTCACTGGAGGTTTCACTTCTGGAGATCAAGCTGAACGCAGTGATTATCCAACTTTGAAGTACACCTATTTTGATACTGAATCTGTTGTTGCTCTTCATGCTCAAGGACTTGACTTCCCGGGTCAAATCCAAGGAATCGGTTTCACCGGTGCCGAGAATCACATCTCCAGATACATTCCAATTGGAACAAGATACAACTGTACCTACCCATACATTTTGGAAAGATACACTTGTAGAAAGACAAGCGGAAATGATCAGGGTCACAACTTCTTGCAGGTATAATTTTTCAGAGCACATCTTCACACAGATTATTTTTAGGTTGAAGGAATGAGCAACGCTGGATTCAGATTCCGTCGTATTGTACCATACCAGTGTGTCTGTAAGAAACTTTTTCAGGTCTTTCTGGCATAAAATAATGTTTCCAGTGCCACCAGTTGCCACCACAACCGCGCCAGCTCCAACTACAACTGCAGCTCCACTTGTCGCCTGTAAAAACGGAGGACAACTTCTCAAGGATGCTAGCGGATCTCCATACTGTTACTGTTTCGGACTCTTTACTGGATCTGACTGCTCCCAGATGCTCTGTGCTAACGGAGGTACAAACTCATCTTTGTGCTTTTTTTGAGCTTCGTTTAATTCCAGGTTTCTTGCCAACTCCAACCAGTGACCGTTGTCAATGTCCGGAAGGCTTCACTGGGTTCCACTGTCAAAACAGTGAGAAATTTTATGAATTGAGCCAAGCTATTATAATTTTTTAGTTGTCTGCACGGACACGACAGGAGGATTCGACTTCGATGCCGAGAATCCGACTCTCACTCTTGTCATCCGTTCCAGATCCGAGTTGTCCACTGTCATCCAACAGGCAACCGAGTCCGTCCAGAGCATGGTCGACTTGCTGTCCTCGGAGCCTGGCTATCTCACAAACTTCATCGTGGTCTTGTTTGATAACGGCAGTGAGTGATTTGTCATAATCACTTATAACTGGGTTACACCCAATTTTCTGAATTTGCTTATCAGTGATGTGTACACAGTTAAGAGGATTACATATATTACAGAGCTTCTGGTCAACAAAAGATATCCATCATGGGATCTTGCTATGGTTGATCTTCTCAAGGCAATGAATTCCGCGCCATCGGATGGAGGATGTGATGATGTTGTCTTCTCTGCTATTGCGTGAGCCGGCAATGTGTAGAATGAAAGCATTAGGTTTATTTTTTTCAGAGCTGCTCTTTCACAATACCCAACCAATAAGTCCCCAATCTACGTGATCTCTGATGCCACTCCAAATGACAGCGCCGAAAAGGAAACTGTGTTCCATCTTGAGTCGTATTGGAGAGCCCCGGTATTAATAACAACATAATTATGTTTTCATCAAACATTTCAGATCTATTACATTTACGTTCAACCTACTACTACTGAAAACTGTAACACATCTCCAGACAGCAGTGGATACAGAGATATGGTCGATATGGCTGCAAGAACTGGTGGAAACACATTCTACTTCAGCGATAGAAGAACCATTTCCACTGTAAGAAAAACTAGACCATATAGATGACATGTCATTTGTTTCAGTTCTTCTACCAACACATGTTGAACACCCTCTTCCGTTCTCAACTCATTCTTTCTGGAGATTACTCTCATTGTGTCAACCAGAATGTGTACAAATCGGCTTCAATCGACCTGTCCGCCGATTTGGTTGTTGTTGTTGCAACAGGAACTAATTTGACTCTCGAAGTCACTAACCCAACTTCCCAAAGACCAGAGTTTGACATTGCTTTCAATGACGGAGTCAACTACATCTGGACTTACAACAAACATGTCACTGGACAATGGTTCTTCAACATTGATTCCAGTTCACCAAACTCCGCCTGTACTTTCAAGGTCTACCAAAAGAAATTCAACTTTGGAGGAGTCAGTCAGTACAACCCAGATTATGACATTTTCTGGTCCTTCGCTACAACCCTCACTTCTTCTGCCGGAATTCTTCGTCAACCAGTCCTTGGATTCGATTCTTCCCCAGTGTTCCATGTTTCAAACTACCCAGAATTCGTTTCCATGGATCGTGTTCACGCTAACCTTCAAATCTATGCTATCCGTGATGGTGTTCAAACCGAAGTCTACGGATCAAGTGGAATGTGGAGAGATGCATGTGAATTCAACTTCTACTTCCCACCATTCACTTGCCGTGTTCCTAATGAGGTTCTCTATTTCAACTTCTTTGCTCGTGACAGTAATGACATGGCTCTTCAACGTGCTGGAACTATGTACTGTGCCCAAGTTCATCCAGCTCCACCACCAGATCATCAATGTCAAAATGGAGGAGTAATGAATCCAGCTAACACCACTTGCTTCTGTACCCCAGAATTCACTGGAACCTACTGTCAAAACGTTGCCTGTTACAACGGAGGAACACCTGCTGGAGACCATTGTGTGTGCACACCAGGATATGCCGGAACCAGTTGCGAGTTGGCTAAATGTCTTGAGACTGGACCAAATCCAGAATTCATTCGCTATGGAGTCGACATGATCTTCGCTGTTGAAATCACTCAACAGTCTCTTGCTTCCGTCGTCATGCTCGATTCCAACTTCCAAGAAATTCTCCGTGATGTTCTTATGCAAGACCGCGGATGGATTCGTAACTTTGTTCTCGTTGGATACAACTCCACTTGGGGAGGACCAATCGCCGAGTCACCTGCCAACGATCTCTCTGCCATCACTGCTGCTCTTCATAACCTCGCTACTAACATTCCATCTGACACCGGATGCAAAGTCAAACTTTGGGATGCCCTCAATCATGCTATTTTTGCCAGAGAAGTTGCACCGGGATCATTCATTGAAATCTTCCAAACCACACCGGAAGACGATCTCGATCAACGCTCTCTTGGTATCTTCTACAGTATGTCTCGCTCCATGGATCTCAGTATCTACGGTTTCTTGAGTGCCAGACCGCAAGCCCTACCATCTGGATTCGTCTGCAATGCTAATCTCACCGATTACTACGTTCTTTTCGGAATCGTCACCGGATCTACTGGAAACACTTACGTTCTTCAAGCACCAGAAATTTCGAATGCTGTCAGACTTATTCCATTGCAATTCTCCAACGGACTTGTCACTTGGAATGAGTTGGATGATTGTAGACATGACAGTGGAATGACCACATTCTTCCCAGTTGATTCTTACACTCAAACTATTCAACTCACCGTATTCGGTTACGGAACAACAATTCAAGTCTATGATGGAAATGGTGTTTTGGCTGAAGCTCTTGAACTATTCCAAGATACCTTCACCGGTCAAAGTGTCTATGAAGTTAGAAAGAACTGTGATGCTGGATGGGAACCATTCGGACAATACTGTATCAAATTCATGTCTAAGACTGAAGACATTCTTTCAATGCCTCAAGCTAGAAACTTCTGTGCCACTGCTGGAGGTTATTTGGCTGATGATCTTGGAGATGACAAGAACAACTTCCTCTTCAACGCGGCTGCCAGTACCCAATTCTGGATCGGACTTTTCAAGAACAATGACAACCAGTTCTACTGGGACCGTGGACAAGGAATCAACCCAGATAAGCTCAATCAACCAAACACGTACTGGGCTGATGGTGAACCAAGCAATAATGCTGCCAACCAATGTGTGTACTTCGATGGAAGATCTGGATCCGCTCAAAAGAGTTGGACCACTGACTCGTGTGCCACACCAAGACCATTCATCTGCCAGAAGCATAGATACGACATGGATCATAGACCGAACACAATTGGAGATGCTGATCTTCCTGCCGGTAGCTGGTTTGTCAATATCAAGAGTGCCCCATCTGGCCCAACTATTCCAAATTACTGTTCTTTGGGTGTCCGTGTTCAGTCAAGCTTGCAAATTGTTACTGGTTATACCACAAGCATTAGTGACGACAATCCACAAATTGATCCAATCCAAGACTCTTCTGCTAACAGACTTATCACTTACATCCATTCTACTGACAACGAGAACCGTGTCCCAATTCTCACCGATGCTATTCTCTGGGATGCTGGAAATGGAACATTCTACAATGGATTGAAATATCAAGGAAGATTCAATTGCGAGTACGGATGGGTTTCTCAGAACTTCCCATGTCCAAACAGTGACAATGTTAACAATGAATTCGGAGTTCTTCATATCGGAGAAGACGAGTTTGGAAATGCCTTCCAACGTATGACTTGGGGACACTGCTCGCCAGCTCAAATTACTTGTGGAAACGGAGGAATTAGACAGAACGGACAATGTGTCTGCACTGATTACTGGACTGGATCTCAATGTACAGTTCCAATTTGTGTCAACGGTGGAACCAGAAACGAAGACGAGAGATCTTGCAGCTGTCCAATTGGATACGCTGGATTGAACTGTCAATACGGTAACTATTAGGCCTAAATTATATCGATATCAAAGCACATTTCATTGCAGAGGTCTGCCGACCAAATGTCCAAGATATGTTCAGTAACGATAGAAAGACATTGTTGATGGTTGTCGAAACCACCAGACAGAACTCTGCTACTGTTAACCAACTTATTGCAAACCTCAAGAGTATTGTAACTGGAGCCACTCAATTTGCTCCACTCTGGTTCGCCAATTACGGACTTGTCACATTCGATAGTAAGTTTCAAGGATGGGTAATCAAAACAACAAATAATTTCAGCCACCGGAAGAACATTCGAGAAGTTCAACTACACTACCATCGATGATCTTATTACTGACCTCACGGCTCAATCCAATGTAATCTCTACTGATGGTGCTTGCAGCATGCCATATCTTGGGTAATACATCACTTTGATTCTGACCAAGCTTGGATTTCCATTTTCAGAGTGCTCGCTCATATTCTCGAACATGATTCAAGTATCGCAATGCCAAACAGTGAGATCTTCTTGGTTTCTGCTGCTGGTCCAAGTGATATGAACAGATATGGAGAGGCTATGGACACTTTGTTCAACACGGATGCTCATGTAAGAAACTGATTTCGTAGTTATATTAATTGAATCAAGTATTTCAGTTGCACTACATCCTTTCCAAGAGCGCCAACTGCCCAACTTTCGATGCTGTGAACAATGTTCAAGACATGACTTGGCTCGGATATGGATCCAGTGGAAACATTCTCTTCACCGACTCTAGCAACCTTGTCACTGTAAGAATCATTTGTGATAGCCCAATAAGTCAAATAATTACAGCTTTTCAACAACTATCTTCCATCGTTGTACGGAGCATCTGTTCTCCAAGATCCAACTGGAGCTAATAACTACACTTGCTCGGACGGCTCTCTTCCATGGTTTGTCCCAGTTGATGCCAACTCTACTTTCATCTACGTCACTACTTCTGCTGAATTCGGATCCCTTTCCATCAAGGACCCACTTGGATGTGAGTGACCACAATTTGAAAATGTTACTGGAACTGCTTTTTACAGTGACCCACAACACCGCTCCAGCCTACAGTGTTGGAGATCAAAAGATGTATAAGATTGAGGTTGATAATATGGGAGGTATCTGGACATTGCAACTTGTCAACCCACCAGGCTTGTGTTTGGCCCATGTTTGGTCCACTGGAGGAGCTAAAGTCTTCACCAAGTTCTCGATGCCAATGCCAGTCGGAAAGAACTACGACCCAACTGGAGCTCACCAAGATGGTCGATTCTTCAACCCAGTTGCTGGTGTTCCAAATGTTGGAGTTTTCCATTTGTATGGAAATGACTATAACAATGGACAACTTCAATATGTCGAGATCTTTGATATTGATTCAAATGGCGGTGCTACGAACATTCTCCGATCCGAGCTCTACAGAAGAGAAAGATGTTCCTACGAGTACTATTCTGACTTGTTCACTTGTAATGGTGACATGGTCATTATCTTCGTTCATGGAATGGATGAATCAAGCCAGAAGTTCAGAAGACAACAAGTTTTGGTTTGCAATGGACGTAACCCAACTACTGGACAACCAGTGACTGGAACAATTGGTCCAGTTACACAAGGACCAAACACTCCGCCCGTTACTCAGGGTCCAAACACTCCGCAAACTCAGCCACCTGCGACTACTACCCAACCAGTAAACACTCAACCTCCAGTAACTAGCCCCTCACCATCTCCTGTAGCAACTGGACAGCAATTCGATATTGTTTTCATGATTGATGGCTCACAATCAGCTCAATCTAGTTTTGATACTTTCACCAAATTCATCTCAACTTTGATGATCAACTTTGACGTCGGAATGAGTGGAGCTCGCGTTGGACTGGTTGTTGTTGCTCCAGACTTTGATGACCAAGCACCACCAGCTGCTAATCTCAATTCTATCACTTCCCAAGCCATTTTGAATTCCAAT
Organism: Caenorhabditis zanzibari; assembly: GCA_963966625.1. NCBI lineage: Eukaryota > Metazoa > Nematoda > Chromadorea > Rhabditida > Rhabditidae > Caenorhabditis > Caenorhabditis zanzibari. The sequence continues at coordinate 12,102,177 of OZ016473.1, forward strand.
TTGGGATCCCTGAAGGACAACTATGCCGATTTCGACCATGCCGGACAAGTTCTTCTTTACAACCTTCAAGTTGTATCTTCAGCCGATTACATGAAACCAACAGCCGGATACCGTCCTAACATTAACAACCATCTCATTGTTTACATCACTACTACCACTGCGTTAGTATTTATCATAAAATAACATGGTAGATTAATAGTTTCAGATTCGATGCTGACCCAACCGCAACTGCTCAATCTATCATCGCTCAAAAGCAATACGGAATCATCACTATTGGATATGGAGCTGGAGTGGATAACGGAAAATTGCAGCCGATTTCCGGTGGAAGTGCTTGCTCTTTCACTGCTAATGATGTCGCCTCATTGAACAACCAAATCAAGCCAATTCAACAACTCATCAAGAACGCTGAGTAAGATATAACCCTCTAAGCAAACAATTTTACTATATTTTTTCAGCACCAACGGAGGAGTGTACTGCAAGGGCAATTAAAAGTCGTGATTTGGTTGAATTGATTTAATAAATGCTATTCGTTTCTTCAGCCATTGTTATTGATTCACTTTGAAATAGACAATTTTGAAATCAAACTCATTTCACTTCCAAAATTGCAAAGCAATTTATCATCAAAACGCTTATCAGCGGAAGTAAAATCTGCTTATTATGCCAGTCTCAGTTAATGTTAGTCCTGGCTGAAATTTCCTGATTTTTGTCTGCGATATCTCGGCGCGAAAATGCTACCGTAATATATTAAAATTTAAAGGAACATAGCCTGATTTTTGATCAAGTTTTTAATTTGTCATGTTTTTCGAACGATTTTCAAAGTGAAATGTAATTTTCGGAGCAAAAAACCACATTTCGCTTCGTAATTAGTTGAAAATAGTTAGAAAACAGGACAAATTGAGAAATTGACCTGAAATTCCGGATATGTTCCTTTAAATTTTAATATATTTTTGTAGAATTTTCGTGCCGAGATATCACAGCCAAAAAAAATCAGGAAAATTCAGCCAGGACTGACATTGACTCAGACTGGCATAATAACTGATTTTGAAACTTTTCATCGTAAAAATTTGCAAATCAACGCAAATATGTAATTTTCCTTGTCATGATGACAAAAAACTGAGATTATGTGTTGCTTATGTTACAGAAATATTTCATTTCAACATAGTTCTAGTTCCGGTGCAATTGGTCTTGGAGGTTTTAAAATTTTCTGCCAACGACATGATAAGATGCTTCCCAGAATAAAAGGTGTACAGAAAATCAGAGAGATAACACTCATATTTGGTTTCATACATAAACTTTTTCTCTATACTCATTGACATTTTTATAGTTCGAAATGAGGGTTCTTGCTCTGTTCGCGGCGATAGTTGCATGCAGTATGGCTGCTGAAAAAGATCTGGTATTTGACGTAGTTTTCTTGATTGATGGATCCGCGTCGGCACAACCAACATTTGATAACGTGAGTACATTTTATGCTGCCTTGCCTTCTAAGAACTTTTCAGTTCACTCATTTCATCCAAGATCTTATGGTCTCGTTTAACGTGGGAATTAACGGAGCTCGTGTTGGACTGGTTGTTGTTGCTCCAGATATTGATGATCAAGCACCACCAGCTGCTCAGCTCAATTTTATCACTTCCCAAGCCAGTTTGAATGCCTATTTGGTATCCCTCAAGGACAACTGGGCCGATTTCGATCACGCAGGACAACTTCTATCTTATAATCTCAAAGTTGTAACTTCAGCCGATTTCATGAGCCCATCGAACGGATACAGAAGTAACATTCACAACCATCTACTGATCTACATCACTGCGACTACCTCGTTTGTGAAAACGTGCTTTGCTAAGAGTTTCATTTCCCCGTGTTTCAGGTTCAATGAAGATCCAATTCCACTTGCGCAAAGCATCATTAGAAACAAACAATATGGTATCATCACTGTTGGAGTTGGAAACGGTCTTGATCATAAGAAACTGAACTCGATTTCTGGAGGAAGCGCGTGCACATTCATGGCAAAAAATGCTGAGGAGCTTCATTCGAAAATCAAACCAATTCAACGTCACGTTATGCGCGCAGAGTAAGTATTTCAGGAATTTAAAGATAAAATGAAACATTTTGTTTTCAGCGCTAACAATGGCAGCTATTGCAACAAGGATTGAATCAGTGGATTGATTTTCTGTGATTGTTTTTACTTGAATAAATTTGATAAGCATCGCAGTCACAGAAAAATGTACACAACTTTGAATTTTTTTAAAGTTCTTGAAGTTGGCATGGAAATCTTTTTTTTTCAGTATTTGTGATACTATGGACCATATTGAAACACTTTTTATTCTAGTAATGCTCTGTGAAAAGTTATCAACATAGTTAAAGTTAAATTTGAATTCCTTCCCTATCAAATTTCACCGATTGAAAGTTCAAAGGTGTTGGTAGAAGCATCAAATGTCACTTTACAAGTCTCTTGGGTGAACTGGCGGGTGCGAGAAATCAGAATACATTGCGTATCCTTTCTCTACTTTCCTCGTGCCGCCACCATCGAATTCGAGTTGCTTCGTCGCGCATCGCGGACCGTATTTGCTCTGAACACACACAACAAATACACAGAACTGCTCGAATGACCAGGCTATGGGCTCTCTGCTGATCTGCACCCTCTGCGAACTGTTCCTAGTGGAAAAGTCGCGCGCACGGCGCGGCAGTATGGCCGAAGCCACACCATGCGGCCCCGAGAAATTCCAACTGACAGCTTTTGTCTTAGTCGTCGTCGTTGTCCTGCCAAGATACACAATGCCTTACCAACGCACTCTCGTTTTTTCCTAAGCTTCTTCCTGGCAGCCCTTTTTTTTCTTGTCTCGTATGCGCATTGTCTTGCCTGAGCTTCCTTGAAGTCCCACTCGACAAACCACTTTTGTCGCGTTCCATTCGATCCGATGACATAAGAAAGGGTACGGTTTTTTGACGTCATGCGTGAAATGTTTTTGTTTTTTTTTACCTTTAACATCCTTTTTTTCATTTTCCATGGAATATTTTCTCTAGTAAATTCGAAATATTGTTATTAACATGGTTGTCACTATTATTTTTCTTGTCAATCGCACTTTTATGTAAGCACATGCCCTCCAAAAACTCGCTGATAACGCTTAGTACACCTTGTCTTATGTTGCGACTGTAAAATTGTATATTTGTCAAATATCGCTTTAATAAGGAACTTTTAAATGTTTTTGTTTATTAGCGATCTTTTTTGATCATCGGTCGATAACTCGATCTGCTGAGTTATTTGATCTACCACCCACAAGTTGAGCCACACAAATTCATTTACTTTTGAAATAGTATTGATTACAAAACTCAACATTCATTAAAAATTAAACATACTCTTTGGAAACGATTTTTAAAAATTTCAATTTTGATTCGATTTTTAAAGTTACCCCCAAAAACTTTTCCTTCAGATAGAAGAAAAAGATTAATGTAAGAATTAATTTACTAATTATTTTACTTATTTAATTTTTTTCTTTATATTTATTTACTAAGTTTATAAACTCTTCAATTTGAACTTTTACTATTCTACCCTCTTTCGTACTGTTTCTGGTTAGATACAGAACTTCAATTTTGACATCAAACACTAAGAATAATGGTATGCAAAGTCGGGAATTGAATTTTAATTAAACTTTGCATTCCTATATTGTATACCGCACCTTTTCATTCATAAGTGTATTCTCCCCTCTCAGGTCATGATCGAACCCTTCTTTTAATTTCAATTTCTTTCTCTCTCCAGCATTTCTTGTCCCGCATAGTCAGTCTTTTGCTCTTTTATCCGATATCAAAATATGTGTGTGAGTGTGGCGGTGTCGTGTGCCTTCTGTGTGCCCGGAACATGAGGACAGATTTCGGAATTTTGTTGACCGATCAAAGCTGTCATTGCCCGGGGCGGTAGTCACCAGCCTAATTTTTCTTATTATCCTTGTTTGCCTTTATTTCAGGTCTTGTCGGTTTTGTTTGGAACTCTCTCTCTCCTCCTCCCTTCTCATCCTTCCTTCACCTCCCGACTTTTTATTTACTTTTAGAACTGTTTTGTTTGGACATTTCGAAAGGCTTACTTTGCCACTCGTTACTTAACTTTCGGTGGGAACGTTCAAAAAGTTATAGTTGAAATTAAATTTCACTGAATCCCAGGGAATGGAAATTTTCGGAATTTCGGAATATCGGAATTTTCGAGTTTCCAATAGTCGGAATTTCGGAATTTTCGGAATATGGAAATTGTTAATTTTTTCAGTAGTTTCTGTTAAAAATGGACTTTTTCGGTAAAATCCTTCTGAAAGTAAAAAATATTTCGGTAAGTTGACTGTTTCGAAATGCTAAAACCACTTGAACATGCATATTTTACATACCATAAAAAATATAGAATATTCCGAGCGGAATTTCATTCCGAAAATAGCCTAAATTTTCGAAATTCCGAATTCCGATCCACAAACCCCTGTTGAATCCCTTGAAATTATAAACTTTAAAAATTGTTTGAGGATAAATAATTCTTGATCATATAAATATCTAATGATATAAATACATTAGATAAATGTGTAATATTCATTCATAAATCATCCTCTCATCAGCCACTTAGCCAATAAACTTGAGTCCCCACTACGCTTTTTCACTAAGAAAGTATTTCAGCGATGTAACATTTCTTACTCTTCATATAGTGATCGTTTAGCTCAGTTCCAAATGAAATCCATATTCCATCGTCGCATTATCCTCATCCTTCGCACCTACCATAAAATCACCATCAATAAATACCACTTCCCTTCACTTTTGACCACAGTCCAACGCACAAAATCTCAGCGACACCCATATATGTTAAGTGTAAAAGGTCCTCGCACCGAGTGCTTCCTGCATGCCAATTTGTCCCTGTGGAACAGAATAACTAAACTTATTCCTGCCAATCTCAGTCCGATGGCGTTTGCGACGCGCCTAGATGCCCTCCCCTTGCCCGCACTCCTCCCCCCCACTTGACCACCTGGACTATAGCTGGTCCAACAGGTCATTTAATCTTATTTGCTCAGTTTCATCCCCTTTTTCTTGTGCCATTTATTTTTGTATACCCTGTGAAGCCAATAAATATATTATTATAATGTCAACACCCACTTCTCAAGTTTTCTTCCAATATATTTTTATAGGTGCATGTTATCAAAACGGACCTATTCGAAAGTTCGTCATTTCCCTCTCTCTCTAATCACAATCCAGTTTTGTTACACAGTACCTGGTGTCCAGTGTTAGTGCCCTCTCTTTAATAGAGCTGCCCTATCAGGACATAATCACAGATAGACAGGGCTAAAATCTGCTGATCATGATTAGTGTCTCGCTAGTGACTACAAGTGGTCAGACACGCGAGTGGGGGGAGTGGACGGGGATACCAGTTAGAACTAAAGCGCTCTCCACCACGCCGTCAGATACTCCTCACGAAGGTCATTTCCCTATCTTCTCCACTAAATAACAACAATGAGAGAGGAGGCGATCCGTCTTTTCTCATCCCGAACCTAAACCCCTTCTTTTTTCTCTTCACACCGGGGGCACTCCTCCTTACCTTCCCGCACATCCCTTTTGCCTCCCACACTCATCTCGCGCACATCCTCGACCCTTTTGTCCCCATTTTATTGATTTTTGCCTGTGATGTGTTGCATTTCATTTGTATAATGAATTGGGATGAGTTGTCATTCCATCCTCCTCTTTTGTTTATGAATGTCCAGTATACAAAAAAATATTGAGCGATGTGAAAACTTTTTGGAGATTGTTTCCGCTTTTTGGTTGTCTGTTCGGGGATTCCTATATTTTTCAAAAAATAGTTTTTGAATATGAATTTAGTCCAGTCTGCACCGAAACCAATTTTTTTGATTGAATGCAACATTATTTTATATTCATAGTGTTATTCTTCGCTTTCAAAATTAAAATCTTTGTTCAAGATTTTTTGAAAAGTTTCGAGCATTCCTGCTCCGAAAATGAATTCTCATTTCATAGCTAAGTTTTTATGTTTCCATGAACACGAGGAAGAAGAAAAACGAGAAAGAAACAACAAAAAAATCTTAGTTGCTTCTTCCCCCTAATTGTGTTGTGTTGTCAGTTTCATTTTGTCTCATTATCATTATCACCACTTTTCCACCATATTATCGCTAATCTCATTGTCGCTAGACTAATTTCCGTCACGAAAACACCCATTCTGAATTTTTTGTCCCGACCACTAACAGTTTCCAATTTCCGAATTAATCGAGACGCAGTAAACAAAAACCAAGAGAACGGCATCTATTAGCCCAAGAGTCTGGGGACAATCCGAACGGGGCCGAAAATTGTATGTAGTATCTAGCGGAATGGTGACCTTGTGAATGAATTTCTACATTGCATCAACCTCATTCCATTGCCTTTTTTTCTTTTCCAATCAATCTTTTTTGCCCCCTACTCTACTCATTTCGACTAATTTTACATAGACATATTGTTTTCACCACTGCCACTTTTTTAACGAAATCAATGGTTTTTTGCGGTCAGACCTCTTGTTTTTCTCTAGTTTTCTCTCTGTACTTTATAGGATACGTTTACCTCGTTTTCTCGTTTTCCATCACTTTCAATTCTTCCATCATGGGAAAGGTGACGCCTTGAACACAAAAAAAGATGACGTTCGTTTTCTTCTGTGCACTTTTCTCGGGAAGAAAAGAAACATAATAAGTGTGTTGTGGAAGAAATGAAAAATTTTTCGCATTTTCTTCACATGCTACCTATCTGTTTCTTTTTTTTTGGTATTGCAACAGTTAGTCATAGAGAAAACTAGGTCAGTCTCGGTTTACTTCGGTCTAGGTGAATTAGCGTCTCATCGAAATAGGTTTTTTCGTTACGTTGGACTTACATTTACTTTTTCAAAGTTTTAAACCAGTATCTCTTCATTTTCATATTTTCAGCTTTTGACAGCTAAAAATAATGTCTATTTAAGTCCTGGTTCCCTTTAAGCACTTCGTAAACGAATTGAAATTTATAGTTTCTGGAAAGTTTTCTAATCTTTCGAAATTTCAGTTTTGTTTCTTTCCATGTAGATTTCCAGCTTTTGATAACTGAAAAAAAATTTGTATTTAAATTCATTTTCCTTTCCTTAAATTGAAATTTATAGTTTCTGAAAGATTCTTTGATTTTTTAGAAATTTCAATTTTCAAACAGCGCCACACCTTTATCCACGTTCTGCTTTCAAAACCGTATTTCATTTTCGTTAGCCATTTTTCTTTTTTCCTCCCGTAATATTTCACCTATCCGTTTTCCGCAAATTTTTTCATCTTGTTCTTTCCACGAAATCAACTTTTCCGTTAACCTTAATCCGAATTCTGTTCATGTTTTAACCGTTTTTTTCCCAACTTTTTTTACCCGCCGACCGGTACCGTTGTATTCAATTTCAACCTCTCATTTCCATATTCGTCTACCATTGTCATCACTTTCCATTTGTCATCTTTCCATTTTCTCCATGTTTCCGTTTTCCATCATCGAAACTTTTCCAGAAACTTATGGAATGTTTTTGATTCTGAATCTCTTATCCTATTAACACCTAACAGAAATGCCAAAAGCAGCTGATTTATTATCCATTATTGGCCGTATTCTTCTTATTTTTCAATGCTAACATATTACATGAGATCGCTCGCATAATTGGCAATAAAACAGTGTCTGGATTTGATCATCACCCAATGACGAACTTTTGAACGAATGATTTATATTTACGGGCCCGTCTAAAAACTGCTTTCCATAATAAAGGAAGAAAAAAAGACACAATTGCCTAGGAGTGAGAGAATGGCAATACATAATGTAGAAGTGACTTTCGTTTTGATTCACAAAAATAAATCTTGCCAATGTGGGCAAGATTTTTCTTCTTCCGCATCCATTCACAGTGTACACAGATAATGCAGTCAGATATAGACCACGATTTGGCAGATTCGAAGTCTTCAGTTATCCATAGTTTGGTAGCTTCAAACGCTTTTATTTCTCTTGATTTTATTTCTTTATTTCTTCTTGGCTCATCATCCCAAAACTCTCAATACGAATCTCAGACTTTTAATACTTTAATTTTTCAGGACATGACGGGTTGAACATTCGACAACATCAAGAATAGAAGAGCCCATCGTCACAGAAGAACTCAGACCCAACCTAAATGGCTTCGCGTTACTGGGGTGACGAGAGACACCCGGACGCTATCTATGCTGTATATTTACGCAAGGTTCGATATGTGCCGCCGCAAGGATACGAAGGTGTTCCGGTATGTACATTTCCTCTTCCTATTCAGGAAAAATACCAACACACACAAAAACTTATTGCGCCTATGTTGGTGGTACTGGGCAATGAATGTCTGAGGACAAGAAGAAGAGAGGGGTTTGTCCAATAAAACGAAATTGGAATGGGAACGTATATGCTTTTGTGATCACAATCTCGCAATTTGGAAGTAGTCCAGATGGTTGTAAGATACAGTTTCTCGACCCATTTCACGGGGGTGAATTGTTCTTTTCTCTTTTCATAAATACCCATTGCCGGCTTCCGACCACATCCTTTCTGTCCACCTTTATTCTGTTGTTTTAGTCTTCATCTTCACCAAAAACTCAATCATTTCTGCTAAAATGAGAGTCAGGAAATCAAGTGTCTTTACGGTAATCTTTTGTTTTTTTTCGTCTCCTTATCTCATTGATGATGGATCGCAAAAATAATACCATCAGTGATACGGTGTAATGTTTCGTTTCCTCAAAAATAAAACCGGACTAAAGGTTAAGGACTGATCAAATCGTTCAAAAGTGCGTTTATCGTGTACTCAACATGACTTTTTAGGAGGAAGTTCACAAAAAGTTTGTGTGAATTGTCAAATTTCATTGAAACGTTTTGAAACATGGAAAAAATGATTGTGAATCCCGGGGACGCATTGAAAACATTCGCAACACCAACATAGTGACGAATATTCGACTCCATTTTTCGCTTGCTCCGAATTTACGAAACATGAGCGTTTGGAAAAGTCTTAAACTTCGTTCCTATAGCTATGATATTGAGGATAAATGTTCTCGACTGGTTCACTACATAAGTTCGGTAAGGTCATTTGGCTTGATACCATGAAAGTGGCATGTTCAGAAGGTCAAGGTAGTGAAAGTTATTTTGATGAGAAGTTCATGACCAGCTAGGGAAAAAAAGAAGATAAGCAATTAGAAGTAGAGAAAAATGTTCAGATACCGTAAAACCTCTAATAGAAGGACATTCAAGTGAGCCCGAAAAGAGCACTTTCTCAGATTTCTGTTTATCTGAAAGTGGTCGATTAAGATCCTTTGTCAAAAATAGATTAGGATCGATATATGAGACGTGAAATTTCAAAATTTTTTTCTGGATTTTAATATAGGAAAAGTCAGAAATTTCTGTGAATTCACATTTATGTTCCGCGGAACGGAAATGTGAAAACCGAAAATCAACGTGAAAATGCTTTTCAAAAAACAAAATCAGAGCAATTTCTGAAGTCTTTTGCAAGAAATTTCAAAAAAAATTTAAATTTCGCGTCCTTTATATGAGACTTTTCATGAGTTGCTTCTCAATAGTCAGTAATGAATACTTTTGTGAAATTCGAATTTTGATTTTGAGGAGGTTGAAGAATAGAAGGGCATGTCCCTCTATAAGAAGTTTTACGGTACTTACAGTATGACAATTCGAAATAAAAATATAGCTAGAAAATTTCAAAAACTCGTATTCATGCAATTTTGAAAAGTATTACTCATTAAATGAAGAACAATAGTCTGTTATCAAACCTTAGAGTTCGACAATCTCTTTCTGGTCTTATCATAGTCTTTGTTTCTTTTCTTTGTGACTCATTGCGCAATCAGTCCCCCGAGGGAGCTCCCACCGGAAGCAAGCAAGATTCTCTCCCTTTTTTTGAAACAGTTTTTTTCGTTATTTTCAAAAAAATTAAAATCAGATAAATGCGCATGCTTCAAACCTATTCCTCTCTGGCCACCAAAGTGCGGCGCATTGTCTGCCAACGTCTTCTTCCAACACCAAAAAATGTGTCTATCCTCATTACGTCTTGTTTTTGCTTTTGCTTTGGCAAAGCCTCGTTTTCACCTTCTCTTCTTCTCTCCATTTCACTGTTTCTTTTCCGCTTGAATACGATCCATCTTATCACTTTCTATTTGCCATTTTGATATGGAATGAGAAGGAGGCAGAATAAGGGGGGGGGGGGGGGTAAGAGATTGTAACGTTTATAGCAGACGTCAGACGTTGGAAAAAAGGTGGCCAGGTGACGCGTACTTCTAACTATTTTCTGCCCCTCACTACCGAGGTCTTCCTCACACAGTCATTTTCCCTATTCTGGCCCTCCAAGTCAACGTTTGTTGGCCGCCAATAGTAAATCTCATCGGTTTCATTTCGGAAAGAGGAATTGACGGAGTGGATGAGGAGACGTAGGAGGAGGCAAAGTGAAACGAAGCGTCAGCCTAGAGAGACCCCTTCACAATAACCTCTTCGGAAATCCTCATAAAGCCTCACTCCGATTCTGAACAGTTAGAGAGGGAGAGAGTAACAACAACAATCCGGCGAAACAACCATGACGACGCGTACTTTTGCCCGCTTCTTAACTTCTGCCGGTTATTCACCGGCAGAAAAGATGCGCTCATCTTCTATTCAACAACTCTATATTATCATGACGGTAAGTACGTTATTCTTCTTTTATTCCGTTGTTTCCTGTCGTCAGCTTTAGCAAGTAGTAGTAGTAGAGTAGACGAAAATCCAGTTTTCTTTCTCGGTTGCCAATGAAAAATATACATAACCCATAGCACACATCTGTCGGATGGTGCTGTTTATGTGTTCACAATTCACAGCTGTGGGACTATGAATCCTTTAGTACCAGATACTCAGAACCAGGTGGGTCATTCAATCGTCATGCTTTTTTGATTCATCGAAATATATTCTTCATCCTCTTAGTCCTTTCGCTAGATGTGAACAGCTGGCTTTCAGAGATTACTGGCTGCTGACCTACATAACTGCACTTTTACCACCCATTTTTTTCTCAAAATCTCACTATATCCCATTTCAATTTTCCATCAGAATTGAAAATTGAGTGACAATGTGGTGACGGCGTAGCATATGTTTTGACTTCGGGCTCTGCTCTTTCTGTCTTCTTGTTCCTCTTCTCTTGATTTTCTTCATCTTCATTGTTCACTAGCTGAACTCATCTCATCTGTCACTATCGATAAAGATTAAACATAGGTCCCCACTAATTCTCATTATTCTTGTGTGTGTGTGTTGCTACCACAATCAACAAGCCATCTATGTCTTGGGCGAAACCAATGAAACGTTTCTTAAATGAAAAATAGATGTTCGCCCATCACACAAGAAGACGATTGGCGTTCCAACAGGTTTGTTGAAAACTTTTCATCCTTATACACATCATTAGACTGTTCCATGATCTGATCTTGTCATTCATCTGTTCACAAATGTTCGCACGCAATGAATAACTGTTTTCCAGTCAAACAAATAAGAAAAGTGTTTCAATTGAATCAAGAAACAGAGACAAAGGGAATTAGGAGAATTTCTTTGTTCTTCGATTATTTTTAGATTGATTGAAAACATTTGTTGCATCAGTCAAGAATTTTTGATGAAGATAAATTTGAAATTGCATGAGCCATAATATTGAGGACTTTATAGCATTTTTCTCTACAAAATTGATGAAATCCAGACATGCTATGGGCTGGGCCGGGCAGGGCCGAAATCAGAAATTCTGTCGGCCCGGGTTTCAGGAGTAAAAAGTATTTATGTGAAATTCAGCAGAAAATCGATTTTTTGTGGTTTCTCCCGAATGAGCCATATCTTTGAATGATTGTATGCTTCGTATCATTTTGAAAAATTAAAAAAATTTTCGAAAATTTTCCCTATTTTTCCCTACCCGGGCTGGCAAAATTCTCCACTGGCTCGGCCCGGGATTTGCCAAGTCTGATGGAAACAAGAAAACCCTGCTATTTCAGCTACAAGAACCAAAGAATTTTCAAATGGTGCCTAATTACTAGTTTTGCCGCACCCTTGAATTAAAATTGGCAGCAATTTTGCTTTCAGAAAGTGAAACTTTCGTTTTTTCATCTTTTTAATATTATTTTGCTCCGAATATTTCTGCTATGAAATGGTTAATGATTTGTCTTGGGGGTGAGTGTTAATTTCTCAGAAAATTTTCTCAGATTTTTCGTTCGAGAACGTTTTGTACATAAAAGGTACGACCTTCTCTCTTCTCCCATTTTGTACTTCATATTCTCTGTTTATTCTCTGTCACTTCTTTTTTGTGCGTGTGCTCTATTACACGGCAAGATGACTCAAACCGCCTCTCAATTTCTTCTTCTTCTCGCCCATGGGGGCACCCATCGAAGAACTCTTTTTTTTCGCTTTCTTCCGGAACAACACATGTTCACTTTTTTCCCATCGGGTGTCTCGTTCCCTTTGCCCTTCTCTCTTTTTCCGCCAACTCGAGTTTATTAGAAATCTTGTTTGCACTACCATCCGTCGATTGCCATTAGTGCCGGGCCGACAAGTTGCCGAAACTTCTTTTGGCCAGAAAAGTTGAAACTTTCTTTTGCTTCAGTAAGCGGATTATTGGAAATGAAGACGCGCGAATATTTTCCGTGACGATCGCGCACCCAATCCTCTCCTTTTTGCTTCCAAAAAGCCCCCAAAAAGTCTTGATCGATTGTTTTCCCACCAATTCCGGTCATTGTGCTGATCCCTTCAATCAATTTCGTTTCCAATTTCGTTTCCAAGCAATGTTCAATCTTTTCTGAATTCTACAAATCTTCAGCTATCACATGCAATACTTCACATTTGACAAACTAACTAGAAATTTCTCGCGACTACCGGTTAGTAGCCAAACAATGGTAATGGAAACTGCAAAACTGTCATAGTTATGAGTAAAACCAAAACTATATATAGACATTGTTTACTTGCGCCTAATAATTAGTATTTAACTTTTTTCAGAGGTATCGAGCAATCGATCCGGATCGACCTAAAACTGAAAGCAGTGAAATGTCAAGTGCCGATCATTTGGAATGGGAATCGGTAAAAGAGAAATTGATCAAAGCTGGAACCGTTGAACGGCTTGTGGTAATTACTGAAAGTCTAGCTTAATACGATAATTTGCCATTTTACAGGAATGCTTAGTTGGCAGCGATGACATGATGGATTCGCGACATTTCAATGTGTTTTTTGCAACCTACAGAGCGTTCACCGATTCTGCAATAGTCCTAGACTGGTTAGTTGAGCGGATTTGGATGAATTGACAATAAAAACTTTTTGTTTTCAGTTTGTTGAGGAGGTATGAAGCACTGGAGAATGAAGTAAATGGGAGTACATCAGCATTATTAGTACAAAAGTGAGTATTTTCATCAAATCCTATTTTTGTTAATACTGCTCTGTTGCAGTTCTATCAGACAAATCCTGATGTGCTGGTTGGAAACCTATCCAGAAGATTTCTATGATCCTGACAAAGATTTCATCATGCTCTCCGGTTTGCTCGACTTTGGAGGACGTAACAAGCTCACAGAATTACGAGCCAAGGCTCGGAAGCAGAGAGAAGTCTTCAAAAGGATATATGATGAAGGTGGTATGCAAGCAGCCCTTCCATCTCTTGGCCAGTATGTCGCTGACATGGGATTCGATCCATCGGACTACCCCAATAACATCAAAGAGCGCGTCAAAATGTTTGATGTGGGAAAGGAGAACTGCGTGCAGATTGCTGAGCAACTGACGTTTTGGGATGCGGTTAGTTGTTATTGGATGACTCATAAAGATTAGTATATCTGAACTTTTGCAGGCACTCTTCAAAGAACTATTGATACATCAATGTCAAGGATGTGTTTGGTCAAAGAGAAGAACCGCCGGAGAGCGCGTCTACACAGTGAAAGCCACCATTGAACAGTTCAATTCAGTTTCGCAGAGAGTGATGACAAGTATCGTGCTTCCGGATTGTCGACCGGAATATCGAGCAAAGATTATCAGCAAGTGGATCGACATTGCAAGGGAGTTGAGAGCACTCAAAAACTTCTCATCCCTTAAAGCAGTTCTCTCGAGTTTGCAATCCGAACCTGTACATAGATTGAAATCTGCGTGGAATTTTGTACAAAAGTGAGTGTTTTGAAGTTGAAAACAACCTTTTTTACCTTTGATTTAATTAGTGAGGCTGTATTCTTATTTTGACTTTCCAGTCGTTCCATCTCCCAATTTCGAGAACTCTCCTCGATTTACGAAACTGATGAAGATGGGGACCAAGGGAATGCCAGAAAGATTCTGGAGCAAGAAGGAACCGCCAAAAGTTCACCGCTCCGTCGTCCTCAACTTATCCAGAATTGTCGGCGGACAAAAAGTGATGTGAATTTGGCCGAGTGTCAAGGAACTGTTCCGTATCTTGGAAACTTCCTGACTGATCTTGCGATGGTTGATGAGAGCACACCTGATTACACTCCTGGTAAGTATTTCTTCACGAAATAACATTATCAATGAATCTTGCAGAGAATCTGATCAACTTTGAGAAACGAAGAAAGGAATTTGAAGTACTAGCCAAACTTCGATTATTCCAATCAGCTGCTCGTGCGTACAACATCCCGATGGACCGAATGTTTTGTGCTTGGTTTTTCTTTTTGCCATGTTTGGACGAAAACGAATGTTTCAACCGATCGTTGGAAATTGAGAAGCCACCAATGCATTCGACTCCAGATTTGTCATCTTCTCGCATCAACAGTAGTTTAATTAGCAACGGATCATCAACAAGTACTCCAGTCAAAAAGTAAGATTTTGAAATCAATTTTCTTTTCCTAACCGTCGTTTTCAGCTCAACGCTGTCTAGGCTATTCAACTCATCCAGAACAAGTGAAGATAGCGGTAGTCATAACGGTAGTAACGGTCACAATGGTACATGGCACCAACATTCTCATTCGTATTCTTCCTCGACCAACTCTCAAATCCCTTCTATCAATACTGGAAGTTCCCTAAATATCTCTGATAATGGAACTGCTCAATACTCACGTGACAGTGGACTCCAGTGTGAAGATTGGATAGACGGGCGATTGGATGGTGGTCCGCCTGGACCAGTTCCTCTGTCTGGAACATCAACGATACCTCGAGGTACTAATACAAATACACCATCCAGTGCAAATGTTTCATGGTCAGGTGGCAGTGAATTCACGCCGTCGTCGTTGTTTCCGTACAGTCATAATAGGAGTAAAAGTGGGGAGTCGTCGCTGCAAGAGGTGAATACGTCGATTTCAACGAGAGTTAGTGTGGATGGAACCGTAAGTATTTTATATTGTTTCACAGAAAAAATAATCAGAAAATCAAAAAAAAACAGCAAAAATCATTCATTTTCAACACAAAATATGATGAAAAAGGTCTAATGGAAGAGTTCGCTCCGTAAATCTACAGAGAAAATTAGGCCGGCGGCCGGCTAGTCCGCATGAGTCATAGATGTCGGAGAAATATGTTTATGATGCTTGAAATGCAAATTTTTGAGGAATATTTGAAAAATATACCGAAAAACCTCTAATAGAAGGACATCCAAGTGAACCCACTTTCTCAAATTTCGGTGCAACTGAAAATAGTCTCTCAATCGATTCCTTATCAAAGATAGACTAGTATGAAACACGATATGAGTTTCTTTTCTAAATTAGTAATGGATACTTTTGTGAAATTCGAAATTTGATTTTGAGGAGGTTGAACAATAGCAGGACATGTATCTTTATCAGAGGTTTTATGGTCATAGAAAACTTCAGAAGAGAATATATTTTTTCAGAGTGGTACCCAGTCCCTATCCCGAAGTGCAACCCCGATTAGAACTCGTCTAGCAGAAGTTTTCGACTCGAAAGTGTTCTCCCATCAGAAAAAAGGAAGTGACGCCTCCAGTTGCTCATCATCCTCTTCCCTATCAGCCAATGGGTCATCACAAGCTCAAAACTCATTCTATCTTGCCAGAGTTGGCTTGGATGATGATCTTCAGAATACTGATGGAGCCAATTATAAGTGCATCAAAGTGAGTCAATTTTTAATAAAGGGCTATAAGAAAATTAGCCATTTCAGATTGAGAATGGAGATCGGATGCCACAACTAATTGCCCGAGCACTGGAAAAACATTTGATAGAAGATGAAAAGAACAAGTATCTGCTGGTACAATTGTTGCCTCGAGGTGGTGAATTTGTTTTACCGGATAGTTGCAATCCATTTTATGCAATGGCACCGGATCCAACCTCACCGATGTTGAATTTGATGTTAAGGTAGGACTTTAAAATTTTAATACTTTTCAATAATAATATTTGTTTCAGGAAACGAGACAGCAACGGAACTATCGAAGGTGGTGTATCCCCACAATTAGGACCATCAGCAAAAAAATTGAATCGCATGAAGCGAACTAATCTACTACGATGGAGCAGTGGCTACTTGTAAAGCTCAGTCATACTCTCTATCCTTACCTTATTATTAATATAATTCTCATATCCGTCTAAACCCAAATGTCATGTCTCCTTATCTTTCTTCTAAACGGGTATCAAAAGACTTCCGAAAGTCTTTGCTTTCTACGCACGCTTCATTCATAATACTGTCTTCAATCTGTGATTTTTATGTGCTCTTTCTGTTTTTATCCCGAGTTTTTCAAATTTCTATGCCTTACTTTTTTTTGTTCAAACAATTGCTCCAAGTTGATGATTATTACAATTCAAAATGCAGGTGGTGTCATGTCAATTTACTTAACCGGAATCAAGTTGTGTATATTTTATAGTAATTCTTTTCGATGTCGCTACGTCTTGAGAAGAACATAAAGTAGTTTTTTTACTGTTTTTCTTGGATTCAGATTGCCGTATTTATTCTAATAGACTGGCATGCCGGTTTTTTGTGGTCCGGATTTTGATGCCGGTTTATTAAAGAATACCGGCCGTTTTTTGTTTTTATTTATCAAGAAATAAACTTCACTGATAACAATTATAAAGGGCAAATATCATCCGAAATTATGTGAAACCCAAAATTGTGTGAAAAACACTGGAAACAACTTGAAATTTTCAAAAAATACTACTTTATAATTTCATTAATGTTTGGGGTGCGGTTTATTTTTCAAAACGATCATCTGACTGCCGATCTATTAGAGGGTACTGGACCTATAGAGGTGCTGGTCTGTTAGAGTAAATGCGGTATTTTTTCAGCCTCCAGACTCCAAATTCCTTAAACTTCATTCGGTTCTGTTGGAAAACTTGGCTCAAGTTCCATTCCTTTCTAGGCCAAAAAAAAAAAACAATTAGAGAGTGCCTCGAGCTGCCGGTCGGGTCTCTGTTTTGGCCAGTCGGTCCATGATGTTTACCGCCGAAGACATTCGACCTGATATCTTGTTTGCACAACGACCGCACCTTTCTTTTCCCTTTCCCTCCCCAAAAATTTTTTGCCCACATGGTTACCTATTGTGCTACACCTAGCCTCTATTCTTCGCCGTTTTCGCCGTTCACAGCAGCGGATTCAAAATGTCTTCGGATCTCATGCGCGTTCTTCAGAAACGAGAAGTCAACTGGTGCGAAGGAGGGCATGGTGAGCTTTTTGAGCTTTGTATTTTTTCTAGTTTTTGTCGCAACAAATAAACAAAATGATTCACTTTTCCCTTTTTTTTTGTTTTTTTTTTGGCAAACTCATATGTTATTGCAGAAAAATCAATCAGTAATATTACTTTTGATTGTGAACAATTTTCTGTTCCTATCTGCCTTTTGTAAATTCTTCTTGAAACACTGTTTGTCAATAGAACAACATTCTTTGCGGAGAACGAAAAAAAGGAACCTATAGATGTATCAACTGTCATCAAATACATTTTCTGAAGTTTCCTTTCAGTTTTTTGAATAAAGAGTTTTTGGAATCCCTGATGGGACATACTTCATCATTATAATAGACAGAGCTCTTCTATATGCCAACTTCCTGTGTTATTGATATTTTCCCTCACTATCATTCTCTTATAAGTTGGCATTGAAATAACAACCGTATTTACCTTTTAGATAACAAAAAAAGTGGAGGCGAACGCGGAAGTCTAAATTTTTACTGCAAAAAAAGAAGAATCAAATGTTGATTGTTTTCAGGATACCCAGCGTTTTGTCCGGGACCGAGTGATCCGTCGCATTACAAATATTGTTGCTCGTTTCCTTATTTGAAATCCTACAAACCGTCCTGCTGCATGGTGCCAACCGAGGGGGTCTGGTTGCTCACCTATTGCTCATCATGTATCGTTTTGTTTATATGTGAGTTTTTGGAATGTATTTCGAATAGACGGGACCCCAGTAGTCTAAGGTTGAGGGCAATCCTTAGAGAAAACACTACAGAACCTTCCGGCGGTCATTGCATTGCAGGCTCGATAACAGAAACTTTTTCAGTTTTTCGAAAAACTGGAATAATGTTTAAAAAATATGTTTTTTTTTTAAATTTTACATGTAGTTCAGCAAGACCTTGTTACTTTAGGAATATATAATTTCCCTCTCGATTATTCCAATCCCTGTTTTTTTCAGTTTTCATTGCACTCTACTGTTGGTGCTGGCCCACAAGTAGACTAAACGAACGACGGAACCGTACTGCACCCCCTCCGGTAATCTCTCAAGATGAAATGTTCCCGCGTAGAAACTCATACAAAAGCAGCATTCCCTTTGATTAATATCTCATGTATTATTTTTCATTCAACTGTTTTCTTAATAAAAGTTCAAACACGTGTTGAGGTTAACAAGGTCGGCATTCCTTTGAAGTCGTCATCTCAAGTTATGAAAAATTGAAAAACGTGGCGAGAGTCAACTCCAACAACAGCCGCCAAACGCGGCAAATTACCGCACATCTGTGTGACACTGCAAATAAAAATAACAAGTTGAGACACTTGCGCGCGGGAAAAAAGAAGAAGAAGATATTGAGAGGAGAAGTGGATTCTCGATTGCCGTAAATGGATTACACCAGTGTACATATCACAAAGAGGACGCCGGCAATAACACCGACCTCGGGGATAATTCGATCTACTAACGGGGCAGATGTGTCCCTAAGAATTGGGAGAGCGATAGCTCATCCTACCTAGTACCAAATAGATGGAAATTGTTCTGGAGATTCCACTTGGAAGTGGATGAGAGGAGATTGAGAAGAAAAACTGTTGATGAACTTTGTGGTAGAAAATTTACTGATACAGTAGTCTCGTTATGAAAACATGTGTGATGCAACATAAGGACTACAGTAGTCAAAAGTTGAGATATCCAGAAATTGAGTAATTCTAAAAAAGATACCATAAAATTAAAAAAAGCCTGACTTCAAAATTCCAAGACGGGCAGCTCATTTGGAGGTTTTCAGAACATTCACTTTCTTTTAAAGAGACTATCATCAAAATTTCATTCCCTACCAATTCCCAAAAGTACCATGACAAATCCAAAACCACACCAATGCGCCAAATTGCAATCATAACCCATCGGACTCATGCACTCCCAATGTCTCTGCTCAATTTCAATAATCCAATGAGAAAACGGCAATGCCTTTGTTCTTTCCCTCCTGCTCGCATGGACCCCAGGAGGGGTCATCCGTGTTGTACCCCCTTATTACTGTAGATTGCTTTCTTAGAAAGGACAAACAAGTATAAAGTGGATAACAATTTGATGTTGTTTCTAATACACTTGTAATTGAATCACCGGAAATCATCCGAGTTTCCGAGTTCTATTTTATCTTCCAAGTAAAAATTTTGGCTGAAGTTTAAGGTTCCAAGTGGAAAACTTTTTGGGATCTTGTATATTTTTCCTCTGTGAGATTTACATTATGTTTCATTTTCTATTAGGTGTCCCAAGAGCATTAAAATTTAAATAATAATACAATTTTTCAGATGACGTGAGAACATAAACTTCCCTTGTTTTCTAATTGCCTTGAATTCTTGGTAGTACAAAGGTGTTCAAAATCGTATACATTCTAACAGATGTCACTTTTGTTTGTCGGTTTCCACACAATCGTGTAATTTCCATATCTCGAGCATGTATTCTGATTTTATAACTCTCCAGATTGTCTACCCTTTCCATTCATTGTTTTTCCATTTGGCAGCCTCTTTCGTCGCCGTCCTCCTTGCTTCCGTTCGTCTGTAAAAACTCATCAATCGTCGAGACTCATGGGGATTTCGTAGGGAAATTTCTGACTGTCGGCGTTATGCTGCCGTCACCTCATTAACTCCTTGATATACTCTCTTGAGGTGCTTGTTGCCACTTGATTACCTTCATAAGTGTTGGCAGTATGAAGCTGAGAAGAAGAAGAAGAAGATGGCTCAAATGTTACATCGAAAACCATTTGTCACGAGATACAAATTTCTCGTTTACTCCTCTGCTTGCTACCATTAAAAATAAAACTTGACCAAGTTTTGTTGAGTCATCGATTTTTCGAGTGACCAACTTTTTTTCGTGACACTTTTTTGTAGAACATTCTGTCATAATTTTGTCTTGTTCTTGCTCTTTATAACACGATTCGCAGTAGGAATATGTCAAAAAATCATTTGATCAAAATTTCAATTTCTGTAAATAGAGCTGTTGCGCAAAAATGCTCTGTGTGCAAAAAGGGGACAGCCCATTTTCCGATGACCTTTCCAGATGTTCTGTCTGCACTTTTTTCCACAAATGATATCATCTTTTGAAACGTTCGCTTTGATAAAAATTTGATTTCCGAACGGATGTCAAAAGTTATGAATAGAAATTACAACGGATGTAGGTTGAAAAGGTCAGAGTACTCGCTTTTGATTCCATGATGGTGAAATATGACTTCGGTTTTAGGTTTTTGAATATTTGGTTTCATGGCTTTTTTTGGATACTGTAGAATTTCAAATTCTGTCTATGTTTGAAATTCAATATCGGATTGAACTTTGATTCCCGTTTTCTAGGATTTCTTCTAAAACTTGTTTTCGTATTCTTTCAGCTCAATTTCAATTGACGACAGTAATCAGATTGGAGACACCAAACCCAGAAACAACACAGACACTGGTCCTACTATTTCCATCAAAGGCAAAAGTTGAAAACAAGTGGGCGTGTCTTGCTGGGACGCGTCGATTGGTCGTCCCAAGTGCCCCGAGGAGCTGGTTGCTGCCTCTCTGATCTTCGTCTGGTGGTGGGAGGAGCTTGAAGTGGCAGGGGTCAAGACTGGAAGAAGTCATTTGATATTTGCACACAAGTTGCCTATCGACAGTCAAGCTGGTGTCTGCATTGGTCGACATTTTGAAAATGAGTGACGAGGATGAGCCGCTCAACTTCTCGACGTCAAAAGCTACAGGTATAGTTTCAGTTTTTGGTGTCTCCCATTTCCTCTAGACTAAAGAAGATATTCCAATCATAGATACTCTATCTGTTCTCGGAATCACTAGTAGCACGAATTGACGTTGGTTATTTCCGTAGGACACAAAGATCTTCATGCTTTTTCTCGTTTCTCATTTGACATTTTCTCTTCTCATCATCGCCGACAATACTTATTGTTGTGCTTCTGACAGGAAATTATGCGTCGTTGAATCAAATGCACATGACATCTTTCCTGTCTCTGTTTTTGAGTAGCGCCATAAGATCGAGAATGATGAGGAAAACAGAACAGTTTTTATTACGTTTTTTTTTTCTTTCAGAAGACTCTAAGGAGGGGATCCTTGGGGTACGGTCAATCTTCAACACGCCACTTTTGTTTCCGCCGCCAATGTTCAACGCTGGTGAGTTTGAATGTTGAGATGTTGACTTTTAGCGTTTTAGTTCCGATATTACCGTAATCAAGTATTAGCGTTATTTCCCAAGTTACAACGCGATCATTGCGAACTTGCCTGAAACTGGGCATTTGAGTATTCCAGCACGCTTTTTCTCCTCGAAATCAATTCGAATAAACTAATTTTCACAAATTTTGGAATCTCCAGTTGATCTCAACAGAAAAGAGGCAAGCGGGATATCTCAAATATTAAGTTTTAGGCAAATTTGCAATGAAGCGCGTTGTAACTTGCAAAACATCGCTAATACAGTAGTATAATTCACTAGAGTAAATTGGAACCCTCCAGTTTCATATCATGATCATATTCTAGGTGTCATATCTCCACATATCGCCGCGGCTCTTGCTATGTCATTCAATCAGCAAAGAATGAACGCTAGCGTCTCACCTCCATTGGACCACACAACTATCAGTGTCAACAGTTTCCCATCAGTGGGATCTGTGAAATCAGACAGCCCACCAACTTCCTCCTCACCCACATTATGTTGTGCTGTATGTGGCGATGTCAGCAGTGGAAAGCACTACGGTAACCCTAAAATCCCGAACTAGAAAAGTACTAGATGTTATCTTCCAGGAATTCTCGCTTGCAACGGCTGCTCGGGATTCTTCAAACGATCCGTGAGAAGACGGCTTATCTATCGGTGTCAAGCTGGAACTGGAAACTGCGTCGTTGACAAAGCTCATCGGAATCAATGTCAAGCGTGTCGTCTCAAGAAGTGTCTGAATAAGGGCATGAACAAAGATGGTATCCGAGATAAAGATGTGTTGGCCAATATTGCTCATGTTTCAGCCGTTCAAAACGAGAGACAACCTAGAAATACTGCAACGATACGACCGGCGTTAGATATGGATCCACAGAATTTCTTCCGAGAGTACGCAGGCGCTGTGTCAGCAATCATGGGACATTCTACTATGATAAAACGGGAAGATTCACCATCTAGTGCAAGTGATGGCAAAACAGAAGATGAAAAGGTACAAAGAAAATCTACTATGATTCACCAAAAAAGACTTTTTTCAGAAAGATAGTCTTCAGGAATCCGCAGTTTCTCAACTGGAGAATGTGCTGCAGTGGGCTCAGCAGTTCCGCCTTTTCACAGAGTTGACCGAGTCTGAAAAAGTTTGTGTGGTGGTATCTGAAACGTGACGAATGATTCATTTTCAGCGTCAAATTATCTTGACCCAATGGCCTCGACTTCTGTGTATCGCTTTGTGTGAGCAGTCGGATGATGCTTCTCTCGACGAGCACCTCACTAGTATCATGCTCAAATTCCGACGTTTAGACGTCTCGCCAGCGGAATTCAATTGCATGAAAGCGATCACCATCTTCATGAAACGTGAGTTGAGCGCGAGGGACCATCGGGGGCAAGCATCATTACCGTATACCGGAGGGAGCACCACTTCTTTTTCTTTCAAAAGAGAAGAAGACACAGCATGCCTTGTTGCTGTCGCCGCTTGGCCACGGGGGTGCGTGATGGGTTTTCGGCAATTGTGTTATCCTCTCTCGCCTGGTCGTTTCTACCAAAAGCAGATATGTGATACAACCATGGTCATGCCATTAACTCTTTACCCGCCTGTGTCCCCGGAGGCTCGTCTGCGCATCCCGAACTCGGGCGCTCCATCGGGTTCACGGCGCGAAAAGGTAATTTAGAGGAAGGAGTTGTTGGCCATCCCTTTTGCTTATTTGCTTCAATCTAAAAAGGCATGAGTAACTTCCGAATTTGATACTCTCTTTCTCTCTTCTTTGTGTACATTTTGGTAGAAACCATGGGTCAAATGTAATAGGGATCGGTTACATAAACTTTGGAAAAAAGAGATTGACATTACTTGGGTACTTTTGGAAAGGAATGTATAGTGTGCGGTCGAAGGGTAAAAAAGACGCAAAAAACAGGGAGGAAATTTGTCAAAAACTGATTTTTTTTTCAGCCAATGAAGACTCCGACTACCAGTTTGAAGATCAACTCGACCAATGCATCTGCCTTCTACAACAATGCTGTCTGAAACTGGATTCTTCACCATCACGCTTTGGGAAACTTCTTCTTCTCTTGTCTGAAATCCATTTCTACCAAACCAGCAACTTGGAGTCTCTTTTGGATAACAAAATCTCATACCTTGTCTCTCGTTTCTTGTAAATCAAAACAATTGCCAAAAGTTTCATGTGTTCCCTCTCTACCTTTTTTAAAAATCAAAATATACTTTTTACCTTTTTGAGTTCAATACAGTCATATCTGCTTTGTCAGATTTATCTCAAAATTCTGGACTATTTTCTTGTCAAACCTTTTGTTTATTTTCATGACATATTTCATCATTCCTAATTTGTATTGATACTCTTTTTGAAAACAACTTTGATAAATATTTTGAAAAATCATAGTTTTTATATAAGAAGAATGAAAAAAAGAACAAAAAAGGAAAGACCTTGCAGAAACTGAAGAGGACACCCGCGGATTTGATGTTTCTCAGATTTCACGAGAGCATATGTGAGAAAAACGGATGACACAACCAAATCCGAGAGCTTCTCCATTTTTTTTTTTGAAAAAATAATTTTCATTCAATTTTTTTGACGAAAAATAGTTTTTGGAAAGAGTAAAATGGTTTTTACTAGATGAATTTCCTAGATCAAGGATTGGGCGCTAAGTCTAATATTATTATTTTGAACCGATTGCCAAATGTTTGAACCTGATATTCAATGGAATCAAATGCCAGTTCAAAATTTTTTGCAGCTACCGTAAAATTTCTATAGGAAGAGCACCTTGATGAGCTCAAAATGAGCACATTCTCGAAATTCAAACGTCTTGAAATTAGTCTTATTAGAATCCTCATCAAAAGTTAACTGGACACATAACAAACTTTGTTTTAAATCTCTTCCTTAACAGATGTTATGATCCATTGTGAGAATTCAACAATTTTTTGTTGTGGAAAGGGCAACATATTTTTTGGTGTGGATATGCCCTTCTAATACAAATTTTATGGTATTTTTCTTTTTGTTTCTTCAAACCATTGCACTCTACGTACTGTCCCTTTAACAATCGATCAATACTCGTGATTTGGTCTGAGGGAATATTCTTTGTTAACAATGTATTACCTAATTGTATATTCAATAGAGATGCACTGCACACTATACCATTCCCATTCTCCACACAACCCCGTGGATTCATCATTTTCCCTTTTTTCATTCTTTACTCTGATACAAAACAAGCTCTCTGCTGTTTATTCTTCCCAGTATTAAAACGTCATTTTCGTCTGAAGAGAAACACAAGAATCGTGAGATGTCTCTGTCAAATCCTGTTTTCTTTGACGAATCCCATAGCTCTTTTTACGTGGAAACAGAAACAAAAAGGCAGGCATACGAATGTATTCCTGATGTTTCACACTGGAAGTTTCAAAATGTCATCTAGTTTGATTGGAATTCCCTCGTTTAGTGATGGACACTTCTTGAAAAAAGACAGAAAGTGTGTGTGCATCTTCTCCCCTTTCTTTTTTTTGGTCAGGGTCTAATGTCAAATATAGACATGAATATGATAAAACGAGTGGTTTTGTGTGTAGTTGTCCATCAAAGTTTGAGCAAAACATGTCACCTCGTCGCCGATGTACATCGTGCGGGCGTGTTGGTGTCACATGAAATTCTGGAAATACATATCAAGAGAAAAGTGGCTATTCTATCTCGGATCCGTCGCATATCCTCGACGGAGAATGAGATGGAGAGCACTTGAAGAAAGCAATCTCCATAAAATAATTCGGAGCCTATTCCGCGCCGACGTATCACTTGTCACATCGCATATGCTTCTTCTGAAGACGTGTGTGAGCTTCGTTTCTTCTATTCTTCTGATTTTTGGCGTTGAGTGAGTCCCTGTAGTTTCTCCATCCTCCTCCTATCAAACACGTTTTCAATGCATGAGAATTTCGAATTTGAAAATATTTGTTTTCCAACACTCGAAAACATTTTTTTTGAAATCTCCCTTTTTTCCATTTCACACATTGCTTCTTGTCTCAATCTTCTTATTTTCGTTTTATTCCATGTTTTCCTGTTATGGACGCTTTGTTCCATTCACAACACAAAAAACAAAAAAGCGATGCCTGCTGCTGGAATCGAACCAGCGTCGCCACGGCCACAACGTGGAGTACTAACCACTATACTAAGCAGGCCGAGAGTGAGACGAGTAGACGGCGAATAAATACCTACTGCTGGTGGCAGCCACGAGGGAAGGCAGTAGGGGGAAGGGAGGGGAGAGAGGAAGAGAGGAAGGCGAGTGTGTAGAAGAAAGAGGAAGTAGGAAAACTAGTGAAGTAGTTAGTTTTAGCAATCATGGGAAATGTTTCAAAGTAAAAATGATGATTTCAAAAAAAAAAAGAAATCCTTGTCAAAAATCAATGATTGTCCTCATATTCTCAATAATTTCGCTCATATTCCACTTAAGACTAAGTTGTAGTTGCAGCTCAAAAAAAAAATTTAAAAAATAAAAATAAAATAAAATTTTTTCAAATTATTTTTGTATTTGCCTAAAAACTAGTTCTTACGAGATCAAACAGTTTCGAAATTTTTACGAAATCCAAACCTCAATAGTATGTTTTATACTTCCGAAACATAGATAATTTTGAACATACCGTATTATTAACGATATAGGTGATAACTTCGGCTCTATTCGACTTTGATGGCCCCAAGCAAAAGTTTCATGGCCCCAGAATAATTTATGGCCCCAAAAAATTAAATGTGGCCCCAAAAAATTAATTATGGCCCCAAAAAAATGAATGTGGCCCCAAGGATAGGTCATAATTGTTTTATGGCCCCAAAAAATTAAATGTGGCCCCAAGGGTAGGGCAATTTATTTTTGTGGCCCCAAAAAAATTGTTTTGGCCCCAAGAAAGTTTTTATGGCCCCAAACATTTTTATGCTGAAATTTTGGATTCAAAGTTTTTAGTCGCAAAATCGGTATTTGTAATTTCTGAAACGTTTTAAAACTAGGCAATGAAGAATAAACACTCTATTGGAAAAACTACAGAGATTTTTTTTGAAGACCTTGTAGGAGCAGATGTAGTTTGAGTATTTGGAAGTAGACTATGATTACATTAGGAAGGAAACATAAGAAATTGTCCAAACAGGACCACTTGCCGCCTCAAACTAGATCTGATACAAAATTGAACAGTGAAAAAAACAACAAACCCTCCTCCAACTAAGCCTACCAAAAAATCCTCCAATGATAAGAATTTTTCAAAAACATGAATCTGAATTTTATTATTTTCATCTATCTAATTCAAAAACGTCTTTCTAAATCATCCAACTAGTTCAACAAAATTCATTTTTGTGTCCTTACTATATAGTTCGTAGTTTTTACAATACATCATTTATTCTTTATTTCCTAGTTAGAAAACGTTTCAGAAATTACAAATACCGATTTCGCGACTAAAAACTTTGAATCCAAAATTTCAACATAAAAATGTTTGGGGCCATAAAAACTTTCTTGGGGCCAAAACAATTTTTTTGGGGCCACAAAAATATATTACCCAACCCTTGGGGCCACATTCAATATTTTGGGGCCATAAAACAATTATGACCTATCCTTGGGGCCACAGTTATTTTTTTGGGGCCATAATTAATTTTTTGGGGCCACATTTAATTTTTTGGGGCCATAAATACTTTCGGGGCCATGAAACTTTTGCTTGGGGCCATCAAAGTCGAATAGAGCCATAACTTCTCTTCAAATTTTCTTCTCTATGCTGATGACTTGAAACTTTTCTCTACTGACCCCACTCACATTGAAAGCGATCTTGAGAAACTAGAAGACTGGTGTGACAAATGGCAGATGAGTGTTGCACCCACTAAATGTGAATCCATCTCTTTCTCTCACAAAAAACGGTTTAACACTATTAACAACCAGTTTTCCATTAACGACGAGAGACTTCCAACGGTTAAGATGATTCGTGATTTGGGAGTTATTCTCAATTCTTCGTTGACCTTCTCTGACCACCTCGGTACCACACTTCGGAAAGCACATCAAAGAATCAACATTTTCTTTAACGTCCTCCGCCGGTCTACAATGGATATTTTTGTAAAATGTTTCATTATTTACATCCGCCCTATTCTTGAGTATGGTACAATTGTTTTCTCTCCCGTCATCAAGGAGCAAATCAAGCTCCTGGAAGGCGTTCAAAAATCTTTTCTCTATAGATGCTACAAAAAATTTAACTATCCCTATGTATCTTATTTCAATTGTCTCCGTGAGTATAACTTAGAATCTTTAGAGTATCGTAGACTTATTTCGGATCTAGTTTTCATGTATAAAATACTGGTCTCCCACGAAGTAGCCATTGCTCATAATCTTTTTATTTCTCCCTTCAATCACTCATGTCTTAGACGTCATCCATATTACATTCGTTGTACCTTAAAAAATTCGTCCAAACTTACTTCTCAATTTTTTACCCTTCGTATTGTATCATGTTGGAATACGCTTCCAAAAACAGTTTTCCCTCCTATTATTTCCACTGTTTCTTTTAAAACTAATTTAACTCATGTTGACTTATCCCCCTATTTGACGCTCAACGAATTTAACTTTTAATTTCTTTTTTTTTACATATTGATTATATCAGTGACTATATAGTCCTTTATCAATAAATAGTGACCAAACCGTAAAACCTCTAATGTAGCGACACCTAGACGGCCGATTTTTTGAAATCCGTACTATCGCAATTTTCGTTATTTTCCTGTAAAAATTTCAGTAGACAGAGATACTTTTCTCAGTTTGAAAATACACCAAATATGGTCTCCAGAAATTGAACATATTTTCAAAATAAGTGGCACTAATCTGTTCGTCCGATTTTTCTCTTTTAGAGATTTTAAGGAATTCAGTTTTGTCTGAAAATCTCTATCACTTTCAAAGACTCCAGAATCCATCCCATTTTTTACTTTCTTTTTTTTGCATTTCTTGAGCCTTTGATTTCTACTGAAAATGCGTCAACTTAATTTCCGATAGTGCACGTAGTTTTTTCGATTTTCCCAATTTCCTCTCCTTGAATTCATTCTTCATTCATTTTTGGGACAGGAAATGATGCTCAACTTCTTCATCTCTTTGCACAGATGCATCATTTCATGACGTCGACCACACAAGAATCATGAAAGTTGACGCTACCGCCCCCTAATTCCATTATGTTCCTCTTCTTCGTCTTCTTTTCTTCTCTCGGACCTTCACAAAATACTCGTAATGCTCCGTCTGATCTTCCACGCCGCCTTCCCAAAATTGAATTACCTTCACTGGCCAAAATTGAAGAAGCATCAACGTTTTGTGTCTGTGTTTGGGAAGAAAAGAAGAATAAGAAAGAAACGATTTCTCTTCTAATTCCAACTTTTTCGAGTTTTTTATTTGCTTGTTCTCAAATATATATATCATCTCTTGCCCAACAGCCACATGAGTCCTCAGTTTCAATTTTCTTTTTTTTTTGGGATTCGAGTCGAGTCATCTTTGAAATAGTTGGACCTTGAGCCAAAAATAAGTAGCTCTCGTTTCTCGGTTGTTCTTCTAATTAGATTCTCCCCAAAAAATAGTAACCGAAAGAAGGTGAGAGAGTAAGAGAGAACTTGTTCAACTTGTTCGAAGACGTAGTACATCTGCTGAGCACATCACTTAGTTGACGAGAGCCTCTCTCGCGTCAATTTGATTACCATCTCCTAACTGAACAACCAACAACACAACTACGATTTGGCTTTTCTTTTTCTTCCTTTTCAACATTTTGGTCCCTGTCAGAATTGAAAATTATGAAGGTGTGTATGGTCAAAAAATCTTCAAATTGCCAGTCATTTGGTTGGTTCTAGAGTTTTTGTTTTTGGTAAATTTCCTAAAGTGGCATAGATCGTAATCTAAAAATTTCAACTAATTTGTGGTTCTGACGATCTCATAAACAAAATTGTTGTTACGGATTGTTGCGAAAATGTGATGAAAAATATTATTGTCTTTTCTGGATACTGTAGTTGTGGTGTACAATAACAATTTGAGATGAGAGCGAAGGCTGTATTTCAGACTCTTTCTGCAGTTCTTACGCCAATGTCTGTAAATGAGAGTCCTGGCTGAACTTTCTCGATTTCTCGGCAGCGGTGTGTCACCACAAAAATGCTACCGTAAGATATTAAAATTTAAAGGATCATTCCCTTATTTTTAGGTAATTTTTTAAAAATTTTCATGTGTTTCGAACGATTTCCGAAGCAATATTATATTTAGACCCAAAAATTACATTTCGGATCAAAGTTTGTTGAAAATCGTTCGAAAAACATCAAAAAATAATAAATTACTCAAAAATCATGGTATGTTCCTTTAAATGTTAATACCGTTAAACCTCTAATAGAGGGACATGTCCTTCTATTGTTCAACCTCCTCGAAATCAAAACTCAAATTTCACAAAAACATCCATAACTAATTTTTGAGAAGTAATTCAGAGTGTATTTCACTTTGATCCTAGTTTATTTTTGAAAAGGAATCCATTGATACTAGTTTCAGACGCACAGAAATCCGAGAAAGTGCTAGAGGTTTTACGGTATCCTACGGTAGCATTTTCGTGCCGAAATATCGCAGCCAAGAAAATCCGGGAAGTTCAGCCAGGACTCTCATTTACAGAAATTGGCATAATACCATTTCTTTCTCATTTTCCCTTGTGTCACTAGATTGTGCAACTTCTTGAGACCATTAATCTAGGACCCGTCAAATGCACTTCCCTCCCCCACAGATTGTTAAACGCTCAACTTGATAAATGTAGCGTTATAAAATAATGGATAACATTGAGTGCGGGTTAAATGCTGGATGACTGCCGAGTAAGTGTAATAAGATGATGAATTGCATCAGTGGGGACTGAAGGGCTGTTGGGGTGGGGATCTTTAAGTGCAGTTGCACACCACCTAAATCATTCCGGGCCGACACGGTGGTGTCCTGCTGTGGAGTGCGGCGGTGTGACCAATGTTTCATTCATCTATCACTCAATCCTCTCTCGTGAATGAATGCATCAACCTTTTCTTTTCTCGTACCTTTGGTTTTTTCCAATTCTGAAGTCAATGCGAGAATGAGATGGGGACATCCTTGAGTTTCATATCAAGTGACGACCTTAGGATTTATTTTGGCGCGTAGTTTTTTTTTTCGATTAATCTCAAGAACTTCTTGTCTCAAGATGCTTTTTTGGTCAGAATCCAATATCATGCTTATGTAGGCGTATGTCCTCTGACCAACATGCTGTATGTTGATTCAATAAAAATTTGAATGCAAGGTCAACTTTTTTAGCTTTTTTAAAGTAATATAGCAGTCTTTTTTAAAATGATTGTTCCAATTCCAGTATTTACGAAAATAACAATATTTTTGCACAAAAATCGTTAAAACTCGAGTAAATCGATTTTCAAAACGTCAACTTACATTTTTTCAAACCTATTTTTAAAAATGTAGATTTTTCACTGATTCGAATGCGCCTTATATTACTGTTTATAAATTTCTTTCATTATTCATAAAAATTTTTCTATTAGGTTTTGAACAACGATATTAATTGCGTTCGAATGCGTTCGAAAAAAATTCATATTTTTGGAATAGGTCAGAAAAAATGTAAGTTCACGATTTGAAATGCGATTTTCTCGAGTTTTAACGATTTGTGTGCAATAATATTGTTATTTTCGTAAATACTGGAATCGGCACAATCATTTTAAAACAATTTTAAAAAACACTGTAATCCTACTTTGAATAATTTGTATCTTGCGAAATTTACTTGAGGAAACTCCAGATGAAAACGGGTTTTATGCATTTTACGTACAGTCTTTAGTTTCGAAATACTATTTCATTTTTGCTATACTTGGGCTTGTTGAGTCATCTTCAAAGTGATAAAATGCGCAGTGCCAATATATGCAAACATATATCGGCCCGCCGTCATTGTCACAAACACAGTGCGCTTTTGTTTCTGTTTCTTTTTTGTTTCTTTCCCTTTCTGGACTTGCTCTCCCTAAACGGTAACCTTTTTCCTGTATTCCTGTTGTTATGAATCATGTTACAATTTTCCTCCCCTCCACAGCATTTTTTCGTACTAGCAACCTCAAAAAAGCCAAGGAAAGAACAGAAAAAGAAACGACATTCCGAGAGAAGAGAACTCGCTAATTATTTTGAGAGAGTCCCAAGTTTTCTTCGGAGTGAAGAAGTTTTAGTAGTCCCCAAAAAATGTGAGAGGCGTCACAAAGAAAGGCAAAACTTTTTTTTTTGACGTTCCTTGTTCAATCTCATCTTGTTGATTGCATTTCGTTGACTTTATACACTTTTTGTGAAAGGAAATGAACCATTTTATAGGTGGTAAAAAGAGTTTTGAGCCTACTGTAACAGAAAAAGTGTTGAGATCTTTTGATGTGAGCACTCAGGAAATTGGAATTCGAGTTTGCAGAACTGGGGACCTAAGAGACCCCGCCCTGTCTAAGTAGTTATCACCATTCCCCATCACAATTTCCCGTGCGTCTTGCCTCTTTTTCGATCAAAGGGTAATTAGAGCCGTCCGTAATCCACTAATCAAACATAAAAGACCCAAATACAGGGTGATCGACCTCCTCCTCCCCACTAAGGTTCGATATCTCGGCCTGTCATATCCTTTTTTCGGGTTTTTCTTATACCTTTTTTCCTATTCTTTCTTACTGTTTTCTATAGGAAGCAGGTTTTGGTTTTTTCTTTCGTTAGCTATCTGTCTTAGCATTATTGTTTACCGTTACTGTTTCCCACGACAAGAACTGATAGGCAAGAAGTTTTTACGTTTACTCACCCCCCGAGGAGAAAGAATCGAGAGAGCAGGGGGTGTTTCCAGTGTGATGTTTTAAAATAGTTTTTGAGACTTTTCGAGAGCCTGCCATAGAGGATTGGAGTGCGATAGTTTGGTCAGCATAGGCTGCGATAGTTTTGTGGTTTGGTTGTTACTATTTATTTTCTGAATACAAAGTTTCTTTCTTTGATTTTCAAATGCTCATCTTACGCTCTAGTCTCTGAAAATATTATTATAAAGGGGATGGGAAGTAATTTTAAAATATTGATATTTATATATGGTTCGATGCAGAATTCATTTTAGGTTCGAAAATTCTCTTGAGTTATATTCTGAGAATCACTCGTTTTCGACATATCCTTGAAAAACAGACCAAAAAATGAACGTAGAGTGGTCAAATTTTCACGTTTTCACTCTGGGAGTTTCTCGATTCAAAATTGACAAGTTTGACCACTCTACGTTCATTTTATACCTGTTTTTTTAGGAAATCTCAAAAACGAGTGTTTTCAGACTATTGACCAAGAAAATCAAACCATATAAAAGTCTTAACTTTTTGGAATTACTTTACTCTCTCTTTAAGACTTTTTTCATTCCCTTAATGATTGTAAGTCGACCAACTTTACCATGTGTGACTGTACAACGGCACCTCCAGCTGCTGGAACTCTTTTGAACGTTCCCGATGTACCACTCGGTGTCAAATAGAACACAGAAGTTTCCCCAAGATGTTTGCCGAAGATTGGTTCGCCGTTTTCGGCTCCAGAAAAGAGGAGTAGCAGAATCGCCACATGCTCACTGATTTCCATTTTGGACAATCGCTCATTTCCTCTTTCCCTCGCTTCCTCTTTTTGCTGCCGCTTTTGCCTTATGTCCCTCTCTCCCGAACGAACTGGATGCACTTCAATCAACGACCAGAGGCTTGTGTTTCTTTTTTTTTTGCAAAGGTCAGGCAGTGTTCGGAAGAAAGACTAATTAGTTTTGTTGCCATTTTGCTATGACTTCCTAGAATTTCTATGATTCCTCTATCCATCCCCTATCAATAGAATGATGATAGTGTCTAGAAGACCAAACAGCAGTAGCGTTCCGTTTCACTCGAAAAGCACATTTGAGTGAATAAATTACGATGTAACATCGCAATTACATGGAAGTTTTTGGTCCCACGAAAAAAAAACAAATATTTTTTGTTGACATTTCACGCGCATTTCTCAATTTTCAAACCAACGTCACACGTTCAGTTTACATTTAGTCCATTCGAAAATCTGAGATCGTTTTTTTGTTTCGAAATTGAAAATCTCCACTCTTCAAAACTGACCGAAACAAAAAACAAAAAAATAAACAAGAGCGAGTGTGTTCTTTTGTCCTCGACAAGGGTTTGACATATATCTTTTTTCCGAACTCAACCCTTTATCTCACCCTTTCCATGCACTAAAAAAAAGTGTATCAATGTTTTGTGGTCCCTTCTCTCGTTTTTCCTTGAAATAGATGACATTTCTCATTTCCCTTTCTCTTTTTTTTCTTTTTTTTTCAAACTTGAGATCACATATTCAGAATGGTTGCTTCTGGTTTTTTCAGAAAATCTGAGAAAGGGCATGAGAACTAGAACCATATTCCCATCATCCGACTGAAAATTGAATTTTTCATGTTTTCGAGTATTCTCCATCTTAAAGCGTTTTTTAATTTTATTCTTAGTTATTTTCTGTCTATTTTATATTCACATCGTTTGTTCTCATATTTTGAAATTTTGTGAATCATTTCTTAACAATCCTCAGTCACATGAAAAATGTTGGATAAACTGTGAAATATGATATTCCAGCTGACGAGGAAAAAGAAGAGAAGTTCGATCGCTGCTAAGGACAAAATATATATTGGATCCGTGGGTCATGCATTCCAAAGAGTTCGAAAAAGTTCAAAAATTAATGAGATAGCACTTTTTTCTAAAACTTAATGAAAACTTAATTAAAAAATGAGACAACCAATTTATAGCATGAAAAAGTTTAATTTCAAGTAGCAAAATCAGGACCCCAATCTTCCGACCAAAATACGAAACCAAAATACAACCTTTGACCCTCTCTCTTTCAACTAGATGGGTTCTCGAAAAACCAATTTCATGTGCCCTCTGGAACTCGTGAGATTCTCTGAAAACCACATCCCCTCTATTTTGCTTCTCTTTTCCATCTGGGATGATTCAGTTTTTTGTCTGGAAATGGAATTAATGTCATTCCAGACTCGTTCTCATTATTTTTACTCATTTTCTTCCTGTTTTTCAAGACTAGAAAAACAGAAAAAAATGAAATGAGAAGAGGCTAACACTTCAATACAGTAAAAGTGCAAGTCTATCAAATTGGCAGGCGGAACGTGAAGTTTTCGGTGCCAGTCTCGCATTTTAATTAAATTTTTCATTTCGATCCGCGCAAACCTTTCCTTTACCAACGCGACCCCTTCTCTCTTCACAAAATAAGTTTGGTCTTCAGCTTCAGCTCCGCGCCAATTCTCTCTTCTTCTTCTTGTCTCCCCCTCTTATTTCCTTCCATGAATCATTTTTTTAGGCTAGGTAATAAAACATCACATCCGGGGCGAAATTCTCCGGACTCTTTGGATAATTCGATGGGCACTAGTCAAAGTTAAAGGTACGATTTTGGTTTCGTTGTTTTTATGGGTTTCTATTTTACTTCTAGTTGGAGAAAATTGTTGGGACAGTAATTGTTGGTTTTTATAGCTTTAGGAGGACTACATTTTTTACTGCTTTGAATTTTTCAAATACTACAATAAGTCTTAAAAGAGGATTCCAACCAAAATGAGTTTATGGTTCAATCGATGTAAAATTTCATGCTGATTCCAAATATCATAATGAAAATGCTTAAAAATACGCCGTCAAAGTTGCAAAAAAGTTATCCTTGCTGGCCTAACTTTTTGCGTGGGCAGTTAAAAAATTGTGATCAACGTGGAAAAGACGAAAAAGTTCGGCCATGAGGGAAAACTTTTTTGCAACATTCAAGGCTTTTTTTGAGAAGCAATTTTTACCGTTTTTATTGTGATATTCGAAATTAGCATAAAATTTTGCATTGGTTGAACCCTAAACTCATTTTGCCCGAAATCCTCCTTTATGAAATTCACTCGATGATGCTAATTTGAATTTGAGTTTTTTTTGTCATCATTCAAACATAAGAGAGATTTATAATCTCTCACAAAAGTTTGAGGCACTTATGAACGCCCGATTTCTTGCCTTCAGCAACTAGAGACAAAAGGTTTCAATATCTTGTTATGATATGTGTTTGCGGATCACTTTTTTCTTGCCCGAACAGCAGCGGTGAAAACGGGGCGGATGGGGGAGAGAGAGAAGCATGCTCAAGGCACTCTCACTTCCTGCCATTCTTTTACACTTTATCAACCCACGGGTGCCCATTAGCTAGTCTTCGTGGCAAAGGATACAATTTGATTGCCAGTTTCCGAAAAAAGTAGCGAAAGCTGAAAAAATTCCTTCTCTTTTTTCTTTTGCTTTCTATTTGTGGTAGAATACATCCGAAATGTAAATTTTTCCACGAAACTAACGCGAATGTCAAAAGCCAAGCCAGGTCATCCACTTTTTCTCTTTGTGTTTTCTGCTTTCTGTTCACTGATCACCTAGTTATCTCATCTCATTATTTGACAGTTAGTAGTGTGGCTCAATATTTATCTATTCTTATCACACGGGGACACCATTGTTCTGTTCGGTTCTGCCCACCACTTGTATTTTGGTATAAGGACAAAAACTGTTTCCCTTTTTTTCTGGTTCTTATCGGAGCATTTTCTCGTGTTTTGAGCTCAAAGGCGTTTCAGTGTAAAATCACTTGTTTCCAATTCATCAAGATAATTATCGTGATAGCGCGTCGTCGGAGATTGCCGCCGCAGAGTTTTAATGTACAGAAGCTTTCGCAACAATTTCTTTGATTGAAACATAAATTATTTTCGGGTAAAAACTCTTCACTTCTATCTAAAAAAATCTATCAAAAAATATCGCACAAAAAATGCAAAAGGTGATTTGAGTTTTATAAAAATAAATAATTACATTTCGAGTCTTGAAAACCCTGCCGCGCTTGCAGGATCTCTGTAAAATTGAGCGCAAAATTTAAAGTTCAAATTTTTTCCGTACTGTTTATTTGAATAGAAAATAGCTTTCTGGTCACCTTACAAAGGCTAATTTCTCAATTTTTCAACTACTGAAAAAAAGTTTTTCCTTCGTCACCAGAACTGTTTAGATGCCATCGCTATACATCACCCAACAAAACTTCCAGATCTAATCTTTCAATCCAAAGACCCCTTTTCTCTTCATCAAAAAAGTTTTTACACAAAAAACTGAGGTGTTTTCTTCAACAACTTTCGTTCATCTCTTGGCGGTTTTCTTTCTTTTTTCTCCCCCCGTCAGATTCTTTTAATTAAGCTTTGGTTATCAAGATTGGATTCTGGCTTTGAAGTTTTTGAATTCATTGGTTGCGAAGCTTGGCAAAAGTAAAAATAAGTGGCGCTGCTCCAAAAATAACTAGAACAAACAATGAGTGACGCTTTGATTCTCATGAATTATTGAAAGCTAATATGTTATTCATCTTTAACGATATACGTTAGCTATGTAGTTCACCCCTTTCTATTTTACTGTCATTCTTACTTTTGGTGCTCCGACACTTTCTCTAAGTCTCCCTCCTTTCTATTATCAGTTATTTGATTAGATTTTTGACCAGTATTGCTTATCAGTTCATGTTCACCTACAACTCGGCATTTTTTCCTTCTAGAACAGTGTTTGATGACCTTTCGGAAAATATTAAAAAACTGAAAAATTTCCATTTTTACTTGCTTCGTCCAGACTTTTCCAGAGAGAGAGAGAGAGTCATAATAAATGCAAATTGAGAAGAAGTTGTTTTTTCTTCCCATTTTGTCTTCCGATGTTTCTTCTTTTTGAGCGTATCAGCTGGTTTTTTTCTGTCGGAGGAGCATCCTTCTGAGAAAATAAGAAAAAAAAACAGAAACGAGGCATACCAGCTAATTGTTATCGGTCCTCTTCCTCCTTCCTTCTTCTCGCCACTTGGCCACAGAACCCTCTACTAGTTCCAACACCATCCCAAGTCTACAACACATTTGGGTTCGTAGGGCGCGTTGGCGACCATGCGCTAATCCACTATTGAAACATATCCGTAGGCAATGATCCAGTGAAGAAGAGGGACCCGCTGAAAAAGAAGAAAAAGAAGCCTCTCTTCTTCTTTTTTCTACAGCTTCTTCCTTTTCGTCTTTATTTCATTTGGTCTGCGGAAAACCGCGGGAGGGCGAAGCTTTTTTTGTGTGTGTCGTGTATATGTCTAGCGCTCTTCTGAATACTTTTCGAGAAAAGTACCATTCGCACAATTTTACCCGAGGAGCATACGGCTCTTTTTCTCTCTCTAATGTGACATCATCTGGTCATCCATACTATTATGGTAATTATCGCGCTCTCTTTTTCGACGTCGCTTTTTGGCAACGTTAAAATGTTGCCAAAATGTAACGTACTATGATTGATGACCCATTTTCTATTCACTCATAAATCTCTGAATTACTATCTCCGCGAAATTTCTCGTTTTGGAATTCTGTTCTTTCTAGATTCCAAATATTTTCAGTTCATAGTGAAAAAGACAATTTCACACTTCACCCCAAAATCCTGTAAACATTTTTCTAATTTCGTGGGTGCTCACGTCAACCCACTCGTGAATTTGAGTCCTCTTTCATTTCATTTATTGCGCATCAGATGATCTGTGACATCTTCGGGATTTCTGAAGTTGACGCAAGTCTTGAGGTGCCAGAATCAAGAATCTTGATTAACGAAAACAAGTTGTGTTTCTTTTCTTGATTTCTAGAAGAAATTCAGACTTGTGCTCCGGGCTTTTTTTGGGCCTTCGTAAGCCCTCAATTTTCTCTACTTCAAATTCAAAATTTTTGGTCGATCTTCATACCAAAATGTAGAACTTGATGAGAACTATAAAATGATGCTAAAATCACTTCAAATGCCCATCTCAGTTTCTGTCTAGAACTTGTAGAACACACAGGCCGGCGTTTTCGGCCCGCATATGCTCGGCCCAGTTGCTTTACAAGTTCTAGACAAAAACTGAGACAAGCAATCTAAGTGATTTTAGTGCCACGTTATAGATCTTATTGAGTTCTACATTTTGGTATAAAGATCGACCAAAAATTTCGAACTTGAAGTCGAGAAATTTAACGGCCCGTGAAGACCCGGAAAAGCCCGGATCACATGTATGAAGAAATTGGACTCGAAAGTTGAAGTAAAATTCTCCCCACTTCCTGTCAAATCTGTTCTTGAGATTTGTTTGATAAGTGGGTCGCTCTTTTGATAGTGTTGTTATCTTAAGTGTTGCACTTTCTCACTTTCTCACCTTCCTTTTCATTTTTACCGTTTTTTCTGAGTCATTCAAGTGCCGTTCTAAAAAGAAAGAGAAAGACTTAAATTCAACTTTACAAAAACCCAAAAGAAAAAAAAACTCCAAGTTCTTTTTTGCCTTTCGGTTTCAGCTCATCTTTTGCTCTTGTTTTTTCACTTCTCTATCAAGAATGAGTCCAGAAAGAAGAGCAAAAAGAGAGGCCCCCGACGGCGCATCAGCATAGTAGATGTTCATCAATTGCAAATGAGAATGTTAATGCTCGGCCTCGGGTTCATTGGCGCGGGGAGGGGTGCACACGCCAATGTATCATTCGGAATTGTTTCGTATCGTGCCCTTTTCTTCGGAATGTTGGAGCGGTCCCCCCAAGACGAGAGGAGATAGAGAACGGCGCCAGAGATAGGCCAATAGTTGAGGGGAAAAGTAGACGGCGACTGGAGAGCACGTTCCGAATATCATTTTTCAAGGGATCGAGCTTATTGCCCATTACGTCATGTTCCTGCATTTCTCAGCTCTTGGGATCCATAAAAAGTTCTTCTGGTCCCCTTTTTTCTTGAGTCAATACACCTTCGCTACGACAATA
Source organism: Caenorhabditis zanzibari (assembly GCA_963966625.1). Taxonomy (NCBI): domain Eukaryota; kingdom Metazoa; phylum Nematoda; class Chromadorea; order Rhabditida; family Rhabditidae; genus Caenorhabditis; species Caenorhabditis zanzibari. The sequence continues at coordinate 12,141,618 of OZ016473.1, forward strand.
TCATGTTCTGGTTTGAAGAAAAGAATTGCCTCATCTTCTGAAACTGACATGAAGAGCCACCATTCATCCTTCATCATTTTCTTTGTCATTTCTCTTCCTTTTTGACAATCCCTTCTTTCCTACTTCTTCTTCTTCTTCTTTGTTTATTGTACAAGAATTAGATAGTTGAGAACAAAGTGGCATTTGGAAAAGTGTCCGACACATACATATGTCATGTAAAAGAGATTCTCGCTGGTGCCCCCCGTTTTTGGTGGCGGGTCCCCACACACACACACAACTACTAATCCCTTTCCAACAGAAGCTCTCTTTCGGCAGTGATGTGCTCCACACCCCAGACGAGCACAGCGCCAATGAAATTGCACTCTGTCTTTATTTTCCAGCGCCTTGAAGAAAAAACACAGCAAAAAAACCTCTCGATTCGGTTCACTCTCACCTAGGTTCTCCATTCTCCAAATTTTTCTTCAATTCTATTCTCTGACGTTTTCGTTTACCTAACCATCCGATTATGTTCTGGTTTTCCTTCTTTTGCATCGTTGCGACTCGAAAACTTTTCCATAACTGATTGCCTCATAAATTTTTGATTATTCTCCTCACCTTTGTCCTCGTTATTGTCAATACTCTCTCTATTTTATCGATTACCTCCGCTCTTCGTTTTTTTATCATTTTGTATTGTTTACCAAACAGATCATTATCATCCTCTTTTTCAGATGTTCTAAAGTGTGCAGGATATTCACAAATTTGGTGTAATCATGACAGGGCCTGATGAAGAAAGCGCTGTCAAAGTCGCGATTCGCGTACGTCCATTCAACAAAAGAGGTAGTAAATATTTTTATTTTGATTTCAAAATAATTTATTTTTCTTCCAGAATTCGATTTGAAAACCAAGTCAGTTGTCAAAATTCAAAAGGAACAATGTGTGCTGAACCATCCAGTTGAAGAGTAAGCTCAAGTAGATTTTTTTCAATTCAATTTAAATTTTTAGGAAAAACTCGAAGACATTCACATTCGACCATTCTTTCTGTTCCACGGACCCCAGATCATATGATTTCGCTAGCCAGGAAACAGTTTGCTATCATTTGGGGTCTGGAGTAGTTGAGAACGCATTTTCTGGATACAATGCATGTATATTTGCCTACGGTCAAACTGGATCCGGAAAGTCTTACACAATGATGGGAACTCCTGACCAGCCGGGAATCATCCCTCGTGTCTGTAATGATGTAAGAATCTATATTCGTCTCTATTTTTTTGAACTCTTCTTTCTTTTAGATTTTCACCCGGATTCAAGAAACCACCAATTCCACCCTTTCGTTCAAAGTCGAAGTCTCCTACATGGAAATTTACAACGAAAGAGTTCGTGATTTGCTCGACCCGAAAAAGTAAGCCTTCTCTTTTTTCTTAGAACAGAAAAGCAAAATAAGAGAAAAAACATAAAACAAACGTCTTTGAAGATCAAGTAAAGCATTGAAAGTGCGGGAACATAAAATACTCGGACCCATGGTTGATGGATTGTCGATTCTTGCAGTCAATTCTTTTGAGGTTTGCCGAAACAGAAACAAAAATAACCCCAGAAATCTATTTCCAGCAAATTTCAAATCTCTTGGAAGAGGGTAACAAGTCGAGAACAGTGGCTGCTACAAACATGAATGCTGAAAGTTCTCGTTCTCACGCAGTTTTCAGCTTGATTGTAACCCAAACTCTGCATGATTTGGAGAATGGATTCAGCGGAGAGAAGGTTGCCAAAATATCATTGGTTGATTTGGCGGGAAGTGAGAGAGCTGGAAAGACGGGAGCTGTTGGAAAACGTCTTGAAGAAGGAGGAAACATCAATAAGTAAATTACATCTTTTTTCCAGAGCAATATAATTGTTCCAGATCCTTGACCACTCTTGGAATGGTCATCTCAGCATTAGCAGAGCGGAATTCAAAGAAAGACAAGTTCATTCCATACCGCGATTCTGTGTTAACATGGCTACTCAAAGACTCACTTGGAGGAAACTCGAGAACAGTTATGATTGCAACATTGTCACCTGCAGCTGACAATTATGAGGAGACCTTGTCAACACTGAGATATGCCGATCGTGCTAAGAAGATTGTCAATCATGCAATCATCAATGAAGATCCAAATGCCAGAGTCATTCGGGAACTCCGTGAGGAAGTGGAGACACTCCGCATGCAAATTACACAAACTAAGAAGGAACATGCGGTAGGTCTTAGTCAAGTCGAATCATCATTATTTTTATATTTTTCCAGGAAACCGAAGAACTCCGAGAGAGGCTGGCTGAGAGTGAGCGTTTGGTTGCGCAGATGAACAAGTCTTGGGAAGAACGTCTTAAGGAAACCGACACTTTGAATAAGGAACGACAGAAAGATTTGGCGGAAATCGGAATTTCAATAGAGTCGAGTGGAATCAAGGTCGAAAAGGATCGTTTCTATCTTGTCAACATGAATGCTGATCCTTCGTTGAATGAACTTTTGGTGTATTACATCAATGTATGTTTATGGGTATTAGAAATGGAATTCATTTTTGTTTTTACAGGGATCTGCAATCATTGGAAATTCTGAAGAACTTGAGACAAGTAGAGACTCTGGACTCTCTATGTCGTCTAGCGATTCTTCCAAGAAGGAGGATGAGAAAGGTAAATTTGTTACACCTTTACCTTCAAAGTTAAGAATTTCAGAACGAACGAGTATTGTTCTTCGTGGACTTGGTATTATGAGACGTCACGCCAAGTTAACTGTGGAGGAATACGGTGGACGCATGCGCTTGTTTGTCGCTCCAATGTCCTCTGAATGCCGTATATGTGTTAATGGAAAACAGATTACTGAAAGGACTCTTCTCCGTAATGGAAATCGTATGCTGGTCGGAATGAATCACTTCTTCAAAGTGAACTGTCCGAAAGTCATGGATATGGAACAATCCATTATGGAGGATAGCACCATGTTCGATTACAATGACGCCTGGCATGAGGTCAATGATGCAAACCCCATCAGTTCTGCAGTCGATCAGTACATGGAGAGTGTTACGTTGAAACATCAGGTAATCCAGTTGTCTGCAAAAAGAAGTAATCCTCAATTAATTGTTTCCAGGAAGACAAGAAAGCAGCACTCGAGCAACAATACGAGGCGTTTGAGAAATACATTCAGTCTCTCACTGCTGGTGGTTTCACTCCATCTACTCCAATGACTCCAGGATTCGGTCTTCCAACACCAATTACAACACCTACTGGATTACCACCATTCCCATTCCCAACTAACCCAAAGCAGTCTGTGAAAAGCAAATTCTTCTACTGGGCGCAGAGAAAGTAAGTTCAATGAATCATTTCAAGTTTTTAAAAAATGAATTTTCAGAGAGGAAATGTTCGCGGAGTCATTGAAAAGACTAAAGGCTGATGTAATCCATGCAAATGCATTGGTTCGGGAGGCCAACATGATTTCAAAGGAGCTGAACAAGAAACCGAAGCGACAAACTACATATGATGTCACCCTACAAATCCCGGCTTCAAATTTGAGACCAATAAAGATCAAGGCTGGCCAATTCGTATGTGAACCTGTGATTGTTGTTCGTCGAGAAGGAATGAGTGGAAGTCAATTTTGGACAGTTTCTCAATTGGAGAGCAGATTAGTGGATATGCGAGACACCTACAATGATATGCTGAATGGCTACTCGAGGTCATATTCCATACATATTTCAGTTGATGTACACATTGTATCTTTTTTCAGAGCCAGTGAGTCATTGAACGGAACACCCCATGCATCTCCAATGAAGACTGCTGGAATTCCATTAAATGAGTGCTCTTCATTGGTCATTGATCCATTTTTCGAGAGTCAAGAACATCACAATCTCGTTGGAGTGGCTAATGTATTCCTTGAAGTCTTGTTCCATGACCTTCGACTCGATTATCAGGTACCTCAAAATAATTTTTTTGTTTCCCAAGAAATCTCTTTCTGTTCTAGGTCCCAATTATTTCACAACAAGGAGAAGTTGCTGGACGACTGCATGTCCAGATTTTCCGAGTGATGACTCAAGAAGAGATCGACAATCAGGCCAACAATGGACCGGAATCACTACTCGGCAAAAGTATCACTTGCCGAGTACGAATCAAGCGTGCCTCTGGACTTCCGGAGAAGCTGTCCAATTTTGTTTTCTGCCAGTATTCGTTTTTCAACATTTCGGAACTTCTTGTCGTTGCTCCGGCTAACGAGACGGCTAACCATTCGTCGTGCGCCACAACTGTCATTTTTGAGCATCAAAGAGTAAGTCCAGTACAAAATGACGCACCAATGTTTATATTTTTCCTTTCAGGATTTCAACGTGATGGTCACTGAAGAGTTCATGGAGTATGTGCGAGACGACGCCCTTTCCATTGAAGTCTGGGGACACCGCATCTGTGGACATCCGGAGGAACGTGTATTGGACACTGATGAGAAATGCAAGTCGCTACAGAATCGGTGGATGGAAGTCACCCGTCGTCTTGAGATGTGGACTGAAGTTCGGGAATTGAATGAGAATGGTGAATGGACAAGTGTCGAGGTCAGACATGCTGAGGATGTGGCTACTGGTGGAATCTATCAGTTGAAACAAGGGCAACAGAGACGATTGGTTGTTGGAGTGAATGTGGCGGCGCCAGATGGGCTACCAATTAGCATTGATAGCATAACCTCGGTTAGCATAGGAGCAATCATGGCTGTCAAACCGAACAGCTCCAAGTCAATTGATAGCTATCAAGAGGAGGATTTGGATAAGATCAGGAAACAATGGTCTCACGCTTTGAAATCTCGACAATTCTATCTTCAACATCAACTCGACACATTGTCTGCGAAATCAGGAAAGTCGGAAGCTGAGCTGGATCGGGAACATTCGTTGATGGGGCAATGGGTGGCACTGACGGAAGAGAGGACTGCAGTAGAGTGTCCAGCGCCAAACTCATGCATTCCAGGAGCGCCATGTGATTGGTAATAGAATATCCTTGAAATCTTTAACAGGAATAATTTTCAGGATTGCCCCCGAAGGCGTCGAGAGACATATTCCAGTGTTATTCTTGGATCTGAATTCAGATGACATGACAGGTGAAATGACCAGTGATGAGAATGTTCCAAGAGTTGCGGGGCTTCACTCTATGCTACCATTGGAGCCAGAAGGCAACTTGTTACTGCTCCCAATTCATAAGTATGATGATAAGGATCACGTTGCCACTTGCTCATGGGACTCATCGGTGCACGACTCTCCAGCATTGAATGTTCCCACTAACAGCAATGATCGTGTCTACGCCATTGTTAAGGTAGCATTCAACAAAGGATAGGACTTTGAATATCAATTCTATTTCAGATCATGGTTCGTCTGTCCCACCCTTGCCCAATGCATATTGTCTTAAGGAAACGAATCTGTCTTCAAATTTACAAAAAGCCAAGTCTTACTGAAAAGTTTTTCAAAAAGATGTTGGGAACAGAGACTATTCACAGAACATCGTTATACTACGACGTTGTGGCTCACATTCCGAAATCGTCTCAAGACATGGAAGACAGATCATCACTTGCAATGATGGCAGCCAAGGACACATCACAAGATGAGCAAGGAGGTGGCTCATCTCGCAGCTCCACATCTTCCACAGAGTCTCAGCATCAACAGCAAACTTTGAACTATATTGAGGCCTACACCAAGAGTATTCAGGCGGTGAGAGTACTAACTGAAATTCGAAGAGCTTGAATTATAATTTGCAGGTGGAATCCATGCTAAAATTAGACCGACTCCGTCAGGAAGTGGCAATCACTAATATGCTCACAAAAAAGGAGCGGTTACAACGTATTCAAAACTTTGGACTTCCGATGCATTCATTGAGAATGAATAGAGCTGTCAGTTTGCCGAATGCTATTTCATCAGCTGGACAGGTGAGAAGGGTTATTTGGCATAGTAAAACAATCACAATTTTCAGTTGAATGGCATGGAGAAGCGATCAGACACTCCAATGAGTATTTCATCATCCAATTCAATGGGTTAGTTTGTTTTGAATCAGGTTCAGTCATCGCTCGTTTTTCCAATCGCCTGGAAACACGCCGCTTCAATTTGGTTTTCTTTCAACTCACCTTTGCCGATCAAAACCAGAATCTAACCAAAAACTTCACAAACTAATGCTTCTCACTTCTATTTTCTCATTGCTATCTATCGAAAACCCCCAGAAAGTGAATAACGAATTGCACCAATGATTGCTGTTTGTGGGAATCAGGTCAATGCACTTTCTGCACTGCGGATCGTTTCAAACAGCATGAAACCGCTTCTTAACTCTCCTTCCGAAACTTGCTTTCTAGAATGAGAATTATAAGAAGTATCTGATCTCAATAATCTAAAAACCATAACATCACATCTCTTATCCTCTTCTCACTTCACCTCCCATTTCAACCACTAACATACTTTTCAGCGCGACCTACATCTCTTAATCTGAAACCTCTTTGCATTGGAAAGTGTAGGTTTTGTTTGTTACCGTGCCCAGACGATAAGCTGCAGTTTTTTATTAGTTCTTTCCTTTTGCATGCCCTTTGCACGTTCAGTTTTTGCATCTTTATTTTTTCAGTTTATTTGAATGTTCGAAAGCATGGTGAAACCAAAAGCCGAGAAAGAGAGTCTAATCAAAACGACTAATAATATTTGGGTGTCATAAAAGAATACAGATTCATAAGCGAGAAACCTGTCCGATTCCTGTTAGAGTCAATTTTGTCCCAACATTGTCTGCGTGAGAGAATGTTCTTCGAGCTTTAGGGAAGAAGACTTTAATTTAATATATGTTCCATTAGTGATCTGTTTTTGTAATTATAAATTATGTCAGGTTTTTCAGTGACCAGCATTATCAGTCCATACAACGATAAACTAACGGGGATCATTGAAGAAACCAACTCTCTTAAAATTGAGGTACAAAAACTTTCAGATGATAATCACATTCAAAAATTTGTTTTTCAGACGATTCCAACTCGATCTTCTACTGTTCCAGAGACTATGTGCTTTTCAGCTGCAAGAAAAAGGGTATCAAAATAAAACAAAAATAGTTTTTACACCAATTCCTCATTCCAGTCTCCAACGGAAGACGTGAAAAACGGAAACGAGGAGAGTAGTCCTTCCCGATCTGCAAATGGCACGTCACTGGGAGTTAATCTCTGCCTTCCACTAGACAACAACAACCAATTTGTTTCGAAGAAAATGCAGAATGGTATTCTAATTAATTCTGAATTTGAAATTATTTCGATTTTCAGGTGACCTGGTGGATCTCAAAATCAACTGAATACGATGCCTCAATAGTACATGTCAACATAAATTTGCTTTAAATCCGGGACGAACTGACTAAACCAACTGTTAACTCACAATCACACATTATGAACTCTATCTTTTTTCTCTCTCCTATCTGCAATTATTTTTTAACTTTATGACTGCTTTACTGGCTGTGACTATTTCGCTTTTTCATTCCTGTGTTTCTTTTTTCTTCTTCTTTGGGCTCCACCTGAATATACGACGAGGCTCAAAGTCTTAGATTCCATTCATACTTTGTTTCTTTTTTATTGAAATAAATAAACAAATTTGGAAAGGAACACGACGAAAATTGGGGAGTTGAGAATTCCCATAACAAGGGAAGAAAGAATATAATTCATAGAGAAGATATAAAATTACAATGACGAACACTGAAATCTGATGAGTAACCTAGAATTTTCAGCAAGATCTACAAGTTTCAATAGGTTGTTTTTGAATTAAATTGGCAGAAAATGGAAGATGTTTCGCTAACACTTCTTCAGAGCAGTTTCTATTTATTGCAAGGATCCATCACCTCTTCTCCTTCGAAAATTATAATTTCTATCTGGATCCATAACCTTCATTTTTACTTTGAATCTAATCTTTCTTTCGGATTTTTCGTCGGCATCTTTTTCAAAGGTAGCAACAATTTGCTTTTCATAATTTCTTTCAAGGTTATTTCTGATCCGTCTATCAAAACATTTCGAAGTGGTACGTCTATCTGATACATACACGCGATGATATAGACAATCCCCTCCCAGTTATAAGCTTCTTCAAGGATATATGATGATGGTCCGAGATAACATGTACAATGCTACTATCAACTCTTTTCATTCATCAGAGAAAAAAGGGGAGTTGAGAATTGAAAATATGAGGGAAGAAAGAATACGATTTTTCGAGCAGATTGAAGATAAATATGACGGACTCTGAAATCCGAAGAATAATCTAAAATTTTCCGTAAGATCTACAAGTATGGGCAAATCATGGGTCGGCGCAGTTTGGCTTTTACAGCTTTTTGGATTCAAAAACTTTCCTATCTTATTAACATGCATATTAACTCTATCAGCTTCCATTACCGCAAGAATCCATCACTTCTTCTTCTTCTTCTTCGAAAATTACAATTTCTCTCCCAATATCTGGATCTCCAACCATCATGTTTACTTCGATTCGAATCATTCCTATCTTCAAAGTTCGAATGTCAGATCCTTTCTTTCGGATTCTTTTTCGGCATCTCTTTCATATGTAGCAACAATTTGGTTCGTAATTTTTTTCGAGGTTTTTCTGATCCGTCTATCAAAACATTTCAAAGTGGTACGTGTATCTGATACAGACATGCATGCAATGACATAGACAAGCCTCTTCCATTTACAATTAGCTGCTTCAAGGTTATATGATGATGGTCCGAGATTGTGATCGCGATCTTCGATATTCAAATATGTGCGAATGAAAAAGTAGTTCCCCATACAAGAATAAGGGAGTTGAGAATAGATATTATGACGGATGAAGAAGAATTCAATTTTTCGAGCAGATAAAAAATGAAAATGGAAATAGAAAAGTCAATGCTGATACTTCTTCGGAGCAATTTGAGGTTCATAAAAACGAAACAATTTTTGGATTGAGACTGAAAATTGATTACAAACTTACGAGAAATCAAATAAAACGTGGATTTTTTTGCAATCCGAAAAGTTTAGGAAATAATACAGAACATTTCGGAAGACCTCTCACGGCTCACATTTTACGAATACAGTGTATTATTATGTTTCCAAAAACTTCCCAAGTTAATTAACATACATATGAACTCTATCAGCTTACATTTACTGCAAATATCCATCACTTCTTCTCCTTGGAAAATTACAACTTCTCTCCCAAAATCTGAATCCCTAACCTTCATTCTCAATTCGATTCGAATCTTTCATATCCTAAAGATTGAATATCATATCCCTTCTTTCGGATACTTTTCGGCACCTCTTCTCCTTCGAAAATTATAATTTCTATCTGGATCCATAACCTTCATTTTTACTTTGAATCTAATCTTTCTTTCGGATTTTTCGTCGGCATCTTTTTCAAAGGTAGCAACAATTTGCCTTTCGTAATTTTTTTCGAGGCTATTTTTAATCCGTCTATCAAAACATTTCAAAGTGGTACGTGGATCTAATACAGATAGTCACGCGATGACATAGACAAGCCCCTCCCATTTATAAGCTTTTTTAAAGGATATCTGATGATTGCCGAAGCGTTTACAATGCTACTGTCTACTCTATTTGCCTTTCAGATTTTCCCGCGATTTCCGATATTCAAATTTTTTCAAATTAAAAAACCATTCATCAGAGAAGAAAAAGGGAGTTGAGAATTGACAATATGAGGGAAGAAAGGATACGATTTTTTGAGCAGATTGAAGATAAATATGACGGATTTTGAAATCCGAAAAATAATCTTGAATTTTCCGTAAGGTCTACAAGTATGGGCAAATCATGGTTCGGCGCAGTTTGGCTTTTACAATTTTCTGGACTCGACTCTTTCTAAAACCTTTCCTAGCTAATGAGCATCCATATAACCTCTATCAGCTTCCATTTGTTGCAAGTATTTATCACTACTCCTCCTTCAAAACTCTCTCTAAAATAAATCTAAACCCCCAGCCTTCATTTTTACTTCGATTCGAATCTTTCATATCCCAAAGATTGAATATCATATCCCTTCTTTCGAATTCTCTGTCGGCAACTTTTTCATATGTAGCAACAATGTTCCGTAATTTTTTTCAAGGTTACTTCTGATCCGTCTATCAAAACACTCGAAGTGGCGTGACACAGATAAGCCCCTCCCATTTATAAGCTTTTTCAAGGATATATGATGATGGGCCGAGATAACGTTTACAATGCTACTGTCTAGTCTTTTTGTCTTTCGAATTTCCCGCCCTTTTTGATACTCAAAATTTGGCTCTTTCCCAGAATAACGGTCCTTTGTGAAAATAACGGTCCGGCGCGAAATAAAAAGGTCCTTTGAAGAAATAAAAAGGTCCTTTCGAAATATAAAGGTCCTTTGAGAAATATAACGGTCCTTTGGTCAAAAAAACGGTTTTTTTAGAAATATAAAGGTCCGTGGGGGTAAAATAACGGTCCTTTGAAAAATAAAAACGGTCCTATGAGAAAAAAAAACGGTCCTTTGACGTTGGGAGTAAATCTGTCATGAATTCAAATTTTTCTTCCTATCATTCAGTACTACAAATTAGGCTTAGAAACGTCTTGTCAGTAAACTTCGTACGTAATAAAGCACTCCAAACCCTTTCTAAGCCTGAATTTCAAACGAACAATTAATTTGGTATCCATATATTTTGTCAAAAATCCTGTTTAACCAGCGAATTTTTCATAGGACTGTTTTTTTCACCAAAGGACCGCTTTTTTGACCAAAGGACCGTTCAATTTCTCAAAGGACCGTTTTGTTTCTCAAAGGACCGTTTTATTTCTTAAAGGACCGTTTTATTTCTCAAAGGACCGCTTTTTTGACCAAAGGACCGTTCAATTTCTCAAAGGACCTTTATTTTGATCAACGGACCTCTATTTTGACAAAGGACCGCTGAGAATGTAAAGGACCGTTATTCTGGGAAAGAGCCCAAAATTTTACGTAGGTGAAGGTCTTCTTTCAGGGTGCACGATTTCTCGATCATTCTGCTTTTCAAATTCACTACATCTTCAATATCTTTTTATGATTAGATCTTGATGAGGATTTTTAGATAGCAACATTTATTGTGTAAAGTTCAGATCACGAAGCGTGTCTTCTTCTGGCAGCTGGTCTTACAAGCTGTTACTCTCACGAGTTCCCTCACTTTCCCTTTCGAACAGATTAAGCTCTCTTTCATAAGTACTCCTCATCAAGTTCAATTTTTTTAGAATGGAAACTTGGGCGCTCTTGCTTCTTCTTATGCCGTTTGCGGCGCTTGCTGCCGAACCAGCTCCGAAGCCTTATATCATGTGGGATGATAGACATGCAACGTGAGTTGAGAGTCATACTGTCTGGGAAAAATATTATCTTATTCAGAATCGAATATACCGAGGACATTACGGATCAATGCTTCATGGTGAACATCATTCCAGGAAAACATACTATGTACAACACTTCGGAGCTCGTTCACAGAACCTGTCACGCCTTGAGTAGTTTTGAAAAAGTAAGTACATCATAATCAAGAGGAGAATTTTCAGAACTCAGCGAACGCGGTGCCGACAACAAAACCGTTAAGCAGGGAGAGTATGTCTGGCACACTGAATTGAATCGGAGTGGAGTTGTGTTGCGCCAGTTGATCAATCAAGTCGAACTCACGGAGAGCAACTACGCTGATCTCTACAGACTTCTAAACTGGAGACCTTATGTATGTTTTATCAACTGACTAATGTAAGATCATAGAGAACAGTTTTCAGGATCTTCTCAAGTTGTTTGGGTACCCAGACAACTTTGAATATGGAGCATGGTTGGCAATGAAGCATAAGCATTTAAAATGTAACAATGAGGATGGCTTGGAGTTATTCGCATGCGGAGAGGTCAATAAAAAAAGACGCAAGGGTGTTCTGAAAATGGTAAATCCATCTGAAAAGTGATCTATAAAAGACTCGAACCATTTCAGATCATGCCACTTGGCAGTTTCTCAAAACGTGGCACCATCTACAAATACAGAAACATCTCACAGTGGGCCGTGAAAGTCGGAAATGAAACCATTTCCGCTGACACTTGCAAGCCGCTGGTTAAGGAAGGAGAGTCGACGCTTCTACATTTCGGAAATTTTCAGAAAACTTTGGTGCAATGCAAGGTCTCTCGGGGTACTAAATGCTCTTATGCTAACTATGAAAACTGTGAACAATTGGTTGTTTTTACTCCGAATCAGACTTTCTCTAGACACCTTGACACTGAAATTATTCTCGTCGCTGCCAACGTCGAGGTAAACTTCTTTTGGAAACTTAACTACTTTTAATACTTTGGTTTTCAGAAATTTGAACTGGTGATGCAGGAGAAGCATGAAGTTCGCGATATGGATAATTCAAAGCATATTTTCATGGTGTGCATGCCGAAGGACTATATAGTTGTCAACAATGTCAGAATTTATGGAAACGCCTCGTACAGTGATTTTGTGTTTGCGATTCCAGGGAGCCCAGTATGTTGTAAATCACTGTTCCAAATTTCGAATTATTTTATTTCCAGGAAAACCTAACTGTCACTCATGAGGACCTCGACAAACTCATCGCTCTCCATGGCAATAACCCGGAATTTATTGAGCATCGCAAACTCCTCAAACCTCGCGAAGAAGACCACACCGTCAAATACATTCTTTTGGGGGTCCTCATCGTTTTGTTTGCTGCCATCATGTGCTCCATAATCGCTCCATGGTACCTCTATAGAAATCCTCGTCGCCCAGCCCGAGCCGAACGAGCTGTTCGCTTTGCTAATAACGAGTGTGAAATCCTCGACTGATCTGCTTTAAATCCTCGAATCTCATTTTTTACATGTTCATTCAAATCACAACCATAATTTTTGTCAAGATCAATTATTCAATAAAACTAGAGATCGATATGTCTCCTAATAGCATGGATTCCAAAAAATGCGGATGGCCGTGGGGATTGTCCCGCATGATCTCTTTCACGTTTTACGATATGAGAGAATGTAGAAACGCAATTGCCAATGAACAAATCTGAGCGTCCCATGATAGCAAGTGATGTATACATGTCATCTTGATCCTGTTTATGAGCCTCGATCTGAATTTGAAATATTAGTAGAGCAACTGTTATTTTGATTGTACCTCATATGGTTTCAAGGCTTCGTTGATTTCGTCTATCATGTGATCTTTGTCGCTGGCAACGAATACTGATTTAGCTCCAATGGATCCAACTTTTTCGACAATCTGAAATAAAATATTTTAAAATAAAATATTTTAAAGGAGGATTCCGGGCAATATGTGTTTATGGTTCAATCGATGCAAAATTTTATGCTGATTCCGAATATCATGATGAAAACGCTCAACAATTCTTTTCTGACCCAAAAAACCCCTTCAAAGTTGCAAAAAAGTTATCCCTCCTGGCCTTACTTTTTTGCTTGGACAGTGCAAAAATTGTAATCCACGTGGAAAATACGTCAAAAGTTCGGCCACGAGGGAGAACTTTTTTTGCAACTTTGAAAGCGTTTTTCGGGTCAGAGAAGAATTTTTAAGCGTTTTTATTGTGATATTCGGAATGAGCATGAAATTTTGCATTGATTGAATCATAAACTAATTTTGCTCGGAATCCTCCTTTAATGGAAAATCAAAAGTAACTAACCATTTCAACGATTTGCTGTTTAGTTGGAATGCACATCTCCTTCGTGAGTTTTCCCAAGTGATGCCCTTCACCGAGACATTGCTCAGAAGCAAAGAAGGGTCTATTATTTTCCAAATCAATGTGATCGCATGCTCGAGCCTGTATGGAAATGAGTTACCAAGAAATATTTTTCTTTTTTACTCACCCAATCAGCATCATTTCTCAAATGAACCGCTACAAACGGCTTCTGTAAGTTGTTGGCGATGAACTTTTTTGCTTGTTCGGTTACTCTTGAAGACCATCTTAGATATTTTTGAATGCTCCACACTTTCCCTTTCGATGGAAAAGCTGCAGGAGCACTAGAGAATGCGAGAACTGGAAACTCCTCCGCGCCAAATTTCTCCACCCATTTCTTCCTACTTCCCATTTGATTGGTGTCAAATCCTCCTGGAATTTCTCCAAAGTATTCATCGCCAACAAATGTGACTCCAATATGATCCCAATATGGTCCAAATGGATTTCCCTCTTTTGCATGACATCCTGGTTCGGCTTCTTTGTCGTAGATTGCTTTGCGTGGGGTCCAGCAGAAAGCTGAAAATAAATATTTGAAAAATATTTTCTAACTGGTAGAATTTTTATGAAACCTTTTCTTTTCTCCGGTGGCCACACTTTCGGCATAATTTTCTTTGTGAATTCTTGCATCGTCACGACTCGGGTATACCTTGCAATGGTCCCAACTTGAAACAGGACTTCAAATGGGATCATGTTCTTGAAAATATTGAATATAATTTTTTTTTAACAAAAAAGACTTACGGTTTTTGGGTGGTCGAACTCTATGAAGTTGGGCAGCACTAGGGTACGATCCAATGATTTTGCAAATGAAAGAACTCCTAGAAACTGGTCGACTTGATTACCAAACCTTCCTGAAAACGGTACAACATTAATTTTTAAACTTGAAAGAAATGAATCAACTCACCCATACAGGGACAGAAGACAATGTATCCATTGGGATCCGTTTCATTTTTCGATGCATTCAAATTGGAATAAAATAATGAAAATACATAGACAGCTAATATAATTCGCATTCTCTCACAACCTCCTCACAACCATCTAAAAGTTATAATTCGATTTTCAATAGGTGTTGCCGATAAGAGAGAAAGTTGTAAACGTGTTCGACGTGTTTACTTAGGGAAGACTCTTTCGATCGATAATACCCTTTTTGAGATAGCCAACACGATAAACTACGTTGTTTTGTGAGGTTAGACACAATAATTAACAGGTATTTATTCGTAGAAATCTGAGTTAAAACATTTTTGAACCCGACGCTAGTGCCTATGGCCTGGATAGCTCATTGAAATGGAACGTAAACTTTTTGGGGTTACTGAGAATTGGATACGGCAAAGATAAACAATGAAACAGTAGGTAAAGTAAAGGGGAATAGGTGGAGTGTATTAGAGAATGAGAACGAAAATGAGGAAGAACAGCAGAGCCGAGAGCACGAAGATCATTTTGCATTGACTGGACTCTGCAAAGAATATATGTTGGGTGGGTGAGAAAATTGTTTCCGGTGACTAGGCAACCTTTGTCTTGAGCGCATTGTTTTAGGAGACATGGAAACGGAGCGGTGCGGAGAGCATGAGGACTACACACGCGGAATAGTTCTCTTTGTCTCTCGTTAGTTTCTGACTCAAAGCCAGAATAGGGAAAACTTGACTCTGTGTTGCTAGGAAATACTGAACCAAACCGTTGCATTTTTGAGATGAAGGAAGAATGAGAGATGTTGCTTCTCCGCAAATGTTTTGTTTTAAAATGCAATATCCAACGAAACAGTAGCAAAGGAAAGCTCTTTTCCGTTGTTGCAACAACTTACCGTCCTCCAAGTGAGTCAGCTTTGCCATTTTCTTCATCGCAGTGTCCAGCTTTGTCTCAGCATACTCCATCTCTTGACCAAGGTCGTCGAGCATTCTGTAACAATTTTTACAATGACTATTCTATTTTTTGTAAAAATCATTTGAAAACTTCTGTATGTCGGGGACTGTAACTCAGCCCTATCTCAACCTATTTGAATGAAAGTTTTAGAGAAAGATCAGAAATGGCGTTACGTTGATGACCATATGTTTAGATTTTTCATATCTCAAAAATTGAGCGAGTTACGGCTTTTTAGTGCATTCTCAGTACTAATTTCGGTACCGAAAATGTGTTGCAAGTCACAGCTCGCTTCAAAGTTAACCCAGTCTTATAAAACTTTCTTAGTTCATTTTTGATGATCTGAGGATAATACTTACATTGATTGCTGATCCAATTCATCTCCAATCATCGAACTCATCCCTCGTAACGTCCTCACAGAGTTCCCGACCATTTCCAGCTCCTCATCTTGCTCTTGAATTATTTGCTGAAATAATTAACTCATTCAGAATTTAAATCCAATTGATTCTTACCTCTTGCCTAGACAAAATTTGACCAGCCGACGAGGGCACATCATCTAAGGAGATCTCTTCTTCATTCAATTTTGAGTATCGGTAATTGCTCATATTGCTGGAAATTAGATTATAAGAATAAAATATTCTTTGACTGTATGCAAAGACATTTTAAAGGTATGAGAGAGGTGGCGAACCTCAAGAGTACACTTTGAAAAAAATGAAATCATAAAAGACGTTTTTGATAACAATGACACTTTGAATAGAACACAAACTACTAAAAAATCTCCAAACGTACAAGTGAAACATTTGAAATTCAGATATGGACCACAATACTAGTACACCAAGGCGGAAATTGTAACCCGTGAAGCTTCACGTTTCTCGCTTAAAAAGAAAACACAGAGGTATATACAATACAAAAAAGGCACTAATCTAAACATGAATCTCTCCTATTTCTTATCGATCACTTTCATCTCGGACATCGGAACTTTCAGCACGCTTCCCATCGCTTTCAGGATTGATTTGCTGGCGGCATTCGGAGATCCCATCGAGTGAAGGAATTGGGTGAAAATATTGCGAAGGTAGTCAATTTCACTAGTCGACGAAAGCATTTGGAGCTTTCCTGCAAAATGGGAAAAATATTTAGAAGCCGTATAAAATTTTGTTTGTACCTTCCAACACGCGCACTTTCTCTGTCATCTCTTCGTTTCTTGCTACGGACTCTAATTGGCGAGACATTGCGACTGACTCGTTTTCTCGGAGACGAATTTCCACATCCATCAGTTGTTTCCTGGAAAAATAAATATAGAAAATACGAAAAAGAAGAAGATTTGGGCATCTGCGCGTCAAATGTATCCTAGTTACAGCTGCCATGCACGGAGCCAAGGGCAACCGTTGCCAGAAAAATTCTCTCGTGCGAGTGACAAGTTTCTACTTTCTCACCTCAATTCTTGAATATCGAACTCCTTTTTCGTGAGCTGATTCTCATAATAGACATTCTTAGAGTCTGGATCATTTGGAACTGCAGTGTCGTCTTGTGAGAATGTTCTGCTCCTTCGTCGTGATGCAGAATCTTCATCATGAGTTGACGAACGATTGTGTTTGGATATCTTCCTCGGATTCTGAGACCGTTCCATTTTCTCGTGGCGGAGTGTCACCAACATTTTTCTAAAAATAGGACTTTTTTATTATCGATATTTTTCAAGTTTCAACGCGATCTATTGCGAAATTGGGTAAATTCAAAATTTTGAGCTTTCCCGCTAACTTGTTTCACCTGGAGTTCATTTCGAAACTAGAAAATCAACAAAACTATTATATTTGATGTGACCTACAGGAAAAACGACTTTTGAATTTCTCCAATTTCGTAATAGAGCGCGTTGTAACCTCGAAAATATCGCTAATACATGTTAGGTAAAAAACTACTCACCTGAACGCCTCAATTTCCTGGTCTCTCGACTCAATTTCCTCTTGAGCACATCTCCGTTGGCGGAGAACCTCTTCCTCTAACTCGTTTCTTTTACTCTTCTCCAACCGCAAGCTCTCCTTCATTCTGCTCACTTCTTCTTTTTGGGACAAAATTTCTTTGTCGCGTTGAGTGATGTCGTTGTCCATTTTCTCGAGTTTCTTCTCAATGTCCACACGGAATGTATCGTTGCAGTTGATTTTGTCGTTCAGAACGCGGATAGTTCGTTCCAACTGAAAATGAATTAGAATCAGTGATAAATAACAAGTCACTAAAGGTTCCATTCGGTCGGGAGATTCAGCCACCACCCAGCGGCAACGAATTTCGGCCACTCTTTCCAGAGTGAATAACTTTTTCAGGAGAATCGGGTAAAAATACTGTCAATAGAAAAAATGTTCCTTATTAAAAACGGTCCAATTTCATTCAAAACTAACGGAGTTACGCTTCGTGTCGCCGAAAAAATTGCAGAAAATGCCGAAATCGGCAACATTTCGGCAACACAGGACGTATCTTTGTTAATTTTTAATGAAATTTGACGGTTTTTAACCAATCGAGAGCTTTTTCAATGAGGAACATCTTTTCTATTGACAGTATTTTTACCCGATCCTCCTGAAAAAAGTTATTCGCTCTTGAAAGAGTTGACGAAACTCATGGCCGGCGGTTGCCGATTTTCGACCGATCGAAATGGAACCCTTTCAAGTCACGAGTGCTTACATTGGTAATCTGCGCTTGTTGCTGCTTGACTTGACCCGATTTCGCGCTCTCTTGAACTGCTTTCTCAATGACCACAAGCATATCATCTCGGAGGGTAGGGCAACAGAAATCTGAAAACGATTCTACTTGAATAGCAAAAACGTAGAATGTAGATTACCGAGTGGATTCGTGCTTTCTTTCTTGAATTTCTCATATTCTTCGCTCATCTCGTCTCTGAACCAGAATTCATCTACAGGAGACAGCGAGCGTTTCTTTTCCGTGTGGTCGAGGTTCTGAAATATTGATTTTTGTAAAGGATACTAATAGTTATAGGGACAAGTAGCCTGAAGTGGAGCCAGAAGAATTTTACGAAGAAAATATTACCTCCTTGAGCAATATATTCTCCTCCTTCAACGAACTCATAGCTGATGTTAGCTCCGATATCTCATTCTCCTTCAAATCACATCGTTGTGACAGGCTCATGATTTGATTCTAAAATTAATCCATATAACATCTCTTCAAAATTGTTTCAACCGTACCTCCAATTTTGTAATTTTAGCATCATCTTCTGCTGACGAATGCGATAAAGGTTTCAGAGTCTCTTCCTCATCTCTTTTCTGATCCAGTTGAAGGGATGCAAACTTTCTTTCCAGGAAGATTGAGCGTCCATGAGCATCTTCGTATAGTTTTTTGAACTGCTCTCGTTCGGCTTCTAATTGCTTGATGGCTTGCTGAAAATTCATACTAATAATGAAAGTTTGCTGATTAAGTACTGTTTTAGTGTGACCACTTCTATAACTACCATGAAGCAAGGCTGTCGGTCAGCCCCTGAACCGCGGCCCGGGCCGTGGGTAGGTTGCCATGACTGAATCCGGTCGTACTTTTGAAAATAACCTTTTTGGATGAAATATATATGGTAAGGGCCGCCGGATTCAACCATGGCAACCTACTCAGGGGTCGGCCGTGGGCCGTCAGTTTGACAACCTTTCCATGAGTTATTTTGGCTATTTTTTTCCACAAAAAATGTATAGCTTCTAATCATCACGAACCTCCTGTTTACTGTCACTAGCGGTGTTACTCTTCAATTGATTCTCTAGCTGCTGTAGTCGTTGCTCATACTTTCTTGTCATTGACATTTCCTTCCTCAACTTTTGTTCCAACTCTGCCACATGAAAACTACTGTCTCCAGTCTTTGTGGACATGCTATTGGGGATACTTTCCGCTTCGGCCAATCGTTTCTTCAGCTCTTGGTTCTCCTTCTACAAGACATACGATTAGGAGGGTCCCGCGGGCGAAAATCGATAAAACACTCACCAACACCGAGTTCCTGGCAAGGACCAGCGCATTTTCTTTGCTTTGAAATTCCTTTGTGAGAAGAGCAATTCTCTGTTTCAAATCATTAATATCAGTGGATCCAGGCTGAAAATAACATGTTTTTTTAAAAAAGAAAAACAATCAAATCAAGCGGTACCTTTACTTCTGCACATGCGAACCCTGCAATAATATTAGAAAGATTCTCCTTCTCTGCTTTCAAAGCTTTGCAACTTTCAACAGCCACTGGAAAATAATACAGCTTTAACAAAATTATTTATAAACTTTTACCTCTAAGATTTTTCTCATATAACGCAAGTTTTTGGCGCTCCGCCTGTAGATCTGAGGTCAATTTCTCCACTGACCCCATGTTGAGTGCCTGAAAAACAAAATATAACTCAAAAAATCCGAAGAAAATCGATAAAAGTACGGATGTTGAAAAAATATCTCCGACAATGTAACATTTCTTCGCGGATGGCAAAAGATATTAAGCGAATAAGACACGCAACGACCGGTTTTGTTTGACGGCGAAACGTGGGGGACACAGTGGAGAGTGTTTGTCGATTTACGGCAAACACTATGCGGGGTGTTCGTGCGGAGTGTCGTTGGGACCCTCGGGGGTTTCTATTATTGGTTTTTGGTCACGGGACTCTTTTTATTGACGTCAGTGTTTTCTTTTTGAATTATTTGTTTAATCCTTAAAGAAGGATTTCGGGCTAAATGTTTTTCATGCATTGTGGATGGCCGTGGCCGAGTTTTCCAAAAGTTGACGGAGTCAGAAAAACGTTTTTTTAAATCAATGTATAACCGCCGTGTCTTTACTGATTTTTGAAACCCTCGGCCATGATCACCTGAGGCATTTAAAGGAAAAGTTTTCAGCATTATCGGCGATTTCGAATACAGTTTTTGTTACTGTATTCGGAATCACCGTAAATTTTTCCACATGTTTTGCGGCAAAAATTTTGCTAGGAATCCTCTGTAATTATTTTATCCCTTTTTTATTTCAACTTCTCTGTTTTTTCTATCTGGTATACTTTACTACTCTGATTTCCCAACACATGTTACTTCACTTGAACACCATTCTCTGCAAAAAAATTACAACATACGAGATTAATCATTATTATTGTCAAAAGTGCAGAACGACATGATCCTGCAACCGGTTATTAGTGTATTTGCTTTTCGAAACCAAAGACCAGAAATGTTTTTCGCATCCACTTTCTTCCCTTTCTTTCTTGCGCAACTAAAATAGACGCCTTGCATAAAAGCTTCTTGCACATCGTGTTGTACTATTTTTCGTCTTTTTAGAAATCAATTTTTTTTCATTTCCTTTGACGGGTCGATCAGAAACACTTTCCAAAATGTTTATAAAGCAAAAATAGTTCTTTTAGCAAAAACCTAACATCTTCTAATGTTTCCCACTAAACCCAAAGACGTTTTCAATAAAATGTAATAAATTGAATATAGCTACAGTAAGAAAATCTCGAAACAAAAGGAAAAACAAAAACATTTCCAACCATTCAACCTAATTAAAATATCCAGAATCCCGATTGGGTTACTTTTTCGATTACTAAATCCAATTGAGTTTATCCAATCACACTCATCCGATGAACTAGTTCTCCTACTACCACTTGTTCTTTTTCCACTCACTTATTCTAAATGTGGAAAAAAAAAGTCACACTCGACACTCATTGTCATTCTATCCAAATTGAGCGAGTCAAAGTTTCATCCAAACTGAAAAGGATAGATAAATATTATATAACAATTGCATGTGTGTGGCATCAGTCAGTACTAGTTTTGTTTGCGTAATAACCATTGAAAACGAATCATCACTTCGGCGATTTGAAGTGTACGACACATTTTGTTATATTTGGGTGAATGAGTACGATTTTGTGTGCTTCAGTTTGTGGATGTTTGAATGACATTGTATCTCAGTAGTTCAACCCATTCACCTTCAGTTTTGCAGTTTTCATCTGACACTGAAAGTTCTGTGTACGCATGTATGGTAAGATCATAAACACTTATGTAAATATTTTGCGTGTGGATTTGTGTCATAGTGTTAGTACGACTAGTTTTGGTGTTTTCCTTATTAGCCATGCCTGTATTATCATAACTTGAGTTAACAGATATAATTATCAAGTTTAACTGGTAACGCAGCTTTTGCTATTTTTTAGTTGCAAATTTTGAGTAAGTCATACAAATTCTAGAATAACACAAAAATGTTCAAAAAAATACGAGACTTCCAAGATTCGTGGTAAAGGTTCAGCACTTTTTCCATGTTTCATTTTTTCTTACTGATCACAGTAATTTTTCAATGTGTAAATTTCGGAAAGTCCATATTCCTCTCAAGTTCTCACTATTCAATAATTACACGAAACAATCAATCACTCAAATTTCCCTATTTTTCATCCCAAAAATCTTATTTTTTAACGCTACCATATCATTTTAAAACACTTTTTGATATTTTCAGAAATAACTACGAACTTTATTGCATAATCTTATTGACAGCTTTAGAAAAATGAACATTTGTCATAAAAAATCCTTTTTGAAATTTAAAGTTCTTTTGCCTTTGGAATTGTTTCCTTGATTTCTGATCAGATCCGAAAGAAAACCCTTAGGAGTGTGTAAGTTATGCAAAAACGTCTTTGATACTCACCGAAACATGTTTTAAATGTAATTGATGCATTTCAAGATGATCTATTTGAAATGATCTCATGATCCATTCAGTAGCTTTTATCTTCTCAGGGTGTTTCCCAATTTCCTTATCTCCTTTAGACCTATTCCCATCTTACCCATTTCCTTAGTCATCAAATCTCTCTACGCCTTTTTTTCAACCATTTGCGATTACTCATCGATAAGTTAACACCCACTCCCCTGTTGAAAAACTTCATATAATGAAAAGCGGGTCATTCGTTCATTACCTCTTCATCTTGACGCCCCAAATTGTGTTTGAGGGTGTTTCTCCGTCCGTGTGTTCGTCCATTTTCTCTTCCTTCCACTGTGTTTTTCGTTCGCTTCCTGTCGCTATTCCTATCCGTCAGATGAATCAATCAAGTTTATAGTCAAAAACTGTGATGATTCTGTGAGGTGTATAGGCTGCCGGAGGGATTAGATTCTTATATGCAAATGAACCAAAACGATTTATGCAAATGCGAGTTGTTTCATGACGAGTAGAGAACACGTAGGTTAACGACATTGTCCCATTCACTGATTTATTCTGAGCTATCTCTCTCATTCAGAAAAAGTAACCATTTCTAGTCATACAATTCAAATTTCCCCCTATGCACTTGCTTATCAGAACCAATTTTCTTTTTCACAGTACTGACGTAGTCCAACTAGTCAACTTTCAAACGATTTTGCACAAAAACGACCATAGAATACTATACGATTCGTATAGATAAACAACGAAGCGGTTTTGTTTTCCAGTACTTTCTTCCTTATCTTTTTTTCAACTATTCCATATAAACTGCTGACGCAATTATTTCAAGCAAAAATGGAATTGAAAAAAGTCCAGGCGAACCATGAAATGTTGGTATTAAACTGGTTACTTGAAACTAAGAAAATAGGAATAGAGAGAACACAAAATTTCGCTTTCACTGACTAATACTTCAATTGAACTTCTCTTTCCCTTTCACTTGTCATTTTCCAGAGTAAAGTGTTTCGGATTCTGGAACCTCTTCCTTTTTTTTCGTTCGACGTCCTCGTTTTGGTCTGGCCTTGGCATTTAGCATTCAGTATTAGGGCGTCAAGAATATATGGCATCGGAAAAACGCAATGTATATTCTTCCTCTATTCATTCACAAGTGCCACACCCAATTCAGTCTGTGTCCTTTTTTTTCGAATCACTTAACTTGACACGACTTGATTGTTTCCGTTGTTCAATGATGATTGAAGTCCGCCTACTGTAGGGGTTACGAAATCATGAATCTGGCGTGGAGGACGATCAATCCAAAAAACATATATTTGCTAACAAGGGCAAAGTGACTAATGACGGAGAGACAATGTGTGGTCTCCCGACGCAACCTAGTCCGCCCACCAATGTTTCCCCATTTTTCCAAAAGATGAGCTCAACGGTAAGCACTCCGAACACTCCCTGTCTTGTTTTTTTTCAGTGTTTTGTTAGTGTTTCCGAACCTTTGTGTTCCGACCGCACCTCCGGAATCTTCTTTTCTTTGTTGGTCACCATGTCATTTTTTGAGCTCACAACGTCATTTAGCATGTTTTGCACTAGAACTTTTTTTCAATTTCCGGTGCAGACAAAATCTACGTCATGTCTCGGTCCCATAAACTCATCTGATGTAAACAGGAAATGTGCATGTGTGTTTGATGGCCTTCCGGGCATTGTCGATTGACATTAAGATTATGAAAGTAGACCAATAGATTAGAGAGACTGGCCAGGCGTCAAAGGTTTTTTATCAAGGAACTAGGAACTTTAGATTTTTATGACTTGAAAGAAAGGTTTTTTGCAAGAGTCACAAAAGTTGAAATTTATTTGGTGAGCCCAGAAAAAAGTACATCATTTCGAAATCTTTAATTTGAACTCTGTCTATGTTTACTTAAACTTTATAATCTGCTTTCAACAAAATTTCAGACACAGTCCGGAAGTTAACAGATGATTAGAAACATTAACAGATGACTTAATATTTGCTAAAAGTTCATTTTGAAGTTTTAGCTTTCATGCACTTTCCCAAAATCTTATTATGTTTCGTTATCAATTGAATTTTCAAATGAATCAACTCCAAATTTCAAATTTATTTAATTAGGAATGAACTAAAGGTCGATACTGTATTTCTTCCTTTAGCATGCCCTTATCAGATTTCAAATGTACAGTCCTCTCGAAGCAAAGACGTAGAGGGTTATAAAAGCAAGCACGCATACAACGGGTCAGTTTAGTACATGGACACAACCACGCCTTATCTTAAATCACCATCGAAGTGTAATTGAGCTGATAAACTGTATGATGCCCGCCTTCGTCCAATCTCAACCACTTTCTTTCATACAAAACTATACGATTCCATCTCTCTACCCCTTTTTCCCCTTTTCCCTTCCACTTTCAGTCCTAATTGTTCATGCTGTTTAGTTAGTCACCTCCGGGCGTTCTCCAGGTATTTGTTGAATGTTTTTTTCTTCTCCTCTTCTTCTTTTCCTTTCTACCGGTCTGTTCTGACTCACACTGGTAAATGGATTGGGTGGGTGGATACCAATAAGTAGTTCTCGGTTTTTGATTTCAAAAGTTTTATTTGATTATTGAAGGAGGGTATTTCAACTCATCAACCAACTTTTCTCATAGTTCACTCCTTGCCCCTACTCCCACACACGTCTTAATCAAAAGTGAGGAGAACTGTGTGGCATTTACGTTGACTCTAATTCGAAAAGATAACAATTTTCTTAGGCGTCGCACTTTTCCTTTCTCCTCTGTCTTTTTCCTCATTGATTCTCTCCCCCAACCGGCTTTCGGCATCCCAAAAAAAAAAAACGTTCAGTGTCCTACCTACCCCTTCCACTCTTCATCTATCATTGTTCCCTTCAATTCATTTCGTTGAAAGTCCCTTCACTTTTTTCCTTATTATTCATCAGAACTGATTTCTTTCTTTTCTTTGATTTTCTTTCTAATATATCAGCGATTCCATTGAATTTCCATTTTTCAGCTAAAAATAATGGCCGTCGAGCAGAAAGAGCAAGAGCCTATCGTCAAGATGCGTGAGCCACGCAACGTCAATGCTGCCGCCCACTCCGCCTTGGCTCGCGGAATCGAGGCCCTCAATGAAGGAGACATCACCGAAGATACTGAAGGTACCATTTCTGAAAAAATGAATCTTCATATGAATTTTTTAGAAATCCGCAAGCTCGACACTCAACTTGACCATCTTAACGACTACATGACCAAGATGGAAGAGCGTCTGAAGGCCCACAACGATAGAATGATGGAGACGTTGAAGCAGCAAAAGGAAGAGCGTGAGAAGAGACGTCGTAGCTTCCATGAGGTACTGTTCTTTCTTCTTTCAATTCGGAATAACAAAAACAATTAGGGAAAATAACTTCCAAAAACAATTACTCAATAAAACGTTTTCAGCGTATGTCTCAAAACCAATCGGAAGACGAAGAATTCAAGAAGCAAATGAGCACTATCCTGAAAAGAGTTCAATCTGTCAAGCGTACCGAGGAATAAGCCAAAACACTTTCAGAACGAACTTGTACAATTCTAATATATTCCTTTGAAAATTTCAACCAACGTCATTCACTTGATCACTTTTCATGTTTTATTTTCACTTTTCTCTTAAAACCAATTGCCCACTTATCAAACAAATGACGTTATTCAATCCATTATGATATTCTATCTGTAATCACCTAACCTATTAGCTTTTTCTCTTCTCGAGCTTTGGATCATTCCTTTGAATCTATTGCTAAATGTGTTTGGAAATAAAGTTACGATGCGTTCCCAGTGACGCCACTTTTCAACTGTGACTTCCTACTTCAATTGATAAACGACTTTGTGATTGAATGATAATAAGAAGTGTTTAACTTCTGTTTTACAATGATCATGATTTTGTTATGGGAACAGAAAAGATTTGAACAACGAAAAACACTAAGTAGTGAATGGGCTGTCTACTTTTTGTTCTGAATCTACGCTCAAACTTCCCGCTGTTAATTTTTTTAAAAATGAATGATTTTTTGGAGGGAAGTTAGAGCGGGGTTGCAACAACAAAAAGTAGACAGTAAATAGAGCTGAAAGAAAATATCAAATACAAAATGATTCCTTTCAAGAAAAATTATAAGGAAAAGTATTACAAAAATTATTAACGGTGTATAAGCAGGAGGTATTTTTCCGGTTATGCAAATTTCGATCTTAAAATTTTAATTTTTATATTATCATACTGTACAAGGATTGGGCTCCTAATGATAGGGTTCCTGCCCGGAAAAATTAAAAATCTAATCTTATTTTTTTTTGGAGTAGATGCTCCCTATTTTGTGTTTGATAACTCAACTACAAACTTTAAATTAAAAAGCATGATTCATTTCAGAAAGAAAATTCGAAAATTGCACAAGACGACAAAAAATGAATGATTTTCAAAACAGAGAAGTTCTTCCAATCGTTGTGAATTCCAAATCGAAATTGAATCAAAAATATCAGAAAAGAAGGAAAGAAGCATTCAAGAAATAGCAATTTTTTTGAGGTAATCAGGTAAGATGTACTTGGCTTGTTTTGAGAAACAAGTCAGTGTTGAGAAATTGAACCTAAGAGATGTTTGGGAAATTGAACCTAGAATGAGTGAAAATTGACAATAAGATAAGAGTTTGAATCGAGTCAAGAAATAGAATCGGGAAATTTGAAATATTCAAAATATAGCATTGAAACAATTAGCAAATCGAAAAAAAATCCGAAATCAATCAATTCTTGGCCTTTGCGTTGATGTATCGTTCTTTGAGGTCTTCCATAAGCTTTATCTCATTTCTCGGGGTGTCGGTTTGGTGCTCCACGGCCTCTTGCAAGATGCTCTGAAGTTTTACATTGTGAACCTGGCAATTGACTTTTTGCCCTCACCTTGATATCACGATTACAAGATGTTCCGTGACAGCAACAGCGTTGCACAGTAGTCTCTTCGTTATTGGTCATCCAGGGGTGAATCGATCTCTTGAGGTGGCACTTGGTGGAACATTCATGCATTGCTTCGATATCGATGAATCCGCACCCAGATGAGATGAATGTTTCATCTTTGTTCCATGGTGGAAAAACCACCCGGACAGCACAAATGGGACGAGAACCTTGCGCCTTGCGATAGCACCTTTTTCTGTTCACCTGAGAAACATTGTTGTCAATGTAGTCGCAGACCACATATTCTTGGCCATCACGGTCAATTAGGTAGCGATCATCTCTTGTCAACGGAGCGAACATGAAGTTTTGTCGATCCCTGTAATGATATTATAAGAATAGTCACTAGTTTAGCTCTGGGAACATACGGGAATGTCATTTGTTTGAGGTACTCATAAGTTACGGGGTCGGCTGTGTCGCCGTTTTCGACATGCAAGATGAATTTATTCATCTGTTGGTTGTAAGCCAACGAGTCGGCTTCTCCCTCCATAACCAAAACAATCATGAGAGCCAAGAAAATCATGTGTCGAGCGACGAACGCCATCCTGCAATACTCATTTAGAAAATAAAATAAAATCTTCTTATAACTTTCTGAAACTAATAAATGAAGCAAAGGCTGATGAATTACAGTACTCCCGATAAACTCACTTGTTGAAGTTTAGCAAGTTGCTTTTCAATGAAGGACGAGTTGTGTCTGGAGTTCACAGCTGACGAATTCGAAATCGGGCCACCCAAGCTGAAATAAAAATAAATAAAGATAAGCCATTATGTTTGAAACAGAAGACAACATGGGAATGAGCTGGACATTCAAAAGCCACAAAGAACTCAGAAGAATGAAAAGAAACGAAAGTGAGAAGAAAGGGATAGGACACAAAAATGCAAGAAAAGCCCAGAAGGACTTAGAAAAATGGGAACAACTGCCCAGTAAACAAAAGAAAAGAAACATGGGAAGAGAGGGTCCCAAAGGATTTGAAACATTGCTTGTTCCATCAGATAGGACCCGAAGAAAAACGAAGAGAAGATCGGAAAAAACAGATAGAGAACAAAAAGATAGATTGCTAATCCCATTCTGAGATGCGTTTTGTTGCGTTTTTGAAACATTTGGATCAGAGGAGAAAAATGTGGAAACCAACATTGGAAGTAGTGGTTCTTTGGAGTTTCTTGGGGAAATGGACTCTCCGTTTTCCGGGATTGCAAAAAAGTAAATGTCCCCGAGTAAGGGAACTGGTAAGCTGAAGCCTCCAAGAAGAGTCTGCCCAATGGATCTATAAACATTGAAGTAGACGATAGCAATGTTTTCGATTCCTTTGAGCAGCCAAAATAGCCTTCAAACATTTAGAAAAACAGGTAAAATGAGCAAAATTAAAAATAAAAGGCAAAAGAAAAAGGAAGGGAACTAAATGGTCAAAGAAAATAGCAAAAACAGAAGTAAGATTACAAAGTCGAAAAAGACCGAAGAAGATAAACAAATTGTTCGAAATAGGAGGAGCGAAGGCAAAGTTGGAGGTCTCAAAGGTTCCACAAAAAGAGGATAGTGACCATGAAAAAAGGGATGTGCGTGCAGAACTGCATCAAGAACAAAATAAACAAATTGTTCAAAGAAAAGGGAGCGATTCTTGTGAGGTCCGAGTTAGAGCCAACGAAAAAAGAAGAAAATGGGGTCCCAGAGGATTAAAACAACATTTGCTTGGTCAGTCGGAAGGAGCCGGCGGAAAAAAAATGGGAGTCGAAAGAAAAATGGGACCCAAAGGATTTGAGAGAACTCCCAGCGAAACAACTGGACACTAGATGGAAGAATTTCGGATTTCCGGGGGCCGGCTTTCGAAACATTATCCTCCGGGCTCAGGCCCACACCAAAAATGTCTAAAGCACTGAGGTTGGTACTGGATAACTTTCTGTTCTGGATGCGAACAATAATTGGAAATCTAATTTATTTAAGAAAAACAAAAAAACACAACAATGAATCAAGAAAACATATACTAAAATACTTGAGGTATGCATAGAAATTGAGGTATATTTTAAAAATGAGGTATATGTAGAACACAGTTTTCGACAAAACAAAATGCATAAGAAAAAACTCAGAAGTTGTTCTGATCTTTGCTGCTTTGTACTTCATGGTACTGCTGCTTGCTGAGTTCCTCGGCTCTGTCAAGCTCATCGGCCTTTTGGAGACGTTCAATGTATTTTTGCGCGACAGCCTGAAATTTAGGTTATTATCAATACCAAGATTTTAAAAATCTCACCTTATGATCCTGGTTACAGAACTCCGTTGTGCAGCAACAATCAAGGTTCACTGTAGTTGTATTCGCCGTCAATGGGATAGCTGTTCTCTCCAAATCGCATTCTTCGTTGCAGTAGGTATAATCGTGGATGTTTACTTCCTCGCAGCCACCGATGATGATAAGCCGATCAGTGTCTTTGTAGCTTCCTCCGATGAAGATGTAGCGCATCATGCAAACTGGCATAGTTGTTTTTGAAGTTCTATAACAATAGACATCATCTCTCGAAATGTATGTGTCTTTTGGAGTAAAGGTGGAACATTGAATGAGTTCGCGTCCATTCATATCACGTTGAAGTCTCGGGTCTGGTCTTTTTGGAATGTGCGCGAATGTGTGGTCTTGGAGAGAAAGATTCTGATTGACCATTCTAAAAATAGTGAAAATAGTTGACAGTTTTTCGGATGGGGCGCAACTCACATATTTTTATCTTTGATATGATGCAAGTACTTTTTGTAGGCCTTGTGTTCTTCCTCGTTTTCAGCAGTTTTAAAGGGACTGGAAAGAGTAGAGGGGGCAAACAGAGCGAAGAAGAAGACGGCTTGGATAATAAGCCACATCCTGAAAAAATGAATATATACAGTTTGAAAGATGGCATCAAATCATATACTCAAGAAAGGTCGGCAATAAAATACAACTTGAAAAACTCCAGTAGAGATGGAAAGTGAATACAAACTGCACTGGAGAATTAGTCACTAGAATCTCAGATTAACGGTGAAGAAAAAAAGAGGAACGATGTATAAAAGAAAAGTTGGCTGCAGAAAAAACACACAGACAGCAAAAGAGGTCAACTTTTGAGAGAGCAAATTAGAGAAAAGAAAAGCAAGATTCACAAGAAAATTGTGCGAAGAAACTTTCAGAAATAATTGAGGTTCAAAAATTACTAGTTCGAATAACTAATAGATGGCTTTCTGGAATTATCATTATTATTATAATTAATATATTTTAAAAAGTGTATTTGTATACTAAAAGTTTTGTATTAAAAATTTGTTGCGAGAAAGATAAGAAAATTTTGAAAAGTCAAACCTTTAAATGCAAAAAAAATTCAGAGAAAATTGAAGAGAAGAGGAAAAATACCCTTTTTGGAACGATTTTAGGACAATCCGAAGAACAATTTACCTTGCTTAAGTAAACATGGAAAAGAGCAAAAAAGATCAAAAGAAAAAGAGATAGACGAGTACTCTGGTGAAGTCTGTTCTAAAGAAAGTTGATCATTTTTCCTTTTTTATGTGAGCTGTCAGAATTTTCTTGAATGAGTTGACAAGAGGATGTCAATCAGGACAGAGCTTTGAGATTTTGTGCTGTCTACGAACGAGTCGAGAAGAAGAGATATGACGATACAACCCAGCTGGAACCAAAAAATTCCGTTGTGGAAATATCAAAATATATTGCAATAACTGTTAACTCAAGGGAAACGGTTTAGGTAAGATGCCGGCCAATTTGTTCTCTCGCAAGAACATTGATAGAATAAGAAATGAAATATTGCAAACAAAAAAGACGTTTGTGAAGGTCAACCCGGGAAACAGAGGGGATGAGTGAGATGAAACGTAATTTGAACCGAACTGCGACGCAAAAACTCCCTAAGATGAGATAACGTCTAATTCATTTTGGTATGGGTGGGAATCAGGAGAGAAATACCTTTTCGGACTGCAAGTTCTTGATGTGGATTAATGGTTGTGAACTGTTATTCTAAAAAATGAGAAGAATGGAATGAGATATTAGAAAAAATGAAATAATCCTCAATGCTACTTGAAAACCCCTTCCAAAACAATGAATAAAAAATTTCTGGACATGACATTTACACTAGTCTATTTTAAGTTTCCGTGTCTAACGACTTTTGACTTTGTAGAAATTCTTTACGTTTCAATCAATATCCCTTTCCGTGCCTTCTGAGCCCACCAATTTGTGCAGACACTCATTTTTATAGCTGAAAACTACAATTTCAAAACGTCAGCTGGATATGACATATCTTCTGTAAGGCAATCCAAGTAAATTAAAAAGTTTGAATAAAAAAATTCCATAAATATAATATGAATGGGAAAATATTAATGGGAAAAAATATAAATGGGAAATCTGAGAACGGAAAACTTGAAGACGAATAACCTTCAATTAATTTTTTCTTGAGAAGCTTGGTCACTTTCCTGACAAGCCGATACTCTAATGTGGAAACAATCAATTTATGATCTGAAAAAAAATCGAAAACCGATTAATGAAGCATTCAGCTGCGCCTGAAAAGATTAGGAAAAAGTCGGTAGAAATGATTTTAAAAAACTAACTATTTCACTTGTTCTTTATCCTGACCAACAACTCTGCTCAAAGCACTGCCGAGGATAAAACCATTTATTCCAGAACTTTTTTCTCAAAAATGTACAAAACAAGAAAAATCACTTGATCAGACATAATTTTCAAAAAGCGGAAGCCCAAAATCTCACAAGCCCTAGGTCAATTTCCGTTAACAATCGCAAACAATATGATAGGAGGCATTGTAGAAAGAAACAGATGAAGAGTGAGGCAGGTCTCGGGAATAGAGATATTTTGGATTCGTTGAGGATAGTTTAGGTTTTTTGAAGTAGTCTAGATTTGGGGTAGGTTTGAAGCGAGATGAGAGAGATAGAATGAGACAAATCTATTACTTCAAACATTTCCAATGTGTTCTCAAGTTAAGAACAAGGAAATAGTTGAAATTTAGATTTGTGACAGACATGGGAGGAGATAAATAGGGGACCTTCTCATCCGGAGCAATGTTAGCAGATAAGCTCAACTAGAAATCGGCAGATAATCTGAATGGAGATAAACCGATTCTAGTAAAGCATATCTGAAAACGGATTACTGGATGAATAGACTACAAAAAAGGGTTGGAGGGAAATAGTAAAGTGAGCAATAATTTGAAGACAGAAAAAATAGAGAGGGGCGGAGATCGTCAGAGAAGATTAGACAGTAGAGACCGAGGAATTGTTATGAGAAGTTGGAGCCGCCTTGATTTTGTTGTGATGGTGGTGATGGTGGTGATGATGGTGCTTCTGATGTTCTTGAGTTTTCTGCGATTCCACATCATAAGTATTGACAGCGCTGGCAAAGTTCTCCAAAACCTCCTGAAAGATGAAAGTTATTCTGAAGACTAGAATGGTTCCAGTTTTTACCTCATAATCAGCATTGCATAACTCTCCAAAGCAGCAACACTTATAGACGATTGTGACTTTGTCATGTATTGGCCACTGCATTGCAGTACGATCAGCCTTGCAATCCCTTTGGCATGTAGACGGTTCATGAACAGATCGTTGGTCGCATCCTCCGAAGACTCTCTTCTCACCGGACTCTCCTTCTCCCTCGACGTGTGCAGTTTTCAGAGTGCAAACGGGGTCAAAATCTTTTGAGGTCCGGTAGCATCTCAAGTAGTCCACTTTTTCAACTTCGAATTCGGTATAGAGGCGGCAGGTGGTATACTCTTTTCCGGTTTTGTCGACTTTGTATCGCATATCTCTGATTTTCGGAACATAGCTAGCAATAACTTTTGGAGCCGGTGTCGAACTAAAAAATTTAGTTTAACCCTTTGATAGTCAGCCGTTCTCAGCATACCCTTGTGCCTTTACTTTTTGCTCAAACCATAAGTACGACGCGTGATCATCAAACTTGATCGTGGTTCGTCTGGTTGCAAAAGCAACAAGGACAAGGCTCAGGAGAGCCAGGAGTCGGAGGGTTAACACCATCCTGAAATGATGGAAAAGTAGCGTTATGATTGAATAAGGCGTGGAAGATAGAAAATTAACGGAAGGTTAAAGAACATTAAAACAAATGGAGGGGCCATGAGGAAAAGTGGGAAAAGTTGGAAGGACGAGGAAAAGGAATAATAAAAAGAAGAATTCTAAAAATTAGGAAATTATATTTAGTTTGGAAAAATCAGAAGACTCAAGAAGAGAAACTACGAAAAAATCTGATTTATTTAGCATTTAAGACACGTTATCTGTAAGACTCGAGTGTATCACTACTGACCCATTGTACAGAAAAAAGTCAAATCGATTTTTATGGGTTTGTGTTTGGTATAGTAGGTACTCATGTACTTGTAAGAACTTTGACCCATACCACTTTTGGCCCCGCCCCTTTTTGGCTGAAATATGCATATGCTCGGCTGAAAAACCAAAATTTTTTCTGGGAGTATTTTCGGTCTGATTTTGTTGGGAATGGTTAATACGCATAATTGTAAAAATTTTATGTGTTGAAACCAACTTTCTAACAGGACGAGTTCATGACATAACTTTGACTTTTACTGAAAAATTGGTAATTTCGACAAAAAATGGGAAATTGTGAGAGAACGATAAGTCACTCCGGCGAGATATTGCCAGATTCGGATTTCTCGCTAAATTTTGGTCCAGATAAACGTAGTCCGGTCAAAATTTAGGGGGGACGTATTTTTGCTAGAGGTCAAAATATGTCATTTTTCGGTATTTTTTCACGTACCCCTATACATGACAAAAACTCAAAATTTGAAAAATGGCTCATACTTGGCCACAATGTCGTACCACTATCCCTGATAACATGGACGAAATCCCATGGCCTCTCGTTACCGCTCACTGAAATGGCGGACCCTCGAAGATACCCCAAATGGTCTATCGAAAAATATCTGCCATTTCAGTGAGCGGTAACGAGAGGCCATGGGATTTCGTCCATGTTATCAGGGATAGTGGTACGACATTGTGGCCAAGTATGAGCCATTTTTCAAATTTTGAGTTTTTGTCATGTATAGGGGTACGTGAAAAAATACCGAAAAATGGCATATTTTGACCTCTAGCAAAAATACGTCCCCCCTAAATTTTGACCGGACTACGTTTATCTGGACCAAAATTTAGCGAGAAATCCGAATCTAGCAATATCTCGCCGGAGTGACTTATCGTTTTCTCACAATTTCCCATTTTTTGTCGAAAATACCAATTTTTCAGTAAAAAGTCAGAGTTATGTCATGAACTCGTCTTGTTAGAAAGTTGGTTTCAACACATAAAATTTTTAAAATTATGCGTATCAACCATTCCCAACAAAATCAGACCGAAAAAAGTTCTAGAAAAAAATTTTGGTTTTCTAGCCGAGCATATGCATATTTCAGCCAAAAAGGGGCGGGGCCAAAAGGGGTATGGGTCAATGTCCTTAGAAGTACATGGGTACCTACTATGCCAAACACAAACCCATAAAAATCGATTTGACTTTTTTCTGTACAGTGACATACTCGAGTTTCTCAGAGAACGTGTCTTAACTTTGGAACTCATAGTACTACTAATAAGGCATTTAGAAGGCAGCATTAAAGTCGACCCCTATTCTGGCCTCCATTTAGCGAACTCTTTTTTCTTTTTTTACCTCCCTATGAGTAGCTAAATCTTCTTAACATCTGAATCCTTATCTATCAATGCGCCTATTTTGTACTCTGTTATCCTCATTCTTTGATCGTTGTGAAACCCCTCTTATCTCAAAAACTACAATTGAGCCGATCTAACTCGTCAGTGTGGTTCTCAATCTGAAAATCTATCTAATTTAAGCTTCTTATTCATGTTTGTTTACACTTCGAAGGACTACAGTAGTAAGATTAAAATAATCCGTATCACTTCGTGTCGAACTGTGGTGACACTCTCATCGATTTCAAATCGGTTTAGATGAATGGATCCGGATAAGAAGAGATGTGAAGTCAATATTTTCTAAAACCGACTTGTTAAGAAGATTTGGCTTAGATGTAGTTGCCCTAAGTCTTAATCATGTTTTTCTGGACGCTGATCCTAGTCTTATAGTCTTAAAAAACGTGGAATATCCAAAGGAGACTGTAGCTACAGTACAACTTTTCGGAGACGCTTATACTGTGTTTTGTTAAAATTATTCAGCAGACCATACACTCAAGACTCTCTTCTCAATAGATTCATGAACCTGAAAACCACAATTTGAATACAAAAACGTTACCGTACCCTACAGTTTCCTTTCAAATTGAACGTAACTTTACCCTACAGTACCCTTCAAGCTAAACTTGTCCTATACAGTACTCTGTTTTCAATAGAGTCATGAACCTGAAACTCTCAACCTGAATACAGAAATGTTACCGTACTCTACTACAGTAGCCTTCAGTCTGCCCTGATCCTATACAGTATCCTGGTTTCAGTGGAGCCATTACCCTAAACCTTAAACCAGTCAACATCCTACCCTGAAATGGATCGGGACCCTAAACTAGACTCTACCCAGATCTGTGTTAAACGTACTTGACTTTAGCTGATGGCGAAGCGGAGCAAAAGTTGGTCTAGCTGCAGATCTTGAGAATCGGAAGCCAAGGATCCGAGCTGGAGGCTCAAGCAACAAGAGAAAATAGTTTCATAAAGGTATCAAAGCTGAAGATTCTTTTAATTTGGAAGGGATTTTATACCGAGGGTTGAAGGACACGCCCACTTTTAACACCTGGTAGGATACCAAGGACGCACCGCCCAAAAAGTTGTTTCATATGGAAAGCAAAGAATGCTCCGCCCACATAGGGGGTATATGTTTTGGCAGTGTGCCCGTAGAGGTCAGTCATGTAGGAAACAAGACGAAAAACAAGGAATGAGATTAGCGATCTGGAAAACTGAGGAAGAAGACTTTCAGATACATCATGGTGTTGGGAGAGCCAATGAGCGAACCGTGTAAGAGAGGATGAATCGAGGATTGTACGGAGGAACAGCGTTAAAATTTTGGCTACAGACTCCGTGACCGTTGAAAAATGAAGTCAATACTACTGGTCAGCTTTGGGATATCTTTGTCTTTTGAAGGATCATGCTACTAGTTTTTAGCAAAAATCAGGTCTCATCCTGTGATCCTCTCATGGGAAAATGCTCATTCGGAACTTTACAGGAATCAACTCTTTTTCAGATTTCATATAATGCTCAGCAAAGGCAAAAAGGCAGACTCTTGTACACAGTTTGTTGAATCTACCGTAGATTTACTGAATGGAAAGGTATAAGGATGCTGCTTTTCAAGATTCATCTTCTAATCAGCCCCCCCCCCCCCCCCCCCCACTTCAGGTTCTTAGTATTCCTCGATATCGAAGCAGCAAAGATAACATCTTTCTATACCGTCTTATACTTCTGAAACTTCACGTGTGACCCTAATGTACTTATTTTCAAATTTCCTACTGGATTGTTCCCATCTCACGTTTCTTGTATTCTCATGTGTTGTTTACAGTTGCTAGTCAAACTTATCCGGAATCTCACAAAAACGTGACTATGTTTTTTCCTGCAAAATGTGTGGCTGATATTGGTTCCCAGTGGCCTCAATGGTCAGCAGAACGTCTCGATCAAAAAAGTTCAGATGTTTGTTTACAGCATGTGGGAAAAAACTTAAAGAGCAATCAAACTGAAACCTTTTGCTTCTGAAATCATTTTCTTACACAGATCAGCAGCAACATGGAAAAACAAGATGTATCTGGAACAAAGAGAATCGTTTGAGTTCAGAAAGATCAAATAATAGAATTTCAGAATGAAAGTTTTCAAAGAAGTTGAAACAAGATTTGATATCTCTGAAATGTTGAAAGTCCTGCTTGAAGAAATTAAGGGAAAACTGAAAATTTCAATAAAACGTTGAAGAAGGCGAAAAAGTTCACTTCTATCATATTGGAACGGCATTCTATGAAAGAAATTTCCAGGTCTAAAAGTAAGTCAGTTTTCATGGAGACTGTTTTACGTAATAGAAGTATACAATTTGAACCTGTAAAATACATTTCCTTCAATTCGAAAACGACATTTTTCCGTTTCCTCTGTTTTTCTATAAAATCTTCGATACAGTTACAGTATACTTTTGTTTTTAAATAATTCAACTGTATTCAGATCCCTTATTTATTCTCTCTTTATGTTCTTTGGTTTGGTGAAAAATAAATACGTGTTGCAAATATGTGGTTCCTTTGTTCGGGGGTAAATATTTGAAACTCTGGAACCAAACTAAACCTGAATAATTCAGTTAATTAACTATTGTCCATTGAAGGAAAAAAGTCATCACATACGTCACTTTCTATGTGGTCCCCCATTTTGATGAAATGGCCCTCGCCTTTGTTCCCTTTTTCCTTTATCCCAGGTTTTTAATTATGCTCTTGACCACGACCCCTCGGTTGCTCCCCCCAAAAAAACAAACTTCCGGTTATGTTTGTTTCATTTCCCCGGGTCTCCTCTAATCTGTGTTCACAACATCACAGACATTTTTCAATTCGAGACGTTTAGTGGAAAAGCAAGACTACTAAATCTGTCTAGACGGAGTGAAGAGTTTAGAAAACACTCCAGGAAAACATCTGACACCTAAAAAAGGAGCATAAGTTCTAGTGACTTTCACTCTTGTCTGAATTTCAATCACCTGGAGCAACGAAAATATATACAAAGACAAAAGACTGGAGTTTGAAGTGACCAGAGAACCAATGACATAATGAACATTCCTTCATTATAAGCGATGCAAATTCCCTTCCTCGTGTTCAAGTACTTTGTGCTTTTAGGATCGTATGCTTCATTATAAGTACAGATTGACTAATTTTCAGAGATCAAAGTATTTTTGTAGTTTATGTGCCACGCAGGTGCAATAATAACGTTTCCGATGTTTATAAACAAGTTGAGACTCCTTGAAAGTGTTACTTATTTCATGCTTTGATCTATCTCGCAACAAAAAAAGAGGGCAAACAGAAACATCAAGAAGAAAGTTGGACACAGAGCAGAAGAAAAGAACAAGGTTTGTACTTGGAATCATTACCCTTGGCATTAAAATTGAATAAACACCTGATGTGATCGTTGTGCTGGAGAGTTTCACGAGCAGAAAACAACACGAATCTGATCGTTTTTCTTCATGTTAGGACGAAATTAGAAATCGGCTTCGCGTTAGTCACAGATCGCTTAATCCGAAGGGGAGAGAAATCTAAGTTGGGGATACTAATCTCAAGGACAACTCCTGAAATAACTTGAAGATGGGTGAACTGAAGAGCAAGCCCCATTGGGAACTTGAAAACCAGCTCTATCAGACATTGAAGACACCAAGGGATCAGTTTCAAAATAATCAATCAAGCAGAATGATTATCGTC
Source organism: Caenorhabditis zanzibari (assembly GCA_963966625.1). NCBI lineage: Eukaryota > Metazoa > Nematoda > Chromadorea > Rhabditida > Rhabditidae > Caenorhabditis > Caenorhabditis zanzibari. The sequence continues at coordinate 12,179,954 of OZ016473.1, forward strand.
GTAATAGTACATCATTGTTCAGAAGACAACATGATCTAAAAATGTTCTTTTCGATCGTGATCTTTCAGAGCATTTGGAATTCATATACCGTGAAACTGATGTCATTTACAAGAGCCTCATTGGAAAGAACATTTTTCCTTTAAACTTTTATCGTTGAACTTCCAGAGTTAGATAACAAATTATCAAATGAAATTTTGAATGATCTTCTGCTCCTTGATAACAAAACATGTGTAGTGTGGTTATCTTCGTTTCACTCGGTACTCAACTGATGAGTGTGATAAGAGCATATGTCAAGAGTTTGGAGCACTTTTTGTGAATGGAAATTTCCCAATTTCACAGTCTAGATTGCAAATTTTTCGCTCTGAAAATGTGATAATGGGATATGGTCGGACAGCTTGTTGTTCGGATACAATATCGTGGAAAGTTTATCTGATCCCGTTTCATATGGAAGGCTATGGTTCCTGGCTAATTTTTAAGTCTTCGGGCCGTTCAGTATACTGTAGAACTGATCTGAATACATCGTCAAGAACCCCTCCCTGGAAGCTTCCAGATGTGTCATTTTTCAATCGTGTTCCTGTTCTAACGGCACAAAATTCAAACTCTGAAACAGCTGAAAATGAGCCCTCAGGATCCATTTGGATTTTCACTAGAGAATCTCCAATGTTTTTGTTCTTCAATAACGAAGAGACAAACGCTCTTCTCTCTGCTGGCTCTACAAGATCCTATAAGAGAACACCTGCTCTATGAGAGCTCATTCTGATCCTGGCTCAGTCTCATCTTTTTCATTCTTTGCTCCCTTCTTCTATTCCATGAAGTTTTTTTTTGTTTCAACAAAGGAAGTTTTCATATTTCAATCAGACACAGTCCAAAAAAACTGCATAATATTCAAACATGAGCATTTCCATGATTATCAAACATGAATGATGGTCGTTTTCGTCTCGGGGTCTCAAGATATGGGTATATAGATGCTCTCATGAGGGAAGAAGTAGGATGAGGGAGGGTAGGTTGAGGAGGAATGGGAAATATTGCACTATTAAAAAAACGGTCAAAGGAATTTAGAAGAGTTGAGTATGGTTCATATTGCAAGCTGTTAGGAGATTCAAAGTAAATGAGAAGGGGCTGGGTGAATAAAAAAATAACTCAAAAGTTTCCTGAATGTGTTCAAAATAAATCAGTATCGGATGACGGAAACGACCGGGGTATTTAGAAGAGGCTCTTGAAGAAAGAGCTGGCGTTGTCGACCGATTTTGGGGATCCCTCCTTGGCCTGGTGGTGATGATGATGGACCTTGTCACTGCGACGCATACGACGGCCGGCCAACTCGCGACTGATGATTTCCTGTAAATTGAATAATAAGATAGAGATCGGATCCATTTCTTATTTCTTACGCGGTAATCCGAGTTGCACATGTAACTGGTGCAGCAACAATGGCCGATCGACACAGTCCGTGATGAGTCGCCTTCGAGTGTGTACTCTCCTCTCTTAATATTGCAGGTCGATTGGCAGGTGACTTGATCCTCGACTGGGATCTCCATGCACCCAGCCTTGATCTGCTCTCCGTCGTAGTTGAGGGTCACGTAGCACATTGGGTCGAAGTTGGCGGATCGGCGAGTGCAGCGGACGTTCTTTCCTCCATCGATGTCTGTGTCGTTGTACTCCCGACAGCGCACGTACTCTTGGCCATGGCGGTCGACATCATAGCGGTAATCGCGGACCAGAGGGACGTACATGTACTCCTTCTGGCGTTCTTTGTCTTCTTCACTGAAAATGGGAGCTTTGAAAAGCTATATGTGATTGGAAAGCAACATACACTTTCATATCCAGTCCGATGAGGAAGGATTCGTAGGCGTCTTGGTTCTTGAAGCGAACGGCCGTGTTCAGAGAAAGAGCGCATGGAGCGACGGAGACAAGGACAGCGACGAGCGTGAGAGAGGCGAACATGCTGGAACAGCAATGGGTTTTTTTCTGCTATCATAAAAGCGCTATCATCATCTACGATATCTAGACAGTTTTATATCAGTAACTTATCAGCTGCGCTACTGACTCAATGTCTATCCTCAAAGCTTCCAGATGTCTAAGAATGGCAGGTGCAAAGTATACCGAAAACTGGTAGGCGTTTGTCTGGTAGACAGTAGCTATTTCTAGATAGTTTATCAGTCTACAATAGAACATGTTCCCTTGATCACTCATGACTAACAAGTCCCTAGTCTATGTCCTGAAATGCCCTGAAATAGTTGAACTCACATTTCGATGAAGGGAAGGCGGAGATTAGAAGAGAGAATAAGAGAGAATTGAAGCTTCTGAACTCGAGAGGTTTTCGAGCAGGTTGGGGGAGGGATGGAGGATAGTGAATTAGTGCTGGAAAAAAACGTATTTATACGGATGAAGGTAACCAATTCAAACCACGCCCACTTTTTTCGGTCGAAGGTTTGCCCGCCTCCTAGAATTGTAGCTAGATAAAGTGGGCGGGGTTAAGAGAGGATATCTATGGAAATCTGAGTAAAAGGTTGAAATGGTGAAAAAACAAAGAGAAACAGAGAAAAGACTACGGTAGAATCGGTCGGGAGCGAAAGAACGGTTTTGAGGGGAAAAATAGCGTGGAAAAATAGAGAATATGGATAAAGGATAAAACTGTTTTTGTGGATTCGATGTCTTGGATTTGGAACACAGTTGATAAGAAGCGAAAATTCCAGACTGTTGGTTTCTTGAACTCCGAAGATTCGTTAGAAGAGAGATGCAACTTTTCTAAACAGGTTAAGATCCAATTTTGCTGTGTTAGGATCTGGAAACTGCGATCTCTTAGGATATGAAAGCCCGTTATCCCAAAAGGAAAGTATCCCAGTGAGACTAAGGATCTAATCACAGTCCAGACCGATTAAAATGACATACTCTGGAATGTCCTTAGATCACGGAACGTGTGAAAAAATATTTTCCAACTATTCCAGAACGCATGCCCTGTCTGGAAGTGATTCTGTTTTGACCTAGAGATTATAGTAGATATGAAAAAACGGATGATCGGATTTGGATAGTGAGTAAGGACTGAAATCTGATCACTGGCTGAAATTGTAAATTTTGGATGCAGGAATCAAAGTAAAGACTTTGAGACAAGATCTTTGAAAAACGAAGGATGTGAACTTCAACTTTCAATAGTTGGTGCAATGTTGTTGAAAGTGAAGTCAAAACAACCACGATAAGAAGAAAACTGCCACGCTCTACTAAGATGCTTTGGAGCCAGCCTATGCTAAAAAAGTTGATTTTGAGATCTCAAGACTCGACTTATCCTTAAAGAAGTTCATCTGGTTTACAGTAGTAACAAAGGAAAGCCCCATGCCGTCACTCTTTTAGACCACTTAGTACCTTTCTATTCAACTATTTTCAGACTTTGTGAATGCGGACACAAAATGGAACGAAAGAAAATGTTCATTCATCGGAAAACCCAATTCACGCGTGTGCCCGTTTCTTGTTCTTCACACTCTTTCGTGCCTGCATGTTGATTGAAAATTCAGTGCACTTGGCACGTGGCTCAATTTTTTCATCTTCGTGACTTCAAGACAATGTCTAGACAATTGTTTTTTGTGATGGGAAAGTTCGTAAGACACGCCGAACTTATTCCGTGCTTTTGGTGTTGATAAGGTTGTTTCAGACTAGGCTCCCACGCAAAGAGCAGATTCTCTTGGCCATGTTTTCCACCTTTGGTTTTCGTTGAAAAGTGTGACTTCTCCTTTGGAATGTTTTCGAGTAAACTTGAAATTTTAAAGAAGAATGTTTTTTGAAAATAACCTTAGTCTGAGATCCCGTTGTTACCTATAATCAAGAAGAGAATGATGCGAGCCATTTGTTTGATTTTTTCGAAATGTTTGTTTAAGTTTGTCTGGAATTCGTATCAAACAAGCATCACGAGTTCGAACAACTATATGACAAATCTAGTGATTTCAGAAAGTCAACTTATTATTGGGCGCAGAAGGACGGTGATATCACTTTCAACATCAGTCGGTAGCCTGAATTGTCATGTTTATTTGCGACAATCAGCGTTCTCAGCCTGTGTTTTTAATGAACACAATTTGTGACTGACGCAAAGATAGAAAGAATGTCTAGCCGGATGACACACCTTGAAAAATTGGAAAGGTCCAACTATAAATTGAGGATAATCTAAATACTACAACTCTCTTTTCCAGAATGATCTCATTCACGAAAACAAGATATTGTAAGATTAATCCGTCGGTGATTCTTCCTTATGCAAAGATTTAACAGTATCACCCTGTTAGGATCAGATAAGGAACTGTGTGTTCTCATAAACTCTAATCTCCTATTTTTTTGCAATTCCCATTCATTTCCTGGAATCGAATCATGTGGCTCAGTCACCAAACGTCGCTTCACATAGGATCACTACGGTAGTTACACTAAAAGCTTTTTAGTCATGTGTCTTCAGATTTGAAATCGAAGAGGAGAGAGCTGTATACCTCGAAATGACAATTCGGATTAGTTTCAAACGAAGGGCCCCACGATTTCTGAAGTCGTCACGTCACTGGAAGAACAAGCTCATAAGGGAACAGACCGGTGGGACCACTGAATACTTGATATTTGACTCGGTTCATCATAGTAGATCATTAGCCCCCAATAAAACGATGACTCGAACCACATCATGAAATGAATTCATTGAATTCATTGAATTGTTCCCTCCCGAGTGCATGACTTGTTGTTATTGCAGAAAATACTCTTCTTCTCCACACTCAAATATTCTGATGGAGCGGAAGTGATCGCAAACATTTCCTATCAACTCTCACCACTACAGTTCGTAATCAGGGTGATGTTTGTGCTAGAACAAACATATTTTCAGAAAAAAAGAAATTTTCAAGTTTCTAACTTTGAAACAATACCACCTATTGTTCATCTTCAAGGTGGCCAATTTGGTATTCTATTTGTTTGAAAACGCTTCCTCTTTTTTCCAACCGGATGATCGTGTTTTCGAAAAAAGCTTAAACCCACCAAAGCTTTGGGATTGGTTAAAGTAATCCGACAGGTGAAGCTGACAGCTATGATAAATTTGTTAGGATCGGTCCTACTGTAGTCAACAAAGATTACATGGTGTAGCAGAGTACGGTAGATTTTCCGTTTCTAGCGCTTAAAAGCTGATAAGCTGGCACGAAACATCGTAAACTTCTAGAACTACTGATAAGAATCAAGAAACTAGTTGAATGTTGCCATTTTTTAATGTCATCACTGTCTGTATGTCAATTTCGCCGCAGGGTAATAATCGCTATTGTATCGAAAGTAGACCTATGGTGTCAGAATTATCTTTGAAGAATTTCTAGACTTCAAAAAATCTTGTTTACTGGTTAAGATACACAACAACAGAAAATAGCGTCACTGCTCTCGTAGTTACTTTCTTTAGAAACATGAAAGCCAAAGATTCATCTATTTTAGGTGAAGAAGTGATATGTGGTGCACTAGACCGGATCAGACAGTCACTGGTTGTAAACAACTGAAATCAAAAGATAAGCCCACAAAAAATAGTATAATTTGGTATCAGTAGAAGGAGCATCTAAGACCAAAAGATGTACAGAGAACTCCAGATGGATAATCCCCATTTCTCCGCGTTCTGGATGGTGGGAATCCAATATAGTAATGGGGAACAAAAAACATTTGGATTGAAAAAAAATTGGATCAAACATCGTATCAGAAAATAATGAAAAGAGTTTCTAGAATGCCGAGGAGGGAACTGTTCTAGTTCGACGAGTCCTTTGATACGGTGTAATCGGAAGTTTAGGCAACACTTGTGTTGCAACGTAAAAGTAAACAAAATTTGTGCCCATGATAAGAAGAATTCGAGGTCGAATTTGTTGTATACAAATTGTCAACAAAATAATTTTCTGAATTTTCTGCAAGAGCGGGGGATCTTCAGATTTCTCAGCTGGATTACGGTAGCCTTCAATATTTGTTCCCATCTTCTCAAAAAAATTTTTCACAGAAGCAGGATCTTCGGATTTCTTTGATCTTTCTGTTACGTTGGATTACGGTAGCCTTCACCATGTGTTCTCCTTTCAAGTCTTTCCTGCCCTTGAACTTCTAAAAATAATTTTTATGTTTGCTAATGAGAAAATATATTTTTTGCATTGGTAGAATGCAACCTCACATGAGGGATCATAACGTGAGAATCGCAACGCTTCACAGCAGAGCAATCAAATTACTGAAAATGCTCATTTTTCTTCGAGACTTTTTGATCGTTGAAGAACATGATCAAGCACATTTTGGATACTTTTGAAAGATCAGCATACAATTATTATGTTTGTAAACTTTTCTTTATCAACAACATTAAGAAATGTCGCCAATTTTCTGAAGAAGGAATCATAGACTGAAACAGAGATCTTTTTTTCTCAAATTGCTTCGGGAGCGAATGGCTGACTCAACAATTGGCTACAAATGCTACAGAATAAGTTTCAGATGAACAGAGACTCTACTGCGTCATTTACTTCCTCTTCCAGGTTTGCAAGGATGGATCGGATGTAGCTTCGCAACCTCACGCCTGACTCCTTCCAAAAGGACTGACGTACGAGAAATCAGCCGTTTCCTTTTACAGATTCTGCAGAAACTCTTCAGGTCACGATGTCGTCAATGGGGTCCTTTGAGCGGAAGAGAAGTCAATTAGATAGGGATTTATCGCTTGAATGTTGCCACTCTCTCCTCATCATCTCCCCTAGTCACATCACCTACACCGGACGTACCTACGAGATAACAAGAAGTCATATATCATACAGGAAATTACTTTTTTTTCATTCCAGATTTTTCGGAAAAAATCAAGTAAAGGAAATTAGGTCTTCATCCGCAGTCTCTCTGACAAGTATCAGGTGAGAATGCGTCAGACAGGAAATTTGACCTGAATTGTTGCAAGGACAATGGCTTTTCAGCTAACTGGTATCAAAGGGGCTCGGGCTGATTGTGGATCCTTATATGGTCCCCTTAAGGTCCCATGTTCCGACAGGTGATATGCATCGGATGGATTGACCACTTAGCTTCCAAAAAAAATGCTGGAAGGAGTCATGTGCTTGAAGTTTGGTTGATGATTATTCGTTTTCCACCAGAATAGAGTTAATTAAGACTCCAAGATTTCGCCTACCAGTGGCGGCAAGCAGCTGCATCTTGCTTGGCTAGAATACGAAAATCACCTATACAGCTACAGTAATCCTTCCAGCTCCTAGACTAATTTTCTGAGATCTTCAGCCTATTATTTTCGTATTCAGGCGTGGGTGGCAACAAATCAGGGATCCAAGGTGTTTCTGACTAATCTACTGAATTTCAAAACTTTCATTAGGAATTGTGTTTTGAATCAAAACGAGCTCGTCCTGATTGATGATGTGTTGTTGGAGGTTTTGTGGGTTTTGTATGATTTGTATGTTCCGAGTCTATCCGGTATTCAAAATAAATTTCTGGTGGGTGTCTACGGAGTCTCTACAATTTATGAGAGCTCGAAAAGAAAACAGATCCGGTTAGCTACCGTAGTCTTCTAGATACCGGGGAACCAGAAGCGGAACTAAATTTGCTTTAAAGATCTGATAAGATTTCAAGTGATCTTAACGTGACAACGTAAACAGAACCTTCTGACCTAATACAAATCAGATATCCAAATTTTCAAATCCGCACGAATTGGATTGAGATTCAGGGATTGACCGCTAGAATCAAGAGATTCTGACCAAATCGTCATCACTTGTGACTGACAATTGTATTTGTATCAAATGTCAAAACATGTGACATGAGCTATCGTAATCCCTTCGATGTGTGATCTATTGACATTTCCGAATCGTTAAACCAGAAAGAGTATTCTTTTGTTTTGGTTGAATCTCACATCACCAGAAAAGATCTCACAAATTCTTTGCAGTAGTTCATGTCAAATGACGTGTCAAATTAGTGGTTATTGCCTTTGTGTGCGGTTTGACATACCGTATCAGAATATACAATGAAACCAACCGAAAAACAACGTAAACATTTTTTGACGCACGCAAGCATAATTAAGCGCGATAAAAAATTCACAATTTGCTAATGGAAAAAACGCAACATCATGGTTTTTGTTTGGTGTTTTGTGTATGTGGGTCCCACTGTTGCGCGAGCACAAAGAAGGGGTCAGGGACCAGCATGTAAGAAAACTGGACGAAGGGACCAACAAGAAACTCATATGGGGGAAAGATCTCAGAAACTAGCAGTGGATCACCTGTCAAAACACTTTTTAGTGATTTTTCGATTTTCGGCTTATTCATCTTGGAAAAAATGTGATGATTATTGGTTTAAGCAGGCATCTTTGATTTTTTGTTGATATCATTCAGGCGTCGCTTGACTAATTACATGAGCATAAAAATAACAAACGAAACGTAAAAAAGGGGGATCGTGAATCTAATTTTTTTGAAAGGGACCTTAACAACGGAAAAAGTTTGAAAGAACCGTAGCCGCCTAAACTTCTGAGTCCTACAATCGGGAAAATTTTGAAAACGGTAAAAAGTTGTTTCTTCATTTAGTTTTTCAAAAAGTGGTTAGATTTTCTTGTGTGTAGTTCAAAATATCTATTGGCTCAGTAACAACCAGAAAATTTGGGCGGCCGCATCCCAATTCAAATTCTATGAGATGAATCTTAATTGGTTCTTAGTCCGTTCTTATTTATTGATATTCCGAGAAATTTGGAAATCTTTCAGTTTCAAGAAAGCTCTTAAGTTCTAGAGATCTTAGAACTGTGTGGGTGTAGTAACCGGAGAAGTTGGAATTGCTTTTATGGAATGAAGTGAACCTCAGTATGTCGCAAGAAGAGTTTCAATTGTTTTCATCAAAGTTTGCCAATAGTTGAAAAAATTACAGGGGAAACATTTACTGTAAAGGATAAAAACATTCACAGCTTTGGAACGCAAAACATTTCATTTTTCCAAGTTCCAACCAGAATCGTCTACTCTGTATTATGTGTACCGTCTTGGATCGGGATTGACGCAGTTTCAGTCGGCTGGCATTTAAAATTTCAAAGGTTCAGAAAACAAAACTGCAGCGAAAGAAGAACTCAAGGTCAAAATTACCAGACATTCTAACCAGACATTTGTGATTTTCTAAATTGGAAAAGATCCTTTGCGAAATAGCTAAAAGATTATTTCGCGAAACAGTATGGTTTGATGATCAATCAAGCTCTTTTCTTGGTTTTTCACATTTTTATTAAACTATTCTATTATCATTTTAATGTTTTAGTAATTTAATGATTGTTGTTTACTGAAATTCGAAAAAATTCGTCAAAATTATGGGCCAAAAATTTATTTGAATTCACAATTTCCAGGTTTCTGCCCATAAACTTCATAAAATGTATGTGTGGATGTCTTCGATAATGTTCACTTTTTACAAATCTTCATGTTTTCTTCTACGGAGCCACGGAATCCACGTGAAAATCCCAATTATCAAAGGAATTGCGTTTTCCCAACCATATGTTCTTGGATTTCAAACTCCCTCGTCTTTCAGCGAGTGGAGGGCTTGTGCAGTAGAGCGAATTTGCTGCTATCAATTTTCCTTGCATGACTGGACATTCGTTAGAAATATGGTTATTCCATGTGATTCATGGGTCCAGTACCATGAAAATTTTCATATTTGAATGGAGACCAGGTTTGGTGCTCCCTAGAATCACCGAAATCACTGATTAAGATGACTCATCCTTAATTGTCACCTTGGTCAATTATAAGGACCAGTGGTATACTGCGAAACCTTCAGTGATCGCTTATTATCGCGTAAGTACGGCTTTGTTTATTTCTACAAAAACTGTCAGATCATCGATGATGTTGTTTTGCAGATCCACAAACAAAGAAGTTTGCCAAATCTTCAATATCAACAGGATACAGATTATAACAGTATCGCATCATATTCTCGATACGATGGTCCACGATGGATGATTCCGTTCACTTCAGGATTGCTTTTCCTCCTTGTAGGATGTTGAGAAGCTTCAATCTGCTACGTGGATTGGTTAGTTTTTTTTTATCGATTGAAATAAACAATCTGAGATCACTAGCTCTTAAAAAACAAATGAGCGTTGATGCCACCCAGTTGACAATAATGTTGTAAAGAAGCGCCTCTGCATTTCTTGTCATAAGCGGTTGTTATCGCTAATGCAGGAAAGTCGGTCATATTCATCAATTTTTGTTCATAAATCCTCTATCATGAAGTATCCGTTCTTTACAGATTTGTGATCAACTTCTACATCGTCTCCTTCATTAGGAATACAATGAACTGCAAAAAACTGGCAAGGATCCCGGGATCAAGCAATTGCAGCGCCAAGTTCTCAACTATCGAAAGTTCAACTGTGTTAAATCAAAATTACAAGAATCACACAGGTCTCCGTAGATGTTCATCATCAAGAGGATTCTGGCATTGACGACTGGGTCAAGCGATCTGATTCAAACTGCATCATGAGCACTTCAGCAATCCCTCCCATTAAGAGCTCACAGACACTTCGAATTTTTTCTTGTAAAATATATTGAAATAAAGATTATCTTCAATTGATAGCAATTGGTGAAGATGTAATTCTTCACCATTTATTGCTCATCATCTTCTTGCTTGATGTTTTCTGAGACAGGCTGAAAAATTCAGCGTTCATAAACTTTTTGTTGAATTCTCCTTCAGATCAAGGATTTGGAACGAAGAGCGCAAGGATACATCACATTCGTGAAAGTAGGTTGTTTTCTTTTAAAAATATTTGGACGTATGCTCGGCAGTTTTTGCAAAAACCAAATTAGGTTGAAAAAGTTTTTAACAAATATATTATTTGTGTGCTGCCAGTTTTCATGTCACAAAAAAAGGAAAAAGCGGCCAACTTTACTAAAAGAAGAGAAATGTCACTGGACGACACGTGAAATATTATGTGTAATTGAAAAGAAATAAATAAAATAAACTTTTCAGATAATTCCCCCTCCCATTTTTTCTTGTTCCAGAAAAATTATGCAAAAACTTAAAACTGATATCAACTTTTTATGAAATAACTTGTGCCCCGTCAGAAAAATTGGAAATTTGCTAACATCTTTTTGGTCTTGTGCTATTCAAGAGCCTTCTCTTTTGCAACTCCCGGCAGTTTTCTCCAATAAGTCGCAGAGGATAATCTTGACTAAAATAAAATTCACTGACTTCTATGTGTGAGACTGTTCCTGCCACTTCATAACTCAAACCGATTTGGATAAACAATTCTTTAATATACTGGAAGCTCTTCAGAAGATGGTCGTGTTTTTTCTAAACAACTCGGGTGTTGCCGACAACTTTAGGTCGGAGGTTGGTCGGGTTCCGGACAAGACGGCCACTAAAGCCGACCAAAGTCCGACAAACTTCCAATTTGAACAGGTCGGAAGTTGCAACTTCCGACCAAAAGCTGACTAACGTGTGCGCTAAAGCCGACGAACAGTCAATGTCTGACCAAAAGCCGACCAAGGTCCGATCTAAAGCCGAACCCCCCTCAACTTCCGACCAAATGTTCAAGCTCGACGCCTGAGAAATAAACTGAAAATTGAATTTTCCACCTATTTTAGTATTCCGACCTATTTCACCGCTCCCGAAGCATCTACTTTGCTAGTTAAAGAATTATATGAAGTTTTCTAAATTGTCCCAAATGACTCATCATTCCAAGTTTCAGCAAAACCCACTTTCTTTCAAATCAACCCAAGATCATCTCTGTCTTAGTCATTCCACAATGACACGTACTATCTTTTTGATATATCTTCCGAGCATATTAAAGATGTCACAATAAGCATGTAAAATCCATCCAAGTAATTGGTTTTTTCAACATCATTTTTACGCATTTTCAATGAGCCCAATATCTTCATCATATAAGAGAATGTGAATTAATTTTTCATTAGCAGCTGTTTGGTTTTGTCCATGCCATGGTGCTAAAACGGGGACTGATGACTCAGATAGCGGTACGGTGTTGAAAAATTGGCAATTTTTAGAGATGAAGAATCGGGGATCTTTGATGTCGTTTTGTTCTGTGCGTTTCTTTTTGTAAGATCAGTGGAGATTAGTACTTTTCCGGATAAAAATGTTGAAAACACCGATATTAATAATCAGGGTTTCTTTTGTTGCGTTGTCATCTAATCCGATCGCCTTGGCAGTTTTGATAAGATTGTTATTTGGATTCAAATGGCAGTTTAACGAGCGATTGAGAACTCCCGATGTACTAGGGATTACAATAAGTCTTTCTTGTTACAGATTGGGATATTTTGCTCTAGAATGGCATTTGATACAATGCAACAATAGATTAAAGACGGTCTAATCAGTGTCAACTGACAAAAAGGATTATACGTAAGAGATTCTTGATGCGAAGAAGTCTTGATAATTAGTTGAAAACAGATTTATAGAGGGGTTTCGTAGACGCAATAACTTATTCGAAATATTGATATTAGGGATCCAAGTGATCGGGGGTTTACGCTTGAACACCTTCCAACTCTGGTGGCATGGGACTTTTTGGATGCTTGCTCTCGAAGTGTTGCTTGTATGTCTTTGGATCCGGCATCATGCTCTGAAAGAATTCTCCGTTACAGTACTTCCATCTCAGGTCCAAAGTTCACATCTTATTTCAACCGAGACTTGCTCAATGTCTTTTTTTCCTTATGTAAACGTCACACGATTTTGTTTACTGGTAGGACGGTGACTGGTAGGAGTCTGGTAATCTCCAATGCTACAATGTCTAGAAAACCCAATCAAACAGAACCGAAAATAACACCGAAACGGCTACAAAAACCATTGTGAATCAGTGTCGTCAGCATTGTTAAGAGAATAAGAGATCAAAAGTTTTGATAGAGGGATATTGGACCGGAACTTAGGTAAATTTGGATTTGTTTGATAATTGCGGAGGCTTGAGGACGGAAATGGAATCAAGCATCAGCTCATCTATTTTAGACGCTTTCCAGAAAAAGATAACGGAAATTGGAATCAAGAGTTAATCGTTTCTAAAAACCTTCAGAATAACTATTTCTAGAAAATAAGAATCGGAAATTGGAGTCAAGGGTCATCTATTTTAGATATTTTTTGTGGTCAAGTGAAACTATTTCTAGAAAAAGGGAAATTGGAATCAGGATTCATGTTAATCAAAATTGTTTTCGGATTAACTTTTGAAGAGGGGATTTTTTTTGTTACGTACCATGCAAACCGTGCATTTGTGATGAAGGGACTTCATTGCTGCAGTTTTTTGGTCACTTCCCTATAAATTATAAATTAATGTTTAGCTAAACAATAAAAGTTCTTACAACAGCCTTCTTGGCCTTAGCTGTCTTTTCTGCATTCCTTTGTTGGGAGAGAGCCTTTTGGTGTCCACGAGCCATTCTGAATTCAAAAAAGTTTTCAAGTTGAACAAAGAAAAAGAAGGAAGAAAGTTGAGAAAGTTGAAGGTTGTGTCGGGCAATAAATCGCTATAGGGGAAACGTGGCCAAATCGGGTGAATACTATTTGAAATCGAGAGATAGAAAAGAGTGCGGTGAAAAAAATTGAATACGACTGTTTCTCTTCCATCGTCGAGTATGGCGAAGAAGGAATAACAGAATGGGAGGAAAATAGAAATGATTGTATTCATTAGAGGTACAAAAATTAAGACCGAGGAGGAATGAATCTCTGTTTGGATTCAAAACAATGTGAAGGGCGAGTGTGAGACGCGGCGGCGAGTGCGACTGTCATTTTGCGCCAAACCCGTTCTTTTCTCCCCGTTTTGCTTTATCTATTCCTTAATGTTCCGTCGCGGATAGTGTGGAATAAGAAAAGACCAGAAACAAAGGATTGGTTAAAAGAGGAATATGAGATCAACTGTATCTTTCGTTATCTACTGGTAAGAAGAATGATGTCCATTTCATCATTTTGGTTCAGCGAATAGTGGTTAAGTTTCCTGAATAAAAATTCTAAAACGACGCATGATTTCATGACATAAGCCTTATTCCTCTTTCAGAAATTCAAAAGTTATGATCTCAGTTTTATATTGGAAACATTTATTTGTAAGTTAACAATTATTGTGAAACAAAATAAGAAATATTTATTCGTTCTCATGTGATATCCGTCTCAAGTAAGAGTAAGCATGAGAAACTTGAGTATAATTGTGTTAGGTTCCACAGCACGTGAGAGTAAATTTGTGAAACCAAATTATTCTGGTACCGATTGTATTATTTCCTGAACAATTTATTTTCGGCTATAGAGATTGGAAGATTAGTTAAGTTTTGAAACTTCTGAAAACGTTTAATAAAGCTCAGTTTGTGGGAATTTGTTGTTTTTATGTCGCTTGAATACGATAATAATCCGATATTTACTTCTAAAAATGCGTAGCCATATTCATAGGCTGATTTCAATTATTGAGATATGTTTCCAACTTAATTTTCTTTTGTACTTCTCATTACTCACTCATCCATAGTACTGAGTGTTTGATCTCAATTCCGGATTATCTATTTTCAGCCAAGACATCCATTGACGACTTCATTTACGTCAATGATCATGGGACTAGGGATTAAGTCACCAAATCTTTTTCTGGTCACTGGGCACAAAAACGCAGATTTACTTTTTTTTTCTGCAAGATCGCACGAATTTCCGAAAACCAAAAAACACAGTTTTGCTTGCAAGAAACACACTCTACTCTGGATAACCTTCAAACTTAAAGTTTGAAAGAGCATAAACTCTATAGTTACGGATCTTTGCAGGTGAAAATGGGGGGGGGGGGGGGGGGGTAAACAAAAACAAAGAATACTGAGAAAGAATGACTCATTGGTGGATGGCTCCAAAAACGGAAAGGTGAAGTGTAACAAGGAAGTAAAAATTGAAACTTGGAAGTGACACGGAGAGGAAGTTCTTGATGACTGAACAAGTTTTGAAGGGGTTTTTATACAGATTAACGGGAGCATTTCACATGATCAAGAAGTGCACATGCTTCATCCCACGAGCTAGGCGTGGTTCCTTAAGAAATCTCAAGCTTAATCTAATAGCATAGCTAAATTATCTGGTATGAACTCTGAAACGAGAATATAACACTGATAATAGCTGAGTTCTGAGAAGACTGGGATTTCTATTTGATGAATACCAAGATTCAATGAATTCTTAAAAACTTGAAAAGAGAATTCAATCCGCTTTAAATACGAAGTTCATGACTCAATGTATCATGGGACACAAAACAACAAGTTATTGTGGCAATCGAAAATTGTAAGAACTGGATGGAATATTTCATAGAACTGAGAATTCAGAGAATCAAAACTTTTATTCATAATGACGTTCCTCTTGAACACGAGGTTTTCCACGAACACAGCTCTAATCCGCTCCTTGGCACAACGCGTTCCATTTGGCGCTTTTCGTTTAAAGTTTTATGTGAAAATTTTCCGATTTTGTTTTAAACTGAAATCAGAACGAGTTGCTTAGCGAGAAATGGAGCAGCTCACATAGTTATAGTAAATTTGTTACTGTTTTTAGAGTTCCTGGAGTTCGTGGAATCGGTATGACTTTATTGTTCTTGTTTTTACTTGAAATCCGTGTTATTCATTAGTTGCGTGTTTATTGATACTTCGAATTGCTCGAAAAGTAGGCCGATGGTATCATTATTATAAAGATTTTACATTGCTCTTAATAATTTTTCATGTGGTTTCATTTGTCGTTTCGTCATTCTATTTATGGTATTATTCTCACTTTCTCCAAACTAGTCTTTACTCTGCTCAAAATTATTCTTTAGAATTTGTCGTCCAAAATTCTAGGCCTCACCTCTCACAAAGTCATTGTCTTTTCTGCAAGAGAACAATGCATTCTTTTGCTCTCCAGAATTTGTTTACAGGATGTCACACAAAGAAAAAAGATGTTGCGAAGGGATATGGGGTCAAATGTTTCCAAAATTAATTTAGCGTCATAAAAAGAAGGTCACGCAATTTTTTTATTATCCAGGAACAACAAAAGTGTTACGGTAGTAGTACTCATTCGGAATACTATATGAGAAATTGGTGCAATATGAGTAGAATTTTACATTTTCTTGTTGGAAAAAAAAAGAGTATAAACGAAAAAGTGAAAGAGGGGTCCTCGGTATCCAAGAGACTCTAGATATTAAACAGAGTGAGTTTAACTTTTGAGCTGGAACATACAAGAATTTAAAAAATAATGGAATTATGTAATAACAACAGAGCGTTGATTTATGTGTTGAGATTGATTCAAAAAAGCTCGACCGGAATCTATGATTTTGAACTAATGGTTTCGAACTTATGTGAAAATCAGATGATTCCTCGAAAGAAAGTGATTCTGCTTTATAAACCTTTTTCAATGACTATTAGATGATGCCAGTTAAAAATGTTTATTTCAGGTGATGGAATCTTTTCATCAACGTCATTTTGTGTTTCTTTAATGGTCTAGTCCAGAATATAGCACTCCTTTGTCAGCAAGATGTATGAGCAATGTGAAAAATATCGTTGTTATCTTACTTATATATAATCCGCTAGAAAGTTTGTCCGATGTTGGTCACGATGTCCGCTTTAGTTTTCCGAAAGTTAAAGAATTTGGTCGCGCCACAAAACCGAACCCGCGACTATCGCGCGGCCGACCAGCGCGATACCGACTACGCCACACGCGCAACAGAAACGAGGTGGTCGGGGGCGTATAAAAACGCGAGAGTCCTCAGCAAAATTGAGCGGCGAAGCCGCGAATCCAGCCTGCGGTAAGCAGGCTGGTAGCTTTATATAATTGCAAGAGTGTAATACCTTCATACTTTTCTTGCGGTTTTATTTTCTTTTTTTTTTTGAAATAACATTAGCTATCATCAGGAACTCATGTCTCGTAGAAAACAATCACGTTGCATCTTGAGCTATTCTTGTTCTTTGGTTTTCCAAAACAATCATAAGATCTTGTAAGATCTCTGAAAGTCATTGTGTCAATAACAAAGTTCTGACTAGATTCCAATACAATATGAGCATTGAAATGTTGGATGTGCACGCAACCGACTGAATGTTCTCGATTGACCCGTCGAATCAAATAATTCTGATTGAATCGTCATCACAGGAAAATTTATTGTATCTTTGGGACTATGAAAACATGACCATTGACGACAAAAATTCGATGATTTCATGTCAGTGACGCGTAGTTCAAGAAATTTGAATAGACTCTGAAAGGGACGGAAAATTTCAGAAAGCTTGATTGATGCGCAAAAAACAGAACTGTACGGAAAAACGGTACGCAGTTTTTTGATCTGCTACAACTGATGAATTTCGAAAATTTGCTTAGCCTCCGGGCTATCAACCCAAACTTATCATGTTTTATAAATTATATTAAAAAGTTCAATTTGTATTTTATCATGAAGTTTTTCAGAGCAAATATATATTTGTGCAAAGCTTTATTCTTGCTAATAACAGTTCGAGTCGTTTTTCAATTTGTTCTTGACGGCTCTGCCATTTCCATCGGAAATAGGTCAACACTTTTTTGTTCCCTTGCTTTTAATTTCGGCTCTTTGAAGTTTATGCCAAAATGCCACGAAACATTCATTTAGTTGCGCGGTTATTGAAACTGAGCTCGTCTGATGAGTCAGTGAACTTCTGTCTTCTGAACAGATCACTTCAAATCGTTCGATCTCAAAGGCATAGCGCGTAAACAACGGACTTCTGACCCAAATCCAATACAATTCAAGACTCGAAATTTTCAATTCGCACGCGCATGACTGTTATTCATGAGTTAACCAGTACAATCACAAGATTTTGGTCGATTTGTATTTGTAGGAGCTTAAAATTTTCTAAAAAATATGACCGTTGCCAATAACAAATCTTTGTCCTTATGTCAGTGATCTGAAGAGTTGGAAATAATTGGAAATGAGTAGAACAGGGATGAAATACAAAATAAGCTGGCATTTTTAGGTTGGACAATGGAAAATGACAAAATCAAAATTGAAAACAGAAAAAAAAAACGGTTCTCAGAAAACTCAAAACAACTATCTATGTCAGGTAAAATGTCTTTAATGTTCGCTCAAGTCGAGAGGACTAATATGTTCAGCGATCGTTTAATTTTTTTTCAGACAGACACAAAGGATGTTCTTTGACAAAACTTTCTAGAACAGCAATAAATTCTCTTCATTTTTCAGACGTTCATTATTACAAAACTTTGCTTGCTCTTGTGGAGCCCACTTCTTTCAACTTTACTGTCTTTGTGTTTTCCAAGCACTCCGACATAACATTGCCCTTTCTGATGACTCATGCAGGTATTCATACCGACATTTGCATACATTCGTCATTTTCGTCCGCCCAAACCACTATCTGTTTTACAGGATCTACACATTCCTTACGAAGTAGACGTTTCCGTGGACGTGATTCAGGAAAAATCAATGTATTGCAAATAATTCTTTAGGTCGTGTTGTTTTGAGCTCAATTAGTCAAACAATTTAGCAATACGATAGTTGAAAACCAGTATGATCTTAAGCTTCAATCAATTCCTCTCATTGTAACTTCCAGTAATACCTTTGTCACTCATACAAGCATACAAACATACAGAAAGAGAGGAAGTTTTGTTTGATAAGCAGTTTTTGTGCATTCAACAAACACTCACAGAGCAATGACACCCTCACAAAACGCTGAATCATATCTTCTCAACACTGGCATTTTCTTTCAAACTTATGGGTTGAGTGTCATTGGAGATGCGATACGACAAATGACCTCGAGATAATATCCCCCCTCAATTTCCTCCTCTTTCTTCTTTTTCTGCCGCCCGGGCGATCCGTTCAAATGCGAATGGAATGTACTATGTTTAACTACGGCACCAATTTTTTTTCTTCACCTTTGAATCATCTTACCTTCTTCCTGAACTACTGTGTCGGTGTCTTTTGCTCTTTGTGCATAGTGGAGAAATCGTCATGGTTCCTTCTGCAAGAAGTAATTTCTCACAGACACCAGTTTTACTGCCACCATATGTTTCTACCAGATTTATCGCTTTCTTGTTTTCATTTCTCACTTTATTATCGCCTTCTGTTCACATCGAAGTTATGTCATCTTTTGTTTACTTGTTGGTAGATTCAGGTCATCTTACCACAATTTTTCGACTTTGTTTTATTTCCGGAAACAATAATTTTTGTGGAAACAAGTTAGCAATGGAAATTTCAATTGGAATAGCATTAAAATTGCTCAAACTCCCGTATTGAAATCTAGAGCTACAACAAAAAAACAAAAAGAGTTCCCTGAAGCTTGATTAAATTTTTCAAAAATTTTCATTCAACAGATGTGTTCAAATTTTGCCAGATGCCCAGATGCTTTCAAAAACTTAGAAACAGTCACAATTTTTTGCAGTTCTAACTCATTACTTTCAAATCGAACTTATTTTCCATGCAGTGTAATATTTCATTATCTCACATTCACCTTTCTTTGCATCTTTTTGAGACGCTCTACATTCATTTAAAAGATGATAGAAGGTAATGGACAGATGTGATAAAGATTGATGGGTCCTGACACCCAAAGTGTACTATCAATTTGGCATTTTCGAGGAATTTCAAGTGCTTTTCTAGTTAATCATTTTTCCCAAGAAAAGCCCATATGAAAATCTACAGTAATCCTTATCTATTTTCTTTTGAAACCATGTGCTAGACGTTTGGAACAAAGCCCTTTTTCAAATTCTAATACTGCTTTGACATTCAATTCCACTGAAACTGATGCTCAAATGACGTCGAATAGGAAGCCCTCTTAGAAGATGCTCTTTCTCCCCCCATGAAACGTTTCCCTCGTTGTATCGAATTTCGTTTCTTCTTCTCATTCAGCGTGACGAACTTGAAAAACTAATAGTTTTCATTTGTCCTCTCTTCTGCAGTTCACTCTTCTCCCTTCCTTCCACTCAAATGAAAAATGTCCTTCGGTGTCCACAGGAAGTTTTTGAACGAACGCAGGTGGCCACCATCCGGCGGCACTTGACAGATTTAGGATTGGCTCCCGTTTCCGGTGTTTGCCTTTTTCTTTTTTTATTCGTTTCTGAACCAAGCTTGACCATGTTTCTCGCAAAAACCTCTTTAGATTCCAATCTTTGGAATGCTTTATGGGTGGCTTTTTTAGATTTGGGGGCACTCTATACTTCTGAATTATTCAAGTGCTTTCGAGCCAACCCTTGTAGCGTTGTCTGAAGAATAACTATTTGCCCAGAATACATCAAAGTGAGGTTAACCACTTCTCCAACCTTTGCAGTTGATTTTCCGACCCCCGTTGTTTGTCACTTTCCATTTCAAATCATTTCCCGTTCCGAATCGATTACCCAATTTTATTGACAACACATCAATGGAACTTGCAAATATTTGGAGGACATACTCTATACTCCATCTCTCTTTCCGAATATATACATAAATGTGTCGTCGGTGTTGGTGTTGTATGGGGGGAGAAAGATGGTGGTGGAGGCCCCCTTTCCTCGGCAAGCGAGTCAGAGAGTAACCCCTCTGGCCCCGAGATAGTGTGTGCATTCAAGAGAGACCGCCTAAACAACGCAGAGGCCCTCTGCGTCGTTGGTGAGTGAGGGCAGGCAGTATGAGCGGGAGAAGGAGCGCACACGCGGTTGTGTACGGAGGGCTAAAAGAACCGAGCGCGTCCCGGGGCTGCAGTCACCCTCTCGCCTATCTGCGCCCTCTTCTCCAGCCACACACTCTTTCGTCTCCCATTCGGTTTTGTGTTGGTGTTGTGAGGGGGACTACGGCCGATCGATAGATGCCAGCTCTTCTTGTACTTGAACCAGTTGCAAAGGCCTCCTTTTACTAACAATTGAAACATACTCTCGTCGTCTCGATTCAGGAAGCATGCTTTTTCGCGCAGCTGAATTGAAAGCTTTTTGAATAGTTTTTTATCTTGCTCGACAGCTGCGAGTTTAATTTCAAAATAGTTGTGTGAGTCATGCAAACATTGTTATCTTGGAAAAAATTGTTGACAGGTGTGGGGGCAGGAAACACACCTCTATTACCTTCTGGAAGTTCCCTTTTCCGGCGCCAACGCGTTTCCTCTCATCATTATGAGATTCCTTTTGTTTTACATGCACCGGCTGTGATTTGCCAGAGTGGCGAGATAAATAAAAGCTTTTCCTCCTTTTTTTTCGCTTTGTTTTCTTCTTTTTCTCTTTCCCGCTCTCATCTAATTTGAGCAGTCTCTTCCTTTCTTCCACATTATTTGTTTCCACGTTGTATCTATCCTCCAAAGCTTTTGCGGTTTTTTGGCATTCTCTTTTTCTCTCTCGCTCTTCATTTATTTGCTCGTTTGTTTCTGTTTCGGGTTCTTTTATTCTCTTCCTATATCAAAACGTGACATCAAACCGTTTTTTTTTCAGCGAAATATATGGCCGATTCGAATGATACTCATGCTCCACCGGAGCCGGTGCTTGAAGTTCCACCACCACAGGAGATTCGCATTCTGGAGACAGCCGATGACATTCAACAGCGTCGTCAGGAAGTTCTTGGTCACTATTCATTGTTCAAGGATCACTCACAGACCAAAAGAGATCGTCTTGAGGAGGCTCGTCAGTTTCAATACTTCAAAAGGTGAGGCTTTCTGTTTTGAGGAGTACTGTAACTGAGAGAAAAATTTCAGAGATGCTGATGAGTTGAACGTTTGGATTCTAGAGAAACTCCAGACAGCCCAAGAGGAAAACTTCAGAGATCCTAGCAATCTTCAGGTACGCATTCTGATTCCTCAACAATCTACTCTCTGCTTTCTCTTCCAACCAAATCATCAGTCATTCACAAACCGAAACCCGAAAATTGAAAATTTTTAGTCGGTCCCTTTCTCCTCCTTCCTTTTTTGACGACACACAACTTGCAATTCTCTTTCTCTCTCCGTTTATTTTCCCTTGAGACGAGTTTTGTGGGCGACTCCGGGGCCCCCTCTTCCTTTTTGGTTTTCTTGTTTGCGGGGCTCCTCGGGTCGCCTTTTTGGGGCATTGGGACAAAGATAGAGGCGCAACACACACACATACACTCAAATACACTCACACACAAAACTATTGATTTGAGTGGTAAGGGTCCCCTTCTTTTCGAAAAGAGATTCTGGGAGAGAGCAGTGTCGAAACGACGACCGCTTGCTCACTTGAAGATTAGGACTGGAAAGAAGTACACATTCACATTTTATGTATAAACAATTGGTTTCTATTGAAGGGCCATAGATGTGCTAACTTAATTATTATCTCAGCAATGCTATGGAATCCAATACAAATAGACAGGCGCATAACACTACTTCAATATTAAAGCAATTGTGCCATATAACTCTATAGAAGAAACTTCTGGGGCTTCTACGAAAATCTTTCTCTCCCAATCCATTCTGATCCAATTACAATCTCATAGGCGAGGGGTTCCAATTAATCCACATCGACCGTAGTGTTTTTTATCGAAAGTTCCGATCTGGTGACGGAAAGGGAGTGACAGAATCATACGTATAGTAATAGACGGAATGCATGAACGTCGAGAGAGGGATGTCCTTGACACAGTCTAATCGGAACTGATGTGAACCGTCTTGATCCGTTCCGAAAAGGTTTCGGGTGGATTGATAAGTATTACTGAGGAGTAGTGAAAGATGAGGCGATTAGTTTTTGTAGCAGGGACACATTTGGTTAAGTGGATGATGATGTGGTTGGAAAAAAGGGAACTGGTTTTCATTGAAACGACAAAAAAAGAAAAGCAAACCCGATTAGGGAATCAGAAAATCAATAACATATTTTCAGGCCAAGATCCAGAAGCATGAAGCGTTCGAAGCCGAGGTTCAGGCTCACGCCAAGACCATCGCAAACCTCGATAAGACCGGAAACGCCATGATCCAACATAACCATTTCGCCAGCGATCACATCAAGGTACTACAGACCTGCGTTGGAACTCAGAATTATTCTTATTTTTCAGAGACGCTTGGAAGAGTTGCATGCACTATGGGACAAACTCTTCTTCAAACTTAAGGATAAGGGAATTAAGCTACAACAAGCTCTTAAACTTTTGCATTTTATCCGTCAATGTGATGAAGTTCTTTATTGGATTCGAGAGAAAGAAACCTATGTCACCGCAGAAGACATGGGAATGGATCTCGAGCACGTTGAGATTCTTCAACGCAAATTTGACGACTTTTTGAAAGAACTCGGTAACCATCAATACCGAATCAATGAGATCAATCAGGCCGCTGACAAGCTCGTCGAGGAGGGACACTCCGAACATGATCAGATTTACAAGAAGCGTGACGACGTCAACGATGCCTGGCACAGACTGAACACACTTGCTGCCACCCGCAAGGAAGGACTTTTCGGAGCTCATCAAGTTCAAAGATTCAACCGTGATGCTGATGAGACTCTTGCTTGGATTGGAGAGAAGGATTTGGCTTTGTCTAGTGACGACTACGGAAGAGACCTCAACAATGTTCAAGCTCTCCAACGTAAACATGAGGGAACTGAGCGTGACTTGGCTGCTCTTGAAGGAAAGATGCTCCAACTCGAGAAGGAAGCTGTCAAGCTTGCTGAGACTCATCCAGACCGTGGGGATGCTATTCATCAGAAGAACGATGATACCAGAGCTGCATGGAACGCACTCAAGGAGAAGGCTCAACATCGTAAGGATGGACTCGAGAGAAGCTTCCAGCTTCATCGCTTCTTGGCTGACTACCGCGACTTGATCAGTTGGATTGGAGACATGAAGGCTGTCATTGGAGCTGATGAGTTGGCTAAGGATGTTGCTGGAGCCGAAGCTCTGTTGGAAAGTCATCAAGAACACAAGGGAGAGATCGACGCTCGTGCTGATTCCTTCAACCAAACTGCTGCTGCTGGACAAAAGCTTGTCGAGATGGGAATCCCAGAAAGCCCAGAAGTCA
Source organism: Caenorhabditis zanzibari (assembly GCA_963966625.1). Lineage (NCBI taxonomy): Eukaryota > Metazoa > Nematoda > Chromadorea > Rhabditida > Rhabditidae > Caenorhabditis > Caenorhabditis zanzibari. The sequence continues at coordinate 12,203,716 of OZ016473.1, forward strand.
AGGAGAAGCTCGAGAAACTTGAATCCGAGAAGTCTTCTCTTCTGAATTTGTGGGAGGAACGTCGCATTCTCTACGAGCAATGCATGGACCTCCAACTCTTCTACCGTGACACTGAGCAAGCTGAAACCTGGATGAACAAACAGGAAGCTTTCCTTGCCAACACCGACTTGGGAGATTCCTTGGATTCCGTTGAACACCTCATCAAGAAACACGAGGACTTCGAGAAGTCTCTTGCCGCCCAAGAAGAGAAGATCAATGCTCTCGATGAGTTCGCCACCAAGCTCATTCAAGGACAACACTACGCCGCTGATGATGTCGCCAAGAGACGTCAGGCTCTTCTTGACCGTCGTCGTCGTCTTCTTGACAGAGCTCGCCAACGCGGAAACGCACTCAAGGAAAGCTACAAACGCCAGACCTTCGACCGTGACTGCGATGAGATGGTCAGCTGGATCACCGAGAAGCTCTCTACCGCTCGTGATGATTCTTATTTGGACCCAACCAACATCCGTGGAAAGCTCCAGAAGCATATCAACTTTGAGCAAGAACTCAGAGCCAACGAGAACCGTCTTGATGATATCCGCTCTACTGGAGAGCAAATCATTGAGAGTGGACACTTTGCAGCTGACCACGTAAGTTTCAAATGAGAAGATATCTGATCATCAATTGTTTTTTTTTCAGATCGGAGACCGTCTTCGTCAAGTCAACGGCTTGTGGAACGAATTGGTCGATGCCACCAACAAGAAGGGAGCTAAACTTCGTGAGGCTGGAAACGAGCAACAATTCAACCGCAACATCGAAGATGTTGAGTTGTGGCTCAGCGAGCTTGAAGGACAAGTTGCTTCTGAGGACTATGGAAAAGATCTCGTATCCGTCCAGAATCTTCAGAAGAAGATTGGACTTCTTGAGTCTGACTTCAATGCTCACAACGATCGTGTTGACGGAATCAAGAATCTGGCTCAACAATTCCAACAAGAGGAACATTTCAACGCTCCAGTCATTGTTCGTAAGCAAGAGGCCCTCCAACAACGCTACAACGCTCTTCGTGATCCACTCGAGAAGAGAAAGAGAAAGCTCGGAGAGTCTCTTCAAGGAAACCAACTCTTCCGTGACATCGAAGACGAGTTGGCATGGATTCGTGAGAAGGAGCAGGTTGCTGGATCGACCAACCGTGGACGTGACTTGATCGGAGTTCAAAATCTCATCAAGAAGCAACAAGCTCTCATCGCTGAGATCGCTAACCACGACAGCCAAATCGAGAGTGTCAGCAGCGCTGCTAACGACATGATTCAACAAGGCCATTTCTTGGCTCCAGAAATCCGCGACAAGCTCGCTCAACTCCGTGACAACTGGAGAATCCTCAAGAGCAAGGCTGAGAAGAGACGTGGAGAGCTCGACGACTCCCTTCAAGCTCATCAATACTTGTCTGATGCCAACGAGGCTGATGCTTGGATGAGCGAGAAGGAGCCAATCGTTGGATCCACCGACTACGGAAAAGATGAAGACTCGGCTGAGGCTCTTCTCAAGAAGCACCGTGCTTTGCTTTCCGATTTGGAGGCATTCAAGGGAACTATTGAGGATCTCCGCAAGCAAGCTTCACAGTGCAAGTACCAAGAACAGCCAATGGGACAACTTGGGCGTGATTGTGTCTTGGCTCTCTATGACTACCAGGAGAAGTCTCCACGTGAGGTTTCCATGAAGAAGGGAGATGTTCTCACTCTTCTCAACGCTAGCAACAAGGACTGGTGGAAGGTTGAGGTCAATGATCGTCAAGGATTCGTTCCAGCCGCCTATGTTAAGAGAATCGAACCAGGAACTGCTCAACAACATGCTCAGCAACAGGTAGACTACTAAAAGTGATACACATTTATCCAATATTTTGATTTCCAGGTCAACTCCATTGGAGGAAAGCAATCTGAGATCGAAGACAAGTACCAACGTCTGATGATGCTCGGAGAGACCAGAAAGAGGAAGCTCGAGGAGGCGTGCAAGGGATATCAACTTCTTCGTGAAGCCAACGACTTGGCTGAATGGATCAAGAGCCGCGTAAGTAGTCGTCGTAACCTAACCTCAATACTAACCAATCAGATTTTAGACTAACATGGCGGAAGTAAGTTTAACAGTGGGAAAATATGAAAGGAATTTCTTATTTCGTTTTGACCATCATCAACGTCAATTTATATATATTTTTTCATATATCATTTTATATTTTATTTGGAAAGGCAGTGGTGTGTAAAATTTATATTATGATTATGGTGGCTCTCTTTATTTCGTGAACTTTCTTGGGAACGATCATTGCGGCTTTGTAAATTTTTTTCGATATCCCTAATTTGTGGTCAAATTTTTTGACTTGTGTATCATTGAAGCTTTGTGGACTTGACGCCATTTGTGTTGCAAATGAGTTTGAACATTTCTCGTTTTTCAGGAGGCTGTTGCCGCTCAACAAGAGATTGGAACCGATCTCGAACAAGTCGAGGTTCTCCAAAAGAAGTTCGATGACTTCAAGGGAGATCTCAAGGCCAACGAGGTTCGTCTCCAAGAGATGAACCAGATTGCCACGGCTCTCACTTCTGTCGGACAAACTGAGACCGCTGTCCGTATCCGTCAGCAAATCGAAGACCTCAATGCTAGGTACAATTTTCAGAAAATGTGTTCAAATTTAATATCTATTCTATTCCAGATGGCGCGCACTCGAAGAGCAAACCGAACAACGTGAGCAACAACTCGGATCTGCTCATGAGGTTCAACGCTTCCACCGTGATGTCGATGAGACCCGTGATTGGATTCAAGAGAAGGATGATGCTCTTGATAGCGAGGACTTCGGACGTGACCTTCGCTCCGTTCAAGCTCTTCAACGCAAGCACGAAGGAGTCGAACGCGACTTGGCTGCTCTTGGAGACAAGATCAAGTCTTTGGATGAGAAGGCCAACCGTCTTCGTCAATCCCATCCAGAAGCTGCCGAACAGATCTACGACTTGCAACGCGAGCTCAATGAGCAATGGAATCGTCTCACCTCCAAGGCCAACAACCGCAAGGAGAAACTTCTCGATTCCTATGACTACCAACGCTTCTTGTCTGACTACCGTGACTTGATGCAATGGATCGCCTCCATGAATCAACTCGTCAGCAGCCAAGAACTTGCCAACGATGTCACTGGTGCTGAGGCTCTCCTTGAGCGTCATCAAGAGTACCGCACTGAGATTGATTCTCGTGCTGCCACCTTCCAAGCCTTCGATCAATTCGGAAACCAACTTCTCAACAGCCACCACTACGCTGCTGGTGACATCGAAAACCGTCTTCAAGGTGTCAACGAGGCCCGCAAGGGACTCGAAGATGCCTGGGTCGCTCGTCGTAACATTCTCGACCAGTGCTTGGAGCTCCAACTCTTCTACCGTGACTGCGAACAAGCTGACACCTGGATGTCTGCTCGTGAAGCTTTCTTGGCTCAAGAAGATCCATCTGGAGACAACGTTGAATCTCTCATCAAGAAGCACGAGGACTTCGATAAGGCCATCAACACTCAAGAGGAGAAGATCAAGGGATTGAAGCTGTTTGCTGAGTCGCTCATCAAGAACAACCACTACGACTCCCCAGCCGTCACTCGCAAGCGTGACCAGATCCTCGATAGATGGAATGGACTCAAGGAGGCTCTTATCCAGAAGAGATCCAAGCTTGGAGAGTCTCAAACTCTTCAACAATTCAGTCGTGATGCTGATGAGATCGAGAACTGGATGACCGAGAAGTTCCAAATTGCTCAGGAGGAGAACTACCGTGATCCAACCAACATTCAACAGAAGCACCAGAAGCAACAAGCTTTCGAAGCCGAACTCCACGCTAACTCTGACAGAATCGCTGCTATCATTCAAGCTGGTAACAATCTCATCGAGAACGCCAAGTGCGGAGGAGGTGAGGGTGCTGTCAGTGCTCGTCTGAAGGCTCTCAACGACCAATGGGACCTTCTCGTCAAGACCACCACCGAGAAGAGTTACCGTCTCAAGGAGGCCAACAAGCAGAAGAGTTTCATGGCTGCTGTCAAGGATCTTGAATTCTGGCTTGGAGAGGTTGAAATCCTCCTCCAATCCGAAGACTACGGAAAGGACTTGGCATCCGTCGAGAATCTTCTTAAGAAACATTCTCTTCTAGAAGCTGACATCTCTGCCCACCAAGATCGTGTTGGAGAGATGAATGAGCAAGCTGACTCTCTTCTCGAGAACGACCAATTCCAAGGTCAACAAATCGCTGAGAGAAGAAAGTTGATTGCTGATCGTTATGATGGTGTCAAGAAGATGGCTGCTGATCGTCGCGACAAGTTGGCCAAGGCTCTCAACGTTCATCAATTCTTCCGTGATATTGATGACGAGGAGTCGTGGATCAAGGAGAAGAAACTTCTCGTCTCTTCTGATGATTACGGACGTGATCTTCCTGGAGTCCAAAACCTTCGCCGCAAGCATCGTCGTATCGATACCGAACTCGCTTCCCATGAACCACAAGTTTCTCTTGTCAAGCTGAAGGGCGAGGAACTATTGAGATCCGCCGCTGAAGCCGGAGTCGGAGAGGACAAAATCAAGAAGCGCATGGAGGACTTGGAGCAAAGCTGGGGACAGATCCGTGATCTCACTGGAAACCGTCATCAACGTCTTGATGAGTCCGAGGCCTTCCAAGCCTTCTTGGGAGATGTCGAGGAGGAGGAAGCCTGGATGAACGAGAAACAACAAATCTTGGGATCCGACAACTTTGGAGACAACATGGCCGGAGTTCAAGGACTTCTCAAGAAGCACGATACCTTCCAGGTTGACTTGGAGCTCCACAAACAACGTGTCGCTGATCTCATCAGCAAAGGAGACGCTCTTATCCACAATGGAAACCACCACGCTCCACATATCAAGCAGAGATGCGATCAACTCCGTGACCGTCTCGTTGAGATTGAGAGCATGGCCGAGAGACGTCTTGCCAAGCTTCGTGATAACTCCGCTTACCTTCAATTCATGTGGAAGTGCGATGTCGTTGAGTCATGGATTGCCGAGAAGGAGCAACAAGTGCGCTCCGAAGATTTCGGAAGAGATCTCTCATCTGTCCAAATTCTTCTCACCAAGCAAGAAGCCTTCGACGCTGGTCTCAACGCTTTCGAGCATGAGGGAATCCAAAGGTTCGTTTTCCTAACGATACAATATCAATCAACAATATCTCTATTTCAGAATCACCGAGCTCAAGGATCAACTCGTTCACAGCTCCCACCAACAATCACCAGCTATTGAGAAACGCCACACCAACGTCATCCAACGCTGGCAGAACCTTCTCGCTCATTCCGAGGCCCGCCGCCAGAAGTTGTTGAAGATGCAACAGCAATTCAAGCAAATCGAGGAGCTCTACCTTGCCTTCGCCAAGAAGGCTTCCACCTTCAACTCGTGGTTCGAGAACGCTGAGGAGGACTTGACCGATCCAGTCCGATGCAACTCTTTGGAAGAGATCCGTGCCTTGCGCGACGCCCATGCCGAGTTCCAGCGCTCATTGTCCTCCGCTGAAGAGGACTTCCGCCAACTCCAAGATCTTGATCGTCGGATCAAGTCCTTCAACGTGGGACCCAACCCATACACATGGTTCACCATGGATGCCCTCGAAGACACGTGGCGCAACCTGCAGAGAATCATCAAGGAGCGCGAGCAGGAGCTTGCCAAAGAGCATCAACGGCAGGAGGAGAACGACAAATTGCGACGCGAGTTCGCCAAGTTGGCCAATGCTTTCCATACCTGGTTGACGAATACTCGACAAGAGATGATGGAAGCAGGAGGTACCCTCGAAGAACAGTTGGATGCAGTTGAAAAGAAGGCCAAAGAAATCAAGGCAAACAAAGTTCAGCTGCGACAAATTGAAGAAAAGGGAGCTATGTTAGAAAGAAACCTTATCCTAGACAATAGGTAAACAATACTGTAGTCGGGATAAACTAACAAGTTCAATTATTTTTCCAGGTATACTGAACACTCGACAGTAGGCGTTGCACAAGCGTGGGACCAGCTGGATCAGTTGGCGATGCGAATGCAACACAATTTGGAACAACAGATCCAGGCCAGAAACCAATCGGGAGTCACGGAAGAAGCCCTTCGAGAATTCTCGATGATGTTCAAACATTTCGACAAAGAAAAGACTGGAAGACTCGACCACCAACAATTCAAGAGCTGTCTGCGGGCTCTCGGATACGATCTGCCGATGGTGGACGAGGGACAACCAGAACCAGAATTCCAGAGAATCCTGGATCATGTCGACCCGAACAGGTAAGTATTAAGATAATCCTTGAACATCATCATCTTATCTAAATTTACAGAGATGGTTACGTGACCCTGCAAGAGTACATGGCCTTCATGATCAGCAAGGAAACCGAGAACATTCAATCATCGGAGGAAATCGAAATGGCCTTCAGAGCCCTCTCGAAGGAATTCCGACCATATGTCACGGCAGAGGAGCTTTACGCGGTAAGAAAAAAAAAATCAAATTCAACCATCATCCATATGTTTATTTTTCAGAACCTGACGCCCGAACAAGCCGAATTCTGCATAAAGCGAATGAAGCCGTACACGGACACTATTTCGGGACGTGCCATCCAAGGAGGTCTAGATTACGAACAATTTGTGCACCACTTGTTCCAGAGCTAATCTCGCCACTTGTCATATAATTGTTTTTGAATTCTCGTTATTTCTTTCTCTCACTGGTCACTTGTTCCTCTCTTCCCTCCCAAAACAATATTCTTTAACACTGTCCCCTTGAATTCCATCCCAAATCCCCCCAAAAAAAATGCAAAAGGAAAAGTTATACGCTTATTTGCCCTATCGCTATCTTTATAATTATTATCGTCATTCTTCAGAAACCCAAACTTCCCGCAAAACTTTTTAGCATCATATTGTTAGTTTCTTTATGAACTACCCATGATTTTTCTATGAATGGATTCTTCATTTCTCTCTCAAAGAACAAATCCTGCCGTGTCCCATTCCAGCCAGTTATGCAGAACATTTGTTGCTTATTTTGATTCGAAATGTTTATTCCAGTAATCCCTCCCCTGAAAACTTTTCGCTGATTTCATTATTGTTCTTCTTCAAAGCTTTCGCGCTGATATTCATATAAGATGATGATAACGATGGAATGAATATTTATAGCTGCCAACACAATTTGGGTCAAACCTTATAACAGAAACAAGACATCAAATGTTATCAGTATCGAATCAGTGATGTGTTTTTTGTTGTCTGCACTGTGCACTGTTGTTATTCTTTGATGTCATTGAAACATCAAAGAAAACCGGTTGATTTCAGGGAATTTTTTTTTGGAAATTCGTTTTGATTGATCTTTTGATGTTTTATTGGGAACATTCCAGTAAAGCCCCCCTATAAATTTCAATAAGCACCCCCAAACATAAACGTGTGTAGACACCCCCACCAACAGACATAGATGGGGGGACATAAAATTGTTTATCATGGGCGGGGGGCTATAAAATTGTTTATCTTGTTTTTTGTTTTCGAAATCTCAAAATTGATTTTTCGTTAAATCCTAAATTTTTTGAGTTTTTATTCGTTTATTTAAGTATTTTTTTACTTTTTTGCCAATTTAAAAGGTCACCAATTCTTTACCAAAGGTTAAAAATATTTTTAAAGGTTAAAAGCCACTAATTACTTCAGATGTCTGAAATTTTAGCAGAAAACCCCATTATTTCAATAAAGGCCCCCATCATTTCAGCATAGGCCCCCGCCATTTAATTATCAGCATAGACACCCGTCATTTCATTATAGAACCCCATCATTTCAATATAGACCCCTATCATTTCATTTAAGGCCCCCATCATTTCATTTTAGACCCCCATCATTTCAATATAGACCCCCATCATTTCATTTTAGGCCCCCCTTGCTATGGGGAGGGGGGTTATAACAGTCATTGCGGTTGGGGGGTTCTAATAAATTAAGTTGGGGGTGTAAACTGAAAGATTCCCAGGGCACTTCAATATAACCCCCCATTTCCGCTGTGGGGGGCTTTTTTGTATTCCAACATGTACCCCCACAAACGCCATTTCATTATAGACCCCCGCTTTCTGAATATCCCATATTTCAACGTGGTGGGGGGGGGGGGGGGGGGGGGGGGGTATACACGACCGTGGGGGGGACTAACTTGGTGAGGGGGTATAATGGAATATTCCCCTTTTATTTTGTCAAAATAACATCTGCGCACACATCTCAGAAAGTGTGAGAAATTCGTAGTTTTTATTCTATGCTTGAATTTGTTCATTGGTTTCTTGATTTGATCTCTTGTTCAGAATCTTTGATTTTTTAATCTTTCGAAGGGTAAATGCTAATCTTTTAACAAATTTGACTATTTTTTCAGATATTCACGTTCAATGTAGAGCATGAATCAGCTTTTCTGAAGTTTTTATCACAGGATGGGTAACCTGATAGTATTATTATTTTCTAATTTTACATTTGATGAGCTTTTCGATGCATTTTATAATAGTTTTTGGAAATCTGTCCTCAACGAACAATGTTATGTTCTTTTGAAGTATGAGTTTTCAGATTTGACGAAATTTCAGAGAAAATCGATTTTTTGAAAAACTGTAAAAAGGGTGAAAATTTTTGAATATTTTTTGTGCTGATTCTATTTTGCATAGCCTTAAACCAAAACGCATATTATAATTCGGAGTCATCACAGATTCTCTCTGAACACCTTCTGAATGATATATTGTGATCTGTGATAAGTGATATTGAACATTCTCTGTTGTTGCCGATTAAAGTTTTCTCGATTGTTCTCCTCCCCTCCCCCCAAACTTCCCCATGCCACCATCACTCTGATCTTCCGATAACCCGAGTATTCTTCTTTTTTCATCTGGTTATTGCTTCTTTTATCAAGAAAAGTGAAAAAAAGAGTTGCTCACAGAAAAGAAGATCCGCTCAAATCTCTTCTTCTCCTTCCTGTCACTTCTCTGTGCAGCGGCGTACGTGCCAATGCCCAACAATCGTGTGTCGGCGTCGTCGTTGGGCATCCACATCGATTCGCAATGCTGCCGGCCAACGGAGACGAGAGACTCGCAGTTGGCCCCCATTTTCCGCGGGCAGCCCGCCCCGCTCCCCTTCACTCTCTATGTTCCTCTCGTCGACGGCTCCCTCGAAAAAAAAATCGAAAACGCGGTCAGAGAGAGACGCACTTGCCCTGTTGTGGTTTCTTTTCTTCTTCTCCTTTTGCCATCAATGGATTCCCAAACAACACAACTATTCTATGCCGGAAACCAACAGGAGTCGAGCACAAGAAAGGTTGGTCATTAGGTTTTTCATGTTGCCTTCAGATCTTTCTCCTGTTCCCAAAGTCTCAAATTGTTTGTTGATTGGCGGCGTTTCACGGGCGCCTCAAACGTCCTTTCTCTGTCTCTGCCCTCCGCGTACTATTTTTTACTCGGTCAGAGTTTACACAAAAGTATGTGCGTTCGGTCGCCGAGAGCGGCGAGTGAATGTGTTTGTGTGTGTGTGTGTGTAAAAAACAAAATCGATTGAAGTTTGGCAATGGGCGGTCCGGGGGGCCTCCCCTTCCCTTTCGGTCTCCGGCCATCGAAACGCTACTCACATTGTGAAATTTGTTTTGGGGGGCCTGTTTGCATCATCTTCGCCCTTCACTCTCACTCAAGATTACTCTCTACGTGCCACAAACTTGTGTGAGAGCTGTTTCTCGTTTTTCTTTTCGCCAAAGCGGTTTTTCCTTTTTTTTTCTCATAGAGGCAACATCGCTAGGCTCACGCCTTCTTTTTCTAGCCTCGATTTTTTGTGCTCACATAATCCGATTTGTCACTATGGAAACACTCTAGATATTTTCAGAAGTGTAAACAAGCAAAATGTCAGGATCTGGAAGTGGCAGTGGAGTTGGTCATGGTGGAGGCTCTGGTGGATCTGTTCGTGAAGCTGGAGGATCCCTTGGAATGTTAGGAGCAACGAGAGAAGAGGAATACTTCCGAAGACAACAGAAGGAACAGTTGGACAACCTGAAGAGCAAGTTGGAATCCGATATGAGCCAGCGACAGAAGGAGATTCAGGACCACGAAAAGGTAAACAACTATGATACGGTTTCTGAAATCGTAACTACTTTATTATCAAATAATCTTTGGTGTCACATGACACTGCCCCGCAACTCTTATCTGCGAAAGTGGCGTGTTCTAGAAGCGATTACTTCAAAACAGACAAGTGGGGGGGACTCTTCTCGAATCTCTTTTACACTGGTTGACCTTGATTCGTTGGAGATGACCGACGCGAGAGACAGATAGCAAGAGAGCATAATAGAAAGATAGGCTGCCCCAATCGGTTTTCACAAACAATCTTTCGTCACTATTTTTTGTTGTTTCCATTTTCATCTTTTTGCAGGTTCTCGAACAACATCAACAACGATTGAGAGAGATCGAGAATGGACACAATGGCGGGAAATAGAATGAGAACCTTTTTGAAAAAGGGCTTGGTGCTCTTTTGCATCATTTTTGTTTCTATTTTTCTTCTTCATATTTTCTCTTCTTATGCATGCTTATTCTACTCTCTCTCTCTCTCTCGCTTTTCCCAAACGAATTTCTTCATCTTGCCTATTGCATCATCTTTTTCTCTTGCACATGTTTTCTCGACTAGTAAACATGTTTTTATGGTTTCGTCCGCATATTTTTCGATCATTTCATTCGATTCGCGTTTCGACCAAACGTACTTTTATACGTGTTTGTGTGCCCTTAGACGTGATTGTAGTAGTGGCAATTTTCAGACATGTCGAAGCCAAGCGTCGGAATCAACGGATTCGGAAGAATCGGACGTCTTGTCCTCCGCGCCGCCGTCGAGAAGGACAGCGTCAACGTTGTTGCTGTCAACGACCCATTCATCTCCATTGACTACATGGTCTACTTGTTCCAATACGATTCCACCCACGGACGCTTCAAGGGAACCGTCGCCCATGAGGGAGATTACCTCATCGTTGCCAAGGAAGGAAAGTCCCAGCACAAGATCAAGGTAACTTTGAGAGAGAAGACAATATGAAATCTTTCTAATTTGCAGGTCTACAATGCCAGAGACCCCGCCGAGATCCAATGGGGAGCCGCTGGAGCCGATTACGTTGTCGAGTCCACCGGAGTCTTCACCACCATCGAGAAGGCCAACGCTCACTTGAAGGGAGGAGCCAAGAAGGTATAATTGTCATAATTGATTGCTCACCATAGATGAGATTTCCAGGTCATCATCTCTGCCCCATCCGCCGACGCCCCAATGTTCGTCGTTGGAGTCAACCACGAGAAGTACGATCATGCCAACGATCACATCATCTCCAACGCCTCGTGCACCACCAACTGCTTGGCTCCACTCGCCAAGGTCATCAACGACAACTTCGGAATCATCGAAGGACTCATGACCACCGTCCACGCCGTCACTGCTACCCAGAAGACCGTTGACGGACCATCCGGAAAGCTCTGGAGAGACGGACGTGGAGCTGGACAGAACATCATCCCAGCCTCTACTGGAGCCGCCAAGGCCGTCGGAAAGGTTATCCCAGAGCTCAACGGAAAGCTCACCGGAATGGCCTTCCGTGTCCCAACCCCAGACGTCTCCGTTGTTGATCTCACTGCTCGCCTTGAGAAGCCAGCTTCCCTCGATGACATCAAGAGAGTCATCAAGGCTGCCGCCGAAGGACCACTCAAGGGAGTTCTCGCTTACACCGAGGACCAGGTTGTCTCCACCGACTTTGTTTCTGATACCCACTCCTCCATCTTCGATGCTGGAGCATCCATCATCCTCAATCCAAACTTTGTCAAGCTCATCTCCTGGTACGATAACGAGTTCGGATACTCCAACAGAGTTGTCGATCTCATCTCCTACATTGCCACCAAGGCTTAAATGCTTCTCTTGAGTCAACACAATATAGACAACTGTTTCAAAAATTCAATCCTTTCTTTTCTATAGCCTCTAATTTTCCACTAGATGCTTACAAGTATTTATATGGTCTCTTCTCGATAAAGGTTGTATATTGATTCCAACTATCACCATTTATTTCATTTCTAACTCGTTTGTTCGAGAATTTTACCTTTGCTTCTTTTTCTGTATCATTTTCTATTTCTAATCTATAATTCAGGGAAACTGTTGTTGTCTCGCATCATGTCCAAGCCAAGCGTCGGAATCAACGGATTCGGAAGAATCGGACGTCTTGTCCTCCGCGCCGCCGTCGAGAAGGACAGCGTCAACGTTGTTGCCGTCAACGATCCATTCATCTCCATCGACTACATGGTCTACTTGTTCCAATACGATTCCACCCACGGACGCTTCAAGGGAACCGTTGCCCACGAGGGAGATTATCTCATTGTTGCCAAGGAAGGAAAGTCCCAGCACAAGATCAAGGTAACTTTAAAAGAGAAGGCAAAGTGAAAACTTTTCAATTTTCAGGTCTACAACGCCAGAGACCCCGCCGAGATCCAATGGGGAGCCGCTGGAGCCGACTACGTTGTTGAGTCCACCGGAGTCTTCACCACCATCGAGAAGGCTAACGCTCACTTGAAGGGAGGAGCCAAGAAGGTATAACGATCTTATACATGGTAGCCCATCATAAAAAATTTTCAGGTCATCATCTCCGCTCCATCCGCTGACGCCCCAATGTTCGTCGTTGGAGTCAACCACGAGAAGTACGATCATGCCAACGATCACATCATCTCCAACGCCTCGTGCACCACCAACTGCTTGGCTCCACTCGCCAAGGTCATCAATGACAACTTCGGAATCATCGAAGGACTCATGACCACCGTCCACGCCGTCACTGCTACCCAAAAGACTGTTGACGGACCATCCGGAAAGCTCTGGAGAGACGGACGTGGAGCTGGACAAAATATCATCCCAGCCTCCACTGGAGCCGCCAAGGCCGTCGGAAAGGTTATCCCAGAGCTCAACGGAAAGCTCACCGGAATGGCCTTCCGTGTCCCAACCCCAGACGTCTCTGTCGTTGATCTCACTGCTCGTCTTGAGAAGCCAGCTTCCCTTGATGATATCAAGAAGGTCGTCAAGGCTGCCGCCGAAGGACCACTCAAGGGAGTCTTGGCCTACACCGAGGACCAAGTCGTCTCTTCTGACTTCATCTCCGACACTCACTCTTCCATCTTCGATGCTGGAGCATCCATCATCCTCAATCCAAACTTCGTCAAGCTCGTCTCCTGGTACGATAACGAGTTCGGATACTCCAACAGAGTCGTCGACCTCATCTCCTACATCGCCACCAAGGCTTAAATTCCCTAATTCACTGTCTCATTCTCTTGTCTCTTCTTGCAATTTTTTTTGCACTGAAACCCAAAAATGTAAAGCTGATTCTCTAATGTAATACTGATTTCTCTTTTACAAGAATAAATCGTCTAGCTTCTAATGATAGAAACCATATATTTACAGGATGCACAGTGTTCTGATTCGCTTTATAATATGTCAGAAATCTTCCAAACATTTCAAATCGAAAAACCTTTGTCGGCCTGGACAACAGTTGTCTTATTTGCATGAGGACGAAAAGTGTTGATTCAAGTGTTTAATGTTGAGGGCAGTGTGTACTCGGAAATTCGAAATTGCGTTCTCCCTTCTTCTTCTCTTCGTTTCAAACAACTTTCTCATTTCAAACGTCTACGATAAAACGACGAATTCTAGAAATCGAGTTCCAGCAAATTCCACGGTCACGTTAATCTGTGTCAAAGACAGTTGAAAGACAAAAGAAAAAAAACGTGAATGATATGAAAAGTCACGTGGCGGAAATCCATCAACCTGTTGTGCGTGACGTGTTTCTTCTTATCCACCTTATTTTTAAACGAGGAAAATGATGTACGCATGACACTAAACACGAAGTCTGTCTGCTTCTTCTACGGGTACATTTAAAATGAAGCCTTCACGAGACAGAAAGCGTGCTGGATTCTCGTTTCACGCGGTTTTTCTTTCTTCCTTTTTCCTCCTTTTTCCTTATTCTTTCTTCTTTTTTCAGTGGAAGTGCGCTTCCAATTCCCTCGAGCCCATCATCTGCTTTTTCTTCTATTTCTTCTCTTTTTTCGTTGCATTTTCGTCTCTGCATCGATCCAGAAAGAATAAAAACTAACTGGCTCGTGACGAAAGCTTGAGGAAAAAAAAAGAGTTTAGTGGAAAATAAAAGATGAAACATACCACTGGGGCTCGCTTAATCTATTTCTCAATGTTTTCTTTTGGTGACCCCAAGGGAAAATTTAGTTAGCTGAAGTAAATTGAAATTTGATCTATTTTATAAGCACTCTTTTTTTGCCGCAAAAGACACTTTTGTTTTCATCGAGACATCTGCCTTACTTCTTTGCCACACACACACACACACCATCATCCGTGCTCTCTGAAAACACAAATGGCCCTAATAAATTGTGTCCGTTGTTTTTGAAGGACTCAATTTTGAGGAGCCACTAGATAGATTCGTTTTCACACTTGATGAATCGATTCAATTGCTCTTATTCTTATTCTTTGTCTCGAATGTAGACACTTCCAATATGATTAATTAACGATAAGAGAATGTGTCGTTATCGGTTTGTCTCTTTGCAAACCATGACAATTCTTTCTTCTATTTTACTTCCAATAATTTATTGACCCAATTTGTTCTTCAACTTTCAACTTTTCTTCTTATTTCAGCCGGTTTTTATGGACCAAAACTACAAAGCGCATTTCAAAGTTCACTGTGCGGAAATCAAAGAATGGGAGAAGATCCACGTCGTGGGCAGTTTACCTGTCCTCGGCGAATGGAATCCCAGAAAATCATTTCCACTGACCAAATCTGAAGATGAAGAGTGAGTTTTCAAATATTATCCACGAATCCTTCAATTGATAATTTTTCAGAAACACATTCTATGCAGTGGTGAGTGTGCCATCTTCTGTGAAAGAGTTTCAATTCCGATACTTACGGGTGATGTATCTAGATCCTTCTGAAAATAGTCTCTGCGAACCAATCATGGTTCTTTCAAAGTGAGTAATCCCTTTTTCAATATTTTCTCAATTCTACTCAATCTTCAGATGGGAAACCTTGAATAACCCAAGAACATGTTTAGTTGGAGTAGAGAACCTTGACGGTGTCGCTAGACAAAACGTAATTGATGAGTTCGGAAGTTATGGTGAGTTATTTCGAAAGCAAACTGGTTTTATCTTATCAAACGTTTCCAATCTCCAAGAACACATTTTAGGGGGCAGAAAACAAATATCTGATGGATGGATTTTGAATGATAAGGAGAGTGTTGTTTATTTTCGAATTCATGGAGAAGCACTCAAGTTTTTCGCGAAAAGCTATGCTAATAAGGAATATCGTCTGAAAGTGGAACCATTCGATGTTAGATACAGTGAGGTTAGTCAAATTCTCGAATTAAAAAAATAGAAGTCAGTTAGGCCTAAACACCATTTCAGATGTTTTCTTACACACGTAAAGAGTTAAATGAGCGACGCGGTATATGGAGGCATTCCTCTGTATATGCCTCGATGTCTGTATGTTTTATGTTGTACTGGTGGCTTTAAAATTAGTTTTGAATTAGAGATAGTTGCAACGTGTGTAGAAGGCAGAATCATTATTCATTCTTATTTAAAAAAATAATTATTTCAGATTGATGGAGAAGATGTTGTGAGCTTACCAACCCCTGAACTTCCTTGTTTCTCAAACACCGATTTATCTGTAAGTTTTCATAGAGTATTAGAAACAAAATTATTGTGAAATTTAAGGTGCTCACGAGAGAAGATCCAATTTTTGGAGACCAATACTTCAATGGATCAGTTTTCCGAAATGACTTGGACTATTTGGTCTTCAGAACAAGAACTGTATCTCTTCAGAATTTGGCATTCCGTATCGAGTTTTATCATAAAGAAAAACGATGTGCACTCTCCTATGTCCTCCCATCAAGTATGTCTGGAACTCATGGAGCTACAGTCTCTCCGGTTATCGGTCTCAGTAGTGCACCAGTTGGACATATTAATGGTAACCTAATAAAGTTATCTTCTGTCTGACATTCCGTTTGTTTTCAGTAAATTATATGATTGTGAAAAGAAGTCAATACGCTGAAAAGAATCCAGAAGTGGACTCCATGAAAGAAACCTTTGGAAGGTACTGGAGGAAGCGAAATCGCATGTTGCAAATCGGACACCGTGGAATGGGCAGCTCCTATACAAAGTTTGTCGTGTCGACGGGATTCTAGATTTTTCTGAATATGAGTTTAGGAACATTGTTCATCGGGAGAACACCATCTTTTCTCTAAATGAAGCGGCTCGGAGGGGTGCTGATTATGTGGAATTAGATGTACAATTGACCAAGGTGCGTGTTTCTATTGATCTTTATTATAGAATAAAGTTCAGTTTTCTTTATAGCAATCATAACGCTATTCAGGATCTGAAAACAGTGGTATATCATGACTTTCATCTGTTAGTCACTGTTGCTGGAAGAGACTCCCCTTCAAACACTCCAACAGCTGGCGGTGAAAACAAATCCCTACACGAGATCGCAATCAAAGTTCGTTTTTCGTCCCCTCCCCTCAACACTCTTGTTGTTTTGTCTTCCAGGACCTGACTCTAGCCCAACTCAAACTGCTGCACTTTGAGCATATCTCTCGCGCGAATGGCACCGCCACGGACACACCCGTCTCGCTTTCGGTGACACCGAGTAAAAATGAGACCGACGAATTGCACGTACCCTTTCCGTCACTGGCACAAGTGCTACGAAACGTTGACGAGAATGTGGGATTAAATATTGAGATCAAATATCCAATGTATATGAAGGTGACAACGGTGCACAGGGCAGAAGACAGATTTAAATTTTGAATTGTAGGATGGAAGCCATGAATGTGAGGGATACTTTGAACAGAACAAATTCGTGGACATCATCTTGGGAGAAGTGGCTGAGCACGCCGGAAAGCGAAGAATTGTGTTCTCCTGCTTTGAGCCGGATATTTGCACTATGTAAATTTGAAACGGAAATGTGTGTAGACGGGATTAACGTTTTTCAGGATCACCAAGAAGCAGCATAAATATCCCGTTTCCTTCCTGGTCGTAGGAGCCACTAATAGATACATGCCATTCCAAGTAAATTGATAGAAACGAGAGAATCTGAATTTGATTCTGATTTCCAGGATATCCGGTCAGATTGCAGTAAGATTGCAGCCAATTTCGCTGCTGGATGTGAGCTTCTTGGTGTTAACTTCCACAGTGAGGAATTGCTAAATGTGAGATTTTTAATGAAAATCGCATTGAACGGGCACAGAAGTGTTATCAAAAAGTGGAATATTTTTATCTGGATCGATTGTAGCTGAGAAAAAAATACCTTGAAGATATATCCAAAAATTGACCGAAACCGAGTTACAAGCTCTCAAAGTGTCAAAAAACTCGGTTTAGGGGTCATTTTTCCACTAAATTTTTATTGAAAAATGCTGGGGGTCCTTTGTGAAATTTTAGTGGAAAACAGGCCCCTGAAATGCGTTTTTTGGCACTTTGAGAGCTTGTAACTTGATTTAGGTCATTTTTGGATATGTTTCGAGATAATATTTGTCTTGTCTACAACGATTTGAATCGATCTATATAAAAATATCACACTTTTTGAGAACACTTCTGTACCCCTCTAATAAATGACAAGTTTCAGGACCGAAACCCCATCACCATTGCTGATAAATATGGCTTGGTGAAGTTTGTCTGGGGAGATGATCTCAATTCGAAAAATATTCAAACACACTTCAAGGAGGAAATGAACGTTGACGGCCTCATTTTTGACAGGTGCACATTTCAATTCGTATAGTGATTCTCATGGCTCATGATTTTCAGAATCGGCGAAGATGATGTAATGAAGCAGAACGTTTTTGTCGTGGAGAACCACAACCGGAGTTCTCTTTTTGCGCGGAGCCAACACAACTCGCGTTCCCCGTCAATGTCTAGGCGATGCATGTCCGTCGTTGAATAATAATATCCCTCACAGACTATGAATTCAGAATTTTCAAGCTTTTTTCACTTTGCATAAACTCTAAATTTCACTTCCAAAAAACAATAAATTATTTCGCTTTTATTTTCTGTCATAACCCGCTATACACAACAAACAACGGGTCATCTATGATTGAATCACGAGGATGCTTATTGATTTTTTTCACCGCTGTTTTCCATCACATTTCCCTTCACATCCCATTTCCTTTTTCATGTTCTTCGGAACGCATTCATTAAAGCTGTGGCAGGTGGTATATTTACAAGGCCCTGAGCCGTCGCCGACACAAAGACCCGTTCGTTTCCTTCTTTCCCTTCGTTTCGCGCGCGTTTCTCTAATACTCTCTCGATTTTCTCACACTATTTCCCACGCACTGGGTGGTATTGGGAGTATGCAAATGCGCTCTACTGAGCCCTTCCCTCCTATGCCATTAGATAAGATGTTCTTCCTTCAGAACGCCTCATTTGAATTTCTTCGCGAATTTTTTTTGATATTGAGTAGTTTTTTCGTTTTAGTTTTGAAAAATTGATTGAAATTAGTTTTAGAAATAGTGAAAAAATTATTGGATTTATGAAGTCGGGATAAATAAGATTTATTTCTCTAGCAAAACAAAAATCAATTTTTCGATATATTTTGGAAATTACGTTGTTGTTTTTCTATTGTTTATATCAGAAGTTACGTTTGCCAATGCTTAATTTTTAAGAGCTAATTTCGGCGATAAAATTGTATTCCCATACATATCCCATGATTTTTTTGACTGTGTACCTGGCTCTTTGTTTCCCAATAAATCTTCACATTTACTCCCCTATTGACATCTCTTTGTCTTCCCATAATTTATTATCTCACTCAATTTACAGTTCTAGTCTAAGACCCTAAAATTTAATAATTTCCAGATGGCAGACCTGATGAACTTTACCGACTCCGCTTTGGGTGATGACAACCTCCTGTACAACAACGATCCATTCATCGGTGGCTCCACATATCCACATGATAATGAAAGTGTACTGGGATTCTACCACGATTACGATGAGCCGAGAGTTGCCAGGAAACAAACCAATTCCGATAATAGCAGTGATTTCAATGTGGACGATATTATTTGGAACGATATGAACATTGATGAAGCGATCGGAAAAGCTGGATTCGATATAATTGATGAGTTTGACTTCGATCTCAGTTACTCGGAAAGCACCAGCCAGATTCAAGGGAAGCTGAAAACCAATGGAGCAACTGATCCGGGAAGCATCGCAGATCGTGATTTTCTCACAGTGCAAGCTCTAAATCAACACCCACAGCCTCTGCCCAGCGCTGAAGTTTCCGATACTGGATCTCGTTTGGATTCTCCACTTCCTGTTACTTTCATCACCAAGAAACCTACCCTAAATTATGAAGAGGGAAATCAAATCAAGGAATACAGAGCAGACGAAACAAATGGAACGCTTCAACCGGGACGTGAGATAGCAGTTCGACCAGCGTACACTGCCGCCCACGTTTCAAATGCAAAACCTTCTTCACAGTTGGCCAAATCTCGTCAAAACTTTCATCTGTTCCCAGTGAAAGTGCAACAGTCGATCTCTGCTCCACGCCATGTTCCGTATCCATCACGTGTATCGCTGTATCCTCCGAAACTTAAAAAGCAAGTAACAAACCAACCAGGAAAAGGACCAGTCGATCCAGAAAACTTCCCGCAGTATACAAGCTTGCAAACCACTAATCAGGTTTATGAAGCTCCGAAAGCTGCAACATGTGATACTGTCCTCAAGCAGGCGAATAAAATTCCAAGTGAGTTGATAGTGTTCAGTGAAAATAAAAATTACTTGAATTGCAGAAGCAAGGCTGATGAAAATCGAACGGGATCGTCAATCCAATCATGTTGGCTGCATATACTGTCATCACAACTGCATCAACGACCTAGCTATGGAGTTTCATGAAGTGGAGAAGCACGCTGATCTCTTCTGCTATCAATGCATCATATGTAATCGCTTCTTCGAAAACGTCCATATCGTCAATCGCCACCTCCAGCTGGAACATCGCGTTGGAAAAGTTCCACTGGTATGTAATTGTTCCTTTGAAATTACAACAAGGCTGGCGAACGGCCGGCTTAAGGTTTCAGGCCGAGAGAAAGCCGCGGCCTCGGCTTGGCTTTCTTTCCACAGTTTTTTAAGGCCGCGGCTTTTAGGCCGTGAGAAAGCCGGAGGATTGTTCACTCTTGGGATGAAAAAGTGAATTTTTAAATAGATACTGATAATTTCACATTTTTCCATTTTGCGGAAAAAAATAGTAAACAGATTTCAAAAAAATATGACTCAAATGCCTGGAATTATTTTTCCGAATCGATTGACTATAGTTTCAGACGGATATTTTTCCATTTTTCACTCAAAACCCAGTTTCCTCATGCTGTTCGCTCGTTTACTCGGCCTGAGGCCGCGGTTTCGGCTCCGCCTAAAAACCGAGGCTGAACATTTTCACGGCCTCAAAGCCGCGGCCCTAACAAGCCGCCGGCCTAAAAGCCACGGCCTCGGATTTTTCTAATTTTTGCCAGCCTTGAATTACAATATAATAAAATTGCAGTTGAATCATTCGGTATTTGTCCACGGCGAAGCATACGACCAGAAACGTGCTGTGAATGCTCGACGTGTGAGCGGAATGATTTGGAGATTCATCAAGGACCATCTCCACGACACCGGACAACTCCTGGGAACTGCCGCTGACGTTGGCATTATAAAGAAGTATGCCCATGAATTGTTCCATCCAGCGTTTACCGTGAGTATAAACCTTTTCAAAGTCATAAATAAGGGTCCGGTTGCAGAATACTCGATTTGACACGGATAACATGCCAGGAATTCCGTATTCGTTCAAGAATGATCCGCAAGAGCTGCTGAAAGCGATCAAAAAGCAGTACATTTATGGAGACAACATTCGACGTCACAAACTGAGAAACGTTCCTGAAGAAGTTCATATTGACCATGGCGCGGAACCGAATCCGGAAAAGTGGTTCCCAAAGTTTGAGAAAGTGACTCGTCCAACGTAAGTATCAAGTCATTTGCTTCTATTCAACTTTCACTGTTCAATTTTCAGGAACAAAGATTCTCCGAACTCGGATTCATCCACTGTCTATGTGATCGCTAAGCCAAAGCTGGACATGTCACTCTACAACAAACGTCCCGATTTTACTCATAACTTTGCGAACGGAAAGAATCCACAACCACTCGCTCTCCCAGCAACCAAACGAAGTGCTGATGTATCTAGTTCACTTATGGCACGAGGGCCGGTCACAAAAACTCGCGGACTTGTAGTCACGCGTTATCCAGCAGGACCGAAACAACCCAGACCAGGACAGAAAATGCCGCCAAAGTTCCCTGGAGGTGCACACAGACCAACTGAGCCCGTTGTAACTGTGTCACCGAAAACGGGAGAAGCGTCAACTGGAGGGCAAACAGTGGTTGTGGATCTCAAACAACTTCCAGGAAAAGGTCCAGTCTGGGTGGACCCGATGATTAGAGGAGATCACAGATTGAGTCACCCTTCTTACTTGACATCGATCCTGAGAAAACCAAACACTTCGCAGAATACCGATCCAGTTCCAGCAAAACAAGCATCGAATAATCCTTACCAATAAATAACAATAACAATTTCATATTCTAAAACAATTTTTCATGTTGCAATGTATTCTAATAATTTCTCAAGCATTTCTAGTCATCTTGTCATAACTTCCCCCCACCTGTTTACCCTCCTTGAATGTGTTCTCATCTGCATCGATCATTCCGAAACCGAAACTTTGTAACTATGTATATGTGAGCATTCATTCATTCTACTGCTCTTTTGTATCATACTCGCCACTTTTCGAATTCAACGATTGTATATTTGTATTGTGAGCCTTTTTTTGCAATGACCTTTTGCTCATGCTGTCAAAATTTAATAAAGAGATTCCCAGTCGATTTTTTTTCGCCGTTTCCTCCATTACCCTCTGTCTTGTGAATCGGTCCTATCGTTCGTTGCGTCTCGTTTTTTTCTCTGCTGCTGACCACCCCTTGCGCCCCTACTCACACTCCCTCTGGCTGGACGCACACACACAGAACCGTTCTCTCTCGTTGCCAAAGCATCACAGCTCGCACCACTCGTCCGTCTTTTCTGTGTTTGTTGGGTCGATCGATAGAAGGCCTCGTTGGCCAGGGGGCGCACATACAATTGTTTTGACATGAACGGCTAGAGGCGATAACCGGCAGTGGTCGGCCGGCCCATTGCGAGATAGCGCACGCATTGGATAGGTCATACCAGAAGTGTAGAAGACCGAAGCGAGAGCACTTCGTCTCATCAACTTAGAGAAAAAAAGGGGCAGAGGCCCCCATTCGCTGAGTCGCTTTCCCCAAACAGCCCGGCATACATAATCTCAGATCCTTCATACATCTTTCTTCCCTCTTCTGCATTAATTTGGAAAATGGACAAAGTCAGTTTGTTCTCTCGGAAATGCAAAAACATGTGGAAATGTTTCCTGTTTCTCAATTCTCTCTCCATTCCACCTAGTATCTTACCCCCCGAAGACCTTCACAATTTCAAAAGTGCATCGTCTCCCGCCAAGAAATAGACAAACATATTTTCAATATCACTCTTGTTTTCCTGCATCTTTCAATCTCTAAAATGTTTATGAGCCATTGTTCCCTCTGGTGATAGTGTTGCACTCTTTACAATCTTTTTATCAACTGATAATTTTTGGAAGATGAATCAACCTTTGCACACATGACCTTGCTGTTCTTTACAATAGTGTGTGTTGATGGTGGCTAATAGAAAAACGTTTCATCTCATAAACCGCTGGACCCTATTGCTCACCCAGTTTCATTCATTCTCTTCGTCTCTCATTCTCTTTCCACTCCTTCATCAGTTTTTCCTGCCCTCTGTTCATTCGCGTCTTATTTCTGTCCACCTCTCATATTTTATTCTGACCCCTACCATTATTCCCTCGATCAATATACAATTAGCATTTTAGGGGTACTCCAAGGGTGTCATGTTTGAAGAGGACGTCAAAAGTGACTACGATCCTCTCATCAGTGGATTGGAACCGGAGTCATTTGAGACTGTTTTCAAGGAGTTGTTCACGGGTATCAAACAGTACTTGGGAGATGAAGAGGACAAAGATGATGAGCCAGAGGAGTGGAACCTCTTCCCAGATGAGAATCACAATGATCTGATTCTTTGCTGGGAGCCTGAGCTTCCGATGCCAGACTGCACTCGTCCTCACACCCCACCTTTCACAATGGAGTCCAAGCCAACAATCCCGTTGGATTTGCCAGCCGAGTTGAAGAAATCTCGGCAATACTCAGTTCTTCGCTGCAGATGCCACGAGGATTTCCCATCTCAGTTTGCGCTGGAATTCCATGAGACTAGGTATCATCCTCATCTCTTCAACTGGTTCTGCTCAGAGTGCAACCTCAATTTCAAGACTTTGCAAGAAGCCGGTGATCACTTGATCTTGATACACAGCACTTTGAAAATGCCATTGGTAAGTCAAATTTACATGCAAGTACAAAAGTTCAATAAAATAAATTTGTAGTTCGGCGACATGTACGACCCTGTCAAGAAACCATCTGGTCCATTGCTGATGCAATCTATCACGAGACGGTCAACAGATTTCACCAGAGAGTTCTTGGAGTCTCGAGGAACGGATACAATTATGACCACGGCCTACTACTTATTTGCCAAGTGCGAACTACAAGCAGTAGTGGCCGGCAGTGTTGGTCTTTCGATGTACAATCAAGCAAAGACGAATCTTATTGCCACGGTAGGACTATCATCAATTTTTTCAAAGTTGAAAATTTACATTTCAGACAACAGCGGCTCAATACGAAGACTTTTTGTCTTGTTTGAAGAGCACATTCATCTACGGCAAATACATCAAACGCGTTCCATTGCCAGAATACTATGGGCCCACTACTGTATTCAAGACACTGACCTTCACCACGGCTCCGGCTAAGAAGGCACCGTACCAGCAAGGGAGAATCGTTAGTGCAACTTCAAACGCTCCTCGATACCAACAATTTGGCCAAGGTCCGCTTTACCGTGTTGCTCCGTATCCTCAAACTTATCCAGCAACTCAACCAATCCGTACGGTGAGTATATTTTCGCATCTCTATAAAATTGAAAAACCAATTTTTCAGCCCTACAAGCCACCACCAGCCTCTCGCTCTCGCCACTATGTCCTTGCGAACCCATCTCCAGCCAAACAGAACTACGTTCGCCGCACAACCATCCGGGACCCGATTCCACCAAGACACACCCCGTATCAATTTCAACGTTACTCACCACAATAACCTCTTCATTTTGATTTTGCGATATCACTTTTTTCAAAGTTGTCATTAACCACTTCATCCCCGCGTTTTTTTTTCGTAAAATATTTTCTTTTTTTGCTTCTTTCACATCCTCATTTTTTTCCTCTAACTTATCTTTTTTCGTTCATTTTTTCCAATAAAAACCACGACCTAACTTATTTTTCAAGTACATGTTCTCCCCCTTCTTTAAACCGGATTCCTCATTTCAATTTCCATTTTTTTCTTGTTTGCTTTCTTCAATATCTTAAGATTCTCGTTCTCACAATACTTTAATTGTAACGTTCCATGTAATTTTTTTTGGGAATACGTTTTAGTGTTTCTGCCCGAATAAATATCTGCAGGTCGAAGATTCCTATTTGAATTTGTAGAATCATTTAAAAACAGCTCCTGAAAAACAAAAACTGTGCTCGAATATTTCACCTGTTCCTTGAAATTAGTTTTTCTTTTTTCAGATTTGTTTATGTTTTATTGCTCTACACCAATAATTTTTCAAACAACCAAACATTAGTCCGCAGTTGTCGCAAAGTGCGCCATAGGGGGTTCATGGCGCATTTCTTGTGCCCTTTGTTTAGAAGAGACACAGACACTAACCCCGAAGGCGTCTTTCCCGTTTTTTGGTTTATACTACTCATTTTCACTTCATTTTGACCCAATATTGGTTTATTTTTCCTTAGTTTTCAAATCTAAAATTGTAACCAATTACTCTACGTTCAATTTCAGAAGCAAATGTCTGCAATCAGAAAGATAATTCAACGACAACTCTTCCAAAAAGACGATGAACGCATTCAAGCAATTGTGAATGTATCGAAATTGGACGGGAAGAAGAAGAAGAATCAAACGCTTCTCTGCTTGGCAGGTAAAATTTAAAGTAAATTATGAAAAAATCAATAAAAATGAAATGTTTAGTAACGATCGAGCATCCAATCGCGGTGCGTTTGTATTTTGTGAAAGGAGAAAAAGATGATACATTCAAGAAGAAGGATAGATTCAACCTTCGTGAAGTCAGAGAAATTGATGGTATTAATCCGAAGAAGGTGAGTTTTTACTTTGAAATATATTTTATTTGTTTCTTAACAAACTAAAGGAGGATTCCGGGCAAAATAAGTTTATGGTTCAATCGATGCAAAATTTCATGCTGATTCCGAATACCACATTAAAAATGTTCAATAATGCTTCTCAGGCCCAAAAAACGCCATCCGTCAAAGTTGCAAAAAAGTCATCCCTTCTGGCCTAACTTTTTGAGTGTACAGTGCAAAAATTGTAATCCTCGCGGAAAACGACAAAAGTCTGGCCATAAGGGACAACTTTTTTAAACTTTGACGGCATTTTTTGGGTCAGCGAAGCAGTTTTGAGCGTTGTAATTGTGATATTCGGAATCAGCATGAAATTGTGCATTGGTTGAATCATTAACTCATTTGGTCCGGAGTCCTCCTTTAAATGAAGCTCGATGCAAAGTTCATTCCGCTAGACAAATGGTTACGTTTCCAGCCTTCACCGGAATTTCACATTACTATTGGCGATCGACAATACGTAATTCTTGCTGGCTCTGCTGAGGAGAAGGATGATTTCATTCGCGAACTCTATAAGGTTGGTAAACAATAACTTTCACCCATACTCATCTGCCCCTTCCAGCTCTCCTGTCAGTACCTACCCGTCCAGATGCCCGACTTCTGCAATTTCTCTCTTCCCCAACTTGAAGCAGAAGCCTCCATCATCCCCATCGAACTTCCGGAACACGACATTGCCATGCAAAGTGACTATCAGCCAGTGTCCCAAAAGGAAGATGCTGATTTCCGAAAATTGATCGAGCGAGCAGAGTTGACAATTGGCGATGCCCATGTATTCGCAGAGATGCTCACTGAGCAATTGCAATCCTTGGATGGGGCTAACATCAACTCGATGATGGACAGTGAGAATTCGGTGAACCAGTTGTTGTCCAGTATTGATGCGGCATTGAGTGGTGTGGAATCGGTGGAGAAGGAGTTGGATCAATGCGATGATATTCTGGCGGTACGATTGGGCTTACAAATATTTAATTGAAAAGTGGATATTTCAGTTTGTGAGAAACAGCATCGAGCTTATCGAGGAGAAGGATAGTTTGTCAGTTGTGGAGAGGAAGAATAAGCAGAGGCTCAATGAGGAGGTCATTTCGTTCGTCAAGTCGTTGGAGGCAGTTACCGATGCGCATATTCAGACATTGAAGCAAGCTAACTTCAGTAATCCAGAAAGGTAAATACCTTAAAATCTGTATTAGAAGGGTGCCTTTAATAGAAGAGCACATCTGATAGAAGGGTACCCCGATAAGCTCAAAATGAGCACATCATTGAAATTCGAATAGATTGAAATAAGTTTTATTGAAATCCTTGTCAAAAGTTGACTGGACATGTCATAAAATATGTTTCGAATTTTTTCTCTAACAAAAGTTATTATCCATTTTGAGAATTCAGAAGATAATTTTTTTGGTGTTGGAAAAATAGAAGAACATGCCTTTCTAATACAAATATTACGGTATCTCATTTATACACCCATATAACGCTATTAATATAAGTTAATTCTATCCCGTCCTAATCCCAACTATTTTCAGTGTCCAAAGATGCACCGATGCGGCACGCGCTGTCGCTCACTTCTGGCACGGGCAATTCTCAAAGCCAATGCTTCAGATGAAAGCTTATCAAGACCGCAATGACGAGTTAGCTGCCATCGACGTGTTTGTTGATCGACTCATGTCCCATCTTTCTGCGCTCTTTTCCAACTTGGTGAGTTTCCAAACAATTGAGATAGTTATGTTACCGATTTTCAGAACGACTTGTCATTGGATCATGAGTGGCACGAGCTCTGCATTCCCAAACAGTCCCAACGGTTCCGCGCTCTCTCACCTCTCTCGGATCTGATCAATTGGCTGAAGACGAATCGTCCAAAGGCTTGCAGTCTTGTTTTGCAAAAGTACATTGACAGCACCAACTTGCTCTACAAACGTCTTTTCGATAATTTCTTCGATACTCTGATTAGCAAAGTACCAAAAGCAATGAGCGCTGACAAAAAGAATAGTATGTTCATTCTTCTTTCTCCACAGTATCAATACAATATTTTTTTCAGAAACTTTGGATTCGACTAACACATCTCTCCGCTCCGACAATCAAAGTTTCATGAGCACTTCAAGCGAAATCGACACGGAAGTCTTGCCTCAACTCATTGAGACAGTTCTGGCCGAACTCAGTGCAGTTATTGATGCCGAACAGAAGTTCGTCGTTCGATTCTTCCATATCAACTCAGAGTTATTGGCTCAATTTGACACAACTTCCACTGGAAGTGGCGACAGTTCGAGTCTAGGAGGAGGACGTAGTATGGAGAAGCATATGAACGAACAAGTCAGACATGTAATGGGAAATTTGTTCGATTCGCTGAATATCCATTTGGATAACTTCTGTAGAGCAGTGTGTAGACACAACCCAAGTAACGTTCTTCTGTTGTTTGTGATTATGTCGAAGAAAGTGCTCCTTCCACAAGACCCAAGCTCGTACTTTTCCATCACCTTTGGAAGCTTGGTTGTGCTCATCAAACGTCAGTTTGATGCATTTATTGTAAGTTTCAACCCCGCCCGGGCCGTGGGTAGGTTGCCATGGTTTAATAAAGCCGTACTTTTGAAAATAGGCTTTTTGGATCAAAAAAGATCAGGGCCATCGGATTCAACCATGGCAACCTACCCACTGGCCGGCAGCTTGACAGCCTTGCATTCCAACTACCCATTCTATTTATTTGTTTCAGCAAATGGAGTGTGGTCAGTACTCGGAAGTCCGGATTGTGAAGAAGACAAGAATCGGTATTCTCCCATCTATCAGTCGTTTTGCTGGTTTTGTCCGACGTGCAGAGATGATTTTTGAGAATGCCGAGCGAAGAACTGACCTCGAAAAAGCTTATTTCAATCTGTGCCGCGCGGTTTGTGACGGAATTCAGAAAGCCGCTGCTAACCCGTACAGCAAGTCTCCATCCTCGGTTGTCAAGTTCGAGAACTATCATGAGCTATACTGTAAGTTCATTTTTTTGTGGAACGAAACACAAGTTTATTTTTAGTGACTCTCTCCGAGTTGAAGATTTCATGTCTCGATCAACAGCGAAAAGATGCGAAAGCTCTCAAGGAAGAACACATTGATG
The DNA here is from genome assembly GCA_963966625.1 of Caenorhabditis zanzibari. Taxonomy (NCBI): domain Eukaryota; kingdom Metazoa; phylum Nematoda; class Chromadorea; order Rhabditida; family Rhabditidae; genus Caenorhabditis; species Caenorhabditis zanzibari. The sequence goes on from OZ016473.1 coordinate 12,232,125, forward strand.
CATATGTCAAAGAGTTTATGGGTCGCCCATTGAAGGATATTCAGACGTTCTTTGACAATGTGAACAACTTTATCGAAATGAGAGGAATCCGTCCGGAGGAGATTTCGTACCAACAGCAGTTTAGTAGAATGGAACTCAAAAAGGTAAAAGGAATATATTGATTCATAGTTTCAATTATTTTTATTTCAGGTTATCTCCCAACATCCCGGAAAAGAAGTGAAGAAAGGACTGGAGCAGTTATATAAGAAGATTGAGAAGAATCTGGTGACGAATTCATCACTTCTTCAAGTGGTTTGGAGAGATATGCAAGAACAGTTCATCAAGCAAATTGCTGAGTACAACAAGCTGATTCTCACCTGCTACCCTGGCTCTAAGATTGAATTGGAAGTTTCGACAGACAACGTTCTTCAGTTCTTCTCTGAAATTGCTCAACAACATTAATCGGCCTCATCGCTACTTATTATTATTTTATTTCGAAAAATGCTCATTATTTAAATTATTTCTAGGTTGAATGTGCTATTATGTGATACTTTGTCATAGTCTCCAGTTTCGTTTATTATCTGTAATATAATCTCACGGGTTTGCATACTATCGAAAACTGCGTCGCTCAATAAACAGCTTTGCTTTAAAAAGTTATTTTGAATAGGAAAAAGTTTCGATTTTTTTTAAACTGTTTTCCTTAATTATTGGACACATAAACTCCCGCGGATTAATTTCGTATAAATTTTGTCTATTTTTAGTTGAAAATATGAACTGAAAACATTGAAAAATGGAACTTTAAACCTGAATAACACAGCTCACAAGAACATTCGGCAGTTATAAATGTAACTGTGTACCTAACTTTTTATCAGATTTTCAGTGAAATATGTTACGACTTATAACTCCAAGTTAAGTAAAAACCATTCCCTAGTGAGTTTTATAAATGAAACTTCCTGAATCGAGAATGTATGAATGTTGCCGCCGATGTCAGTTTTGTTACCCCGAAAAATTAATCAGCTTCATGGATTCACCCATCTCGAATAAAGATATCTGATGAAAATTGGGTAGCCACACATAAAAAACTGAATCGGACAATCCGGATTATTGGTGACAAACACACGGCAAGTGAAAGTGTTGCACTGATAGAATGCGATAGAGAATACGCCTTTTGGCCTCCCCCCGTCCTCTCACCTCACTCCTGTCCACTTTCTACCGCTTCTTTCGATTCGACTTTCACTCGTTCCTTATCTTGAGGAATCTGATTCGAAAGGAGGGACAACCGATCCGCGCAGCAAGCAGCAACACGGGAGATATGGAGGAAAAGCAGAAAGACATTTTGATGACCTTATTTTCTTGTCGTTGTCGAGACAAGACGCGGACGTTGTCCCCTCCCACGCCCCAGCTTTTCATTGTAGTTCAAATCGCTTCTCTCATTTAACATCAACCTGCCAATTGTTTCTCGGATGCATACGCCGGTCCTTTATCTTGTGGCTCTTCTGCCAGTTGCATTAGCCTCCTACTGTGGACAGTCAGCAATCCCATATACATTCCAAGTAAGAATCTCTTATCAGACGTTAGCATGATGATTGCATTCTAGGTACTCCGATCCGGGTTCCCAGTGTTAGGATGTGCTAGACCAAAGTGTTTCGGATGGACTGCTAATGGAACCAGAGCTGGGGAGACTGCTCAATTCTACAGAGTCGCCGGCAAGGATGATGGATATTTGAGAAGATCTGATCAGTTCATCAAGAACCCAAGCAAGAATCCAAACTTTGTTCCACAACTTGCGGTATCGCGCTTACACATAACCTGTGTTATTGATTTGCGTTTCAGATTTGCACCGATGAATACAAGTCAAACACATGTGAAGAAGGAGAATGGGTTGGAGGACTCTCCCCACAATCGGATCCATTCACTGACAAACTTGAGATGAAATGTTGTAGCTATCAAGTTCTCATCAACTCCCAAGATCGTGGTAACGCTGTTGTCAAGCAGGGACAATTGGTTGTCGGAGGAGAAGTCTTGGATGATGGAAAACTGGTCGCCTTTGATTATATCTCAAACTTGAGCAAGACCGTTTCCAAGAACGGAACGTTAGTTTAACATCTCTCTAATTAAAAACGCATGATTGATTTTCAGCGTTGTCTATGTTGCCACTATCAAGAGAATGCCATGTTTTGATGAGGAGCAAGCCGGAGAGACCAAGAAACAAGAAGTTAGCGTTAGAACACTCAAACTATTTTCACTCCCTACATTTTAGAACACCATCGTTGAGGCCGCCGCGGCCGTTGAGCAACCAGCAACAACACCAGCCGCCGCTCAGCAACCAACAGCTACAGTCCCACAACAAGTGAGCCAACAGGCTCAAGTCCAAGGAACTCCAACTCTCAACATTCAACCATTCGCTCAACAACCACAACAGCCACAACCAACTGCTTATCCAGGAAACGTGAACCCAACTGGAGCCACTAACTACGGACAGTTCTCTCAACAAGCGTATGGAGTTGCCCAAAACGGACAATGTAAAGTTTACCTTGTAGAGACTCGAGGTTCATATTGAATTTTTTAGATTCTGGATACCCACAATACGCCCAACCACAACAACAGTACTACCAAGATCCATTCGCTGCTATGATTCAACAACAGCAAGCTGCTCTTCAACAACAACAAGGTTGAAAGATATTATTTAGATTTATATATTAAAATTTGTTCAGCTCTCGCGAACCAACAGCTCCAACAACAGCAACAACAACAACAACAAATGGCTTTTGCTCCACTCCCACCATTCCCACAACCAATGATGTTCCAACAACCACAAGTTGTTGCTGCCCAACCAGCTGCAGGAGCCGCTGCTGCTGGAACTGCCCCAGCTGCCGCCACCCCACAAGTCGTCGCTGGAGTCCCACAAGTTTCTGCCGCTCAAATGCCACTCGCTGTCCTTCCGGTCCAAATGACATCCACCATGGCTCCAATGACACTTCCAAAACTTGAGGATCTTCCAAAGCTTCAGATTCCAAGTGTAGAAGACGTTGAGCAAGTCATCCCACCAGTTCAACGTGCCATTCTCACAAGTGTCGCCAAGTTCTTCGGAGTACTCTAAATAGCTCCCATCTCATCTATGATTTCACTCTCCAAAAGCTCGTACTAATAACACTGAATTCTACTATTTATCTGAGAACAGTAATAAATACAATTTCAATTATGGCTTTACAAAAGAAAACAAAACGAGGAGGGACTGAAGATGGGCAGAAAAAAAAATAATACTCGAACGATTGGGGGGAGTGGAATACGCTGAAGGCGCATTTTTTCATGTGAGAGACTGGAAATTCACAAGTAAACACGTCATATGTACCAGACCAGAGCTGGTAAAATGGCAACATAAATGGAGAGGGGAAGATTGGAATTTAAAGTGGAATGTTTCCGTGCTTCTTCCATGGGTTCTTCAACTTCTTGCTCTCGAGCATGTTCAAGTCCTCGCACACCTTCTTTCTAGTCTCCGATGGAGTGATGATGTCGTCAACGAATCCTCTGACGGCGGCTGGGAACGGGTTGCTGAACAACTCGGTGTACTCCTCCTCGTGTTGAACGGCGTGATCCTTGTCGTTACGGAAAAGAATCGAGACGGCTCCCTTGGCTCCCATGACGGCGACCTCGGCTGTTGGCCAGGCGTAGTTGATATCTCCGCGAAGATGCTTGGATGACATGACATCGTAAGCTCCTCCGAAGGCTTTGCGAGTGATGATGGTGATCTTCGGAACGGTAGCCTCGGCGAACGCGTAGAGAAGCTTGGCTCCGTGGCGGATGATACCTCCGTACTCTTGGGCAGTTCCTGAAAATCAATAAATGTTCATGAGAGTCACAGCTTTTTAAAAGTTACCTGGCAAGAATCCTGGAACATCAACAAGAGTGATAAGTGGGATGTTGAAGGAATCACAGAAGCGAACGAAGCGAGCTCCCTTGACGGACGAGTTGATGTCAAGGCATCCGGCGGCGAACTTCGGGTTGTTTCCGACGATTCCGACGGTGCGTCCATTCATTCTGGCGAAACCAATGACCAAATTCTTAGCGTAATCTGGCATAATTTCAAAGAAGTCTCCCTCATCGACAAGAGCGTGGACAACGTCCTTCATGTTGTAGGCAGCGGTACTTTCCAGTGGAACAACAGTGTCCAAAGATGGAACTGCTCTATCCCATGGATCCTCAGCGGCACGGATTGGGGAAGCGTCGGTGTTGGAGAGTGGAAGGTAGTTGAAAAGCTCTCTGAGGCTCATGAGAGCATCAACGTCGTTGTCGAAGGCTCCATGAGCTACTCCAGAAGTGACGGTGTGAGTCTTGGCTCCTCCGAGCTGCTCCTGAGTTACTTCCTCGTTGGTGACAGCTTTCACAACATCAGGTCCAGTGATAAACAAGTAGCTGGTGTCACGAACCATAAAGGTGAAATCAGTCAGAGCTGGAGAGTAGACAGCTCCTCCGGCACATGGTCCCATGATCATGGAGATTTGTGGAACCACTCCCGAAGCGAGAACGTTCTCTTGGAAGATATCGGCGTATCCGGCAAGAGACTCGACTCCCTCTTGAATACGAGCACCACCAGAGTCGTTGAGTCCAATGACTGGGGCCCCGACGAGCATGGCCTCTCTCATGATTTTGACAATCTTCTTGGCGTGAATCGACGAGAGGGATCCTCCAAAGACGGTGAAGTCTTGCGAGAAGACGAAGACGGTACGTCCGTTGATCTCTCCCCGTCCAGTGACAACAGAGTCTCCTGGATACTTCTCCTTCTGCATGCCGAAGTCGTTGCAGGTGTGCTCAGCGAACATGTCGTACTCCCGGAAGGTGTCTCTGTCGAGAAGCAAATCGATGCGTTCACGAGCGGTCAGCTTTCCCTGAAACGAGAAAGCTCAGTTTTGTGATTTTGAATGCTGCTACTTACGCGAGCATGTTGAGCATCGATACGTTTCTTTCCACCACCGAGAAGAGCCTTGTCTCTGGTCTCATCGATTCTCTTGGCGACCTTGATGGTATGAGCGATGGAGCTGGTTGCACGGGTTGGCTGAAAATTGGACATTCATTAACATCTTATTTGAAATCTCGAACTTACATGAAGAACACCGTTGTAAACTGGCAGAGCCAGTTGACGAGCGAAGCGGGACAACATACCCAAAGCTCTGAAAAAAAGACTATTTTTTGAAGAGTTGCAAGTGAAAAGAGGGCCACAAAAACTGAGCGGTCAATGCTCAGATCGAGTGAAAACGAAAGGGTCCGAGTGTGTAGTGCAACTTCGTTGTGTGCGTGACATTTAGGAGATTGCAAGAAGGGGATGAAGAAAAGAAACACGAGAGAGAAGAAACAGCGAGTAGTGCACCACGGTCACGGGAAGAGATAGAGAAGATGGACGCGTCCAAGGGCAGCACGTAGGCAACAAAACAAAAAAATAGAAGTTAAAACTTCTCGAAAAGGTTGCCTGTTTAACTTTGGCAGAAGCAAATCAGAAGAAATAGGAGAGAGGTTGAGATAGGAACATTTGGGTAACTTGTTTGTCGTCAACAGATAAGGACACAACATTGAAATGACCACGATCGATCGATTCGGCTGTGATTCTTCTCTGAAGTTGCAAATCGGTTATCGCAAATGTTTTGTTTCGATTCTGGGCAGCCTATTTTGTTGACCGAAACTGTTCAATAGAGCGCATTCGCAGCAACCTGTGTACGCAGTAGGCAACAAACAATAATAGAAAAGTGTATGCTAACCGAAGAGATACAGAGAAAAAGAGGAAGAGAAAAAAGAGGACCGTTCAAGAAGAGAATGAACCGATTGAATGAGGAGAAATGGACCATTGAGACCTTAGAGTTCATCGAAACACTCATTGTTTGCGATTTTTCGCGCGCACCCCGAACCGTAATAGTGGAGTGTCGTTGTGAGTGAAATGGTCCGCATTACATGTCGACTGTTTCATCGAGACTGATTTGTTGAGTTTTATTTTCTCTCTTTCTCTATCACTCTATTTTCTAACCTTCTGAGACTCCAACGAAACATGTCAAGGTTCTTTTGAGAAAAATAGATAAGAAAATAAGAAAAAAAATGTTTTGAAGTTTCAATTTTGAGAGTAAATAACTTTTTGTGATCGGTTTTTGACAGCAAAAAGCATGTAAAAAGGGATCTACATATGGGAATAAAAAGTTTGGAGCAAATTTATCACGAGTTATTTCAATATCGCAGGTCGGAATGAAATCTTCGGAGTCGCGATTCGGATTGGCGATTTTCTCCTTTCTAAATTGTGAATTTCAAGACAAATTTTATATAAAAACGTAGAACTCGATGAGATCTACAAAATGATGTTAAATTCAATGAGGTTACGCTGTTCGGGTTTTCTCAAATGTTTATTAAGCACGCGGGCCAGTGATTTCGGCTCGTGCTCTTTCTGAAGTTTCATCGAAAGTAGAAATATGGAATTCAGATTTTTCAACTACGATTCTGTATATCTCATCGAGTTCTACATTATCATATAAATTTTGTCATGAAAATCACAATTTCCAAACCCCGATATAAAGAAACAAAAAGTTTGGAGCACATTCATCATAAGTTGTTTTAATATCAAAGTTCGGAATTCAGTTTTTGTTATTGTGTTACGAAAACATGTATATTGCATATCATATTTTGGACATTTTCCAGCTATTTTTTGTCCCATTGACTCTATTTGGTCAATGTTCAAATTCCATTCAGATCGTACGCTGGAACATTCTTTCCAATTGTTCTCATGTTCATAAGTGATGTTTTTAATGTTCACTGGATTACAATATGCAATCCTTTCTAGTCATGTAAATCATATAATGCATTTCGCAATGTTGTTTGTTTTCCCCTATTTTTCCCACACTGAGTCATTCGCCACATTGCAAATAGTCGTGTATAAAACCGGACCGGCCGATAGAAATACTCCGCTCTTCAGGTCTTTTTTGCTATTTTCGAAGCTTCCAGAATCATTGTGCATCGATTTCTTTTTAGTTTTGGATTCAGAATCTGCTCATCAATTATTCTTCTTTCTTTGTATTGCAGTATAGACCAGGTATCCATTTCTTCTTTCGTAATTCTACGTTTCGGTTCCCTATTCCGCAAATACCCATTAGAAATACCCATATTTCTTAGAAAGGAAACAGGAACTTAAATATTTTTTAAAGTTCAAAAAGGAAGAATCGAGTTTGACCTGTGATCCCCAACCGGTTTCTTTTCAAGGAAGGACAATTTTTTCTATCTTAATTCGAACGAAAGGAATATATTCTCTTTTCACATTCTTTTTCTACTTCCTGGTCGCTCTCGTATTTGTATATAAACCTTTTGAATTGCGTTCATATTTGTACTAACTAACATTTTCATTTCAGTATAGAATGTCTGAGAAGATTGCTGACGGATTCGGAAATCTTGGAGAGCTCTGTGAGTACCACTACTCTTTCGTTCAAGATGGAAAGTTGACTTTGGTCGGACGCAAGTGTAAGTGAACTTGAAACTGAAATATACTGAATATCAACTAATTTTTCAGACGTTGAGCAGCCAACCCACAACTGGGGTCACCGTGTCGCATTTGCTGGTACTTATGTTCTCACTTTTGATAAGAATACCAAGCAATGGGAGAGACATGATGTAAGATACGATTGTTTTATACAATTCTATACTAAATTTTTTCAGTTCCCCGAATTGGTCAGCGATGAGAACGTTGAGGAGTCATTGTTCGTGAAAGATGACAAGCTCTACTTGCTCACCTTTGTCAACTTTGGAGCCATTCAATTCCAGAAGCTCTTCAGATGGGAGAACAACTCGTTCAATGAAGTCGCTTTGACTGTAAGTTGATCATAGTTGAGTAGTAACACTGATTTTTGTTTACAGGCTCCAGAGCCCAAGACAATCAATGAAAGCCAAAAGCCAACTGTGATCACTGCTTCTGGAACTGCCTCCGATGGATCCAGCATTATTTTGGTTCAAGACGACAACGCCAATATTCAGGTTTACAAACTCAGTGTCAACGGAGACTCTGCTACTCTTGAGAACACTTCGCATGTCAGCGTTGAAGCTAATCCATTGGTAAGGGAACCTATCTTAACTGAAAATGAACATTTAGTATTGTTTCAGAGAGGTCAACCAGTTCTTGCTGAAGTCTCTGGTGACAAAGTTCTCATCAGTTACGGAGTGCATGGATGCGGATTCCGTTGGGAAAGATCACGACTCTTCATCTTCGACTTATCATCTAACACCGCTCGCCATGTTGATATCGAAGGAGATTACGAGAAACTTCCAAGATTCTGCTTCACTGGACCACAGTGCTCATTCGTCAACAAGGACACCAAGTCATGGATCATTGCATCGGGATCTGTTCAACAGGGAATGACTGGAAGTCTTTTCTACGGAGCAGTCTGGGCTCTCAAGGGAAACGTTTTCGATGAGGATTCCAAAGCAACTTGGGTCGAGTTGCCACAGACTGTCGAGAAGGGAGACCATATCCTCGATGGATCTGTTCTCTACACTGTTACAAAGGATTCTGTATCGAAGGTTCAATTGGATGAGATCTAATCCTTCTTTGTATTATTAAAATCTTCTCATAATAATTTCGGTGAAATCTCTATTCCAAAACTTTGTGATCATAATTTTGTATTTGGTACTAAAATGTAAAAAATAAAGTACTTTGTATCGGGGAATCTTTTACTTCTTTGAAATTTTATACTGGCAAAAAAATATGGCGCAAAATTTACATTAGCAAAATAATTAGGAGTTTCTCCTGTTGTCTTCTCCTGTCAACGAGTGTCTTATCGGCGATGGGGACACACTTCGTTCTGGAGAACAATTGGTAAGATTCAACACCGATTTTCTTCTTGGTCCATGTCTGAAAACCATTTTTGATTTTAAATACACCGATTAGAACACATACTTCCTGTCTGATAAGCGTTCCAGTCTGTCCCATTCCTCTTGATAAGTTTCATAGAGTTTACGCGGATCTCGACCATACATTTCCTTCTTCTCTCGGAACCGTTTCGGAACTAAATGATTTGATAAGAAATCAGATTTAAAATGATTGATCACTAGTGATTACCTTTCTCCTCTTTCTCATAGTCTTCAACGTTAAGACTGCTTTGTACCGTCATATCTTCAAATGTAGCTGGTGGTTCAATAATGATCACACTCTCACACTTGTTGTCTTCAACCAATTCAGTGTTTAGTTCAACTTGATACGTGTCGAGATCATCGAACAATTTCTCCTGGGCAGATTGGTTCATGAACTCGTTTGAGAGTGCTTGAAATATTGGCTTTTTGATATCCAACTCATAAGTAGGCAATGGTAATGGGCTTCGTGGTGCAGGTTTATCCCTAAAAAGAAGAGAAGGTTAATGATGCTCATATAATTCCATGAATAGTACATTTTGAATATAAATGGGTGGTCTTCACGTGGTGATGGAGGGCTCATTGGAGGGTTCGATGGCCGTGTGGAGCAAGGAGAATGGATGATGGAACGAGGAGACGGCTCGCGGGGAGGCTCATCGTTTAGATCTTCTGGGGGCTCTCTGCCTTCCTGGAAATTTATGATGTTGTTTGTTTTTGTATTTGTGGAGAGAATATCAATCACCTGAATAGCTATGGTTCTTTCAACAACGTTCTCCAAATCAAGTGCATCAATCATGCCCGGCTCGACGCCACATTTCTTTCCAACTGCATGAAGCAAATCTCGAACTTTCAAACTGGAATTGTATATTGTATATTATGAAGTCTTTCAGACAACAAATGTGCTTACGTTTTGCCACCAAACCAGATTCTGGTCTGCGCCGCATTCTTCATCTTCTTTCCCCAATAGTGAAGCTTTTTCATGTACTCGGATCCAATATCTAGAAACTTCAAATGTTCACTACCATAAAACGACACTTACTAATCGCAATGGTAGTGATTGCCAAACCAATGCACACATAAAGGAAAGTAATCGGCAAAAGTTCAACCCGTATCGGTACTAGTTGTCCGAAATCTATTGCAGTGAGACACAGAAAGTTGAAATAGAGACCATTGAAAAAGTCCAGCTCTCCGTTGAGTAAAGGTAGCAAGAGGGCTCCCACAGCTACATATACTAGAAACACACATAGTAGAGCTAGAGATGTGACTTGTATTGAAGACTCCTTGTATTCTTTCCCTGCTAGTGATGCTTTAGACATCCTTCTCTGTTGTCGATAAGCCTCGATCTAAAAACTCTAATGATTATAAAGTAGGATTACAATCATTCTTTTTATTTTCTCAAACGATCGTCCCAATTCCATTATTTACGAAAATAACAATATTTTTGTGCAAAAATCGTTAAAACTCGAGAAAATCGGTTTTCAAAACGCCAACTTACACTTTTTCTAACCTATTTCAATAAATATAGAAATTTTCGCTGATTCGAATGCACCTAATATCGCTGCTCAAAACGCAATAGAAAAATTTTTATGAACAAGTTTGCAATTGTCGCGCCGACCGCTGGCGACGTATGAGCCGGCAGCGGCGAGCGCGACAGCAGATTTAAGCCGGCAGCGGTCGGCGCGACAAAGTGCTAGTTTGTTCATGAAAATGTATATTGCGTTTTGAGCAGCGATATTAGGTGCATTCGACTCAGCGAAAAGTTCTATATTCATTGAATTGGGTGAGAAAAAATGTGAGTTCGCGATTTGAAAATCGATTTTCTCAAGTTTTAACTATTTTTGTGCAAAAAATTGTTGTTTTCGTAAATAATGGAACTGGGACGATTGAGAAATTTGAGAAAATTTAAAAAAACTGTAATCCACTTTAATTTTTTACCTTTCTTCTCGAATCCCCAGCAAAATTATTCAGATACTGACCGACGTTTGCAATTATGATCATAGTAACTGGTATTCCACATATACCGTATACAATACAAAACATTCTTCCCGTGTAGGTTATCGGTGCAATTCTGTTATACCCTATAAGAATATACTTCCGGAAATTATTTTACTTGATAATTGAATTTTATGTACCTAAAGTTGTCACAATACCAAAACCATATAAAGTAGCTGTCACAAAGTTCCATTCACTTCGCTCGTCTCTGAAACAAAGCTAACATAATTTAGTCGCCCTTAAAATAACAAATAGTCCAGTTCATCCCTCACTTCTCTGGCTCGAAACAATCTGCAATTTTTTCCGATAGATGTTCTTGATGAGTGTGGTTTCGGCTCCATCTGTGGACAGAATGCAGGATCTGGAAAAAAGAACGATAAAAAGAAAAAAGATAGTAAACTAATTATTAAAGACATTCTCATAAAAATTGAATTATCTTCGGGGCACAAGATGAGTCAAGATTTTCAGAAGATGAACTTACTTGAGAAACACAAGCTGTTCTATTGGTTCTCTCATTCCGCTTCATTTCGGCGTGTGCATCAGTTTCGATTCGATCAAAGACAAATCCGCCAAGAAATGAATACAGTAAGACAAGCATGAGAAGAGAGCAATGCAATGTGAACGGCTTGGCATGCTGGAATCAAAATATTACAAAGAGTAATGAGAATGGAATAAGCGAAAACCTCAACCTCAAATGCTTGCTTTTTACTCTGTAGATTGTGCATTGGATGTGCCTGACAAATACGCAAAATGATCGTTTGAAAAACGTTAAAATCGAGGAACGGGCAATTTTATGAGTGGAAGGAGGATAAGTAATGCGCATTTCATTATTTTTAGATCTCGTATTTTTTCCATTTTTCTTTCAAAATTAAAAACAGGAAGGACTAATTGGAAGAGGTTCAATTTTGAAAAAAAAACTGTGTTTGTTTTCGATAGACGGCTTGAGTTCAAACTAGAAAACGAAAACTAAAAAGCTACCGTAGTCAAAAAAAAATTCTACCATAAAAAAATGGCTAGAAAACAAGGAAACACAACACATTCAGATGATGCTGATGATGAATGTAGAACGCAGAAACGATACACCCAAAATTAGAAAGCTATCAGCGAACTGGATGTGGAGGACCACACATCAAAACGTAATTGAGCTGGTACTGGGTACCAGCTGAGCCGTGTTTCGGTTCTCTCTTCTCAACACATCCTCCTCAGCCACCCCCCGAAAAACTGGTCACATCATTTAAAGTACGCCTTTGGTATATCCGGAGGCTCCGGGATTCATGTACAGAGCACAAAAAATAAAAGAATGTCCGGGGTGACCGGGTGGGCTACGAGTCTCCTAATTTCATGCAAAAATAACAGCTTCTCCCCCTAGTCTCTCTCCGTTTTTATTTTTTCGCTACCCTCTTTTGTTCTTTTTCTTCCTGTTCGTCAAAAACAAGAAAGTCATATTAATTTAGATACGCTTGAATATCTTGCCTTCGTTTCCTGGGATGTGGGCTCCTCCTGTGTAATATGCTCCTCTTTGGTAGTATTAGTATTATTAATATTTGAAACTAGAAGGACAGGGAGAAGCATGGATACAGAATGCTCTGTCTGACAACAATACCAAAAAAATGGAAATCTACCGAATGAATTTATCAAAAATCTAAAGCCGCCGATATATCCTTTATGATAAAAAACCCAGTCTTACATAATTCAAACAAAAAAGGGTGCGAAAAACATAAAATTTTCGAAAAAAGAGAACATGTACCTCGCATTTTTTGAGCCGAAGGAACCGCAAAAGCAGCTGCAGGATAAACATCATTTGTGGTATCTGGAAGATGGATTGAGAATTTCAACGTCAAGTTACAAGCGGAAAGAGGAGGAGATAGATAGTATCAAACAGAAGCAAAGAGAGATTTATAGACAAAAGGGACTCACAAAACAAGCGGGTTCCCTTTTCAAAGATTGACAACGTCTGATCTTTGATAGTACTTTTCGCTGGGACACTTTTTTTAACGTGATTTGTTTTTGGAACACCAATGCTCACGTTTGGAACAAAAAAATATACTGAAAACGCGTAGGATGGATAAAAGAAAAAAATAAACTTGATTAGCCTGTATGAAAACATCCGAGAAGCGGGAGGAAGTTAAAAATTACAGATTTGAAAACACAACCACCCAAGTGAAATTAGTGGTCGACACAGAAGCAGACACTCTCAATTTTTGGTCTTAAAAATTTGTATAACAACTTTGAAATATAAACAATCGACTAAAAAATGTTATTGTTCAGAGAACTTGGTGTCCTCAAAAATCTTCAGAAGAGAGCAAAAATCTGTCTCGACCAAAAACTCTGTGTGGTATAAGTATACAGAAGTTTAGTGGTAGATTCGGAGGAAAAGAAAAAGGTCCTCATTATGCTGGTCCCATGTGTTGTAAGGGATGCAAGGAAAAAAAATGGCACATCTCGTTTTATAGTTGCAGTTCTTGAAGTCTAGCTCCCGGAGCTCTCGCTAATTTTCGTAAAAAAAGGCGGGGGAACCTTATGTCAATTTAGGGATTGGTTCAACCAAAAACAAGCAAAAACATAAAATATTGGATTTGTCTGCACGGGCTGGAAACGGAAGAAGGGTTCGATTTTCTGTTTTCATTTCAAGTCCAGGATCTTTGAAAAGTAGGGCGACGTGACGTTGGACCTACGTGTTGAGCCACAAATAGTAAAATAGAATTGATGGCCGAGTGTAAAGTGTGTATAAATTAATTTCTTATTTTCAACTTCCAGACAGAATGAATGAAACAAACGTCTGGAGAGGACTCAGAAGTTTGGATTACTGGAAAAGACATCTAGAACTTTGCAAAATCATAGAATGCGCAGTTTACGTGGGTTCTGTGAAAAGGAAAAATATCTCAACATTTTTATGTAGAATTATAAAAAAGAGCGTATTCAAGATTCATTCAAAAAGCTTCGGCTGCTAAAACAAACTCAATGTCAAAATCTTTTGACATTGAAAAATGGGTATTTTTAAAATTTGCTTTTTTGTTAAGTTATTGAACTTACAACATAATAATAATGATAACGAACAACCACAATCCATTTACAGTAATCTCGGAAACTGTTTAAAATTTATAGAAGCTTCCCGTTATTTTTTCAAACGGATAATTACATTTTAACGGATGATTGTATAAATTTTATTCAGATTAGGTTTTTTGGTAACTAGTGCAATCATAAAACTTTTCTCTGTAGCTCGTACGGTCCTTCATTTCTTTATTTTCCCTCCAAAGATTCCATTCAGTAAAACTATTATTATCGAAATTCATTTCACTTCTATGAAAGTCCCTAATCATTCCCCCATAAAAATGGGGTGAGAGATGCTATAATATTGCCGATTTGATAGTACTCATTATCCTCCCACCCCGTCTGTCAGCTTGCCAAGGACGATTTGTTTCTCCGCAGCAATTCCCTCACCATACTTTCTCTCAATTATTAGTCACAAATGAGCAAATGATGCGGGACGATGGCAGGGGGCAGCTGACTGTTGGGAGAATCGGATGGTCTCAAGGATATTCTTAATACTTCCGACAAGAAACAAGGATAATAGACAACAAGTGGACACAATTCATTGGTCCCTCTTTTTGGTTTCGCGATATTCGGCAACTTTCAACTCATTGTCTTATTGACCTCTGACGACTTTTGTTAATTGTCGAAAGTGATTCCAAGAACACGGTGCATATAATTGGGTTTGCGCAAGTGAAAAAAGAAGAGCAAGTTGTAGACAGCAGGTGACCATATGTTTTCAGTTGTCCGGAAATGACAGTTTTTGATATTATAAGAATTGAAAGGATGAGTTAATCGTTCATTAAAAATGTTGCGTCGGTGAGTATATAATGACATTGTTGTTGTTAGAATTGATTTAGCTTATTGCGTAGTTCATTGTAGGATAACAGATGAAATGTTGTGAATTGAGCTTTTGTATGACCTAAAGAAGTACAGAAATGTTCCCAAAAAGTGGGATGTTTTTATGCGGATCGATTCGAATTGTTGTAGACAAAAAAACATTCCACTGGAGGCATACCTAAAAATGTATTTAAATCCACTGACACGCGCTCAAAGTGTCCCAAAACACGTTTTGGGGGCCTGTTTTTTGCTAAAATTTCACGTAGGACACCATATTTTTTCAAGAAGAAGTTAAGTGGAAAACAGGCCCACAAAACGGGTTTTTTGGGACTTCGAGGGCGTGTAACTCAATTTAGGTCAATTTTCGAATATGGCTCCAAGATAATTTTTCTTGTCTACAACAATTTGAATCGATCCATATAAAAACATCCGGGAACACTTCTGTACCCCGTTAAAAAATCTCGGATGTCACGGGCAGTTATTGACACATTTTCAGCTGATTGAAAATCGACACTTCAGATAAAAAGCAGATAGATGAGTGCCCAAATCCTGACACTCGATCAAATTCTGACCAAAACCTGACTGAATTTCGCTTTATTGTCTGTAATCTTTCCACTTCCAATCAAAACAAGCAACGCAACAGTAAAACAGTCTGTTCCAAATAACACTTGTTTCTTACAAAATCGAGTTCCATTTTCATAAAATCACCTTCTAAATCTAAAAATCTCCTCATTACTTCACCATATTCCAGGAATTTTCCTTTTTAGGCCACTGCACAAGATTAGAGACCACTACCGAAGAAAGTATAAAATTGCAGGTGTGACATCGAAATTGTCGGTTTGTCAAGCAGTCGTTTGTCACGGCTGCCAAATATCCGGAGACAAATTCCTCTTGTTAGGGGTGTCGGTGTTGTCCTTGTATTTTGTTGGCGGCGACAGAGAACAATTCCCACCAGTTTCGCGCACTTCAATTTAAATTCTTCCGACAGGGTAATCAACAAAGTACTGTACATATTAGGCTGGCGTTCCACAGAAAACATCTGGATGAAACTTTTGTGTTAGATCACGACCCCCCTTCTAATTGCTACTTTTGTTTCCAAAAATCCTGAGTACCTGTCAATAACGGTTGGGACCGTTCATCGGCCCACCTCAATAGAATCATTAGTCATTCATGCCTTGAAATGCAGTGCCTTTTCGATTAGTGCATTTTCCAGATGAGTGTTTTCGGTAGCGCTAATAACAGTTCTCTGTTGAGCGGGGCCCCTTTTTGTTATAAAAACCTTGGTAATGTGCCTACAGCTGCCAACCGCTTTTTAGAGAACAGATATTATTATTATTGTGGCTCATCAACCGTTTGTGACCGGAAATATTACTGATCATGGCGGGAGAAGATGGACACAATTAAAATATGTCGTAACGTCGGTACTACTAAACGAAAACAACCGGAAGTCGGGGTTGCAGGAAATTAGGTATTAGTGGGTTGTTAGGAGGTGAATGATAATCAACAATAGAAATATGACATTGTGAGAAGCAGTTGAACAAAATGTTGTCGATGACCAGTACTTGAAATAATAGTTTTCAGTTCAGGTGCATTGGAGAACAATTTTTGTTTTGAAAATGTTAAAAGCAAATCATTTGGCTCCAGGACATTTCGAAAGTGAGACTCTCAAAAGTGAACACTTCGAAAGTGGACATTTCGAAAGTATGAAATCGCGTTTTTGCACATTTTTTGAAACGTTTAATATATTTTTATGTGTTCATGGTCCATTACATCATCGTCTAATTATATTTAAAAACGCAAAAATATAAACGAAAAAATTCGAAAATTAGACAAAAACGCGCTTTCACACTTTCGAAATGTCCGCTTTCGAAATGTCCGGTTTTGAAACATCTACTTTCGAGACGTCTCACTTTCAAAATGTCTTACTTTCGAAATGAGCAAATTATTTGGAAAAATAAAGTAAGAAAAGTACTGGCACTATCTGAGAAGCGTTTTCAATATATTGGCAAAGTTTTCATCCGTTTTTTTCCTGTCGTTTAGGGGGGCTCAGTATGACATCGGCACACATGTGGAAATCGTTGATTGTTATTGACAAAAACTTCATTATCATTTTCGATGGCACCATATCCAAATAATAGAGGTTTTTGATAATTCTACATCATCACAGTTCAAGAATATTCCAAGTTTTGGTTTGTAGACACTTCGTTATACCCTGCGCTGCTCCGAATTGGAAATCAACTTTTTGCAACTTCCGTTTCCAGCATTCATAACAAGTTCACACTGCAAACTCCTTGTCTTTATTCTTCTTTCTTTCGAGATTCTCACCCCCTCGCTCGTTTTGTTCTCACCTGAATGCCTCTTTTTCTCAACTTTTGGCTTTTCTTTATTCTTCCTGAAAGCAGCTCGTTTTCAGCTTCATCGCCACTCATTAGCACACTTGATTGGCTTCAAAAGGTGAGCAAAAAGAGAGAGAGAGGACCACACTTTCCAATACAAAACCGCGCGTGGTGTCATCCGTCTATTCTATTCCATCTTCGAAAAACTCCGCCCCCCACTTCTGAGGGGCGGGCCTAGACCAATCGTCGAGTTTGCGACGTTTAGTGACTGCATACAACAGGCCCATCTAACCCCTCATTCAGGCTAAGAGACTCCCTAAACTTTCATCAACTTGATCGTTCACCAATTTTTATCAAAAAGTTGATAACCACCAATTCAAAATGTCTCTACTAGACCCACGTCAATTTCTGATCCCTGCCTTCTACCTGGATCCCACTACTCAAGCTCTATTAGCTCAAGTCTCGGCTCAAAGTTCATCTGGCGGTGGAAAAATCAACCTGGCCAACTCCTTCCGCATTTCCGATCTACTCGATCCATCTTTGCACTCGACCAACGATCCAGGTAAATACTCACTTTTTGCCACACCATTTTCCGAAAGTTATTGTATGACCGTTCAACCATCACTAACACTTTAATCTACATACACATCCATGAGAATGTTTGAATGTACAACTAGCCTGAAAAATGATATTTAACGGATTAACGCTCCACTGGACGCCCAGTCGGTTAATCTGTAATAGGTAATAGTAATAGGTCAACCAATTATGATCCTTTGTCCTCGTTTACTTTTACAAATTGTTTTCTTTATTATTTCTTTATTGTAGATCCATCTCCCACATCTAACAATTCGTCGGAATCTCCATCATCCCGGGTGGGAAGTCCGAATACCGAAAGATCTGTCAATGAGAGTCCGACATGTGTGGGATCCAAAAAAGCAAGGAAGGCGAGGACTATTTTCACCGACAAGCAACTCCAGGAACTAGAGAATACCTTTGAGAAACAAAAGTATCTATCTGTCCAAGATCGAATGGAGTTGGCTCATCGAATGGGTCTCACTGATACCCAAGTGAAAACATGGTATCAGAACAGAAGGTTGGTTGAGAGGATCTTCAGGCAACAGAAAACTTCTGTATCTTGAAAAACACAGCTCGAGGCTTCTTCCCGCACTCGAGTCGAATTGAGTCTAAACACGCCACTTTGTGTTAATTGTAGTGCATTAGCGGGCGAAGCGCCCCCATCGAAATTTATCTTAATCAAAGCTCTCACCCCCTCCTCAATTTCGCGTGCGCCCACCAATTTCATTTAGTAGTGTCATCTTTTTTTCCCGCGCCTTTCCTCACCCCCGGGAAACGGATCGGCACTTCCACTGTCATTATCCAATTTTCGAGATTGGAGCTGCTAGCTGGGAGGCGTCGAAAAAATAGTATGAATGACTCAATTGAAAACCTTTTTTCCTCACTTTCAGGACCAAGTGGAAGAGACAAGCTTCTGTTGGAATGGATCTTCTTCATGATGCTGGAAACATGGCTGCCGTTCAACAACTTCTCAGGACCAACCCATACTGGGCCAACTACCTATCTCAAAACACCACGATGTTTGGAGGAGGTCGTCCGATGTTCAATCCTCTGGTTCCTGGAGCAGCTATGATGGCGAACGGCAATTCTCAAATTTCCTTGCTCCAGTTTCTAGCAGCTCAAAATATAAAAGAAGGCTCCAGTTCTCCTAAAGACTCACCGTCCGCATCTCCTGATTCCGTCAAAAAATCATCTAACCCCAAAGATGATAAAGAAGCGGAAGATGAAGATGAATAGTCCCTACCTTCTTTCTTATTTCGATATCCCGCTTTCAGTCTACCGTTTTCACACATCCGGTTGCCTTCACTTTGCAAAATTTCCAATTGTAACTGTTTTAATGCCAACCACTCTTCTCACTCAGTTTGTCATCTTCCATTTTACCAATTCGATCTCTGTCTCTTTTCCTTTAATTTCATTTTTTTGCCTCCGTTCCTACCATCAATATTCAATTTGTCTCCATCCCCATGGTTATTATGAAATAAAATGCAATACAGTCATACAGTCCGTTGAGTGTTTTCATTAACCAATTCAAGTAACAGAACATTGCAAAGCATTCTGAATTACGGTAGCAATTTCTTCCCTCGCCAAGTGCGACAATTAGACGCTCTCATTAATCGACATTTTTGAGAAGCAAAAAGTCGTCGCTTCCTTTTCCATCGTCTCAATACATACAGCGGGCCTTCAATTTTCATAGTTGAGTAGATTGTCCGTAACACCTTTACTGTCGTGGAGACCGTCTTCGCTTCTAATAATTCGTCAATTATACCGACACCTTTTGCGAACAATGATGCCACCCAAATTGAGAAGGAGGTTAGATGTGGGGGGCCCTTCAGTACAGTTTGTCAAACCAACCTTCGTCTTCTATTTCAATTGTTTAGAAAACACGTCAATTGTCGGAGGAGGAGGAGGAGGCCCGTCAGGGGTATTATTGCAATTGAGTCAACTTGTTAACGAATTATTGTTCAATCATGTCGAGGGGGTCGTTGCGAGAATGATTTATTGTGTACAGGTCTTTTCGATTGGAATGTTGAACATTTTGTTCAAACCGATGGGGTAACTCATCTCTTGACATGAACTCGTAAACTCATATCCTACCGTATTACATCAGAAAAAAGTTCATTGGAAAAAGATATAAAGGGAAGCAATGAGCCAGTATCGCCATCGTAAAATCAGCTATTCATCGGAAACTACTCATTTCTGTCCTAATTAGTTTCCAATTTCCTCCCATAAATACAGCAACTTGTTCCGAGAACTTTACCCTTGTCTTTTCTCTGAATAAGTTATACGGTATCTGTCTTGCTAGCACAATAAAAGCGTTGAAATTAAAATGCGTGTCTTTTTTCTGAAAATGGCTCGTTATTGTTCAAAAGGCATTCAAATGAAAAATAGGAAAGAATCCAAATTAATAATTGGGAATAATTGATGAGGGTACTCTGAAAAGAGTGTGACTAATACAAAACCATCTGAAAAACAGATGGAAAACGTTCTGGAAATTTCTGATTCCTCACAGCTCAAAACTTATCGTACACCATTGTCTTCCATAATTAAGCCCCCAAAACATGCTCAACTTTCCACCCTCATCCCTAAATTAGCATCATCTGATTTGTCATTCATCCGGGAGCTCATCGAACAAAAGACGACGACAGGTGTATACGTGTATTTGTATACGGCTTCGTGTAAATTGAATCAATTGCCACCAACACGACTAATTCCCTTGTAATCTTTTTATTGGAGAGAGCACCAGTCAATGATACATTATGAGGGACCCTCCGAATCAAGTGGCGATCAGCTCACGGATCATTGCCCTGAACATGATGGGCCCCCATACACTGGATGTCTAGGGATTGAGGGAAGATTCGGAAGTGACTGTAAAACAATCAACAGATTATCCATAAACAGTAGATATTAAACTAATTATGAGTCCGAATATTTTTTACAACTCCCCGGATCCTACAGTAATTCTCTGTATTAGGCCTGGTTGATGATTCTAAACCATGTTTTGCGGATGTGTTCCCCCCCCCTCTCACTGTCGCTATTCTCGGGTTGGTGTCCAATTGCCTTAATGACACCGTTCCTTCAAAATCCTATTTATTGGCGGTAGAGACGATTACCGTACTCGTCTACCTCTTTTTGTTTCCCTCTATTCCATTCTCGAATTAGATGTCAAGTGGGTTGCAGAATGTGAGTGTACATGACCAATTTGTCGTTGTCTGAAGGCGATGAAGATGAGTGTGAAAATGAGTTTGTCTTTTCAGTTTCTCGAAGATTCACAACTACCACCACTAAATGAGCCTGCTTTTGGGGGGTTTGAAGACAAGAGGGGAGACATAATAGAAGAGGAGCGTGTTACATGGAATTAGGCGTGTGTTAGTTGTCATTGAACCGGAAGAATGCACACTTCTTGCGTGCTTACACAAACATACCACTGTGTGAGCTAACACACTGCCAATTACCAATTATCTTAAGCTTCCTAATGAACGACACTTTAGGGGGGAGACATTGTCAATGATTGACTGTAGGAAGTCGGGAAACTTGGAATTGGGAGATCTGGGAAAGTGAACAGATTTGAACTACAGTAGCTAACTGTCACGAAGCGGTTTTGAAAACCCCTTTGAGATTAGTACCAATTCGCTCCCTGTAATATCCATCTTTACTATTAACAAACGCAAAATTCTGTGTGTACGTGTGTCTGTGTCGTGTCCGGATCCCGCTCTAGCTCAGCCCCCACTAGACCGATTTTTCTCACATTTTGGCAGGCTATCAATAATTTCTGCTTAATAATGCCCATCTACTTTGTTTTTCAAAATGCTAAAATAAAATTCTCTAAAAATTTCGGCTCTATTCGACTTTGATGGCCCCAAGCAAAAGTTTCATGGCCCCGAAAGTTTTTATGGCCCCAAAAAATTAAGTGTGGCCCCAAAAAATTAATTATGGCCCTAAAAAATTAAATGTGGCCCCAAGGATAGGTCATAATTGTTTTATGGCCCCAAAAAATTAAATGTGGCCCCAAGAGTAGGGCAATTTATTTTTGTGGCCCCAAAAAAATTGTTTTGGTCCCAAGAAAGTTTTTATGGCCCCAAACATTTTTATGCTGAAATTTTCCAATCATAGTTTTTTATCGCGAAAGCGGTATCTGTAATTTCTGAAACGTTTTCTAACTAGTAAATAAAGATAAATGATGTATTATAAAAACTACGAACTTCATTGTAAGGAGACAAAAATGAATTCTGTTGAACTAGTTGGATGATTTAGAAAGACGTTTTTGAATTAGATAGATGAAAATAATAAAATTCAGATTCATGTTTTTGAAGAATTCTTATCATTGGAGGATTTTTTGGTATGCTTAGTTGGAGGAGGGTTTGTTGTTTTTTCACTGTTCAATTTTTTTATCAGATCTAGTTTGAGGCGGCAAGTGGTCCTGTTTGGACAATTTTTTATGTTTCCCTACTTATGAAATCAGATTCTACTTCCAAATACTCCAACTACATCTGCTCTTACAAGGTTTTAGAAAAATATCAATGTATTTTTCACAATACTGTGCTTATTCTTCATTTCCTAGTTTTAAAACGTTTCAGAAATTACAGATACCGATTTCGCGACTGAAAACTTTGATTCCATAATTTCAGCATAAAAATGTTTGGGGCCATAAAAACTTTCTTGGGGCCAAAACAATTTTTTTGGGGCCACAAAAATAAATTGACCTACCCTTGGGGCCACATTTTCTTTTTTGGGGCCATAAAACAATTATGACCTATCCTTGGGGCCACATTTATTTTTTTGGGGCCATAATTAATTTTTTGGGGCCACATTTAATTTTTTGGGGCCATAAAAACTTTCGGGGTCATGAAACTTTTGCTTGGGGCCATTAAAGTCGAATAGAGCCAAAATTTCTTGCTGCCCGAAGGACCTCAGAGGGGCGTAGCCCGTCAGGTTATTAGTATTCACAAAGCCGTTCCCTATCTTAAACACCATCTCACTGAAAAGGTCAAACTATCCAACCGTCTGGCAGGTAAGGTGTCATAACGAACAGGTGAGGTGTTAACGACGACACCATCCGTTTGTCATGTCAAGCACTTTCTCCCATTTACGATAAAAATCAGAACGGTTGCGCCATGCCCACCTGGCGCTTCTGTGCCGATATTTTGAATGCCCCCTCGGTCGTGTTCGCTTATCAGATTTCGAAATGTGTATTACGTAGGCGACAATAAGAATAATATTAATGATGGTGAAGATGACATCACATAGCTAATCAAGCAAGAAAGCAATACAGGTGCACAAGCATTAGGAAAGTTGATTTGGTTTTTGGAAAAAGCTAGAAGGGTTCACCTTCTTACCCATTGAGATCATTATATGAAAAAAACAGTAAAAACATTAAAAAATTATTCAGAATTGCTAGATACATCAAGTTGAGGAGATTCACTAGATTTGTGGGTAGAAGGGGAATTCGAAGATGATGTGGATGAAGGTTGGAAACTTTGAGATGGAGGAACAATCATGGGAATCGGAAGTCCCATAACAGGCATCTGGCCACCCATAGGAAGAGCTGTTATGTAGTTGGCCCAATATGGACTGCTTCTTATCAAGTTTTGAACGGCTGAAAGGTTTCCTGGTTCCGAGAGAAGATCCATTCCACTAGTTGCCTGTCTCTTCCATTTTGTTCTGAAAAATGGGAAAACTTCTAATGTGTAGAATGCAATAATTTGTTCCACTAGACCGGATGTGTTTCTGTCTCTACCTTAATTTTTGAGTGGCCGTTATTGCAATAATAATGTTTTTGTGTCGTAACTAGATGTATTAGCCACCACTTGACTATGTTCGGATTAATTTAAAAGAATACAAGGAGAGCAGGTGATTCACCTTTTCGACATGGACCCTCGTTATTATGGCTGCTAAGAGGACCACCCCGGCGATAACTGAACAACAATGGCGTCGTTTTGAAAGGTTTTCCAGATTGTGAATGCATGGATACATTTCAAAAGACCATTTTCATTCTCCTTACTCCACCAATGAAACCGATACTAAAAGCTGGTGAAATTTTGATGATTCGCCCCGCGATGAAGATGATGATGATGCTCTCATGACAAGTCATCACATCAAATATTCACTATGAACACCGCCGCCTTGAACAATAATTAGGAAATGTGAGCTGGGGGGGGGGGCGACTCGGGTAATCTACAAGGGTGGGCTCTCTCACTAAAATTGGCGGCAATGCTTGTTATTAATTTGAGAATATACACATGTATCTTTGAGACTATAGACCCCGCATAATTAACTGACGATGAGCGAGTCTAAATTTCTTGGAATACTAACCTTCGGTTTTGGTACCACGTTTTTACTTGAGTATCCGAGAGTCCCATACGATGTGCTAGATCCATTCGGTCTTGCACTGAGAGATACTTTTGCTTCTCGAATGTGTTCTCCAGCTCCTGAAGTTGCTTATCGGTGAAGATGGTCCTAGCTTTCCGAGATTTCTTCCCATTGCTCATAGGACTTCCCATTCTATCCGGACTACTGATTCTTGGTGAGGTGGACAAATCGGATTGGATGGACTGGGGAGATGGATCTGAAAGTTAATGGTTATTAATGCACAAAAGAGGGAACAATAGGTTGACCCCGGGTACTGTATTCTCATGTTCATTTAAGCGTTAATCCTTTTTCCCTCTACATATACACAGCACTCACTAAACACTATCATTTTCGACTATTGAAAGAAGAGAAAATCGAGAGCATGGTTGAGTACATTTTTGATGGGTAACGCGCCGCACACAAAACTTTTAAAAACATTTAATGGGCTGACGTTTCTGTTTCGTTTTGAATAAAGTGGAGATGAACTCAATGTTTCACTTACCGAGATCATGTGAGTAGTTTGAGTTGTTTGGAGAACGTTCCAGAATATCAGAAATACGAAAGGAAGAAGTGTTTCCAAGCTTGTGATTGGAAGCTGCTTGTGCCAAGAATGCTTGGGTAGAAGGGTCGAGATAGAACGCCGGTAGCAAGAATTGACGAGGATCGAGAAGTGACATTTCAAGACTACTGTAGAAAATAAAACTTAAAATGAGTATTTAGCACGGTGCGGTCGAGAAAGCGAAGGCGACGATGATTGGTTATTGTCGGAGGTGGAGAGGGAGGCCTGACTATAAGACAAGTTAAATGTGCGAGAGTGGGCGGGGCGACGGGCTGGCAATTTGGGTGAGAGGAGAAGGGTACATTGACATTGGGAAGGATGATGCAGCAGCAATAGCAGCAGTAGCTACCAATGGACCCCGCCCTCTCTGAACATGGTCATGACAATTACACTCGATTTTCGAGATCTTCGGACAGTCAATTATTTTGTATTTAATAACAAGAGAAATTTATAAGACTTGACCTTTCATTTGCACATCTCAGATGATGAGGGAAAACGACGATGGAATTGGGAGGGAGGGGTGAAATAGCTGCACATGGCTAATTGAGGGAATGTGAAGAACGATGATTCTAATTTTCTAAAGATTTATGGTTCCTTGATTTGAGCTATAGTTGAACTGAACTATCTCTTACTTTTCTTGGAATCTGGCTATATAAATATGAATAGAGATAGAAATAGAAATAGAAATCGCGAGCGACTGAAACTAAATTAGAAATGATCACTCGAATTATTTTTTTAACTTTTCAGTACCAAATTTCGCCCTGTTTTATAAATTCTGAGCCCTTTGAAATCCTAGAATTCTTGGAAGTCTTATCCCTTCCAATCTCTTGTATTTCATATTTTTTTCAAAACACCATGTTCCAGATAGCGATGTCTATATTTTTCCACACCAATTGTCCTTGAAACAATGACTTTTCGTTTTGAGGTGTCCAATAATTTGAAACTACAAAAACGACCATATTCGGATGACAAGCGTCCATGTAATTAAACCGACTCCGATTCCTATATTTCGAAGAGAGAACTGAAGTGTCGATTAATTTTGCATACTAACCGTCAATTACAAAACAAATAAAATGGTTTTTTTAGTCCACATTCTCCCCTCTTACTCCGATTCCAAAACCAATTGGCATGGAAGGACATTCAGCTAATTTTCGACCACCCAGCTATGTACATAGTCATGTTTCAAAGTCATCTTACTATTCTTCTCACCCAGTATTTGATAGTTCCCATAAATCATTTCTAATTTTCTCTGGGTGCCGAAGATCGTTCCGTCCTTGTATGTTTATAAGGTGCAAAAAAGAAGGAAGACACTTTCAAGCCAACGTAGCGTGAAATATTTGCGCAAGAAAAAATGATGAGGAGGAGAATGGGGGGAAGACTTGAAAACGATACAGTTACAAATTGAATGAGAAAAATGGAAATGCATTAGCATCGAAAGGTAATTATAATTCCTTATTGGAAAACATAAGGAGAACCTCTTGGCAATATGAGACGCCGGTGGTACCAAAGGGAGCTTATACAAGAGGAAACCGCGTTTACAATCTCTCTTAATAACGTGGTTTTATTACATAATACCGCTTCCTGATCCGCTCGATGGCAGCTCATTACTGTTATTCTTTTTTCTTAATTAGATTATTCGACACACAGGTGAAAGGTGTCACCAAGATAGAAGCGGTGCCTGCCCGGATGCTCTATTGTGTGTTGTGTTGCGCAACACAAACGCTTCCTTTCCATAACAATGGCAATTGACACAGGTAAACGACTCCTTGAATTGTGTGAAGCGGTGGATATCAAAACGAGCCGACAGTGGGGGCTCTCGATTGTTACGATTGTTATGCGCATCTCTTTTCATGGTGTTGACTTATAGCTCTTTAGAATTCTTACCGATCATTATTATCGTCACAAAAGGACCTGTACACCGGAAGTGTTAAAACATTTGGGGAAGTGCTTATGTTATATAACAGAAAAAAACACATATTAAAGAAGTCATTTATGTCATTTTCAGATTAGAGTCTTTGGGTTAAAAATTCTTTGCAACATTTTCCCTTCTCGCTACTTTTTTGAAATTCCAAACACTTGTATCAAATTCAATCAGATATTATTATGAAATACCAACGGAAAACAGCACACCATAGTTCCTTTTCCTTCTTTTTTTCCCTATCCAGCTGATTACACTGTATACATATACACACAGAGACAGAGACAGTCAATTCAGATCGAACATGAAAACCCTTTTGTTCTCAAAAAGTATTCCCTCAAAAACTATTCTTCAATAATTTGCGCGATTCATTACTGTACCACCCGATTGTCTTTTCTATTGACACCACTTGACAGGTTTAATTTTGAGTTGAGTCAGGACCGTTCCGGGTATTATACGGTTTTTATTATTTTTGGGAGAATGAAAATGAGGGTTTGATTTGGTGGCCTTTTTGGGAAAAAATGAAAATGGAGGCAAATTGAATTCTGGAAAAAAAGACGACACTAATCTGGATATTAAATTTTCTTAAATGGCATGTAAAAGGAAAAAAATAATTCAAAATTGAAATCTGAAATTGTATATTCTCTTATTTGAGCCCGCAGCTTCTATCTTTGCAAATTGTGTATGACGAATAGCGTTGGAAAATCTAGAAATGAGAACTGGGACTCAGAAAAAAAACTTGAAAAAAAGAACTAAAAATTTCAAAAAAAAATTGCGAAAAAATTTTAAATCTTGAAATTTTATTTATCACCAGTACAACCCAATTAGACAAAGTTTGAAGAAATACTGGAAAATTTTGAATCGAGAATTTCGATAGTTTTGAATCGAATTGACAGAATTTCGAATAGAAATCTGACAAGGCTAAAAGTTCCCAGAATCAACCCTAGTGTCTCCAATTCCAAAAAAACACTGATCGTTTTTTATATATTGTTCTCCGTATGTCCGACATATATACACTTCCACAACAACATTTCCTATTTTTATTATGTTCTTTTTTTTTCGAATATAGTTCAGCATAAATGCTCTTTTGCTCATTCATCGTTTGGCAGAACTTTATGCTGGCGAGTCAGCGAATTTCACATCCATAAAATAAACTATCCACACTTTTTCCCCATCTTTTTTTTTATTTTTCACCGTTCTTGTAGAAAGTCATTGTGTAAACAATACACAAAGTTGTTTCCTTTTTTGTATATGATCCGATCATGTTTTGTTTGAATCCAGTATAGTTTTCCTTTTCTGAATATTCCGATTTTTTTCGGCTCCCAACTAATAAAAAAATAATCGAATCCACCCCCTCATTTTTTCTCCGATTAGGGGCCTCCGCACTCCCATGACAGTCAGAAGGGGAAGCAGCAGCAACAGCAGTAGCTCTCCCTCTCTCTTTCTCTTTTTCTCGAAATCGCTTCGATCGATACAATACATTGCTGTGTTTTTTTATAGTTCCACCGTGGCCATTTTTCCCCTTTTTTCCCCGTTTTCCCCCTTCACATATCATTCGCACCCGCCGCATCTCGCATTTTTGCAGGTGACCACGAATCATGTCGAACCCTGATGTCGAGAATTTGTTTTCTTTATGTGATTCGGAATCCAAGGGATATCTGACGATGGAGGATTTGAAGAAAGTTTGTCCGCAACTTGATGATAATGTGAGTTTTGTTTAAATTTTTATGAAGAGAAGTTGAAAATTGAAAAATCATTGTTAAGGATCTCCGCTTTATATTCAACGAGTTGGACCGCGATGGCTCTGGAAAAATTGAAAAGTTGGAGTTTCTTCAAGGATTCCAGGAAACTGTTCAGCATGGCGAGAGTAGAGGTAAATTTTTGATTTCGAGTAATATTATATCCAAAATTTTCATTTAACAACAATCATTTATCCCTTTTTTCAGGTCTAAACGGAATGCAGCGTCGTGCATCAGTCGCATTTGAGGATCCGCCGTTATTCCGTCGAGATGAGATGGTCTTCGACAGTGAGAGTGACTCATCTTCCCGTCCAGCAATCCGAGTTTACGACGAAGAGCACTATCACTCCGAATCGGATTCCAATATTAACATTGACTTCAGTGTTCCATGGTAAGCCACGTTTTCTTTTTTCTCTATTTGTATATTCCTTTTTTTCAGCCAGGAAGAAGTGTTAGTTTTGTACGAACAACTGCAGTCATCGGGAGTTCCTGCATTGTTAAGAAAGTTCGAGAGAGTCGTGGGATCGTTTCATAAGGAGTTGTCGGAGAAGAAACATGAAAACGAAAGACTCCAACGCATTTATGCGAGGTATGCGTGGGAATTAGAAACAATACAAACAGTAGTGTGACGTGTAATTGTCTTTGAAAAAGACAACGAGGGGTTTTTATGAATTTGAGAAAGAAGTCGTAATAATAACAGTAGATACCTTAAACTTTCGACGACCAAAACCGATTAGAACATACCGTAAAATCTCTAATAGAAGAACACCTCTAATCGAAAGGTACCCCTTCAATAGAAGGGCACCCCAATGAGAAAAAAAATTGAGCACATTGTTGAAGTTCAAACGGTTTGCAATTAGTCTTATTAGAAATCTCGTCAAAAGTTAGCAGAAAAAATCACAAAACATGCTTCAAATCTCTTTTTCATCAGAAGTTTTTTGAAAATTCAGAAATATTTTTTTTAGGTGATGGAGAAATAGAAGGACATGCCCTTCTAATACAGATTTTACGGTAAATTATCTCAAGGCAAAATCGAATCATTGAACAATTGAGATTTTTCAGTAATCGAACCATTCCGAAGCATTTTGAAGATTTCCTAATATTCAATTTTTGCATTTAAAAATAAATCAAAAATTTACTAAAAAATATCTGTTTTCGATCTGTTTTCATCCTCACAAACCCAAAAAATCTCATTTTCCAGTGAACGCGAAATGTACAACCGTCGCATGGAAGAAATGGAAAGTGAGGTGGACCAACAATTGGAGCTCACTGAGATGAAAGCTCGTCAGGAGGTATTTTATTCACAACACCAGATTTCCTTATATTCACTATTTCAGGAAAGAGACCGTCTCACCAAAGAGAAAGAAGAAATGCGTCAGCGAATGACCGAGGAGATGACAGAGATGCGAACTAACATTGAACGTCTTCAAAAAATGGAGAAGGTTTTGGAACGGGAGAATGAGAGACTCAATCATCAGAAGGAGCTTTCTGATAGACTCAAGGTGAGAAAAATTTCATTTATATATATATTTGGCCTGAATTTTTAGACTGTCAATGAAGAGAACAATGATTTGCGTCAAAACCTTGCTGAAAATCACTTGGAATTGGCCATGATCAAGAGTGAACTTGCTCAAGTTAGAGCTGATTTTGATCATAAACAAGATGAGTTATCAGCAAGAAGAGGTATGAATTAATAGTAGAAATTGATACAATAATCTAAAGTTTTCAGATCAAGCTTCCCATGCCACAGAGGAAAGCGAATCTGTTAGAAAACAATTGCAGCTGCTTTTGTGAGTTTCTACCGTACTCGAATAAAAAAAATCGCATTGTTATTTCAGTGATGCCAATCGTAAACTCCACGAAACAAATGAAAGCCTTCGTGATGCTCTGGACAGTCGTGCTTCCGTCCTCAGACAGTTCAACCTAAGAACCCCATCTCCAGCTTTGCTCAGCTCCAATCGCAACTCAATTGAGAATTTTCAAACCGCCACAAATGTATTCAAATCTGTTCCACTTCACGCTATCTCAGACGATGAAATTTGTAAGGAAATATACAAACAGTAAATATAAAATTTGACGAATCCCTATTACAGTACCAGAGACCTCGTTGATTTTGGATGATGCTCACAGCCTTCAAGGAATGGAAATTGCAGAGGGACTTGTGGTAGGTATACTAATTTCGAGTCTTGAAACAATTATTTATTTCAGGGCCTTAACGATGCTAATGGACCAGCGGAGAGAACATTCCGCATTGTGATGTGTGGAGATGCTGCAGTAGGAAAGAGTAGTTTTGTAATGCGTGTCATCCGTCGTCAGTTCACCAATCAACTTCCAAGTACACTCGGTGTTGACTTCCATGTTAAGACTGTAAATGTGGACGGAAGAAATGTGGCTCTCCAGTTATGGGATACTGCTGGACAGGAGAGATTCCGTTCCTTATGCAAATCCTACTTCCGTCGTGCCGATGGAGCCATTCTGGTTTACGATGTTTGTGCCGAGCACTCATTCCTCCGAGTCCGTGATTGGATCGAAACTATCAAAGAGTCCACCGAGAGAAGCATCCCAATCATATTGGTCGGAAACAAAGTCGACATGCGTCTTCAAACTCCCGGTTCAGTCTCGAAAACCGATGGAGCAAGTATGGCCGCGGTAAGTATGACGTTTTCAGTTTTTTTTCCGGACAGTTTTTGTACTTATTCCGTTATTGTACCCTGACTTTCAGGCCATGGGCGTTCTATTTATGGAAACAAGTGCTCTGGATGGAAGTAATATTGATAACGCTATGCTGGCGCTTACCAGGTAAACAAACATCACCGGAAAGACTTCGGAAATCGTAAAGTTTTTTTTTTTATTTTCAGAGAACTTATGGCGGTGGAGGACGTGGAAATCAGATCGACCGGAGTGATCTTGAATCCAGCTGCTGCTAAAAAAGGAGGATGCTTCTCAAAATGTCGTGGATCTTAAATTCAAATTTTCAAATCAATTACAAATCATCAAAAACTCATAACTATTCCAGTAACCAGAAAAACTTAGAGAATCATTCAGTTTTCAATCAAATCAGATTATCTTAAATTATGCTTTTCAAAAACTATGTTCTTGTTTCTAGAAATTTTTACGCATTTTTCTCACATTTCACAATTTTTATTGTATATTTTAAAACTTGTCTATAGAAAAAATAAAAATTGGGTAGCTTTTTTCAGGCTAGTCAGACCCTTCGACGTAATGGCGGACCAAAAAATTATCAGGTTGTTTTTGAGGAAAAATTGGAAGGTGGTCGAAAAAATGACTACAGTACTTTTTAAAGGTGCACAACAATTAACAATTTCTCCCCCTTAAAAATTGCTAAAATTTCCCACAAACTAAATTTTCTGGACAGGAGGTCCCTAAATTTTGCCTAATTTTTTTTAATGAAAAAAATAATTTCCTAATTTTTAAAAAGCCTGTTCGAACAGTAATAAAGGGCGAATACTATCCCACAAGATGTAAAAATTCTAAATTTGTGTGAAAAACACTGAAAAAACTTGAAATTCTCAAAAAGTAGTACTTTCTAATTTCGATCATTTTTGGGGTGCCGGAAAATTGGAGGATGCCGGTTTATTTTTCAAAATGATAATTTGGCGGCCGGTCTATTAGAGTGAATACGGCATCTAAAATCTCTGCTCACTTATAATACCCAAAGTTGTAGGAAGTTCTAAATTTAGACCGTCAGTTTTTCTTCAGTCAGCCCATATCATTGTATACGCCAGGAATCGCAAAGTTAATGCGATGAAAATGTCAGCTTAACAGTTATCGGGTGCACAGTGGCCGTTAGCGGACTGATAACACACTTCACTTTTATTGTCGTTTCGACAAAAAGGGTAGAGAGCAAAAAATCATGCGAAGATTGTTGTAGCTATAACACGTGGTTCGGAACATTTTGTTTCAAGGACTACACCAGAAATAGAAAAGTTCCGTGTTGGTACACTTTTTGCATACTTGAACTGATTTTTGGTCCTTGAAGATACAGTATGACAGCTAGAAAATTTTCGAGAACATTAAAACAGTTGTTTGCAAACCGTAACTAATGTTTTACAATCTTTTAAAGACACGCGATGCTTGTTGCATCATCAATCGTGGCAACCAATTGCACTCAATTTCAGTTTCAATTCCCATTAACGGTAGTAAATCAGGAAGGAAAGTTGATTTGGTGGAATGCCTTTGATAAGAGAGCCCTGCTGTGGGAGTACCCAGAGAAAGAAAATAGGAGAAAGAGCCGTAAATGATGGCAGTAAAACAATATAATGGTCGGCCTATCATTCTTCGTTTCCCAACAGTCAGTTTTGCGTTCAAGTAGGGTTCGGAGACGAAAGATTCTTCTTGACAAATTTGGCTATTATTTTTTGTCTCCAAGAAATCAAAACCAGACAAAATGGATGTGGATATCAGTAAGTCTTCAGTATCTGTAACTGCTATTCAAAATGGCTCATTCCAGAAGAGTCCGAGATTCAAGCTCGGAGCAGAATCATCAAGAATCATTTGACAGTAAGTGGCTATTACATTTGAACTTGAGATTTTGAGCAATGTTTCTAAAATTTTTTCAGGAACGAAATAATTGTATCGTACTCAAAATTGATACACATATGAGCAAAGTTGAGGATATGTCACCATTCGGATTCCACTTTGAATTTGATGCGAAAAAGTATAAGGAGAGAAAGAAGCAAATACGGAAACAAAGTATACTATTGTCTTCTGATTGTTCTAATCCTTGTATTTTTAGAAATCACAAGATTCTTTGCATGGCTCGCTTACTATCATCATAAATTTGGAATCAGGCATATCACACTTGTATCGTTACTCGTTGGATATGTATTTCTTGGTGGTTTTATGTTCGAGAGACTGGAGTCACCGAGAGAACTAGAGGTTAAAAAAATTTTTAAAGTCCAAATAATTACCTATCGAATTTTAGGATCTAAAAGAAACAATTGTCCTGATGCAAGGAATCATTGATGAAGAAACCCAAGATATCATAAACGTCACTTTGAGTACAAATGGAACTGATAGGAATAATAAACTTGCCAAACTTATAAAAGTGAGCTCTCCATTTTGAATCGTAATTTTAGTAATTGAATAATTCAGAGATACTACAAGACAATGTTAGAAGCGGAAGGAAGATTCCATGGAAGTGTATGGCATAAGGCTGAAAATCTGGATATGCATTTAATGTGGTACTTTTCATCTGCAACTTTCTACTCAATGACTCTTTTTTCTACAATTGGATATGGTTAGTTTTTTTTTTTTTTTTTTTTTTTTAAAGATATCCTAATCTGTATTGAAAGGGCACCTCTAATAGAAGGGCACCCGGATGAGCTGAAAATGAGCACATTCTTAAAATTCAAACAGTTTTTTTTCTTATCAGAATCTTCGTTTAAAATTGACTGAAAAGATCACAAAATATGTTTCAAATCTTTTCTCCAACAGATGGTATGATCCATTTTGAGAATTTAAAAATATCTTTTTAGCTGTTGGAAAAATAGAGACGCATGCCCTTCTAATACAGATTTTAAGGTAGATAATTCAATTCAAAAATTTCAGGTACAATTTCTTGTCAAACCGTCTGGGGAAGAACTCTATCTATCATTTATGCCTCTATTGGTCTACCAATTATGCTTGTCGTACTTGGAGATATTGGTGAATGGTTTCAGAAAGTGCTCACAAATGGATACATTTTCTTACTGTTCAAGTATAAGTAGGTTTCATACCGTATTTCTCATCTTAATAGTCCAAGTTTTAGACAACTTCGGAAACAACCAATAAAGCAGAAGAAAAATGATATATTGCTCCCCATGTGGCTTGCTCTGTTCCTGGTTTTATCATATATTTTGATTTGTACTCTCACTATCAAGATATTTGATCATAATGAGGGAAATAAACCTGGTACCAAAATTCACTTTTATTTCTTCTAATTATACTTTTAAATTTAGGTATTGGATTTTTCGATGCATTCTATTTCACTTTCATCAGTTTGACGACCATTGGACTTGGAGATGTCATGCCGTATAACATTCAAGTAGGATTTGTTTTGAAAGACCAAAAAACTTGAAAACTAATTTTCAGTACTCTCCATTCTTGGCCGCTGCTTTCCTGTTGGGTCTTGCACTGATCTCAATTGTGAATACATCAATTTATGCACAACTATATCGAATGTTCTTCAATATGATTAACAATGTGGAAGACAAGTTGGACAGAATTCACAACTCCAGTCATAGAGGTCCTGGATATAGGGTTTTCCAGGTTTGCAACTTTCTCTCAAAAAAAAAAAATTGTTTAGAAAAAAAAGTTTTCAGGATATGGAACCAGTGTTTCGGATGTTGGTATGCACTTTCCCTCCGTCACATCCCCAAACTCGAATCAAATTTGCTGCAGTTGTTCACGATTCATTCAGAGCAAAAGAAAAACGAGACAAAGATAGAAAACGGGAGAGCAACACGAGTGACGTAGGTTTTTTTCTATCGTCTTACTTTTCCCATCATCTGAATTGCTTCTTATTCTCTCTATTTCCAGCAAATCAAATTGCGAACAAGAACCGAGTCGGATATACCCGCACACGATGGGTTCCACCTTTGGATGGCGAAGAGAGCCAAGAAACGGGAGATGGAACAAACTGATGATGAAGCGGCGGCAGCGGCAAGAAGACGTGCACCGACTTTGGGGGCTTTTGGTGGTTTCGATATGAATCTTTTTAGGTTAGTTTTCCGAAAAAAGCTTCTCTTCTTTGTTTTCAAACTCTTGCGGGGAAAGCAAAGTGTGTATGCTTCTGTTTACAATAACACAAAATGGAAGCTGCTAGGTAATTTGATGATCGGGGAGAAATAAATGTTTCATTGCAGGCCACGCGGACGCGCCAACACTTCTCCGTTCCGACGAGATGACTCTGAGGAGACGGAAGAGAGTGATGTCGAGTGAAGTGGAGGGAAGAACCTCACCCAAACAGATGTTCGCATTCTTCACATATACACTAACTACCTTGTTTTTATTGAACTATTTTTTGCTTTTCATACATTACTTGTTACTCAATTATGGATACAAAACAATGAATTTGAAGATTTTTTTTTTGAAAAATTGGCCATTTGGGTCTACTAATGAGAAACTCATGGTTTTTGAAACTTTCGAATCCGTAAGAGTTATTTGAGAAATTAATTCAGTCATTTGGTTTTTTCTACTTTCCTTTTCTTGTGATTTCCAAAATCCCTCAAACTACTGTTACAATAATGTACACCCAAAAATAAGTTTAAATAACATTCCAAAGGAATGACGATTTGGGAGTAATAATGAGAAACGTATGGTGTTTTAAACATTTCTAGCTCTGTGTTTTATTTGAGACATTCCTTTATTTCATTTTCATTTCTAAATTCAGATTCCTTTTTTTGTTATCGCAGAAATATGTACAGTAATACGGAATTGCTCAAACCACTGTTACTCAATAATTCCCTACAATGAATTTGAATCATATTCCCGAAGGAATTGATATTTTGGGTCTAATAATGAGAAACTCATGATAT
This sequence comes from Caenorhabditis zanzibari, assembly GCA_963966625.1. Classification (NCBI taxonomy): domain Eukaryota; kingdom Metazoa; phylum Nematoda; class Chromadorea; order Rhabditida; family Rhabditidae; genus Caenorhabditis; species Caenorhabditis zanzibari. The sequence continues at coordinate 12,267,842 of OZ016473.1, forward strand.
TTATAACTTCTCCGGGATTAATTCGAAAAACTCATTCAGTCATTTGGTTTTTTGCTACATTCAAATTCCTTTTCTTTTGTGATCGCAGAAATATATTGATACAATTGCTCAAATTCTTGTTACTCAATAATGGGCCCCCAATAATGAATTAGAATTACTTTCTGGAAATATGGTACATTTGGGTCTAATAATAATAAGAAACGCTAGGTTTATGAAACGTTTCTAACCGTGAGATTTAAGCCCCACTCCGGTTTCAGTGGTCCTATGAGAAATTCTTGGACCAAAAAAAGACTGGTCCCTACTTCGGACCAGTGATTTATTTAAGAGAATCAATCAGTCTTTCTATTTTTTTTACAATCAATTCCCTCTCTCTTTTTTTCCCGACCCCAGAAATACAGAAATACAGAATTCCCAAGACTCTGTTATTGTTTTTGTTTTCCGGCTGTGTTTGCTTTAAATGTGGTTTTAACGCAACAAAAATCAGAAAAATTGTATCCCAAACGAAAAACAATCAAATTCGAATACAAAGCGATCCCTTTTTCTGATTATTCATTCTTACGAAAATTCACGATATATCACTTGATGGTCAAGAAACATTGTGCCGTGTTTCTCGATAAGCCGTTTCACAAAAATCGTGCTTCCTCTTTTTCCTCTCTGTGTCCCTCTCTCTCTGTTATTCTGCCATGCATTTCTCTGCTAGTCAGCCGCCCGCGGCGTCCGTTGAGCTTTTTTCTCTTGCTGCGTCTCCATGGCTAGCGGGTATCCATCATTCTCCCCCCAAAGCTTCTCAATTTTGAATTCGTTTGCTCTACTGCTCGCTGCAGTACAGCGAGCACGCTCTCTTGTCAATTCGCCTCGTTTCTCTAACTTTGAAATCTCTCTCACCCATTTACTTGTTCTATGTAGCTTGAGCTCTTCTGAAGATTGAGACGGAATTTTGAAGAACTTTCAGGTGGGCTGACTGACATCAAAGAATTTCTGCACTTGAATAAATAATCGGTGTTTTCTTGGCGACAAAAATAGAATAGGAGAAAAATACATGTGGAAAAAATAAAAGTTCCTCCGAACCTATATTGGAGAGAAACTTTCAATTCATTCGCAGGAACCAAAACCTGAAAAAAGTTCTGTTGACAATTCTCTGAAAAGTATTACCTAGAGGAATTTTGAAGAAAAGTTGCATTTCTTTCCAAGTTTCTGATAAACTCTCACACCCACACTCCTGAGCAAATCAGCTGGCGCCATTGTTTCAAACTTTTTCTGCTCCTCAGACCACCATCTCAATGACATCAGCGTCCACCTAACTTTTCTTTCGCTTTTTGTTTCATTTGCTCAGCCCGTATGCCCCCCCCCCCCCCATGGGTTATATTATTTGTTCACCGGTGACTTTCGTTTTTAAAAATGTTAGTACAAAATTGTGATGTGTTTATTCTTTGAATTTTTTGATGTGCCCTCGCATTGTGGGGAAAATGTAGTGCCATTAAATGTGTCTATTTGTACTCTGATATAATAGTACATGTTCAAAAAACCTGAACTATTTTTGAGTTGGCTTTCAAAATTTGAAAACATCGGGGTTGCAACCCGGGCAGAAACCGGCGCGGGCCGGTGATTTTCTCGCATTTAAATTGAGATTTTCCAGAAAACAAATATGAAATTTTATAGGTCCTTTTTTGATAGGAGATTTGGATTTAGAAAAAAAAATTATAGCCATGTTTTCCGATGTTGCAATCCTGGACAAACGGGTGATTTTCTGTGATTTTCAAGTCAAAACTTATATGAAAATGTAGAACTCGATGAGATCTACAGAATGGTAGTTAGATTATCTAATATCAATGTCTATATTTTCCATAAAACATCGGAAAGTAGACTGACCGAGCTCATACGGGCCGGAATCTCCGGCCCGTGTGCTTTCCGATTTTTTATGGAAAATACAGACAAAAAATTCTGATATGCTAACTACCATTCTGTAGACCTCATCGAGTTCTACATTTTCATATAAGTTTTGACTTGAAAATCACAATTTAGAGGTCAGAAAATCACCCGTTTCGGCCCCTATTGCAACATCGGAAAACCTGGCTATAATTTGTTTTTCTAAATCCAATTATTCCATTCAAAAAATACTTATAAAACCCTATATTTGTTTTCAGTAGAGTGAAATATATTTCATTGTCTCCTCCTGATATGAGTCATGGTCGTTTTCGCACTCAAAAAGTGTAGGCCAGTTGCTCCTATCTGTTCTTCTTCAAAAGTAATACACTCACTCATGCACTTCTTTGTTTTCTTTTCTCTCTTCTCTCTTTCAAAACATTTATAATTGGACTTGTTCTCCGTGATTTCTCGGTGATTATTTTCTGATCAGAATATGCATAATTGCGTTTTTCTGTCTACTAGAAACCTAATGGATTTTCATTCTCAGGTCATATTTCTTTTTCCTTTTATCTTCATCGGCGCTTATAGAGAATTCAATATGAATTAGTTATCACCATGCTTCTATTTACAGATTCATTTTATTTTACTCCATCTATTCTCTTTTTGTTCTTCAAAAAAAAGGTCGACGAATACTTTCCCCCCACTTTTTCTCGAATTTCTTGAGAAAAAGCTGTCCTCTTTTGAATGGTTGCGCGGCTCGTGAATAATTCTTTTCCTTGCTTCACTCAACGTACAATTATCATTTTTCTTTTTTCGGAGGAAACACGTAGTTCCTTTTTGCTTCGTTTGAACTATTTGCAAAAGAGGTACTAGGGGTAAAAAGTGTTATCAAATTGTACATATTTAATATGATTGATTAGCTAGTACACGTTTCAACGATCGTTCATTCCTGTGGATAATCTTTTTTTTTCCTGCATTTTTTCTCTTGGAATCTGAATGTAATCCGAGCTAGGAAGAAAAACGAAACTATTTTAAAAGTTTCAATTTTCATTTCTTTTAAAGTCCTTGATTTAGCCATGTTTTTTCGTTGTCTTGTGCGATTTTTGAAACAAATTTCAGTTTATTTTTCTTTGTTTGTCTTTGTTTCCATCATGTGTTCCCCCAGCTGGAACAATTTTCTCAGAGTAGGTCACATTTTCGAAATCTATCAATCATGAGATTGGTTTTTAAGGAAAGCTGTATAAAAATTTTCTTGTGTTCAAAAAACAATGTTTCGTAATGTTTATTGTTAATGTGAACATAGATTTTTGAATAGATAAAACTAAATATCTTCTTGGTTTTTTTTCCAGCATTTCCAAAATTTTGTTAAAATGGGAAAAAATAATTCCAAAATTCAAAGATTTTTATATGATTCGACGTAGAATTTTGGAGGGATCAAAAAATTATCTTAGTGCATTGTCTGAAGAACACCTTTCAAGAAGATGTAGGTCACAAACAAGGCAAAATTTAGTCCTGAAAGTGTTCATCTAGAACATTTTCCAGTGAAAACGTGAGTATCTGCACACTCTTGGTACTAATTTGTTGAATGTTTTGGCAAATATAATATTATTTGAAGGAGTGGTTTTCAGAATATGCTCCAAGAAAATTTTTTGATCTCTCGATTGATATAAAAATTTCCAAATTTTGGAATTAGTGTTCTTCTCCGTTGGAACTGGTAGTAGTTCTAGTATCAAATAGAGCACTATTCATCACGTTATTTGTGTTCCCCCAGCTGAAACATTTTTCTTTTTCTCACATTTTTGAAATCTATCAATCATGCGATTGGTTTTATGCAAAGATGTATATAAATTTTCATGTCCGAAAAACATTGTTTCATAATAATTATTGCTAATGGATTTCTGAAGGGATACCAAATACTTTTCCTTCATAATTTTTCTACAGTCTGTGTATTTATTTGAGATTGGTGTAGTTGTTCTAGTATTTAAAAATTCACTTCTCTGGTTGATTTTCTAGAAAATATTTTGCAACTTGTTCCCAATCTGATTTTTTCTAGAATGTTCATCAGCAGTTGCACGTAATTTCTGTTCCATTTTTTGGCTTCCCACTGTTTCTATCACGTTATTTGTGTTCCCCCAGCTGGAACATGTTCCTTTGCCTTGGTCACATTTTCGAAATCTATCAATCATGCGATTGGTTTTATGGAAAGCTGTATATAAATTTTCTTGTTCTCAAAAAACATTGTTTCGTAATGTTTGTTGCTAATGTGAACATGGATTTCTAACATTAAGGGGATACAAAAAATCTTCACGGCTTGATTTTTTGGCGGTGCATGAATTTCTTTGGGATTGGTGTAGTTGTTCTAATATCAGAAAAGTTAATTCTCTTGGTTGATTTTCTGAGAAGCTCCTTTTCTGAAAAAATCCTGCAATTTGTTCCCAATCTGATCTTTTCTAGAATATGCTAATTTCGCGTTACTATCTCACACCTATCTCACACTGGAAGTGGTTAATTAGAATGTGCACGTAATTTCTTTTTTTTTCATTGTTTCGATCAGGTTATTTGTGTTCCCCCAGCTGGAACAATTTTCTTAGAGTTGGTCACATTTTTAGAAATCTATCAATCATCACCAGAAAAAATTTTCCGAAATCACAAAATGGATCATAACATCTGTTTGAGAAGAGGTTCGAAACATGTTATGTAACGTGTCCTCAAATCAACTTTTTCAAGAATGTGTTCTTTTTGGGCTCATCGGGTGCCCTTTTACGGTATAAGGAAATTGAGTTAGTTGTTCTAGCATTATGTAAGGCACTTCTCATAGTGCTATTTGTGTTCCCCCAGCTGGTACAATTTTCTTAGAGTAGGTCACATTTTCAAAATCTAACAATCATGCGATTGGTTTTATGGAAAGCTGTATATAAATTTTCATGTCCGAAAAACATTGTTTCGTAATGTTTATTGCTAATGTATACATGGATTTCAGTATGGATACAAAAATCTCCTTTCCTTGTTTTTTTGACATTGTGTGAAATTCGTTGAGATTAGTGTAGTTGTTCTAGTATCAAATAAAATAGGCTTTGGAAAACTTTTCGTCTGAAAATATCTCGCAATTTGTTCCCGATGTGATCTTTTCCAGAACCGTGTGAATATCTCGCGTCATTATCTCACGCTGGAAGCGGTTCATTAGAATATGCACGTTTTCTAGCATTTCTAAACATACCAATCTATATATTAGGACACTGGTACCTTACCTCTCCTTACCTCAAAGTTGAGATTCTCAAAAACGTTTCTCAAAAAAAAGTTCTTTTAGAGTTTTGTTCGGTTCTTAAAGGTGGTGGGATACCTCAAATATTGTTTCTCTAATTTCGTCAAAATGTACCTCGAAAAAACATAAGAATCAGCTCTCATTCTAACCTCATTTTGCAAGCTGTCTTACCCTTTTCAACAAAACTTTTTGTTCAGACAAAGTCTCCATGAATCCACTTTTCTATTCTTTCCTAAATTTAGTCCTAAAATTTTCGTACATGACGTGAGACAACAAAATATCCATGGATGCGTCTCCCGGGTGGACGCAGTTGCTTAGAAACTGAGCGAAAACATGAGAAAAAATTTCGTTCTATTTTCTCTTCTTTTTTCATTTTTTATTCAGTTTCCCAAACCTTTGAAAAAATACATTGTGGTTGTTGTATTCTTTTTCTTCTTCCACTTCCACTTTCTTGATTGACTGGAACTCTCCGTCTCTCGATCTTCCCACTCCAAGAAGAAAATGAAAATGCAGAGAGTTCCAAGGACTTTCGGAGATGAAGGAAAAGAATAAGAAGCCTGAGCAATTTTCTCGTCATTCCATCGGCTTCCCCCATTTTTTTTTTCAGTTTCGGTTCACTTTCCATTTTCATTATTTGTCGCGGTGATTTTCGTTTCTTTCAGTGCAGAAGACTCGCAATTTGTGCATCAAACTTTAGAAATTCTCCGTTATCAGAAAAAGCAAAAAATGATAAAGTGCAGAACCAGACTAAATTAGAGGAATGATTAGTCTCAATTTCTCTAATTTTAACAAACCGAAAAAAAGGTTGTTGAAGTCCCGGGAAGCATAAACAATCAATGACTCATATTAACAGTGTGTTATTGTCCCGCCTGACTCCTCCCATCGATTTTCATATGTTCTAGATATTCTCAGATCCATTGATCTCTGTTCTCTTTTTCGATTTTTGGCCATTGTTTTGTTTTTCTGTAAACAATCATTTCTAATTTCAGAGTTTTCCGCTCCCAAGCCTTCTTCCGTCTCAATCCAATCAATGTCAAAGCGATCATGGGCTCTCGTAGGCCTCCTGACATTTCTATTTGCGACTGCTGCACTCGTGGATTCTAAGCCGGTAAGTTTCAATTTAAGAAAATTGGATATGACGTCAGAATACCGCATGATTGTCCGAAAACTGTCAGAAATGTGTTATCAGCAATTGAATTATGTCTGTTTCATTTTGTGATTCGCAGAGTTTCAGGAGAAGCATATTTCTGTGCGGGAATGAGCAGAAAAGAAAATAGAAAAATGTAACAATCAGTCACAATTTTAAAAATCATTAGTTAGCAGAAGTTTAAAAACTGGATACAACAAAATTCTTCGATTTTTAAGTTCCAATTTTCAAAAATCACATAGTTCTTGTGCAAGATCTTGTTAAGCCAAATACTCGAGTGAAATTTTATTCTGAGATAGTACAAAAACAACAAAAAAAAGTCCTCAAACCGAACAGTTTCTTATAATTGGAGAGATGATGGCCGTCATTTTCTATGTGTGGAGGTTTCTCTTCCACACATACTCGGCCATCGCGCGCTCCTCCGGAATTCGAATAATATTATCGGGATTTCGCGTGTTTTTCGGAAGTTTTGTAAAAAAATAATATAAAAAATGCTACACAGCTGAGAAAAAATAATTATAAAAAACAAATGTTTACTTGTAAGGACCAACAAAACCATTTCTTCTTTTTATGGATACCTGCTTGGATGCAAAAAAAAAACAAGAAAATTCGTAATTTTTGTAAAAAATGTGCCAAAACCTTCCGAATAATTGTCTTTTTTTCTATACATTCGTGATAACGTTATCCATCTTCTCCATTCACATTTCAACATTTTTCCCGTTTCCAGATCCCCAAATCCATCGAAAACCAATCCAGTGAAGATGCAACTGTTCCAACTCCACAATCTAATGCCGAACCAAACCACTTGGCAAAAGTTAAAGTCTCCGGATTACGTTTGGAAGCCAAATTCAGTACCACAGAACAAGTTGTTTTAGGCCACAACAGGTAGAAACAGCACTCCTCAATTTTCTGAACCATTTTCAAATTCAGAAAACACCATGTTGTGATTGTCCCGAATAACGAAGTTCGCGTGGTTCTTTTCGGATCAAGTTTTCAAGAAATTGGTGCTCTGACTTTCACTGCTGATGGAACCTGTAAGGATATGGAACACTTCTCTGAGGCTGACTTTTCGTCCATGACGAATACACGCTTAGTTGTTGAAGTGACGTTCCCTGAGTACGTTTGGAATCTGTTTGGCCAAATTGTATAGCAGAAATTACAGGACATCCTCAGAAACGAATGTATATAAGCTTTGCGTATCAGAGAAATACTATGATGAACCTCGTTATGCAATAATTGACGACCCATTTTCCATGGTGACAACGGAAGTTCCTCCGGTGGAAAATCTCCTGCCGTTTTGGCTATTGGTAAGTTCTCAGAACAAAATAAACACTTTTTATTCTTTTCAGGTGATCTTTCTCCTCGTTTTGCTCGGTTTCTCCGGTCTGTTTTCTGGACTCAACCTTGGATTGATGACTCTCTCTCCCTATGAGCTTCAACTGTACATTGCCAGTGGAACAGAACTAGAAAAACGATATGCTAGCAAGATCTTGCCAATCAGAAAGAAAGGAAATCAATTGTTGTGCACACTTCTCATTGGAAACGTTATTGTTAATGTTGGAGTTTCGATGTTGATGGATGTCATTGTTGGATCTGGAGTATTTGTGCTCATTTTAGCAACGGCTTGCATTGTGGTGTTCGGAGAGATCGTTCCACAAGCGTTATGTGTCAAGTGAGTTTTCATAAAACACTCGGGGCACGACATAAAACTTCCAGACTCGGACTTCCTATCGGTGCCAAAACCATTCCAGTCACACAAGTGCTTCTCTATCTGATGTATCCGTTAACTTGGCCTATCTCCAAGGTAATTTCAAATTCAAATGACGTCGACTAAATAAAAAATTGCAAAAAAAAACAAAAATTAAAATTGCAGGTTCTGGACATGTTCCTGAAAGAGGAGCTCACGCGCTCGTTGGAGCGGAACAAACTGGTCGAGATGCTCAAGTTATCCGAGAAAAGCGTCATTGGAGGACAGTCGGATGAATTTAAGATGGTATTGGGAGCTTTGGAGATGTACGATAAAACGGTTGCCCATGCCATGACCCGCTATGAGGATATCTTCATGCTTCCGGATACATTGACACTGAGTGCAGACATTGTGACTCAGATTTTGGACATGGGGTACACAAGAATTCCGCTCTTTGAGAATAAGGGACCAGGATTTGGTAAATTCAGCATGGGTGGTTCAGACGGATTTCTATTATTTCAGAGGATGAGATTCGAAACGTTGTTGCCCTTTTGTTCGTCAAAGATCTTGCTCTTCTCGATCCGGGAGATAACCACAATGTGATGATGATTGCTTCAATCTACAACCACGAAGTCCGACGTGTCCTCGAGGATATGCCTCTCCGAAATATGCTCGAAGAGTTCAAACGGGTGGGATATAAAAGAAGATAAACCACTATCTCTCACATCTAGGTGCTAAAGTTGTTCTTATCGAAATTTTTTTCCAGGGAGAATACCACATGGCTCTAGTCGAGCGGCTCGTTGAGCAAGAAGATAAAGATCCTGTTTATGAGCTGTGCGGATTGATTACCCTTGAAGATATCATCGAAGAAATCATTCAATGCGAGATCATCGATGAAACGGATGCGGTGTGTGACAATGTGCACAGAAAGAAGAGACATCGTAAGAAAGTGAGTTGCCCTTTTGGATAGAGAGTCCATCTCTAATGAAGTGGACCAGTGTTTTTTTGGATTGAAGGGTCCAACGGGACAAAGAACTCAGAACATAGAACAAATGTAGGGTTCAATTGGAAAAGCACATTCTTTAAACGAACTTGCCTTTTCTTCAAAGTCATCTTCCCTTCTCCTCTTTATTCTTGTTAACTTCAAAACAACTTCACTCTGTTTCTCCCCTCAAATCCTCTTTTCAAGAATGTTAAGTGCTTCCTTTTTGGAAATCGGGAGGGAAAAAACGTTTTGCCCATTTTGGGCAGCAAAAAAAACTCTCACGTTGACGCCCACCGACGCCCCATCCATCGCAAGTCGACAATTTGTTCATATATCTCGAGGGCATATCTGCCGAAAGACGCTGTCTCCCCTCATTGCCTTGCCTTTTCTCTCGCTCCTCCTTGGTCGAGTCGGGGGCCCTCCCCCTGGAGCCACGCGGTCGTACATCATTGTCTTGTGTGATTCTTCTTCTTCTTCATCTGCTTCTTCTCCATCTTCTTCTTCTTCTTCTTCTACACGGAGAAGAAGGTAGAATCACACCAAAGACAAAATGTTACAGCTGCCAGGCCAATCTGGCGGTCGTACATTACGAGAACCGTCATGTTATTCTATTCGAGATGTTTCCATGGCGGGGTCCTACACCAGGACCCCCATTCGGCAGATGGACAGTACTTATTGTCATTGTTTGATAGCTTTTATCACATTGATATTGCTCACTTCTAGCGGAATGTTTATTACCATATTCATCAAATCTCTGGGGACGGAATGATTCGAAGCTCAGGTATACATCATTTCGGTTTTTTCATAACATTTCAATCTCCATCACAAATCTCGGCTTATCCACTAGCTCAGGCTTGTTTTTCCTTCCAGCCAGAAGGAACATTTGTAACACCTCGACGTTTGAATGTTTCGACAGCCAACACAAATAGTGAACCAATCTAGTTGATAGAATCAAGTCTTCTAGAAAATCCGATTTGAGCGCTTCTTCTCTTTTTATGAGTCTATCTGTTTTTGTCTCAGTGTGAGTCAAAAGAGAAAAAGTTTTTGCATTCAAAAGTTCGAGGACCAATTTTGTATTTCACTAGTATAGTAGTGGGGCGATTCCTTGTGGTTGTGGGGGTCAGTGAAATAAAAAATTTGTGGCCTCGGCCTCGAAATCGAATATAAAATTCGGATGAAGATGAGTCATCCTGGTAGAAGAGCAGGATGTCAGACTAATTTAGATGGATTGAATTGTTCGGGACATTTTGTTTTTGAGTTAGGTTTTCATTTGGATTAGTTTTTTTCCTTCACTAAAAGTTTCTAATTTCAGAACCATGATATGAGCCAAATTGTGAACACGGCTCATGCCAAATGTGCCATTAACATCCAGATGTTAGCCGTGACGATTCAAGTGATGAGTACTTGCCACAAGATCTTCACCCCGACGTACATTCTCCCGGCCATTCTGGAAAAGTTGATTCGCAAGAACTGCAAAAAGGTTTGTGCCCGCCGCCGCCTAATTTCGCATTCGATTGGTTTTCTAATTGCCATTCATGTCGTCATTTAAGGTCGAAACGACGCAGTTCTCCTGCCTGAAAGAACTCGGACTTGTCCAGCCGAAGCCAGCTGTCCTTTACAAGAAGGGACAGTTCAGCAACAAGTTCATCATGATTCTGAGTGGGCGTGCTGTGGTGACCATTGGAAAAGAAGAGATGCGACTGGAAGCGGGAGCATGGCATAATTTCGGAACTGAAGTTCTCGATGCAATGGCGGAGGCATTTGATAAATCGTTGACTCAATCCACAAGTCGTTCCACAATGTCTCTAAACACTGAGATTGCTAATAACGTAAGTAGAGATTTATGATTGGCTCATGAAAAGTATGCGGGAAGTTGAAGTATACTAATTATTCAAATGGCATCTGAATTATTTATTAGTTCGGAAAGCTGGACACTAATGAAAATTTGGTTCAATGCTCCCGCCCTTTGCAAAAAATCTCTGAATGTGTTTTGAATTTCTTTCGAAATTGATCTGCTTGGTCTTTCAGAATATTGGATTCATTCCGGACTTTGACACTGTCATCTTGTATGAATGCGTTTTCTGTGAAATCTCCGCAGCCGATCTCCTTCTAGCTTTCAATTCGTCTCAAATCATGCAAAAGTAAGAAAACTTTCAGAGGTTTCATATTCTCAAAAATTTTGTTACAGTAACTCGAAGGTTCAAGTTGTCCGCTCCAACTCGCGTACCAGTTTGATTGAGGAAATTCCAAAGGTGAGGAAACAAAAAATATTTGTATTGTATTCAGAGGAGTTTTGGATTTTAATGTTATCTTAAAATCCACTGAATCCCAATTTAGAAGTTGTTAATTGGACGTTGGAAACGTAGAGGCACATACGTGTAGTCTCTCTGGTAAGGTAAACGTGTGTACTTCTTCTTGAATCTGATTTTCAATCTTCTCCATTCTGTAATTACCGCGAAAAAATATTGGTTTGCCATACAATTTTTGTTGAAGTGTCGTAACGCCATATGCTACCTCCCCGATAGACGTGCCATAAGCTTTAGAAAATCAAGTCGTAGAAAAGCATTCACTTATTAATTTTCAGGAAAACTCTACTCCTATTCGCAACGGTAGTGTCAAACAGCGTACTGTCAGTGAAAGTGAGACTGTTAAATTGCTTCCGAACAATCTGAAAGCTCGCTTCAAGAAAGAGGAAGATACCGAAGAAGAAGGAGAAGGAGAGGAAAAATAGCTCAACGCACTTCACGTCATTACCATATTCCGTCATTCCAGCTTCTAGGCTTTTCTCGTTATGTTACTCATACATGGTATATTAAGCACAATATGTTTTATATCTACTCAGTTATTCCTCAATTCCATTTTATGTAAAAATAATCTGTATCTCTTAATTTTGAATATTGCTTTGCAATCGGTCGGAGCTTTAAAAACACTCCTGTGGATTTCTCAGCGTACTTCGAATTTCATTTATTATTATATGCACCTTTTGGGTACGGGCTTTCAATCGTGTATACTCTGTGAAAAGATTACTCGATCCGGTTTTAATGTTTGATACGACACCCATTCATCAGTTTCTTGTCGCACCCCAATGTTCACTTATTGTTTATGTATACTTATTGTAATTTAATGATGATGAATTGTTTGATATCAAGAGGTTTATAAAATGTTTCATCAAAATCGAAAACTTGCCTAAAACTCATTTTTTCATATAAGAGACGTGAAATTTCGAAAAAATGTTGGCTCTATTAGACTTTGATGGCCCCAAGAAAAAGTTTCATGGCCCCAAAAAAAAACAGAAATGTGAAAACAAAAAATCAACTTGAATAGAAACCAAATCACGGAGATTTCTAACGTTTTCTGAACAAAATTCCAAAAAAAACATTCGTGAAATTTCACGTCTCTTATATTGACAACAAACTAAATTTTAATACTAAAACTGAGAAAATCAAAAAAAAATTTGAACATATTTTATTCGAGATTGCACATTTAGTAGACATATCGTTTACAGGCGGCATAACGACATGTTTGCGATACACAATTTCCCATCCTCATATAGGTTGAATAGCCCATTGGATTGCTCAAGATGATCTGAAAATAGACATAAATCAAAAAAGTTTTTAACAAAGAATTCGAATACCTGTCCCTGGCTGTTATAATCAGCTGGCTCTCCTGGAGCAAAACCTTGATAATAATCGAAAGTTGTCGAGTCATCCCATTGGAAGTATCCACGATCAGAATTGTAAGTGAGACCAACGATGATATTATCTCTGGCGGAGGCAGTGGAAGTCCAGTAGACATTTGCTTGCACTCCAAGACCTGAAAACGTGAAATAAGGATTGTTGCGGAGAGATTTGACTTACGATTGATGAAAGCAGCTTCTCCAGCATTATGAACTGAAGCAAGGGTTCCGCCGATGCTTCTGCAGGTATTCATGGCATTGTAGTAGGTGGTGTTACTAATGATCTGAAATGAAAAATTTGATATCAACTTTGTATTCTTGATTTCAGCTTACCTTGAAGCAAGAGCACGTTGGTGGGTAGTACTCCCATCCAGCTTGACATGGGACAAAGTCTGAAAATAAACGTTTACCTTAATCTTCACTATCAAGAAACGCAAAGTTCTGTGTGTCTGTCTGTCTGTGCTGTGTCCGGATCCCGCTTTAGCTCAGTCCCCACTGGACCGATTTTTCTCAAATTTTGGCAAGCTATCAGTAATTTCTGCTTAATGGTGCCCATCTATTTTGTTTTTCGATTGGTTAAAAAATGAGGTTCATCAAAATCTCATTTCACGTTGTCCGCAAGGCCCCAGTGGGGCGAGGCCCGTCTGGTATTATATAAAATGACCAGCCTGCTTACCGCAGGCTGGACTCGCGGCTTCGCCGCTCAATTTTGCTTAGTTTTTATACGCCACTGGCCACTTTGCTTTTGTTTCACGTGTAGCGCAGTCGGTATCGCGCTGCACTGCCACGCGATAGTCGCGGGTTCGATTTTGTGGCGCGACAAAATTCTTTACCTTTCGGAAAACTAAAGCGGACATCCTGACCAAGACCGGACAGAAATCCTAGCGGATTATATATAAGTAAGATAACTCACTCAAATATTTTTGAACGCAGCTTGGGAATCCGCTTGGTTTTGGAGTAATAGTTGTGGTTGGTCTCAAAGTTTGTGGGTACAAATCAAATTCGCAGAGCGCACTGTGAGAGTCTGTGCATGGTTGGGCGTACCAATAACCATTCATTCCGATAGTGATACAGTAACCAAGATTCACACTGAACGGTTCTCCTGGAATCAGATGTTCCTAATAGAATTATTTATAGTCAAACACACCAACAGCGAAGTTAGTGTAGACTGGTGGTTTTCCGTCGTCACCAACAATGTAGGTACCATCGGCGATGAATTCCAACCAGGTGTGCCAATTGGCGTGCACTGGAAAATTTCAATTTGAAAATCATTGGACCTCATTTTCTCTCTTACATTGTACTTGTTCAGTGACAAAGTTATTCTCCGCATACGACAATGGAGTGGTTAGTCTAGTATATGGTCCATAGGTTTTTTGACAGTATGCAAGAGCATTATCTCTCGTCATATCCATTCCCAAAGCGGCATAGCATCTGGAAATCAAGTTATTCGTCGCTAATTCTTGAGATAAACTAACTTTGAGTTATAAATTTTGGTTCCAGCTGGACAAGATGCTGCAAGAGTGGATTGAGTAACGGTAGCAATAAAAAGAATAGCGGAAATTAAGGTTGGCGACATTTTTTGTCTCACACGTTATCAGAGTGATTGCCGGCGAGTTTTATACAAATGTTATCAAGAAGTGCAAGAGGCTTCTTCATGATGATATTAATTTCCGAATCGTCATTAAGGAGTTTGGTCTTTTCATTAGAGTATTATCACGGTTGGTTTAACTGAAACAGAAATGTCGCTGACTAATTGTGCGTAGAAACTTATGATAACATTTCGAAAAATTCGTGTTTGTAGTTTTGAAGAAGACACGGGCGGACTGATTGGGAAAAGTTTTCAGATGTAAATATGATTGGTGTTGTGATTTTTTTAAAAAACCATTTCATGAATTCTCACTTTGAAGCTATTACCTGGATTATCGGAAACCCATGGATACTGTTTTATCAAACTCATATTTTTGTAAGGCAACAAACAATATTTCAATATCTTTTTAATAACAAAAAAATAACTTTGGAAATTGGGGCTTCACTATGAAAATTATCAATTATGTTCTAATTTTCAATCTAAATGAATCATAATAGGTTGAACTCTAACACACTTTCAATTCAAAAACAAAATGTGAAATATTAGACTTACTTTCTTCGGGTAAACGACTTACTTTAGGTGAACGGCTCACTTTGGGTAAAAGACTTACTCTGGGTGAACGAGTTACTCTGGGTGAAAAAAAATGACTTACAAAAAAGACTTACCTCGGCTGTCTTACTTTGGGTGGATGGCTTACTTTGGGTGAACCGTTTTGTTTAGATGAAAGATTTACTTTGGGAGAACTACTTACTTTGGGCGAACGACTTACTTTGGGTAAAAGACTTACTTCAGGTGAACGGCTTACTTTATTTGAAAAACTTACTTTGGGTAAAAGACTTACTTTGTGTGAACGGCTTACTGTGTTTGAAAAACTAACTGGGTAAACGCCTTACTTTAGATGAACGGCTTACTTTGGCTAAACGACTTACTTTAGGTGGGCGGCTTACTTCCGGTGAACGGCTTATTTTAGGTAAAAAACTTACTTTGGGTAACTGACTTACTTTGTTGTAAAGACATACTTGAGTGAAAGACTTAGTTTGGGTAAAAAACTTACTTTATTTGAAAGACTTACTTTGGGTAAAATGACTTACTGTGGGTGAACGGTTTACTTTGAATAAAAGACTTACTTTGGTTGAACAACTTACTTTGAGTGAACGGCATACATTGGGTTAAATACTTACTTTGAGTGAAAGACTTACTTTGATTGGACGGCTTACTTCGGGTAAAAAACTTACTTTAGCAAAACGGCTTATTTTGGCTAAACGGCTTACTTTGTTTGAAAGAATTACTTGAGTGAAATACTTACTTTGGGTGGACGGCTTACTTCGGGTGAACGGCTTATTTTGGGTAAAAAACTTACTTTGGATGAAAGACTTACTTTAGGTAAAAGACTTACTTTGCGTAAAATATTTACTTCGGCTGAACGACTTACTTTGTTCGAAACTTTGGGTTAAAGACTTACCTTGGGTGAAACTCGTATTATAACTTTTTATTTTCTTAGATACACGTCCCAGTCCGTTGAATAGGGAGCCATCTGGACCGCACGTGTTGAGGTGAGTGAGTCCTGCAAAAATAAGAGAGAATTGAAAAACATCCGTAGGAAACAGTGAATTCGATAGTTTCCCTTTATTTGAAACTAAAAAAATACAAAAAATCGGCTCAAAAACTCAACCGACATCGAAAGAACCAGAGAAAAAGGATATGGAATACCAAATAAAAAAAAGAAATAAGAATGAATAAAGACAACAAACGGATCAATAATGGGTACTTTCCCAGGAGCAAAGCCTTTCCCAGGAGCATGGTGTCCCACAAACAGTGGCCATAAAAATAAAGAGGATTCGTGAAATTGAAGATAACTGATGAATAGAAACAGGTAAACATTATAATAAATTTTAAAGGAAAATAATGTTTACAACCGAAGAATCGGTACGATCAAAGCCCAGCAGAATTTAAAAAAAAACAAAAAAAAGTTTCTGCGTTCGGGGGGAATCGAACCCCCGTCGAATGCTTGGAAGGCATCCATGCTGACCATTACACCACGAACGCACACATCGACCTCCGGTGCCGCGGCAAATGATGAAAGCGACAAATTTCTCTCGCCTCTCTCGTTTTTCCTCCGCCGACAATCTCTCTATTTTTAATAGGAATTCGCAACTTGATAGAATGTCTCCGTTGTGGTCTAGTGGTTAGGATCAGTGTGTGCCCTCGAGAAGAATTTTCTCGAGAAACCCCAATCTCGAGACAATCTCGAGATTTTTTTAGAGAAAAATCTCGAGAAAAGTCTCGAAAAAAATCTCGGAAAAAATCTCGAGATTGTCTCGAGAAAAATCTCGAGAAAAATTCTCGAGATATTCTCGAGAAAAAATTCTCGAGAAAACCATTCTCGAGAATTATCTCGAGAATTGTCTCGAGAATTCTCGAGAATTCTCGAGATTTTTTTTTTGAAAATTTGAATTTCGCGCCAAAACAGTTTTGTGAAAATTTGAATTTTGCCCCAAACATTTTTTGAAAATTTGAATTTCGCTCCAAAATTTTTTTTTCAAAATTTGAATTTCGCGCCAATTTTTTTCAAAATTTGAATTTCGCGCCACATTTTTTTTGGATTCCGACTAATCCGGCCAGTTTTTGTCAGGAAAACTGAAAACCATTTTTTGAAATGCTCGAAAACAACTGCGCGTAAAAACAACGACACTCCGCTCACCCTCTGCGCCGCCGTAAATTTATGCCATTCTCGAGATAAATCTCGAGAATGGTCGTCTCGAGATACATTCTCGAGAATTCTCGAGAATGAATTCTCGAGAAAAAAATCTCGAGATTTTTCTCGAGAATTCTCGAGATTTTTCTCGAGATTTTTTCTCGAGATTTCTCGAGATTTTTCTCGAGATTTTTTCTCGAGATTTCTCGAGATTTTTCTCGAGATTTTTTCTCGAGATTTTCTCGAGAATTTTCACGAGATCGCCTCGAGGACACACACTGGTTAGGATTTATGGCTCTCACCCATAAGGCCGGGGTTCGATTCCCCGCAACGGAATATCTTTTTTGTTTCTTATGTTGTCTTTTTGCTTGAATCCTATGGCTGAATACTTTTGAAATTAGGACGTTTTCATTCTGAAAGTAAGGAATTATTTTTTTTTCACTTTATTATGTTGAAAAATATTATGACAGATGAAAGCAAAGCGATGAGTTGATGACAGAATCTACTGCAAAAGTTGAGAGCTGAAAATCTTTTACTATGCTCCTTGAATTTATTATTGTTTTGTGGATGAATGGTTGAGATGAAAAGCAGCTAACTGTAGAATTGAACATCAGTTTGGAATTCAGGCGTCAGCGCTGAAAAAGTCCATTATATTTTTGTTATTCTATTATTTCATCGAACTTACAGCTTGAGTGGTTGACGAGCCTCATCGACAAGGACGTAGGTGGTCTCGCGTTGCTCTGGAATGTGAGCTCCAACGAAGAAGGTGTACGACCAGGCTCCAGCGATAGCTCCGAAGAGTGGGGCGACGACCGGGATCCAGAAGTAGTACGAGTGGTAGCTGAACACACCGGATCCGTAGATGAAGAAGCTGATGAGTCTTGGTCCGAGATCACGAGCTGGGTTGATTGGGTATCCGAGGTTCATTCCGTAAGCGGTTCCGATCATCATGACGACGAGTCCGAAGAGAAGTGGGTGAGCGGCGGCTGGGATTCCGTTTCTCTTGTCAATGACAACACAGACGAAGAGGACGAGGAGAGCGGTTCCGGCGAACTGAAATCAGGACATTGCTATAGCGATAAATAAGCTAGTCGTGCTTACTTGATCGAAGAAAGCGGTGGTGTTGGAGACATGGAGAGCTGGGTAGGAGCAGAAGCATCCAGCGGTGGCCTTGCTTCCAATGATAGTGCGGAAGGATCCAGCAAACTTGTTGAATTGATCTGAAACACACAATTATAATTTTGTTCCAAAAATTTAGCTAATACCGTAGTAGAGTCCGAAGGCAGCGAGGGATCCGAGAGCGGCACCAATAGTTTGGACGACGCAGTAGACGAGGAAGTCCTTGAGTGGGAGCTTTCCAAGAGTAAGGAAAGCAATGGAGACAGCTGGATTGAAGTGTCCTCCAGAAGTCTTGGAGCACAGGTAGACGCAGAAGGCAATAGCCAATCCCCATCCCAAGTTAATCTGAAAATCAGTCTGTCATTATTGAAGATATTTTAGTTTCCTTACATTGATCCATGTGTTGAGCTTCTCATTGGAGAGAATGAATTGCATCACAATTCCGATTCCAATGAAGAGGAGTAGGAATGTTCCGAACAACTCAGAGAGAGCATTTCTCAACAATGGGTTCTTGATTTGGATCTTAGCGCGAACCTGTTCGGTTCTCTCAAGTTCGGCAGCCATCTGAAATAAAAGTAATGAAAGGCGAGTAGAAACGAATGAAGGGAAGGTAGGGGGGAAAGTTGAAACGAATTGATGACAACTGAGTGAGATGGATGGAGAGTTTGGGCAGGTGAATTGGGTATAGAAGTGCGCACGAAAAAAGAGAAGGGCGGAGTTTCAGCGGCAACTAATTGGAGGGTGTGAGAAAACATAATGTCATCATGGTACTGACAGCTATATAGGCTTCAATTATATTGGTAAGATTGAAGAACCTCCAAAGATCGTCTAAACCAACACGAAGAGGTGAGAAGAAGGGGGAGACACATACACAACAACTTTCTAATGTCATATCACTATACACAACACAATATCATACCCGAACATTGATAGCGACTCCTTGTGGCGAGGACATTGTTTTGGAATAAGGATAGATGTAGGAAACAGATCTAACTGACTGCAAAATGAGAGATGGGGGGCGCGTCTTGGTGGTGTTTCGGGGGGCATCAGATAGCGTCCCCGCGTCCTAAGAAAACTTGGTTTGCCTTTTTTTGTGCCTAACGAGAAGAAACAGAAACCGAAAGCTTGGACGGAAGCTGACAATGTTTCAAACAACATGCGATTTGCTCATAAAATTTGGGCGCTACCAATCATGCTTGTTTCACCAAATCACCAAATTCGTTCTTTCACAATGCACTGCAATCGACCAGAAATCGAATGGAGAATCTAGAAAAAGACGCGGGGAGAAAAAACATTGACTGGCGCTTAGAGTTCATAGTTCGTCCCTCTCAGAATGGATAACACGAAGTCCCAAGGGAGACGTCAGCTAAGAGGATGAATGTATTTGGCACGTATTTCAACGAGCCGTCAGAAGACAAGTTATTAATAGCGGTTGTTTAGAAGACGAATGAGGTTCACTTGGTGAACTTGAACTATTGAACTATTTGGGTTCAACTATAATTTTTAACTTGGTTGATATCTCATATTTTCAGTGTTGGGATGCTGGTTAACAGAAATTCTATCCAGGCACCAATCTCCATTTTTAAAACAACCCAAAATCAAGAATCTCAAAACTACAAAAAACGAACCGAGATTCTAGGTAAGATAGGTCGTGACAGCCTCGCCAGAAAATTTGATATGTGTATATATTTGTGTGAAGATGCGAGGGAAGAAGGAGAATGAGAAGAAAAGATGAAACAGAAGTGTATGACGATTGCCCTGTGAAAAAAAGAGAGAGAGGGGAGCAGTTGACGATCGACCCTCTCCTATCTTTTCTATTCTTGTCATCATATCCGAAACGACGGCGACCTGTGTTAGGGTGCAAGGTAGCGGAAAGAAATGCAGAGAATGATCAGTTGTCAACTAGTAAAGTGCTTTGGTTTTCTTTCCTTTTGGCATATGGCGCGATGAATGATGACAACATTAAAGTTAGATGGAGATATTTCATATCCATCAAAAATGCAGAGATCAGCGTATGGTATGGCTTCTCAATTAGAAAAAGAATATGTTTTGTGTTTTCATGATTCAAAATTTGTGGAAGTTAAAATGAAAGATTTTGTCCCTCAATGGTCCCATGTTAAGTACAAACAGTCAAAGAACGCTCATCGGTTCACGAACTAACAAAATAACCTATATGAATAAATGTCAGAAGGGCTCAAGTTAACTGTGAGTAATCGAGTTGAGAGGAAAGTAGTTGTGTACGTGAAGATATTCGGAAAAAGCGCAGCGGCAGCTGGTGCTCTTTTTTGTCAACGAGCACAAGTTTTCTTCCTTTTCCGCACGTCTTCAACGCGCGAGAGAAGTGACTAAATCGGAGGTTGTCAGATGAAGAGTGAGAGAAAGAGAAGTGAAACAAATTTGGATGTTTTTGAAAACATGTTAAAGGGATTGAGAAGGTGAAAGGGCGTGACGGGAAAAGTGTTAAAGATTTCAGCTCTATCATGAATATGAAATGTTAAAGGGAGCGTAACATCATTATTTTTTGTTGAGATTTTTTCATGGTTGAACGCAGAATTTTTGTGAGAACAATAAATCCTCTTGGAGCATAGTCTGGAAATTCCTAGTTTTTGAGCTATAAGCCAAAAACAAATCAAAAATTAGTACAGAGCTATAACTCGAAAACTAGGCATTTTCAGACTATGCTCCAAGAGAAGAGCAACATTCTCACGACTTTGAGCAACATTCTCACGACTAAAAAAATTGAAGAAGTTTGAAGAAAAAACCTTGAATTTTTCAAAGTTTTGTCTCGGATTACAAATGAATGGAACGAAAAAAAGTCAAGGTCTTTGTTTTTTCTTCTAAGTGGTCTAAACAAAAAAATACGGCCTCGACACTAAAATGAGAAATAATGGAGCATATGGAGGGGATTTTATAGACCAAAATTGCATCATGAAGAAGGCGTGCACTATTACGAAATACGCGACAGAGCCAGCTTCGGTCCGATTTGTTTTCTTGGGAAGCGAGGGGACGCATTTATAGTTTCAGATGAATTGTCGGCGAGATAAAAGAAAAAAAGTTTGAGATACACTAAAAGGAATTCCGTTTGATCTGAATTCCCAACGTGTCTTTTTTCGCACTAGAATTGTATTGTGTTTCAAAAAGCTTTCAAGCAGATTAAATGCACATTTTCTCATGTAGAAGTGTGTGTTAGGGGGAAGATGATTTTTTCAAAGGATTTGAAACAAGGAAGTTAGTTGGGGAACGTGAAAAACAGAAATATATAGATGTCCATAGAGGGATTTGTTGGAATCGAGAAAAAAAAAACCACATATATTTGCATCATGCTCGCAAACTAACTAATGGGTAGCATATGTCCTTGAAGCCCGATGAAAGGGAATTGTTTTTTCAGACATTGAGGAGAGTTATTGTTGTACTTAAGAAATAATTATTATATCAACGTTTAAAATAACAAAATATTACTGTAGTTTAACAAAAAAAACAGTAGTTCGACAAAAACATCCTTTTTTCCATGCCATTCATCAAATATCACTTATCAGAGATCATTAGTAGAAAAGTGTTTAGAGAACCTCCAACAGCAAAAAAATATATCCACAACGTGGGTTGACCTCTGCACGACAAACACCTGCTCTAACATTGTAACAATTGTTCTCCCCTTTGCATCATCACATTCATTTTTCTTCTGTTCCGTGACCACGATTAGAACAACACATGTCTCATCGAATAATTGAAAAAATAATTGATGTTTTCGAGGTCATGCAGATCACGAAATGAGAAAGATAACTCTTTCATGGAACGATCAAATATCATTGCGACTATTGATATTTGATATTGTATGAAGTTTTCAAATATATCTCGGTCCACAAATATTCAGGTTCATCCAGAGCAAACAAAAAAGGTCCCGAAGAAATGTATTTGGAGGAAATGAAATCCCATGGGGTATGGAGGGTCTTCAAAAGTGATTGAATGCCATGCAAAGTTCAAGAAGAGCAGTGAACAGTCGCCCACGAGAGGTCCCAGTAGAAACTTGTTAAAATGTTAAGAGTGTATGTATTTCTATTTATTGTGGGAGTAGGAGTGAAAAATGGACAAGTGACGTTAGGGTCAAAATCTTCGTTTTGGGTATTTTTTCCTTTTTCTTTTGACACGTTCAGAAATCATCCGCATGCGAATCTGTAAATCATCTTTGCGCAATAACAATTTTGCTTGAGAAGAGAACACGAAGAATTCAAGGTCTTCTCGGTGTGTTCACGTGGTTTCATATCAGAAGATACGTTGAAAAATGAGTGATGGGATTGGCGCAAGTGTCTCAAACTATTGGTCGGTAAAGAAGGGAATTTAAAAATTTCTGTTTAGTGAGGGGGTAATAGAATGGGAAAGAAAACTGTTAGGAGATTGGAACATCCTGTAATTGCTCACTTTATGACTCGTCAACCCAGTTAAGGGGGTAGGGAACTATTCCAAAAATATTGAGATTTTTACATGGATCGACGTAGAATAACAGGGATTAGAAAAAACTCTCTTGGAACTATGCTCAAAAACTTTTCTAACTCGAGTTACGAGCCGTCAAAGTTACAAAATTCGTGATTCCCGCCCGAAACTTTGATGGCTCATAGCTCGAGCTAGAGACGTTTTTGAGTATAGGTCCAATACTTTTTCTAATTCCTATCATTTTACGTCGATCCATGTAAAAATCTTAATATTATTTGGAATAGTTTAATACCCCTTCAACCACCTTTCCACAAAAATTAAACCTCCCAATTTCTCTATTCTCCAAATCCACGTGGTAAAACTTGTATCCATCAAAAATCAACTGGAAACTTCCTGTAAGCGCAACACCATAAAACAAAGAAATTCGACCCATGAAACTATTTACAACAACAATGGGTTAGGTTTCGAGTCATTTTTGCATATTTTTCATTAGTGAAGACCCTCGCAAAGTGTTTCTAAAAGTGTTTCCCTTCAACTTTTTGGTTTTACTCAACAACAGGCACAAATTTTTCAGCTGAACCAATTAGCACATTTAGAATTTCTGAAAGTAGAAAACAAATTTTTATTTATCTTTGGTGGTAACGTCTACAAAAACAAGATCCATTTAGAAATTAATTACCGATACCTCAACAATTTTTTCAACCTATTCCCATGATCCCTTTTATGCCTTCAAGTTCCGTTTTTGTAACCGTAAGAACTAAAAAAGACCACTTACAAAATTTGGATGTATTTTATTTTTGGCTCCGACTTTCCCCTAGACACAAGATTTTTTATGTCTTTGCCCGTAGTAAATTTAATTGCCACCCTCCATTGTTGTGCATGCGGTGCATAAAGTCGGCCCACCTTTATTCTTTTTTTCCGATTCTTCTCCAAAATTTTTTGTAAATCTTAATCCCAAAAATAAGTTTGCGAAGTGAAAACGGAAGGAAACATGTTGCGAGATTTCGGTTGAATACACATTGAAATCGAGACGTAACATCCGTTTTTTCTACATTTTCATATTCAATCTTCTGCCTCAAAGGTCAGCCAGGTTGAATTTTGATCGAAATCTGTTTGAGTCCACTAACCAAAGAATATTGAATTGTACCGCAGACGCGACACAACACACCTCTTCACATAAATGGAATAGTCCGAAAATCTATCTCTCGACTTCGCACTTTGTCCGTTGGTTATGTAGATCTTCTTGCTTTCCTTCTTCAACGAATTAGTCCCCAACTGCCACTTCAACTTTTTTTTTCGCCAACTTTTTCTATCTCCCGGTTTTCATATCCAGATTTCTGAGCAACACAGAACCACTGAGGCCCAGAAAAGCCATTTCGGCCAAGCATGAAACACGTTTTTCTTTTAGGACATTTGTCTTTATCTAATGTTTGGTTTTCCGGCTTTCTCTCACGTTTAGAGTCTCGAATCGTCATCTATTTCTTTTTGGTGGTCCTTTTGTAGTGCGGTAGAACAAAGGATTCGGAAAATGTAGAGAGCAAAATATATAACGGCGGCGGTGGTTCGGAAAAAGAAGGAACTCATGTCGTCAATCTTTTTGAGCTAAAACTAATCTGTCATTTTGACCTTAGCTACGGCTAGTATACAAAACATTTGTTGTTCTGGTCTATAATAGTATAATAAAATTGAAAAAAAAAACTCAGGTGTTAGGTCATGAACGGCGACTTCTGAAGTTAGTATCGCGATATAAAAAGTTCAGTTTTAAGTTTTGAATTCACGAAAAACTTGGATCAAAAAGTTCCGGGTTCACAAAATTCTCATATATCCGTGTTAGGTTTTTCAAAAAAAGTGCTCCGAACTTTTTCTCGATATTCTTCCGTTTTATTCAGCTTGGGAAACGTTTTCTTCGAAAACGAGCCATTCTTGATCTCAAAAAAGCGCCAAGCAGCCTTATAATTGCCGCTTTCGAATTCCCAAGTACCATATCCTGCTCATAATTTATGTTCTATCCCTCTGTTAGTCTCTTCAAATTCCTCCAAAACTTTCTCGTCATTTCCAAATCGAATTGAGTCAATCCAAACAAAATTGCGTCGATGTAGGTAGAGAGGAACCTCTACGTAAGCCCAAAAAGAGAAAAGAGTATCCCAAACTACTTGCTAATACAATTTCACTAAATTCTAAGACATCGAAAACTGCGAGTTTCGAGAAGACGTGTTGACAGGTTCTTCTTCCTTCATCACTACGTTGCCAATCTATTTTTGTCTCTCGAATTTCGCGTCATTTACTTGAAAATAAAAGGCATACGATCTGACGAGTATTCACGTGAAACCACCCTCTGGTTTTGTTTTACCTAAGCACCAAGTTCCATGTTTTTCGAACTTTAATGGGAAAACGAGACATTAGGTTTCCCACGTTGATGACCTCCACCGGAAAAAGGATCTTTCCGAGACGAGCTATTTATTCCTTCAGTTGATGTTTGAGCAGAATATGATTTAGTTGCGGACATCTGATTTCAATGAACGAGAAGGTCGTGGGTGTCACGTCTAATTTGATTCCGCGTTTATTTATATAGATATTTAGAGCTCTAGACATGACATAATGTTATGAATTTGAGCATTGAAACTGTTGATTTTTCAAAATGAATGCAAGATCATACATCAATGGATCCAGAATTTGAAAGAGGATTCCGGGCAAAATGAGTTAATAGTTCAATCGATGAAAAATTTTACGCTGATTCCGAATATCACAATGAAAACGCTCAAAAATGATTTTGAGGCCCAAAAAACGCCTTCAAAGTTGCAAAAAAGTTATCCATCGTGGCCGAACTTTTGTCATGTTTTCCACGTGGATTACAATTTTCTCACTGTCGACGCGAAAAGTTAGAACAGGAGGGATAACTTTTTTTTGCAATTTTGACGGCGTTTTTGGGCACGAGAAGCATTTCTAGCGTGATATTCGGAATCAGCATGAAATTTTGCATTTATTGAACCATAAACTCGTTTTGCGCCGAATCCTTTTTCGGCACCGCGACGTTTAGACACTGACCATTTTGCTACTGTGACGTTTCGCAACTAACGTGAACTCTGGATTGTAGAAATGTACACAAATCTCAACTCGAAAGTTCACGTTAGTTGCGAAACGTCACAGTAGCGAAATAGTCAGTAGCGAAAGGTCGCGGGGCCCCTTTTTCAAAGAGTGAACACTCTATTTTCTGCTATCCTCGAATAATATCAAAATTCGATTTCATAACTTGTCTTGCAACATCTGGAACAAAGAACAAGAAAACCAAAAATCTGTCACAAAATGCACTGGGAGATCGAGAATGAGTTTGAAATGATAAACTTCCTGTCACTTCTCTGTTTTTTCGCCTAGTTTTCTTGTTTTCGCCATCGACATCAAACTTCGACTCATTTCCTGACAGTCATCACCGGATCTTAGCCACTTTTTCAACTTGCTATCGTAGTAGTTTTCGTCATTCCAATAGTATCAAAGAGTGGGTGGACATGGAATTCTAATTGCAAAGTTATTCCCATTTTTTCTCCTCATGCACATGGCATGTCGTTCCGTGCAGTGATTAAATAGGAAAAAAATGTTTGCAATGCAATTGTATTGTTATCATTAAAATAACATAAGCACTTATAAGAAGATTTATAATTTCACCTTTCACAAATTTTGATTTTTGATCAGAACTGTTCCTGTTGAGTATTCATTTCTTTTGTTTTTCCAGACATTCCATAGATCCATCGAGTTATATGACTCGGCTCAAGTATGTGTAGTTTTTTTTTCTCAATCATCGCGTGGGCAACTCAACCCACCCATACCTCTTGTCTTCAAATTGAGTGGAAACCAAAACCTATTCGACAACCTTCCCAAAATGAGGATTTGATGGCACGACGACGTGCATTTTGAGAAGGCAAAATCTATTTTCTCCGTTAGGGGGGACCCCCAACCTGTGCATGCCCCAATTGAACCTTCCCAACCCAATTTCTTTACAATTGTATTGTCTTTTTTCCCTAGCTCTCTTTGCTCCACTCTCTAATTCGTGGTCACATCAGTTTCTTTTTTCACCATGTAAGAAAAAAGGATGACGTCGGGTTTCTTAGATGGAGGCGGGGCCACAACCCAATGGTCCGTTCGACAAGACCCCACCCCTTATATAAATGGGACCGAAACAGAAGAGAAGGGAAGTTAAAGTTTTCATAGTGTTCCCTTTCTTGATCCTCTTACGATGAGGCAATTGGTTGCATAATGCCTCTGGGAAAATTCCGACGTCTTTCATCGATGACCTTAATTCTCGTCAATCCTTTTATTTTCATAGCGCAAAAGTTATTGGTCCCTATTGAATAGTTTTTTGTTTCATACTCTCATTAAATATTTTAACCATTTACCTCATCAGCTTTCACACATTACTCTTTCGTCTTCTTGTCTTCTATGTCTTTTCAAATTTCCCAAGTTTCCCGCCTAAAACTCACTCTTCCCGAAATTTGACTGGCCACACGAATCTCATTAGATAAATGTGCCACTCACTCCCGATGACACTATTTTCAAATAAGGACCGGAAAAGACGTATCCTACCTCTAGGGAGGAGTCACCTCGAATTTCTTGAGTTCTGAGTGCTGAGCCCCTGAGCCACGTCAAGATGTCAGCGTGTCACTCTTGATTGCTTCTACGGTAACGCGAATAGGCGGGGAATTCGGAATCGGTGACTTCTTCTTCGTTTTCTTCTTCCTCTTTCTCGATCTTCTCAGAATATGTATGTTCGTTTTCAAGATGTGACGAAAGGTTTTCAGTACTTTCGAAGAAATTAGGTTTATCTAGAAGAGAAGATCTTGGAAAGATACAGAGGCTATATTTAAGATACTGATTCCATAGGTTGTTTTTATTTTTTGTTCTTTCTTCATACTTCTCTCGAAAACATTTTGTTCCCGTTCTCTATTACCATTCTAAATTTCAACAATGAACTTTTTTTCAGGGTTAGACATGCAACGGTGGTCGGGCGTTCTTCTCATTACGCTGTGTTGTTTGCTTCATGGAGCGTCCGCATATACCGAGCCAAGTAAGTTGAGGAAAAAGTTTGCAAAAAGGCTAAAACAAAGCACTGATTTGCATCCCCATTTGTCAAAGTTGATCCAATCTCTTAATTGGATTTTGTGGGGCTCACATCTTCTGAAGGTCAACGTGTGACGCACGAGAACTATGTTAATGTGATTGAGAAGGTTCAAACTTTGCTTTTGTGCTTTGTGTTCTTACCGTAATCTTGGCGCAGTTGGAATGACGTGTAACAGGAAACTTTTTTTAGATATGGAAAGATAAGAACAAAAATAAACGTTTTGCGTGGTGTTCAAATACCACATCCGTATTGATATAATATTATACATCCTTTCACTCTTTAAGGATCTATGAATACATTTCTGTCTCTCAATAAATCTGAGCTCTTCCCACGCTCCTTGGTCAGTATAAGATCTTCTTCTTCTTTTCTTCTGTTTCTTTTAGTTCCCACTGACCTTCAAACTTTCTAAGGGAGTATTCTTTATAGAAAAAAAGGAAAAAAAGTATTTTTGGAAGGCGTCAATGAAAACAAGACGACTTGAGAAGTTTTGTGTGTGGATGTAGATAGTGTTGAGTTGGATGTCGAGTTTTTTATTCTTTCTCGACGGTCCTCTGGGACGTGTTTCGTTCAATGGTGCTCTGTACCCGTCAAGCGGCCACCAAAAAGATGGAAGCGAGAAAAAATGACGCTGTCGTTCAGCTAAAGTGATGTATTTCGACGATTTCAATCAACAAAAAAAACGTTTTTCTTTTACACGATATTTTGATAAAGGGGAAAATTGGTTTTCGAATGGAAAACATTTTGAAAAAAAAAGAATTGGGAAGCACTAAAACAGACTAAAACAAAGATCTGTTTCCAGTCTATGAGATCGTCGAGGACGACATACCATCAGAGGATATCGAAGTCGTTCGGGGCAATGAGAAGCAAGATGGTCGGGTGTTCTCTAAACGAGGTAGGATTGTCCTTAAAACTGGAATGGACCTGAAACTGAAACTGTTTCAGACTTCGATGGTGTAATGCCAGGTGTGTTGCGCTTTGGAAAACGTGGAGGTGTTTGGGAGAAAAGAGAAAGCAGTGTTCAGAAGAAGGAGATGCCAGGAGTTCTTCGTTTCGGAAAGCGTGCATATTTTGATGAGAAAAAGAGTGTTCCAGGTGAGAATTATTAGCAGGAACGTTTCTCAAATCAATTTTCAGGAGTCCTCCGCTTCGGCAAACGCTCTTACTTTGATGAGAAGAAAAGTGTTCCAGGTAACAACATTCTGGGTGATTTCTGACCAAAATAATAACTTTAGGCGTTCTTCGCTTCGGAAAACGTGACGTGCCAATGGAAAAACGGGAGATCCCAGGAGTGTTGAGATTCGGTAAGAGAGATTACATGACTGAGTTGTTCGACAAACGCAGCGAAGTGCCCGGAGTTCTTCGGTTCGGAAAGCGCGATGTTCCCGGCGTATTGAGGTTCGCTCATAACCCCACCCACGCTGTTATAACTCATGTTTTTGTTTTCAGATTCGGAAAACGATCTGATTTGGAGGAGCACTACGCTGGGGTTCTGCTCAAGAAAAGTGTTCCAGGCGTTCTCCGTTTCGGACGCAAGTAAGCTATGGGTAATAACAAGTGATGTGATTTCAGATGACTGAATTCCAATTTTCAGATGATGGACGATTTATTTCAAAGGTGTGCCAACGACAAGTCGACGATCTCGTTATTCTTTTCTCAGAGTGTCTCATTTAACTTTCTTTATTTTTTCTTTTCTTCTTGTCTCTTTTCAACAATGATATTTTACGTTGTCAACCTTAGAGCTCCATGCGATTAAATGAATCATTTCCTGTTACGTCAAACTCACTTGATCAGAAAGAAGAACAAATTAATGAATGAATCTGTCTCCGAGTTATGATGAACAAAGGTTGAAAAACAGATTTTCTAGTTCAGATGCAATGAAAGGGCCAATTAGTTCCGCATTCGGGTTTCACCGGAAACATGTTACGTGAGCAGTTGGAAAAACCAAAAAGTGGTTTTTGTTTCTTACAATTCTGTTTTTCGAGAGCATTTTTTGAAATAAGTAGGTAATGAAGTACAATTCAAAATACGGAACATCGAGGATTGCAAAAACGAACCAGAACATCACAAAAGTCATCATTCTGAGTCTCACCTGTTGAAAAACCAAATTTGGCTGGCTGTTGAAAACAAATCATTTGGTGGGTATCCATATTCTTGACAAGTGGGAAAGTGGGACTAGGATCAGTCCCAAAAGAATATGCTCATTAACCAAAAAACAGAAGAAGTGGAAACCGAACAGTAAGAAAAAGCGTGAATTTTCATATTTTTTGTTGTTTCGCCAATTATTCAAGCTCTTATTTTTGCTGTGATAGTAATCCTAATGTTTTTTGTTTGCTGAAAGTTGCTCCTCGGATACGAGTGCATCTGTTCATCTCTTAATGGGGGAAGGACAATTCTAGAAATTTTAGTGTGAACATATGGATTGACTCAGAATTTCGAGATAATAGAAATCTCAGTTGTAAAAAAATTCTGAAAATTTGTGTCAAAAAAGTCATAGACTTCCGAAGGAGCTAAAAACTGTTCGTTCGGGTAGCTGACTTTTCGATTTTTGTACTGAAAAAAAGATTCACGTAAAATTCGTTTTTTTCACGAACGACATGAAACCAATTTTGAATTTAAAAAATGAGAAATTAGCGACCCGAACGGACCCTTTTTAGCACATTTGAAGGCCTATATCTTTTTTTGGGCAATTTTCAGAATTTTTCTCAACTGAGACTCCCAACATCTCGAAATTCTGAGTCGGACTATACAAAAATATCAAAAACTTTTAGAATAGTGCACCCCCCCCCCTTTAAAATTGCACTTGGTTCAGATTCTTCATTTTTCTCGTTTCCTTTTTTCAAACACCGGAAATTACTCCTACACACTGAGAGAAGTTTCATAATAACCAAAATAAAAATCAGGTAAACCAAAAGTCCAAATCACGAATTATTTTTGGTACGCTCGGAAAAATTTACGTCAGTATCTTCTTTTTACGAAATAGTTTACCTGAAAGATTGGAAATCCGCTTACCTTGTGGGAACTTCTTTTGGACATCCGCGCATATCGAATGTTCTAGAACACAGGTAATCCTTGTTTTTACTATTTCTGCTCTGTTAAGATACTTTGCTTTCGTCATTTTTCATCTTTCGTCACACAAGTTTCCAGCAAAAACGGGTAAGACTTGAGAAGATTTGGGATTATGTTTACGTCAAAGTTTATCCATACTTCCCTATAAAAACGAACGTCGAATATCTACACCTGCCACCTTTGTTCCTTATCGGTGTCTTCTGTCCGATTGCATCGGGAGAAGCCCCAATTTTTATTTGTACGACTCTTATCGGTATCATAACCTGCCGACTTGCCGACTGTTATGGAACATACACCACTACTATTCTTCTTTTCCTGCTTTTTTTGCTACCCCCGCTCCATACTTTTTCTAGATTATCTTTACCTCACAGCGGTGCTAGCAACTCTCAAATTTTCCTGTGCGACAAATAACACGTTTTGTCACAGGAAATTTGAGCGTTGCTAGTCCAAAATGAGTTTTGTTATGGCTTGGTAAGTTATCTTTGGATTTGTTTTAATCCATAGACCCTTTTGGATCTATTTTTAATTATATTCTTTATAATCCAGATCTCAAATATCCAACGTTCGGAAAATGTCTACACTCATTCAAATCAGAAAAAGATTTTAGGAGATTTTGTGGTCTTTGTATTGGAAATCCATCAGAGCAGACAGATTTCTATTTTCGACCTGACAATTTTTGTGATTTCTGTTTTACTTACATAGAATCAAAAAAGTGTGTTTTTTGAGATTTTATTCTTTGAAAGATCATCTTTTTATAAAAGTAATAGTTGTTTTCGTGCAAGTGGTTTTGCTTTGTTTTTTAGTTTTTCGAAATAGAAATATTTTGGTTTTTAATAATTTTCCAAACTAGCAAGACACAAAAATTTTATTCCAAATCGATGTGCCAAAATGTTCAAAGCATATTCCGAAATTTTATGAAAAATTATAAAATAAAATTCATTTTTTCTGGAGTTCTTGTGAAAATCACGTGCTTTTCTTGAGAACAAGCGTTTTTCCTGAGTTTATGAACACTTTGAATACTTTTAGTTCTTATTATTTTAATTCCTGTGAGTTACTTTGACTATATTTTAAAAATTCTTGTGAAAGAACTTTTCGTTTTATTAGACTCTTTAAAAATTACTTATTTATTGCTTACCTTTATTCCGACTATCAATTGAACAGAATAGTCAGTGAGATTTCTTCAAAATCTTTGATAGGCGAACTTCGATTCATTGTTTCCACCAGCGCAGAATATTCACTTACATCAGTTTGTATTTATGTAAGTGAAAAATTCTGAGCCGATGGATCTACAAATCTTGTACGAATTTGTTTTGGATAAAATGCTCTATGGCCGTTTTTGAAATGAGAATAGGCGTGGCCTGACACATCAGAAGAAAACACATCCCATTCATTTCGTTTAGGACATCTGCAGAAAACGAAATGGGCGGCTCATTGGAAGGATGAACGGGAGCAGTAACAGCGGGCCGGATATTTTGGTTCAATTTGAAAAAAGAAAGGAATACGAATAGCATGAACGATTGTCCATGGGCAGTTTCTGAAATGAAGAAAATGAATGTCGTGGCGGTGACGGAAATGAGATGCATTGGTGTGCTTTTCGAAGAAGAGAAAAAGTCTTATTCCTTTCTCTTCAAGAACAAACAGCTACTCGACATCTTCATTTCGACAGAAGAAAACCAGTGACACTATTTTTGATGTTCGTGTCACTGCGAATTATTCTGACGGAACAAAACTGATCAAGTTCTCAAACTTACCTGATAGGAAAGCAATGAAGAATCAGGAAAACTAAAGAATTTTTCGATATGAATTAGTGACGTGAAGGAGACTAAAGCAAAATTACTGGTTACTCTTTTTGCGGAGAGTGAAAAGGGGAAGCATAATTTTGCGAGAATGAAGTGTATCACCATCTGGTATACACACTTCATCTTTCTATAAAACACTTCTGCTGCAGCATCTTGTGCAAAAAAATTTTGATGATCAGAAGCGGGAGTGAGGCAGTTTTTGTGTTCGATAAAACGGGAGAAAGTGATTGTGAACAGGGAAGAGGAAGAGGGAAAACAAGAAAAAAAAACAGTTAAAAACCATATTTTGCATAAAACAAACAATCGTTTTTTCTCGGTACGGCTGTCGGAGAACAGTTCATGCATGTGGAAATGTGACAAGCTTTGAATCCAACTCAATTATTCTTTCACTGGTACTCAAATAATTATCCCGCTTCCAGTATTTATGAGAAACAGTTTTTTTTCCATAAAAATAACAGTTTTTTTCCATAAAAATCGATAAAAATTGAAAACATTTTTCCGATTTTCTGAAAATGTACCACGCTTGGTCGGAATCGGAAAAACGAGTTCTCATTTTTTTCCGATTTTCCGATTTTTTCCGCTGAATTTTCAGTCTGAAAATTCAAAAATTGTTAAAAAAAATTTTTAAATATCAAAATTGGAACCGTAATTGGGGTAAAAATATGGGCTATATTCCGTTTTCAAATTAGACTAAATATTAGGAAAAGCTCATAATTGTTCACTGTTTGCAGTTGGGACACTGACGTTCCTCGAGAGGTTCATTGAGAGTTGAAAAGTAGGGAAGAGCCCTCACGTGCTATACCGGTTGTGTTTTTCTTGTACTCTGTAAGAAGTAAAGTTGATTCACAGAATACTGTAATTAATTTTAAAGATCACAGTAATTCATTTTTCGATTACTGTGATTTCTCATGCTTTTTGGTCACCAGAATCGTCTGTAAAATGTTGAGAAATCCCCAAAATGTACGCAGTATTAAAAAACAATCCAAGTCTAGCGTCACTCCATATATGATGTTAAGCCTATGATTTCATTTCAGCTTTTTTTGTAAAAATTGTAGTAGTCCTCGCTTGACTGAACTTTTCAACAACAAAAAAACTGTTGTCCCGAGCAACGGAGTTCAAATTTATGTTATTCAAATTATTCTATTATTTCTATTATTTCAATTATTCAACAATTTATTCAATTAATTCAAATTTATAACTCATCCCATTTAATTTTTTTTTCTGACAGGAAAGTGAAAACTTTGCGACCTAGCAACAGAATTGGCCCTATGAAAGACTTTTATTAGTTTCTCATTTTCAATTTCCTCTCATCCATACATGGAAATGAGCTTTTGAACAAAAAATTTTGTTCAGTTTTTTCGTATCTCTTCCTTTCATTTCCATATTTTTCGTTGGCTCCATCTGCCTGCAAAAAAAACCTATAATTTGTATTCTCTTTTCTCCTCATTTTTATCTCTGCTCAAACAGCTTATTTTATCTTTTCTACCACTATATACTCAACGTCTCCTTAATCCTTATCGAAAAACTTCGAGTCAGTAAGTTAGAAAAGTTTTTAAAAATTTTTGTCAAAAATTTGTTTTTGGAAAACACGATGTTGAAAAGTTTTTTGTTTAAACACAATTCCTCTCCACAAACCACAAAAATAATCTGAACTAATTAGAAGAAGTCGGGCCATAGACTCTTTAGAGTTTTTCTGCATTATTTTTCCTCACATTAAAATCTATAATACCATACATACATATTCCCGGAAACCAGAAGCAATCAATAATGTAATGGGTGAGTGGATCCCGATTTTTCATTACTTTTCTACTTTAACATTTTTCTCTGTAAAGAACAAAATGATACGAACGGTTCCTTGCTACAAAAGTCAAATCGTGGCGAGACCCATGTGCCCGCGGGAGACAAGAAGGGAAACTGCATGCAAATGCAAATACACGTCAGCGCAATCGATCGCCACATGTTTTTTTGGAAAAAAAATCAGGAAAATTTACTCCTCCTTCTATGCTATCATTGGTAAACCTAAACTGAAACCCGGTGCTCGCACTGCGTCGATCTACGGGACTCCACCCTCGAAATGTGCAAAAATCGAGCATATTTTGTAGGCGGGCCCCGTAAATCAACACAGTTCAAACTCCGAGACTCGGGAATACGTTTTGAAAGTGTGACGTTTTGATAGTGTGACGTTTCGCAAGCATGATGTTTCAAAAGTGTGACATTTCGAAAGTGTGATGCTTCGCAAGTGTGTCATTTCGAAAACAAAACGTTGCACTCGTAAAATGCCGCACTTTCGAAACGTCACACTTTCGAAATTTCACACTTGCGAAACGTCACAGTTGACTCCTTGATGGCTCTTTTTTTTGAACTCCCTCAGTCCACAGGAGCTGTTTTATCATGATATCCTTTCTCCTTTTGTTTCTCATGCTTCCGCTCCATACTTTTTTTCGAATTCGCTGCCAGCTCTTCTCGTTGGCATGGTCACCGATCCCCGCTCCTCTGCTCTCTACCTCCGCTTCTCACGATCCGCTCACTGCGGCTCAACCACAGCAGAAAGGACGGGTGGATACCCCCTCACTCATCGTGCTCTCAAAGCGCACTGAAAGAACACTTTCCTCACTGTCGTCTATTGATTTCTTGTGTGTGCTCCACACGACGACGCCGCCGCGAGTTTCAGCGAGGAGCACCAAGAAGAGGGGGCTTCAAGACAAAAAAAATGGGGGGGGGGGGGCAGAGAGAGAAAAGGATAATGTGAGGACACATATGGAGTGTCGTCACACTTTCGAAACGTCACACTTTAAAAACGACATACTTGCGAAACGTCACACTTTCAAAACGACACACTTGCGAAACTTACACTTTCGATGCGTCACACTTTCAAAACGTCACACTTTCGAAACGTCATCTTTTGAATCGTTATCTTTCGAAATGTAACACTTGCGAAACGTCACACTTGCGGAACGTCACACTTCCGAAACGCCATCTTTTGAAACGTTATCTTTCGAAATTTCGCAAAGCCGTTCTTTTTTGGGAATAATTTTTGAAGGGACCGTCAAACTGCTATAGGGCCTCGTCTTCCCCCATATGTCTTCTTTCAATTGAATCTCTCATTGCTTTTTTTGGGAATTCACGCGTTAACACAGTTTTTTATCATGATGTTCATTCTCCTTTTTCTTTCTCATGCTTCTGCTCCAAGTTTTTTTCGAATTCGCTGCCAGCTCTTCTTGTTGGCATGGTCACCGATTCCCGCTCCTCTACTCTCTATCTCCGCTTCTCACGATCCGCTCACTGCGGCTCAACCACAGCAGCAAGAACGGGTGGATACCCCTCACTCATCGTGCTCTCAAAGCGCACTGAAAAAACACTTTCCTCACTGTCGTCCATTGATTTCTTGTGTGTGCTCCACACGACGCCGCCGCCGCGAGTTTCA
Organism: Caenorhabditis zanzibari; assembly: GCA_963966625.1. Classification (NCBI taxonomy): domain Eukaryota; kingdom Metazoa; phylum Nematoda; class Chromadorea; order Rhabditida; family Rhabditidae; genus Caenorhabditis; species Caenorhabditis zanzibari. Next base: position 12,303,694 of record OZ016473.1, read on the forward strand.
GCGAGGAGCACCAAGAAAAGGAGCGCTTCAAGACAAAAAAAAATAGGGGAGCGAGAGAGAAAAGGGGAATATAAGGACACAGAGAGGGGTGTCCCCACATACTGCGCCAAAGTCAGTCGCACACGCATTTCCATACTCCTTTTTCCTACCCACATATCATCAGTAATCCATTGTGCTCGAAAATCAGGTATGTTCGGGTTAATGTGCCGGTATTGGGAAGCTGATCACCTAAAGAAGGGGGGGGGGGGGGGGGGGGAGGGGGCTCATTTTAGTTAGATTACGGTATCTGAAAGGGGTAAGACAGCTCGCAAAATGGGGACCAGAATGGGGGCTGATTTTCAAGGCGCCTCCTATATGCCCTCGGTCGACGCGAGAGATGAGCGTAATTCCGCATTTTCGAAACGTCTCACTTTCGAAACGTCACACTTTCGAAACGACATGCTTGCGAAACGTCACACTTGCAAAACATCACACTTTCGAAACGTCCCACTTTCGAAACGTCCCACTTTCGAAACGACAAACTTGCGAAAAGGCGAAGTTGGCTTTCCGCCTTCCGGCCATTTTTTCGTTTCGCTTTCATTTTTTATTCCGCTTTTCGATTTGAGCAATTTTTTTGTAGTGTCCTACCACCTTTAAGTAAGGCTTCGGTATACCGACTACGGTATTTATACTACGGTACTCAGTCTTCTAGTCTTCAGGCATTTTATAGAAATACAGAAATCTTGAACTTGTTTCTCATTTTTCAGTCAAACAGGATCACCTAATCCCTTGCTATTCCTATTCCGATGGCATCTTATTTTTAGAAACTTCTCGAATCTCCTACCTTCTCTTTTTTTTTAATCATCCTCTGTTGGGACTTTCTCTCTCTCACTCTTCACTTTTCACACCGGCGCTCATTCTTTGGAGTGAGGTTTTCTGGCAGCAGAGAAAGAGCCCGGTTCCATGAGCCCTAATCCCGCCGAGCTCCGCCGCTCCCCTCTGCATCGGGGTCCCCCTTGTCTCCGCGCCTTCTTCTGGCCACCTCGAAAGAGGGCGACATAACACACTTGCTCTCTTTTTGCCCTCCTTGATTTTCAACGTGGGAGTGAGGAGGGGAGCGAATTAATAATCGGCGGAGCAGCGTCTCGTTTGGATGAGAAAAAAAGAAGAAAAAGATGGAGAAAAATCGAAGAGAATAATAGGCTAATGGAGGCGTGCATATTGTTTCCTTTTTCGATAGTGAATTCGGTTTTAGACTTATATTCTCGAACTAAAAAAGAATGATGTTGTGAGCTTGAAGGAGGATTCCGGGCAAAATGAGTTTATGGTTCAATCAATACAGAAAAGTTACAGAAAAGGTACCCCTCGTGGCCAAACTTTTGTCGTGTTTCCATGTGGCGTACAATTTTCTCACTGTCCACGCGAAAAGTTAGGTCAGAAGAGATAACTCTTCTGCAACTTTGCCGGCGTATTTTGGTTCAGAGAAGAATTTTTGAGCGTTTTTATTGTGAAATTCGGAATGAGCACAAAATTTTGCATCGATTGAATCATAAACTCATTTTGCCCGGAATCCTCCTTCAAATAATATACGAAACATACCAAGATTAGTAATTATGCATTATAAAAACGGGGATTCTCAAGTTTTTTCTCATTTCCTCCTCATTTTTTCAGTATCCTTTCTTTTCGTTCGGCGGAAATTGACTGCGCTCTCCATTTCATTTTAATCTCAGTGCGCGCCTCCTTTTTTGGCATAACGAGACAAAATTCTACCCCAATCTTTTGATCTCCTCGTGCAAAAAAAGAGCGCGCGCACTGAACGTGAGATAGAGCGCATTAGCAGTCTTAACGCTAATATTTCATCTTGTGTTCATATGCCTACTAATTTAGGATTTCTTCATTTCTATTTTTTGCTCATTGAACTTTAGACTTTTTTGTGAATATTCCTCATAGTCATCCTATAAACAAACGAATGTCGATTTTTTTCCATTGATTGTTTCTTTGAATATAAACATTTTTGACATCGGACACTTCTCAATTTCAATTATTCACTCTCGATTTTACTTCATTGCTCTCTCCAACTCTTCCATGTTTTTTAATATAGATCTCCTCAAATTAATGGATAACCAAAATTAATTGAGTCTTTTGAGAATCTTATATCTGAATACATTGGGTTTTTGATCTTATTTTTTCAACTGGTCGAACTCGCGAAGCAGCGCTGAAAAGTACAGTAATTCTCCCTGTGAATAAGGAAAAAAGGAAAGAATTTGAAAAAAAAGGAAAGAATTCAATTTTTTTCATTCGAAAAATAGTTGTGGAACCTGAATCAGAGACGACAAATCTTGATATTGGTCCAGAATTACAAGAAGACGTGAGAAAGATTTTTACTATAGTTTCACAGTTACCGTAAATACTGTATTAGAACGCCATGGCGTTCTATTTTTCAAAGTAGGGCTGAAGGTGGCGTTTTATTACAGGTGGCGTTCTACTACAGGGTGGCGTTGTATTTTTCAGAGTGATTTTGTGACTGAGCGAAATTTTTACCAACAACGAATTATATTTTTTCGTTGGTTCAACATGATCATCTGCTCCCTTCGTATCAGACATAGTGAAAGACTGAAACAAATTAGAAGATTACATGATGTGAAATATGAAAACATCAATTAATTCGGTAAATTCATTAAAAAACGTCGATGAAAGTGGTTGGAAACAATAATTTGAAGGCTTGTACCGAATTACGTTAAACAGCGCTCTCGCGGTATCGACGGAGCGTCGTTGGACAGGGTGGCGTTCTATTTTTTGCTTCAGCGCCGGAGGTGGCGTTCTATTACAAGGGGCGTTCTAATACAGGTGGCGATATAATACAGTATTTACGGTAACTTTGCTTTGACAAATGCCAAAAACGGCGGCAACAATTTGTTCAATCCTTGAATCGTCACTTATCTGTGTGAAACCTTTCCAAATGGCAACCTGAGTTCACTTCAATCAACGTTCTTTTTCTTTTACGATACTTCTTCATCTTCAAAATCGTATTTTTACCTTCTGTTTTCCGCTTTCCGCCTGTCGCTCTCTTTTTTCGGCTCCGCGACATTTCGAAAGATGACGTTTCGTATGTGTGACGTTTCGAAAGTGTGACGTTTCGCAAGTGTGACGTTTCGCAAGTGTGACATTTCGAAAGTGCGTTATTTCATGAGTGCAACGTTTTGCTTATGAAACGACACACTTTCGAAACGTCATCTTTCGAAACGTCGCGGAACCCTTTTTTCATTCCGCCTTCCGCCAAAATTTTGAACGTTCCGCCTTCCGCCTTTTTACCGATGGCCATCTCCATCAATTTTCTTTACCTGTTCCAATCCTTCTCCATTTTCAAAAAATTCTCTTGTGATTTTACCAAGCGGTCACGGTTTCCTTCTGAGTTTCAAAATTCTTCGATTTTTCAATTTCTTCTTGATTCCCGCATTATAACGTAATTTATTGCATGTGATGAAATATTATCGGTAATTTCAACTTCCTTTTTTTCGTAATATCTCTTAGTTATCTACCAGACTGTTCTATCTTTGTATTCTATGCATTTTCTCATATTTTTTAATAACATTCAATTTCAAAGTACACTTTTAAATTTCAGATTCAATTGGTCCCCCTTCTTCGGCACTGAGCTTTGGAATCGATATCCCGTTATATCGAAACTCTCCGGGAGTCAATGACCTCATCAGAGTACGATCTTAAACTTGAAGTGAATTCTTCTGATTCGGACGATGAACTAAACCAAAATGTAGACGAGGTGAGAAAAACAATTGATAATTGTTTCAAGTGTAGTCACCATTCATTTTTTAGCAACAAGTGTCGCCCAGAACTGAAAACAGTGGAGAATCGGATGAGTTTGAAAACTTCACACCATATGGTTCACTTTCTCCTGCCAATGACCATGAAATTGTGTTGTGTATCGTTTATTGATAAGAATTGGAAAAAAATAAATAAATGGCAAAAAAAAAATCATAATTACAGGTGAGATAAACGAACGGTTAACCCTAGGACTGTCCCGCAAGAGACTTACCTAAGGAGGGGGGGGGGGGGGGGGGGCGGTAAATAGTAGATAAAGATAGATATGGCAAGATATGAAAGAAGGAGATGATTCACAACCGGGATATGGATTGGGAGATAAGGTATTCGAACTGTGAAGGGGGTAGAAATGAGCTAGTGTTCTTGACTATCGAATTCCACACGGGGATAGTCGAAGAGAAAAAGTCGTGTATTTTAGGATTTTTACATATAAGAATCATTGGACGGCGGGCAGAGGAGGCAAGGGAGACATGGTTGCAAAGGTTTGGGATGTAAGAGGAACCGCTAATCAATCGATAGAGAGTGAGGAGTTGAGATTTTAGGCGGCGATTTCTGATGGAGCACATATCAAGGAGGTCGAGGCGATTTTCATAGGAAGAGAAAGGAATGTTGCAGCGCTGGAGGGCAATTTTGGAGAAGTATCTGAGAGGGCGTTCTAATTTAAGGGATAGTTGGGAGGAAGGAGGAGGAGAATAAATAGGAGAGCAGTATTCAAGGATGGGTAATACATAAGTTTTAAAGAGTGCAGCGTAGAACTGCGGATTTGAGGATCGAAATGATCTTAGGAGTTGTTTTGCTCGAAGAAGAGATAGGGAAATTTTTTGATTTATATGGAGATGGAATTTGAGAGATGGATCAGTAAGGAGGCCGAGGTCTCTAACAGAGAGAGAGGGAGATATCTGTATGCCGTTGATGGAGTATAGAAAGTTGGGATTACTGTTGCCAAGTCTAAGGAGAGAAGTTTTGGATTCTGCGAGCGGGAGAAGGTTGGTTTGAGACCAATTCGAGATTATGTCAATAGAGTTTTGGACGATCGAGGGAGAGTGGTGGTAAATTTTGATGTCGTCGGCGAAGACTGAGAAATGTATGGAGTCAGGGAGTGAATAAAGGAGATCGTTGAGAAATATCAGAAAGAGGAGGGGACCTGAGACAGAGCCTTGAGGTACTCCGGAGGGAATTGGAGTTCTAAGAGATTCAGTGAATGAGTTGACTCTGACTGAGAATGAGCGATCGGAGAGGAAGTCGGAGTAGAAACTGCATATAAGAGGTGGCAAACCAAAGCTAGATAATTTATCAAGAAGGAGTGGATGATTGACCTTATCGAAAGCTTTTTTGAAGTCGAAGAATATGATATCAAGGGAGTTATGTGTGTGAAGAATATTCTTGAATAGGGAAGAGGAATGGATCAATGAGGAAGTGCAGGAACGGGTGGGTAGGAATCCGTGTTGGCTAGGGTGGAACTTGTGGCCGAAATCAGTAACAATAGAGCGGCAGATAATGCGTTCCATAACACGGCATAATGGGTCGGTGAGGGAGATTGGGCGGTAGTTGTAGGGGTCGGAGAGATTACCCTTTTTGGGTACGGGGATAACAACGGAGTGTTTCCAGCTAGAAGGGAGGGAGGACGACTTAAATGAGGTCGAGAATAAGATGGAAAGGGGGAGAGCAAGGGATGTGGCGCATCTCTTGAGGGTTAAATACAGTGCTCCACATAAATATAGGTTCACCCCTCGAAAATCATGAAAAATTCGAATTTTTGAAAATTTCAAAAACGGTCCTAATAAAAAAAATAGACATCAATTTGACTTATATTTATAGCCTAAGGTGAGTTATGTGTCATTTTTAGTTTTTTAGAAAAACTTTATTTTTCGATATTTGAGGCCAATCCGATCCACAAAAAGATAGGTTCACCCTGTGAGAAACTCGAAAAAACATGATTCTCACCAACAGATTGGTTTCTTTTGACCAGAAATCGGTCAAAGGTCTTCTGTTTTTACAATTGGTACAAAAATATCGAGAGTCCCTAATCCGATATAGCTAAATCAAGAGATTTTGTTCCACCAAATGTCAATTCTTAATAACGGGTGTCTTGAACTTTGAAACATTTTGGTACATGTGGAATTCAGTCTGGATTTTGTGCACAGTGAATCATTAAACATTTTCGATAATGTTCGAATCAAGAAAACCGGCTTTCCAGGCCTGTGCAGGGACCCATAGGCCCTCCATCCACCTGATTGCGCAGAAACTCAGCATTAACAGGCTCTGGAACGTATGATTTTAGAATAATGCTGTGGGTGTCGATGTAAAATGTGAGTACACAATGTCTTAAACAATTTGTGCACTAGGCACTGTTCATTCCACAACGAAAAAAACAAAGTTTAGCTCTTCCAAATGAAATGACTCCAGCTTTAATCTTGCATTCAATGTCTTTAGGTAGTAACAGAAAAAAATCAGGTTCTTGTTTTCGAAATTCATCTGGAAATATGCTCCGGGGTTATTAACCGCATTTTCGGTAGTGACAGTAATCCTCATCACTCCGCAAAGCTTTTATAGGAAATTGAGGACGTTTTCGTTCTCGTGGAGCCCCCGGAAACGTATAAAAGTTGTTTGAGACATTGTCTACTCACATTTTACATCGACACCCACAGCATTATTCTGAAATCATACGTTCCAGAGCCGGTTAATGCTGAGTTTCTGCGCAATCAGGTGGATGGAGGGCCTATGGGTCCCTGCACAGGCCTGGAAAGCCGGTTTTCTTGATTCGAACATTATCGAAAATGTTTAATGATTCACTGTGCACAAAATCCAGACTGAATTCCACATGTACCAAAATGTTTCAAAGTTCAAGACACCCGTTATTAAGAATTGACATTTGGTGGAACAAAATCTCTTGATTTAGCTATATCGGATTAGGGACTCTCGATATTTTTGTACCAATTGTAAAAACAGAAGACCTTTGACCGATTTCTGGTCAAAAGAAACCAATCTGTTGGTGAGAATCATGTTTTTTCGAGTTTCTCACAGGGTGAACCTATCTTTTTGTGGATCGGATTGGCCTCAAATATCGAAAAATAAAGTTTTTCTAAAAAACTAAAAATGACACATAACTCACTTTAGGCTATAAATATAAGTCTAATCGATGTCTATTTTTTCTACTAGGACCGTTTTTGAAATTTTCAAAAATTCGAATTTTTCATGATTTTCGAGGGGTGAACCTATATTTATGTGGAGCACTGTAGTTGAGCAAATGTGGTGAGAAACCGCATGTAGGGGGCAACATTTGAAGAGATTTTTCGACAATATAGGGTGCGAATAAGTCATCGTAGGTGGGGTGGAAACTAGAATGCGGAGCTGAAGGAAGAGATGGACCAGTGAAGAGGGAGGCATCTATATGATCTGAGTAGTTTCGTTTGAATATGGAAGAGAAGGTGGCCGCCAGATCGGAGTCGGCATGAATGTTTCTATCTTGGAAGCGAACTGGAGGAATGGAAGTACGAGTTTTTAAACGACGGCGTATTAGTGATTTAGCCTTAGCGGATTTGTGAAGTGCTAGAATTACTTTTTCAGAGGAAGATAAGGAGCGACGTAAATTAAAGTGGTTGGAAACAATAATTTGAAGGCTTGTACCGAATTACGTTAAACAGCGCTCTCGCGGTATCGACGGAGCGTCGTTGGACAGGGTGGCGTTCTATTTTTCGCTTCAGCGCCGGAGGTGGCGTTCTATTACAAGGGGCGTTCTAATACAGGTGGCGATATAATACAGTATTTACGGTAACTTTGCTTTGACAAATGCCAAAAACGGCGGCAACAATTTGTTCAATCCTTGAATCGTCACTTATCTGTGTGAAACCTTTCCAAATGGCAACCTGAGTTCACTTCAATCAACGTTCTTTTTCTTTTACGATACTTCTTAATCTTCAAAATCGTATTTTTACCTTCTGTTTTCCGCTTTCCGCCTGTCGCTCTCTTTTTTCGGCTCCGCGACATTTCGAAAGATGACGTTTCGTATGTGTGACGTTTCGAAAGTGTGACGTTTCGCAAGTGTGACGTTTCGCAAGTGTGACATTTCGAAAGTGCGTTATTTCATGAGTGCAACGTTTTGCTTATGAAACGACACACTTTCGAAACGTCATCTTTCGAAACGTCGCGGAACCCTTTTTTCATTCCGCCTTCCGCCAAAATTTTGAACGTTCCGCCTTCCGCCTTTTTACCGATGGCCATCTCCATCAATTTTCTTTACCTGTTCCAATCCTTCTCCATTTTCAAAAAATTCTCTTGTGATTTTACCAAGCGGTCACGGTTTCCTTCTGAGTTTCAAAATTCTTCGATTTTTCAATTTCTTCTTGATTCCCGCATTATAACGTAATTTATTGCATGTGATGAAATATTATCGGTAATTTCAACTTCCTTTTTTTTTCGTAATATCTCTTAGTTATCTACCAGACTGTTCTATCTTTGTATTCTATGCATTTTCTCATATTTTTTAATAACATTCAATTTCAAAGTACACTTTTAAATTTCAGATTCAATTGGTCCCCCTTCTTCGGCACTGAGCTTTGGAATCGATATCCCGTTATATCGAAACTCTCCGGGAGTCAATGACCTCATCAGAGTACGATCTTAAACTTGAAGTGAATTCTTCTGATTCGGACGATGAACTAAACCAAAATGTAGACGAGGTGAGAAAAACAATTGATAATTGTTTCAAGTGTAGTCACCATTCATTTTTTAGCAACAAGTGTCGCCCAGAACTGAAAACAGTGGAGAATCGGATGAGTTTGAAAACTTCACACCATATGGTTCACTTTCTCCTGCCAATGACCATGAAATTAAGGTTAGTTATTTGAAGTAGGATTACAGTCATTTTTTTATTCTCTCAAATGATCGTCCCAATTCCATTATTTACTAAAATAACAATATTTTTGCACAAAAATCGTTAAAACTCGAAAAAATCGATGTTCAAAACGCCAACATAAAGTTTTTCTAACCTATTTCATGAATGTAAAATTTAAAAAAAAAGTAGAACTTTTCGCTTATTCGAACGCGCCTAATTTCGCTGCATAAACGCAATAGAAGCATTTTATTAACAAATTTTCAATTGTCGGGCCGACCGCTGCCGCCGTATGAGCAGGCAGCGGCGAGGGCGACAGCAGATTTAAATCGGCAGCGGTTGGCGGGACAAAGTGCAATTTAGTTAATAAAAATGTTGTTTTTGCGTTTTGAGCAGCGATATTAGGTACATTTGAATCAGCGAAATATTCTACATTCATGGAAATAAGTTAGAAAATTTTAAGTTGGCGTTTTGAAAATTGATTTTCTCGAGTTTTAACGATTTTTGTGCAAAAATATTCTTATTTTCGTGCATACTGGAATTGGGACGATCATTTGAGATAATTTAAAAAATGACTGCAATCCTACTTTAATTCGGTTATTCCAAGGTATATTAAAGGAGGATTCCGAGCAAAAATGTTTACTGCTTTAAAAAATGTAAAACAGGGCGCTGATTCCGAATATCACAACGAAAACGCTCATAAATACTCGCCGGAGCCAGAAAAAGCCTTCAAATGGCAAAAATTGCGCCCAAAGTGCTCCCTTTTGGCCGAGTTTTCTCCGGAGTTTTCTAGGCCACGCCGCAGTAAACGTCTATTACAATTTTTCTCATTATTTCACTAAAAAAAGTATTGGATGGCACTCTGGCATATAAATTAACAAAAAAAATTGATAAATATCGCCTAAAAATCACATGAGAAGCAAGGGAGCACTTCTAGCCCGTTTCGACCCTTTTGATGGCGTTTTCTGGCTCCGAGAAACATTTGTGAGCATTTTCATTGTGATATTCGGAATCAGCGCAAAATTCTGCATCTATTGAAGCAATAAAAATTTTTGCCCGGAATCCTCCTTTAAAAACATTGTTTAGGAAGAAGTGGAGGATCCGTACAAGTATCGCGGTCCATCGTACGCTTCTATTGAAGAAGACCTCACTCGAAATAGGGATCACAGTCCAGAAACAACGGACTCAACGGCAAATTCCACCAATACTCCTGCAGCCGTTGGCGGGGCACCATTCATTCGAATGAGCCTTAACATCGACATCGGAGCTTCACATATTTTTTGCAAAAATTTGAGTCGCGAAGATTTTATAAGTATTTACGAACTCTTTTTCAAATCTCGCAATCGGCGTATTCGGTGGCCACAACATGTGGAGGAATTTGATAGAATACTTCAGCGTGTGTTCCCCGATCCTGTTCTGCAACAATCAACTCAACATTCACCAGATGAAACAATGCCGATTGTAACAGAGCAAGAAATTTCGGAGAATCTTTCTCAACTACTGGCTGGTTGTATACCGTCTGAAGGGGCTGTGGTTATTTTCGATTCCGAAGTTTACAAGGCGCAACGACGACAACAGCAACAAGTCTTCGGCCCCACTCCAATCATGAAGTCGAAACTCGACAGATACCTATTGTAGGTTCACAAGAAAGACTATTTTTCTAAAATATCAATTTTTATAGAGATGCGGTTGTTAATTTGATGCACAACGGTGGCAACTATCTGTTCATCACTTGAATCGTCACTCATCTGTGCGGAATCTTTTCAAATGGCAACCAAAGTTTATCTCAATCAATTATCTTTTTCTGTTCCAATCCCTCTCCATTATCAAAAAAACGTATTGTGATTTCACCAAGCACTCAAGGTTTCCTTCTAAACTCAGATATTCTTTGATTTTTTGATCTCTTTTCGATTCCCGCATTATTATGCCGAATTTTACCTCAATTAATTATATTTTTCTGTTCCAATCCCTCTCCATTACCAAAAAACGTATTGTGATTTTACCAAGCACTCAAAGTTTCCTTCCGAATTTGGATATTCTTCAATTTTTTGATATTATTTTAATTCTCGCATTATATCATACCGTATTTCATCTCAATCAGTTACCTTTTTCTGTTCCAATCCCTCTCCATTATCAAAAAAGCGTATTGTGATTTTACCAAGCTCTCAAGGTTTCCTTCTAAACTCAGATGTCCTTTAATTTTTCGATCTCTTTTCGATTCCCGCATTATAACTTATATTATATTCATTGCATGTTATGAAAATTATAATATCCATTTCAACTTCCTTTTTCTTGTATTATTTTTTGGTTGTTTACCAGACTATTCTATCTTTGTATTTTATGTATTTTCACATATTTTTTCATGGTATTCCATCTCAAATAATTTTTTTTCAGGTTCAATGGCTCTCCCAAATCGGCAGTTCCGGAAATACAGGTGATTAGATGTTGTGGCTTCAAAATTCTAACGGAATGATGCTCATTGTTTGGTTTTTGGTTTCATGGATTTAGTGCACTGCATGTACTATCAGTTTCGATTATACGTGGATTTATGACTAATTACCATTTGGTAGTATTTGCATTCGGGTTTTTATGTTTGAAACGGTGTTTTTTTTTCTTATTCAGTTTCTAAATGTGTTTGTGATCTTCTTGTAACCATGTTTTACATTTAAGTGACGTGAAATTTCAAATGTTTTTATTGGAAAATAAAAATAGGAAAAGTTAGAAATTGCTGCGAATTTACATATTTGTTACGGAGAACAAAAATGTGAAAATGAAAATCAACGTGAAAAATCCTTTCAAAAAACAAAATCACAGAGTTTTTGAATGTATGTAGTAATAAAATCCAAATAAAAAATTTTGAAATTTCACGTCTGTTATATGTATCTTGTTTTAGGCCTACGTACTGTTTTGCTCATTATTGCTTGTTTTTATTTGTTTTTTTTCCATTTTTTTCTGGGATAATTTGTTTTCAAAAATTACTGTATCATTCATGTGTCCCCTTATACGGTGTTGTCAAAAGAAAACATTTTAGGCCAAAAATCCTGTTAATTACTGTATAATCCCAATTTTCAATTCCTTCTCTACTGTAAGCTTTTTTGCTGCGAAAAACAAGGCCACAAACCGTTGCTCCCAAAGAATTGATAACACAAAGCCCGCACCCCATCGTGGCGAGACCCATGGGGAACCGCATGTATTTGCATAAACAATAGCCACATCATTTTTTAGGCCAGCGCAATCAATTTTCTCATTTTTCTTTGTTTCATTCCGTTTTTTCTCGTTTTTTCTTGGAAAACTGATGTTTTATTCGTTTCTCAAATGAGATAACGTATTCCTTACCTGATTGATTAATCGCCAATGGAGGATTTTTCGAATTTTAGGTTTAAAATTAATGGAAAAAAATCAGGAAAGTTTACTTCACCTTCTATGAAACTATCAGTAAAACTAAAATAGCCCCTAATGTTCGCATTCAGTACCAAACGTCTAGGAATATTTTAAGCTCCGCCCACAACACAGTCGAATCGACCACCCATTTTCCCGCAATCTTTTCTCACTGCACCAGTTACTCCTATAGCTTTGCCTCTTCCCATCTTCCCAAAAACACCGCCCGCAGAAATACCAGAAAACATTCTATCATGATACAAGCGAAATCCTCACATTACCTACTTTCACGGCTTGACGTTTGTAAGAAATAAGTCAGTCGGTCCCTCTCTTCAATGATCTCAGTAACTGTATCATACATATAGTTGGTTGTCCCATGCGTGTCGAAAGAGTCAGCTGCTGTAGTTGCGCAACATCAGTTACTCTTCCCAAAAACTCGGATCAGCAACAGACACCTTGTAATACAAGAGACTGCGCGAGAGTGAGAGAGTTTCATATACATTAGTAGTATTACCGGACGATTGCTCAAAGGTCACCATGAGTCTCGGTTAACTCTTATAAACAGCTGGGTTACTGTCATTTGCGAGCGCTCATCCAGGTAGGAGGGTCACTGGTGATCTTCTAAATTTTGTCACATACATACATCGCCTCGGTTAGCTCTCGTGAACAATTCAGTTACTGTTATATCACAAATCACACCCCCTCTCTTGACCATACTGGTCCACGAACCCTTTCCCACTCGAACCCACTCAGACAGCTTCGCAGAGTACGCAGAAAACTTTCAGCTGCACTGAAAAGGAATCCCTCTGTGCCCAGTCATACTTCTTTGCTTCGTAGCCGGATTAAATGTATTTCTCGCAATATAAGTAGGTCTACTGCCAGGAAGGAGAAGTTACTACTCGCGGACCCTCATTCCAACAAAACTCGAGCGCTCATTTCGAAGCGTGTCAAGTCGGTAGCATCCATCCCATCCCTCAAATATAACAACAGTCTCCTCACCTCTGATTCCGATAAAGCCGCAGCATTCGCCCAAACTTTCAAAAACAACTTTCCATCCCATCTTGCTTCCAATCCTGGATATTCCTCCACTTCCAAGCATCTTGGCTCGACCCTCCCTGCCGATGATTATTTTCCACCTTGGATCATAGAACATACCCTCGAGAAACTCCCCTCCAAATGCGGATTTTTCACCCACCCGGCCAACTACTACCTCATCAAAAGGTGTGCCACAACGCTGGCGTTTCCATTGTCTTTAATATTCTCGCGCTCCCTCGAAACATCTTCTGTTCCTCTCTCCTGGAAGCATTCGTATGTAATCCCTGTCCACAAAAAGGGGAATCCTTGCTCCCCTGACAACTACAGACCAATCTCTATTACCGATCCTTTCGCCAGAATTTTCGAACGAATCATCTGCTCCAGAATCCGTAGTGACTTTAGTCACAAATTTTCCCCCTACCAGTTTGGGTTCCTCTCCCATCGTTCTTGCACCAATGCCCTAATCTATTCTACATCTATGTATAAGTCTATTCTCAAAGATCATAAAACTCTCGACATTGTTTTCTTCGACTTTAAAAAAGCTTTTGATATGGTTCCTCACGATCTCCTGCTTCAGAAACTCCACTCCTTTGGTATTGCACCCCCTCTAATCAGTTGGCTGGGGGACTACCTTTCTAATCGCTCCTTTTCAGTTAAAGTCAACAATCATATTGATCCTCTTTCCGTCTCGGTACCTTCGGGAGTCCCTCAAGGATCAGTAGTCGGACCACTACTTTTCCTCATCTTCATCAACGACCTTCTCATGAGTATCCCTGGTAGTCTTCATTTCACTGCATTCGCCGATGACATTAAACTATACTCCCATGACCCCATTCTTCTCCAAGCGGGTATCAACACTATTGACACCTGGGCCACTCAAAATAAACTCCCTCTAGCTCATGCAAAGACTTCACTCCTCCGTCTTGGCTCTCGGAACCCTCTTACTCCTTTACATATCGCCTCTACCAACATCGAATCCTCCGACAACATCCGTGACCTTGGCTTAATTACTGACATCAAGCTTAAGTTCTCTCATCACATCAATAAATCTGTCGCTGTTTCTCTCCTTCGCAGTAAGCAACTCTTGAAATCCTTTAAATCTACCAACCCCGAGTTTTATCTCCACCTCTTCAAAACCTATGTTATTCCATCGCTTGAATACTGTTCTCCCATCTACTCCCCTTCTCCAAACTCTAAACTCTCTCTCCTACTTGAATCTCCACTTCGTTACTATACAAGAAAAGTCTTCCAAAAATGCAATATACCTTACTCTTCTTATCATGATCGCCTCTCTCAACTAAATTTCTTCTCTATGAGACATCGTAGACTCAGATCTAAACTTCTTCTTCTTTATAATATGCTCAGCGGCACCTCTTATTGTCCTAACTTATCGACATTCCTAAAGTTTTCGGACTGTCCTAGAAGACCAATGTCCCTTATCCTCTCTTCCAATTGTTCTGATGATTTCTTTAGTACCACCGTCCCTATCTGGAATGCCATAGTTCATCCCGTTCCCGTTTTCTTATCCCCCAGTCAATTCTCTAGTTTAATCCTTGTTTCCATCACCCGGTTCTGATGTCCTCTTGCCTCCCTAATTCTTCGGTTATAGTCTTATATTTTCCCTTTTATCTAGGTTGATCTCGTGAGGGATCCTATCTAGAACTATTGTTCTCTTCTTCTGTTTATTTACTTGTCAATAAATACAATACAATGTGAGCGATATGATAGGTGGGAGGGCCAGTGGTAATCTTGGAAATCAAACTTCGAATTCTCTGTGTAGTCGTACCTTCCCCATGTCGAGTGACTCACGTTTTGGCGCGCTCTTTCTATTTCGAACTTTCTGAACGGCAAAACCTAGAGTCCCTCTGATAGGGAAGACAATATTGCGATGTTAAATCTCTTCGTTATCAGTATCCCGAGAAATATTCATGTTCGGTTGTCTCATTGTGAATGATTTTCTGTATTGCGAAATTCAACATACAAATTTAAATTTGGGCCCATACCGCCTCTGACTTCCAACAGTGGAATTTCTGTTTTTAGATCAGGACTCCATAAAAGTTCCTCATTCGGTTCAGTCTCTAATCAATCGTTTAATATTCGTGCACAGTACAAAACAGCAAGGCGTTATTCCTATCGTTTAAGCTCCGCCCACATCGCATTCGATTCGACCACCCGTCCTCACTCACTCATTCCTCTCTTCCCCAGTTGCCCCAATAGCCTTGCCTCTTCCGCGCTCTCCGAATATACAGTGTGAGTTATATTGACATCTCGTTTTTTTAATAGTTTTTGAAGTCTCTATCATAAATGTTATGTAATCTGATTTGTTAGAGAAAGTTCGTTATTCAACCTAACACCAAATCGATCTCACTAGCGTTGATCAGAATTTTTTGTAAAAACAAGACTTATTCTTTGTTGACATCAGGAAACAGAAGATTTTTTGAAGTTTATACGACTCTCTCATACCCCTTTTAATATATCTTCATGGAAACTTTCTTTTGGTTTTATTTCAGATTAGGTGTTTTTTTCAGTTTCCAATCTATGAATAACTTGTTAAGGAAGAACGCTCGCAATTCTAACACTTGTTTATTCCACTCCTCTTATATTTTAACCGTCTTGCTCATACTGTTTTTCGTCCGCAACTAGTGAAAAAAGGGACACAGATGTTTTCGTGCTGGGCTACACACCGAACACTGGGTCGCCAAACCCGAGGGGGGCGCGATATCACACATACATTATGCAGATTTTGGAGGCGCCGACAGTTAGACAATAGCCTTTCTTTTTTTTGCCTTTCACACTCAGTCCAGAATCGCATCGAAAATACCTTCATATCGACACCAAATCTCCTATTCCACCTTCCATGCTACATTTTGATACATTGTTTCAAACATTGATTCTTTAACTTTCTCATGTAAGCACCGCTCGAATCATAACCGGAAAACGTCTCATTCTTGCTCACAACCTGCTTGAAATATTCGATTCTTTCTACTTTGAGGTTTCCCTTTCATACCAATAAGTCAATATGTCCCTCTTCTCATTAGTCTCAGTAACTGTATCATACAATTCTTGTAAGCGTGCCGAGAGAGTCAGCTGCTGTAGTTGCGCAACACCAGTTACTCTTCCCAAAACTCAGATCATCAACAGACACCTTGTAAGACAAGAGACTGCGCGAGAGTGAGAGAGTTTCATATACATTAGTATTATTATTAGTGTATTGCTCTATAGGTTACCATGACTCTCGGTTAGCTGTTATAAACAATTCTGACACTGTCGTATGAAAGAGATATGTTAGGTAGGAGGACCTGTGGTAATCTTTCGGATTTCGTTTTTCGCGTCTTTTTAGCTTCAAAAAAGCAGCAGATATTTTAGCAGTGTTTCATTGTAGTGTTTTCAGCTGATTGATTTCTACCCCATTCATGTGCCACGTGAATAATTTTCATTTGCCCATGTTATCTCTTTGATAATCGGTTTTCTGCTCTCGTTTAGAAATCTTAGAAATCGAAATCCGAATTCACTGTGCAGACGTCATGTTATACCGAGTGACTCATGTTTTTCAAATTCGATAACACATGAAGTTCAAATTTTGGCGCGCCTTCTCTCATCCAAACTTTCTGAACAGCAAAACCTGGGCTCTATCTGATAGGGATAACAATATTTCGATGTAAACTCTCTTTGTTATCAGCATTACGACAATGATTCAAGTTTGGTTTTCTGATGCTGAACGATTTTCAGTATTCCATAAAACTTTTTCATTTGGGAGCAGTCTCTCATCAATCGTTATATGTATACTCATGCACAGTACTAAGCAACGAGGCATTATTCCTATCGTTTAAGCTCCGCCCACATCGCATTCGATTCGACCACCCGTCCTCACTCCCTCATTCCTCTCTTCCTCACGTACCCCAATAGCCTTGCCTCTTTCGCGCTCTTCGAATATACAGTGTGAGTTATATTGACATCTCGTTTTTTAAATAGTTTTTGAAGTCTCTATCATAATTTTTATTTTGTAATATGATTTGTTAGAGAAAATTCGTAATTCGAACTAATACCAAATCGATCTCACCAGCGTCGATCCAAGTTTTTGAAAACAACAGCTTCACATTCTTCTCGTAGACATCTCTCATTATTTCTTCAAGACGAGGCAATTTTTCAAAACTTATACGACTGCTTCATATCTCTGTAATTTATTTCCATAGAATTTTTGTTGGTTTGGTTATATTTCAGATCGGCATCTTTTTCAGTTTTCTTTAACCTAATTGATGAATAGCTTGCTTAGGAAGCGCGCTCGCAATTCTAACACTTGTTTTCTCCATTCCTATCATGTTTTAACTGTTCTGCTCAAACTGTTTTCGGTTCGCAACAAGCCAAAAAAAGAGACACAGATGTTTTCGTTCTGGGCTACACAACGAACACTCGGTCGCCAAACCCGAGAGGGGAGCGATATCACACATACATTATGCAGATTTTGGAGGCGCCGACAGTTAGACAATAGCCTTTCTTTTTTTGCCTCTCACATTCAGTGCAGAAATAGTTCAACAAGAGCATCGAAAATGCGCTCTCCTGAACAGGACTTTCACTTTCATATCGACACCAACTCTCCTATTCCATCCACATTTCTAACATTTTCCTGCACAGTGTCGCATTAATGGTGTACTTTACTCACGTAAGCACCGCCCGAATCATAACCGGAAAACATCCCATTCTTGCTCACAACCCGCTCGAAATTCTGGATTTTTCTACTTTTAAGGCTTCACTGTCATACTAATACTGTCTGTTCAATAAAACGTCAGCAAAGGGTGGGACTTATTGGACGCGTTCCTTTTCACGTGACAACTAAAAAAATTGTCTTACAAGCCAACGTGAAAAAGGGGCGTGTTTGATTTTAACTAAATTCTCCCGACGTTTCATTGAAGAGACAATAAGTGTATAGGTTCCTCTTCTCATTAGTCTCAGTAACTGTATCATACAGTTGTTACAAGCGTGTCGAGAGAGTCAGCTGCTGTAGTTGCGCAACACCAGTTACTCTTCCCAAAACTCAGATCATCAACAGACACCTTGTAAGACAAGAGACTGCGCGAGAGTGAGAGAGTTTCATATACATTAGTAGTCCTAATCGTGTGTTGCTCGGAAGGTCACCATGAGTCTAGGTTAGATCTTATAAACAATTGAGACACTGGCATGTGCAAGTGATCTTTTAGGTAGGAGGGAATTCGAATTCAGAAGTCGAATTCAGTTTCACACGTATTTTAAGCTACAGGAAAGCAGACGATAGTTGAGCAGTATATCGAGTGAAAAGCATATGGAGTGATTCATGTTTTTCCGAAGAGATCTGATTGTGATGTTGGAATTTTGGAGCGCTTTTTTTATTCAAACTTTTGTAACAGCATAACCTAGGGTCCCGCTGATAGGAATCACAATGTGAAAAGATGTTGAGTATTGCGAAATTTCACAATCAAAATTAAAGTTGGATTCCATACCGCCTCTGGCTTCCAACAATGTCATATACTTCATCATTCGTTTCAGCCTCTGATCAATCGTTTTATAATCTAGAACTGTATCAAACATCGATACATTGTCAATGATTCAAGTTTGGTGGAATTTCTGTTTGTTAGAGCAGGGTGCTCAGTAAAATTTCTTCATTTGGGAGCAGTCTCTCATCAATCATTATATGTATACTCATGCACAGTACCAAGCAACGAGGCGTTATTCCTATCGTTTAAGCTCCGCCCACATCGCATTCGATTCGACCACCCGTCCTCACTCACTCATTCCTCTCTTCCCCAGTTGCCCCAATAGCCTTGCCTCTTCCGCGCTCTCCGAATGTACAGTGTGGGTTATACTGATATCTTGTTTTTTGAATAGTTTTTCAAGACACTATCATAACTGCCATGTAATCTGATTTTTGTTAGAGAAATTTCGTCCTTCTGTCTCCAATACCGTGTTAGTTACTGTGGGATCTAGCCTTTTGATTTTTTATGACTTTATCATCTTAATTTGATTTCCTAAAAAAAGGAGTAATTTGTATGAACACCAAATCGATTCCACCGTCCTCTTCGAAAAATTTTGACGTTCTCTCCCATTCGATGAACAATTTGTTTAGAAAGAGCCCTCAGATTTAATAAAACATATCTGTCTTCTCAATCACACAGATCTAATGCCTATTAACGCCGTTTCAGTTACATCTGAAACCGTTTGGCTCATACTGTTTTTCGTCAGCAACAAGTGAAAAAAGAGACACAGATGTTTTCGTGCGGGTCTACACACCGAACATTCGGTCGCCAAACCCGAGAGGGGCGCGATATCACACATATATTATGCAGATTTTGGAGACACCGACAGTTAGACAATGGCCTTTCTTTTCTTGTTTTCCATGCAGTGCAGAAACAGTTTAACAATGGCATCGAACATGCGCTCTGCTGAACAGGACTTTCACTTTCCATGTGGCACCATCACTGGTTGTTTTTCCAACTCTCCTATTCCACTCTCTTTATCATCTACAGTAAAGCGCTACTCGTTTCACTTAAGCATCGCCCGCAGCGGGACTAACAAAATTCTCTCAATCCTACTTCAATATCTTGTTAAGCATATTAACCTTAGCACAGTTTTGAATACTTCAGTTCTGAGATGTGTATCAAACTTTCAGAAATCATACATCCTTCTGTCGACGCAATGAATGGACGACAAAACCCACGTGATAATAACGAACCACCGCCAATCGTAAACGGCTTGGATCCTAATGTTGACATGCAATTGCCGAATGGCAATGGAGCTCTGCCAAACCACCACCGACTTCCGCCGAATGCCGACGAACATGCCAACAGAGTGTTACCAAATGGCAACGATCCAGCTGCATTCGACCATGAGGCCCATCCACTAGGCCCAGTCCCTCCTGGTCTTACCATGGAGCAACAGCACAAATGGTAAGTTTTGAAAAAAAACTTTGAATCATCTTGGTTACGGAACGATTTACATTATTATTTTCAGGTTTTTCGCAGTGTATAACCAGTGGAGTGAGGAGCGAAACAGAAATGCTCCTAATCAGCCACGGGTCGCCGAAGAAGACGCTGAAGAAGACGAAAAGGGTGTCGAAGGAGACGATGAAAGAGAGGAATCTGATGCCGAAGCCGAAGCTATGGAGCACGAAGTTGAAGAAATGGAGCCAGAACTCCAAGCAGTGGAGCCAGAAGTCGAAGAAATGGCACAAGTCCCTCTTGAAGCAGTTGCTCCAGATCATGAAGACATTGCTCTTGATGGTTATCAGCCGTGGGGCGCCGGAGAAGCCGATGCAGCATTTTTTGAAGCGAATGATCTCAATAACAATCAGGTTTTTGATGTCGAAGCCGCTGAAGTAGAACAGGAAGTAGTCGTCAACGCAGTTGTTCAAGACCTTCAAGCTGATGTTCCCATGGAGCAAGATGAAGCACCACAACCGGTTGTTCCTGAGGTTCAAGCAATCCAAGGTGACCTCAATGGACACGTCGAACAAAACCAGGAAAGGCCACTAGTCTTACCGCTCACATTCGAAGAAATCATCCAACAAATTGATTGGTCTCACGAACAAATACGAGCGGTCAACCCAGAGTTCCAAGTCCCGGAGTGCTCCGTGGTTGCTGATCCGAATGCAATTCCAGCGAACCACGAGTTTTTGAAAACGATGATGGACAACTCTGCAGAATCTGAGGATCTTCTTGAGGCCTACCTAGCTCTCCATGAACTCAAAAACTCTGCTCCACCGAAGAAAAGAAAATAGAAAGTAAGTTCTGAATTCCGCATATTAGTTTTGTTTATAAATCGATTACCGATGTTTTCAGATATCCGACAAAATTGTTCACTTCAAAATCCATCGCTCTACGACTGCATTCCCAAAGTTCAATGTTGTCCAGTACTGTTCAATTTTTTCTTAAAATCGATTTTCTACGTTTTTCGCATACTCTGACGCCTCGACCATCCCGATTCTCGTTTTCCATTCTGTTTCTTCTATTTTGCATGCATTTTTTTCTTATTTCAAATACAGTGGCGAGATGTGGTGAGTGTACCTTTCATGTTCAGTGAATAACTTCGCTCAAACATATCCGAATGACTTGAAATTTTGCATGTTTATTAACGATATGACTGAGAGTAGAACGCATAGTTTTTTGAGAATAAAAATTGCTTCTGGGCTCCAGAATTTTACATGATGTAGGCGTGATTTGAAAGTCAAAAAAATAACTTTTTCTGAGGTTAATGAATTTTTGTAATTTGTGACAGAAAATGTTGATACTAGATAAAATAAGTAATCCACAAAGTTTGGTTCACTTTGGAAGATTGGTTCCGGAGATATAGACGTCAGAGCACCAAATGGCATGTTTGGCACATTGAGCATATCTCGGCTGAAACTGATCGTAGGACTCTCAAATTTTCAGTAGATATGTATCTTTTAATGTACTACAATATGACAATGATCATTTTCAATTTTGAGCGAAAAAATATTTTGGCGAAGTACAGGGCTAATTCTGACCAAATGGAGGCAGTGTATCGAAAAAATTTTTTTCCTCATAATCAAATATTCTTTTTGCTATTTTGTAGTACATTCAAAAATACATATTCCCTGAAAATTTGAAAGTCCTAGAATCAGTTTCCGCCGAGATATACTCATTGTGCCAAACATGTCATCTAGTGCTCCGGCGTTTATATCTCCGAAGCCAACATTCCAAAGTTGACCAAAATTAGTGGGTTACTTATTTTCTCTAGTACCAACATTTTCTTGCTCAAATTACAAAAAACCATCAACCTCAGAAAAAGTTATTTTTTGGACTTTCAAATCACGCCTACATCAGGAAGGATTCTGGAGCCCAGAAGCAATTCTCATTTTCAAAAAAACTATGTGTTCTACTCTCAGTCATATCGTTAATAAACATGCAAAATTTCAGGTCATTCGGACATGTTTGAGCGAAGTTATTCACTGAACATGAAAGGTACACTCACCACATCTCGCCACTGTACCTACCTTTTCGTCTACTGGTGGCTTACAAATTGTCTGAGAAAATATTTAGGCAAGTTTTCTTTTCAACTAATCCCAACTTCATTTTTTCATTTTTGTTCGGTTAACATTCTTTTCCGTTTAATTGACTTTGCATGATTTCTTTTTTCTATATATTTTTATAACCTCCATTCTTCCCCATCAAAATTTACGGTTCCTTTTTTAATGCTTCTTTTATTATTTTTCGTGTCGTGTGTATTACTTCTGTATCAGAATTGTGTGTTGAAGATTTGCTGTTTGTTTTGAAGCGGAACGATTTCATTTTGTTGGTGGTTGGAGTAATATGTAGTTGCATGTTTTATTTTTTAAAGTGTGGTTTTCTGATAAATAAAAGCTCGGCGTGTTATTTCTTGTTCAATAGATTGGTTTTACTTGGTTACGGTAACCGTGTTGTTATTTGATGTTAATTTTATTTAGCTGGTTGTGATCTTGTAATCCGGCTGATTCCGTTTCATTTTTTCTCTCTTGACAACCTCATACCTTATGATTTTTTCTCCTACAATATTGTCATAAGATTCATTTTCTATCTCTCTCTATACGACTCCAAAAATTATGTTCCTAATCCCTTTTCAAACATTCAATTCCACTAGTACTTTTGTATCTTCTCGATACAAATTTTTAGCTTCCGTCCCATTCACCACCATCCTCCTAAGAAATTGTTTTATAGTCAGAAATTTTTTCGTTAGATTCAGAAACCAAACTCTATTGCAATTTGATTCAAGCTCAATTAAAATTT
Organism: Caenorhabditis zanzibari; assembly: GCA_963966625.1. Taxonomy (NCBI): domain Eukaryota; kingdom Metazoa; phylum Nematoda; class Chromadorea; order Rhabditida; family Rhabditidae; genus Caenorhabditis; species Caenorhabditis zanzibari. The sequence goes on from OZ016473.1 coordinate 12,326,506, forward strand.
CATATTTGGAAACCTATTCAATTTTTTTGAGGTCACATGAGATCTTTTCGTTTGACTGATTTTCAGAACGCTTTGATTGCTAATTTTCAATTTTTTTCGGAAGGTTTTTTGAGATGTTCTTCGACCTTTTTCGCTTCTCTTTTGATGTAGAAAGGAACATTGTGTCAGAGACTTTTGGCCGATACAAAGAAAAATAAGAGAAAAAAATGCTAATTGTGAGAAAAAATGCATGATAAAAAATGAATATCAATTTTTTTTTGAAAAAAAAACAGTGGGAGACTCAGATTTTGTTAGCCGTTCTCTCGTCGCTCTCCAAACACTTTTAACAATCGTTTTGATAAACCATACTTTTCAGTTTTTTTTTATTCACTATTTCTTTTCTCCTTTTTCGGGTTTTTGTATTTTTTGTGCGAGGCTCCTACCATTCTTGTTTTTCTTGTTTTTCTTGTATCTTCTCACTCATCTTGACCCACACCTGTTCCTCTTTAGTTTAACCGAACCATCAGCTATATCAACTTTCGGATCTCACACAATTCCATTTGTGAGGAACAGATCCATCTCGAAATCTAGTTGACCCACGTAATTTTACCACTAGGTGACAAATTTGACGAGATGTAACTGCGCCAAAACTGGCAGAACCCCTTCCCTAGAAAGAGCAAATTTTCCCCTTCAAAAAATTTCGAAAAACGAATCCTTCCCTGTCGCATCGTATATGTCACTACCACCGTGACATCATTTATCCATTTCGTTTCGATGTAAAATTAGAGAATGTGCATATTTTATATGCATCTCCGTGAAACCTTCTCGACTGACGGATGAGTTCCTGTGTGGGTTGAGATTTTCCTTCATTCATCTTCCATCTTTTTCTCGTTCTCCCAAAAAAACCCTACCCTCAATTTTTTTGTACTCTTTTCTCTCTTCGCGTTTTTCGTCTATTGATTTCTCTTCATCAAAACGATTTTTTCTTTCAGCTTGAGTGAATAAGTGGAAATGGACTATAATCCAGAAACGTTTGCTGGGTATCAGCGCCAACGACAAATAGGAATGAAGTAAGTGACATCCGTAAAATGTATTTTTGTAAATATAAACAGTTTTTTTATGACTGCAGTCTCGAAAATTGAATAATCATTTAGACCCAAAAATCGACATAGCATTTAGGCTAACTATTTGTAGGGATGTATCATTGCAGAAATCTTTTAGTTTGGTGCAATGTGGTATAATACACAAAAAAATTATATTTTAGCAGACCAATTTCAACGAAGTTTCAAATTTTCACAGAAACAGTACATAGAAAATTGAAATTTAGCTTTTCAGATTGGAAACTGCATCATTGACAATAATTTTGAAATTTTACCGCGCTCTATTGAGAACCTGGCTGAAAATTGAAACTGTTGCCCGCTTGCCTGTTTCCCTAGTGGTCAATTCCGATATATTATGTTTTGTAAGATTTGTGATCTCAAGTTGAAGTGAAAAAAAACCGGCGAACGGGAGAGCTCTAACTTCAAATCGTTCTCAATAGAGCGCGGTGAAATCTAGAACATATGTCTAATGTACGATGATTTTTGAACATTTTCAGAAATACTTCCTAATAGAGATTTAGACTTTTACTTGTAAGCTTTCTGAAGTTTTTGTGACTAGATATTTTGACATTTACTTGTAAGCTTTCTGAAGTTTTTGTGACTGTTTTAAATATTCGTTTTCACTAACATAAGAAAAGTCTCTGAAATCAAACATTTTCTGAAAACTCCTATAAGTCTATTTTTATCAACTTTCAGAAAAGAAGAATTCCAAGAATCCGATAGAAACGATGTTTCATTCCAACAACGTTTTCTAATTCTCTTCACTGCTGCACAGGTATACAATCTTCATTGAAAAAATAACCAAAATATTCCAAATTACAGGTATGTGTAGAACTGGAAAAGTTCTTCCCTAAACGTAACAAACCAGACGCTGCTCATTGGAAACAAGTTGCGAGAAGAAGTTTGATGGAGAATTTTGGAAGACTTCCAGATGATTGGAGAAAAACTCTTAAGGTGATTCTTGTTTAACGTTTAAAAAAAAACATTAAAGTTATTCAGGATTTTTTCGATTCAATGGAGCGTCAAGATGATATCAGAATCGAACCTGCAAAAAGATATAGAAAGATGTTTCGTATAGTAAGTTAGCGATTTGAAAACTTTTACGTCAACAACAAAAAATATTTCAGAAGTCTCAGGAATGTGAAGACGATTTGAATAATCATTTGTCGATTGCAATCAAAGAAGTGAGGAAACTTAACAATTAGAAAAAAATAAAGTAAATAAACGTTTTCAGGTCAAAGATAGGCTCTATTCAAGATCCGGAACACCGCGCGCTGAACTCGACAAGAAAATGTTATCCGCCACAAAAATTGCCAATAAGTATCTGAGAGAGGTATTTGCTTTTTTTCTAACTCAATTTCGAATTATTGTTTTTCAGCGCAGAGCAAGGCTCAGAATTGCAAACCGGAACGCAAGGTTCAATCCTTGGGAGTTGGCTTTGTTCTTTGAGGTAGGGATTTTGAAAGAATATACAGGGTGCGCCAAAATTATTGAAACACAACTTTGAAGCTTGATAATTCTGTCAATATTTTTAAAAGTTTTCCTGCTAGTAATACTAATCTAGAGGAGCATTACTGGACCACTATGTAGCGCCAAGGACCTTAAAGGTGGTAGGACACCTCGAAAGAAGTTTTGCTCTAATTTTGCCAAAATGTACCTTACCTAGGTGGGTTCGAACCTGTGGGCGCATTTCTATAAGCGCCGCGCCACTACCGGATGAGCCACTCGGACGCAAATGGGCGCGCCGACCGAGGGCGTATCAAAAAATTTGGAAATGATACAGTTTTTAACAAAAAATTAATAATTGGAGCTGCCAGTTTTTTGCAATAAATCTGAGAAAACTATGCTATTGTCTTTAAAAAGACCAATCGGACTGACTCTCCAACAGCAAAAACTGACAAAAGTATTGTGTTTTCATTTTCAAGACAACAAAATTCATTTTGGGGGTTTGGAGCGATGGGACAAAAACAATCATATCTAAAGAACTGAGAAAGATTGAGGTTTAAAACACATTTAATGCGAGACGCTTCTTTTCAGATATTGGGACATGCCCCAATAAAAATTTTATAGTATAAAAAGTGGCGTTTCACGATTAGGTGGGTCAATTTTCAAGAAAATGCTTGCCTGTGACCATTTTTATGATTGTTTAAAGGTGTTGCAATAATTTTGGCGCACCCTGTACAGTACCGCTTAAAAGTATATCAACTTTTGGTGGTATGTGGTGGATAACTTTTTTTTTGAGAGAAAGTATGAACTTCAAATTTTACCAAAACATTTCTGTTATAACCAAAAATATTTTTGCCAATTTTTATTGCACATATTTACAGAATTAATGATTTTGAGCACGAAAAGGTGATCTGGCAAAAAAAATTAATTTCCAAAAATGTTCAGTTAAACATTCATATATCCACATAAAACAATGTTTATTTCATCAAATTAGGACCAATCATGTTATGAAACCAGGCTTGGTCGGAAAAACATTCTCGGAAAATCGGAAAAAAAAAGTTTTTTCGAAATTTTAGTTTTCGGAAACGAGTTTCCCACTTTTTTCTTTTTTTTTTCGGAAAAACGGAAAAAAGATAGGAAAAAGTATCAAACAGGCTATAATTGGCTTTTGAGCACTATTTTTGCTATTTAATTAAGTTTATCGAAATTTTAGGGTTTTTTTAGCCAAATAACATTTATTTAACAAGATATAAACTAAATGAAACAATAATTTGAGATACTTTTTGTTCAGTTTGTCACTTCTTTTTCGAATTTTTCTGATTTTTCTTTCCGATTTTCCGAAAAACTGGGTCCGAAATTTTTCCGTCGGAAAATTTTTTTCTGAAAAAAAAACTCGAAGAATTTCCCGATGGAAAATTTTCCGAAAATATAAATCGGAAAATTCTCCGTCGGAAAAATTCTCCGAAAATATAAATCGAAAAATTCTCCGAAAAAAGTCGGAAAATCGGAAAAATTGGATATCCGATTTTCCGACTTCGAACAAGCCTGTACGAAACCTTGTTTCTGTGAAGTTATAAATGTTTCACTGAAAATCTCTGAAGACCAGTTTTTTGCAAAGTCACTTTTTTGTTCACAAAAAGTTCTCTGGATATGTACATAAAAATTGGCAGACGTGTATCTATCATGTCAAAAGTATTCGTAAATCGAGACCATAGACGATTTGTTGTTTTTCAGGAGGAAACAATTAACCCCGTTCAACCCGTTCCCCCTGTTCTACCCGTCGGAGCTCCGTACATAAATGTTAAATTGGAAATTGTTGAAGTTGATAACAACAACGTGGCTACTGAAGACCCACAAATAATCCAGGTCATTCAAAAAGAGCTCGAGGATGACCTGGACGTTGTGGAGTTTTCACGAAACCCACCACAACGGGCTCATGGGAATTTCAACCATTTGGAAGGACAATCAGGAGCCCGAATCCATTCGGGATTCAGCGTTGAGGTCATCCTGGGAACACAAAGATCATCAGTGGAATCTACTTCCACGACCGGAAGAGTTCCGAGCGGAGGACCGCCATCGATTCCATCACCGACATGTTTTGAACATCGAATGAATACATCGCGTCACCCTTCGCTTCCCGACTCGATGAACTCGTCACCGCAACTGGATTCCTCTTTCAGGGAACATGCTTTACAACCCAGTACTTCTCAACAATCAGACCCAATCGCAGCTGCTAACCCGGCGCCTATCATTCCGGAATCTTTGGCCGTTGGAAACATGAACAATTGGAATAATCTATTCTCGCCAATGGGACATCCCGGAGCACAAAATCTTCCAACTTCATCAGCTCATCAAGCTGCTATCCATCGATCTGCTTTTTCTATTGTTCCCAGACAAACGAACGTCGAAGCTCAGTTGCCTCCAGTCGTTGCACCTCAATCGTTCCACACCGCGTTTCCACTTTTGCAACAAGGGATGCCCATCTTTCAAGGATTGCCACCACTTCCAATTGCTTCCAATCTGACACCACTTACTGTACCAAACGTTGTTCCACCACCAATGCCACTGAGAATCGATCCTGCAACTCTTGCATTGCTTTCTCAAATATATGGAACGGCACAACAACCAAATCAATTTCAACGTCAGTTTTAACCGAGAAAAACTGCTTATTTTCTTGGGATCATAAAAACTTATATATTATCCACATTGGACAATAACTGGGTAAGTCTTTTATTTACAAATTTTGGCTCTATTTGACTTTGATGGCCCCAAGCAAAAATTTCATAGCCCCAAATTAATTTATGGCCCCAAAAAATTAAATGTGGCCCCAAGGGTAGGTCAGAATATTTTCATGGCCCCAAAAAAACTTTGATGGCCCTAGTAATTTTTGCCGACTAAATACAGGGTGGCTAGTAAGTATGCAACGTTTTGAGTTGTCCGTAAATTTTCCGACGTTCAAAATTCTGCTGAAACTAAAGAGTCTAGAGATGAAAAATCATCCAAAATTTCTGAATCTTTTCAAAAGGCTCAAAAGATGGGAAATTTTAAAGGGCACTGCACCGCGGCTGTTTCTCATGGATAAAATGAAAGAACTATGTTGACGGACAGAACAAATTTTGTGAATACGATCCTCATATCCTTTTCCACTACTGCTCAAAATTTCATCAAAATCGGTCACTGTTCCAATGAGTTATGATTGAAAATATGACTCGGATTTGCCCAAAAACCCAAAAATCGACTTTTCAGTACTAATTGAAATGAGCATATTATGACTGAAATCACTTTAAAAACATTCGTATGAGTTGAAAAGTCTTGAAGTGCTATAGAAAAACTCAAAAAAGCTGAATTCCGCCATTTAACAAATTCTATGACGTCTCTATGGACGGAACAAAAACCTGACCTTGACTTGCGGTGCACTACAAACCTCCAAACTAACTGGAACCATTTTGAAAACTGTTTGATCGTCATACCTGATACTGTTTGGCTTAAATAAATGAAAACAGTTAGTAGAACATTATTAACACCGGTTTTTTCGTTTAGAGCATGCTGGGTCTGTTTCCTGAGCCGTCAAAGTGACCCTATTTTGCACTGAAAAAGGCACAATTTTTGAAAAATGGCTCCAATTTTTGGTTATGAACCCAAAAATGATGATGGAACTCAAAAACCGATCAGAGATTGGACACAATTTAAAACTCTCATTGTCGGATAAACCACGTCTTGATAGTTTACAAGAAAAACGATCTCAAAGTAGCGTTACATACTTATTAGCCACCCTGTATATGCTCTTTTACGGGCTCTTTGATGATTTTCAAATACTCTTTTCTATACAAAGTTCTTCAGAAATGCAAAGTAACGCAATGTCGAGTTAAATTAAATTAAATTAAATCGAAGAGCTCGCAATTCTAATCGGCTGAAATTATTGGGGCCATCAAAATATTTTTGGGTCCATGAAATAATTTACACATACCCTTGGGGCCACATTTAATTTTTTGGGGCCATATTTAATTTTTTGGGGCCACAAAAACTTTCGGGGACACGAAACTTTTGCCATCAAAGTCGAATAGAGCCGTTTTTTATTTTTCAAGACATTTTTCAAGCAAAAATACCAATTTTCAAATATTTATTATCAACTCGAAAATAGTACGAAAATCTTTAACAATGAAGAATCTTTGACGAATTCCAACAAATTCATATACCGTAAAATCTGTACCAACCAAAAAAAAGTTTTTTTTTCAAAAAAAAATTTTTGAATTCTCAAAATGGATCATAAAATTTTTTGTAAAAGAGATTTGAAACATATTATAGGACTTGTCCCGCTAACTTTTGATTAGAATTTTAATAAGACTAATTTCAATCTGCTCGAATTTTAAGAATGTGATAATTTTGAGCTCTTTGGGGTGCCCTTTTATTAAAGACCCTTCTATTAAAAATGCTTTCTTATGCAGATTTTACGGAAGTTCTAAGATACGAAGACATTTTTTTGAAAACCTCCAAAAGTTACCAGATTTGAAAATTCTGTAAAACCCTTTCAGGTGCCACTTTTTCGGCAAGTGCTGCTTAAAAAGCTCTTTTTTTGAAGGGGACCTTCTAATACAGGTTTTCCGATAATTAGTTCAAATAATCAAACAATCGGTTCTATCAGTTCAAGTTCAATATTTTTATTCACACTGCCTCTTTCAGGTGAAATTTGTTCGTGAGCTTCAAAAACAATGTTCATTGCGGCGACAAAATAGTTTCTCAATTTTTTTTCATAATTTTCGGATTCTTCCCTTTTCTCTTTTCCAGTTAATCTAAATTTTGTTCCATATTTATTTGTAATGCTTTCAATTTGCTTAATTGCTAAACTGTCAATCTTTTGCTTCGAATTTTTTCCTTTCCTATGCACTTTTTATATAATTAGTTTTAGTCAATTATCAGCTGTATCAGTTGATAATTGACCGAAAGTTAATATTAATTTTATTTGGGTAATAATGTAGAAGGTTTTGTAATACATAGGGTCATCATTGATCATCTCCACAGTTTTTTTGCATTCCGGTAAATCCATTTTGTGTTCAAAATTCGCTTCTTGATTTGCACTTGTCCTTTGCTTTTTTCTGTATTTGAAACTAATAATTTATTTTTTAATAAACATTTTTTGGGAGCAAATTGTAAATCTAGGTTATCATCATTAAATTTCAAATAAATAATCCAATTAGTCAGAAGAATAAAAACAAATATAGCAGCGAAAATTTCACAGATGCCCTATTCACGTACGTGAAACATTTTTCTTTCTTCTCTAGTTCTCTCACTCTGCACTATGCAAGTCCTCTTTCTCAACTACTAGTTCCCCAGCACTATGCAATGCCCTTTTTCAATACCAGTTTCTGACACATGAAAAATTTCAACATGGGAGAGCCGAAAACTACATGTCTGTTTTAGTGTTTCTGAAAATTTGTCGTGTGCGATTGTTTTTTTCGTAGAGTGGATTGATTAAAAATTATACGTTTGGCATTTGTACAAGAAAGAAAACGCACGCGTCCCTTTCGGATTATCCTTGTCGTAGGTTTTTGTCTCACTGCAGTATATGGATAAGGCAACACGAAAGGGGGAGGCACGACACTTCTCGCGTTTCTTTCATACACACGAGGAAGGGGTCTGGAAGTAACTAAAACATGGTTCCCTTTACAAATGCCAAACGAACAAACATAACTTCAATTTTTTTCATCGTTAGTTGAAATGGACAGAAAGCTGAAATCCCTGTGAGAAAGTGGAAAAAATAAAAATGAAGAAAACATCGACTATTTTTCATATTCATGAGCTCTCTAATAACCTAAGATGGGCCGACTGATAGAATTACTTATCAATGGGTGGTAAAATAGAAACTGTCAAAAGAACCACGAAAAGCTGAAGTTTAGATGTTATTTCAAAAACTAAAATGTACATTTTCTGGTCAATCTGAAATGGTTTCTCAAAAATAAGATATTTTCTGAAAGCGTCAAACGTAAATTTAAAATTTTCAAACAGTCACATTTAACTCCGTAGTCAAAAAAGCAAAAGTTTTATTCTTAAAACTTTGTCGATCACATTCATACTTAAGAAAAAATGAGTGGAAATTTAAAGGAAATTGAGTTGAAGGTACAAATTATGGACAATTTGACGTAAATAAGTTTTTGAAAGAGGAAAGTGGAAGATTATAATTTGATTGCATGTTGAATATTGAGAGTAGGACAACTGTACCAAAGTAGGACAACTGTACCAAAGCGAGGAAAGATGTTCCCGGGGAAGATGTTATCGCTCTCCCGACAGAAGTGTAGACTTTTGCATAAAGGGAATTACTACAAGGAGAACCAGTGATGAAAAAAATGCCCATCAAGTTTGAAAAAAGACTATAAACCTTTTCCAACTATGTGAATACGAATAAAACGTTAACTACAATAATCATCACAAAAAATGAACAATCCAGAAACAGAATAATGAATTATATGTCACCCGAGATGCTGGTAAGCAAGTTTATGAGATTAACCGTCTGCCGCATGTAACTGATCATTTTGGTGTTTCCTCGCTGGAAAGGAAAACTTTAGTTTCTTTTTATATAAACGGTTGAACTCACTTCACTTTTAGCCTCCATTCCAATTTCCAACAACTTATCAATTACTTCTTTCAAAGCAACAAGCGTATACTGACACGGAAGTTGGTCGATTTCTTCCAACTGTTCCTGTAAATTTAGAACAGTTGGAAACAATGCGTCAATTCATTAAAATTTACCCATTTGCGATTGTTTATTTTGTCCATGCAGCATAATTGAAGTTAAAGGAAGAACACCTGGAAAATGTTCAAACCTCTCCGTATATATTTTCTGATAACACAACTCACATGATACTCAGTTGGCAGATTCATAGTCTCCGGAATCACTGGTTGAAGTTGATGGCCCAACTCGTTGGCTAATAATTGTAACTGTGAAACGTAACAAGAAAAACAAAATGGAGTTGTATCTGTCATGAGTGGCACTGACTGAAAAAAGTGGAGCTTATTAGGAAAAAAGTGCAAATGAAAAGGATGTAATACGTTAGATAGTTTTTTAAAGAACATTTGGAATGCCAGTAGGGACTGACATAAATAAAAACTACCGTATATACTCTAATAGTGTGGGGCATCTCTTACTGTTATTTTAATAGCGAAAGGCACCAAGAGAGCTTGAAAAATAAAAACAAATTTTAATAGACTTGTCTCAATACAAAAAAATGTGAAAAATTGCTTTTCAAAAATTGGTGAGAAATACTTTTTTGAAATTCGAATTTTCATTCTGGAGAGAATATACAATAGACGGACCACACCATTTAAAAAAATACGGTATAGTGAAAATGTAACAAATAATACGGTACTATGTTCGGCTAACAGAAATCATCAAAGTCTTATATAAGTGACACGCATTGAAGGGTTTCAAGTTAATTAAATCTTCAACTGTTTCAATTATGCTGGTTTCACTATCAATATCTTATTCTTATTCAGATTTTGCTTCAAAATTTTCTTCGATCCCTTTTCTGGTTTCAAAACGAAATTTGGGAACTGCTGTCCCTCCATGAAAGAGTGTTCTGGAGTAATCTCCAAAAACTGGAACTAGTATACTAAAACCGCAAAGTTTTTAGATTTTTCATAATCCTAAAACGTTTTGTTTTTACTTTTGAAGCGTTTTGTTCGTCCGAAAAAGACAGAGGTTTGGGTTATTTCTATTTTTCGTTAATCTATCTTGTGCATTTTATTGCGGTCCAAATGTTCTTCAATTCAGAAAAGATAATCGGTTTTGTGCTTTCTTATTCAAAAATCTCTATTTTTTCGAAATTTAAATATTTTAATTAAAAAAGAAAAATGCCATCAAACTTTTTAGCAAACTCAAAAAGCGATCTTCAAACAATCGATTCTTTGAAAAAATATAGAACAGATTGTAAAAAACGCCATTTTTCTCGTAAAACAAAATCGAAAAATGCAAATTTAGACAGCCTCAACAAGTCCATAAAAACCATGTCAGAAAAAGTGAAGAGCTACGAATAAATCTTGACGTCCCGTGATGTCTTTGTCTAAATGCGAAACGGACCTTGCCAGAAAGGATAATAAAGCACGGCTCCAGGACCCTCTAATTGGTTTCTTTTCGGAGAAAGTGAAATCCAAGAAAAGACAAAACGCAGAATGTACTTGCTGTATGATAGAATGTGATTTTCCACCGAAAGAATGAAAGTGTTATGTAGGGTGTGGGCAGTTTGTAATGGAATGGGAACTTTTATGAGGTTGGGCATGTTGTCAGTCTGATGTTATTCCAAAATGTTTGCTTCTGAAAAATAGGAGTTGTTGGTGTACTGTAAACTGTAACGTATAGTATTTTTGTTTGAAAAATTTGATCTTGCACTTTGGAAGCTACCGTACTTTTTCCATTATTGAAGCGTGCCCTTCTATTTTTAACCTCCTCGAAATGAACTTTCAAGTTACACAAAAGTAACCATAAAAGATTTTCGAGAAGCAATTCATGGTACCTTTTTGTATCTTATGTTCACGGTGAATCGATTGAAACAACTTTCAACTACCCAAAGTGCTCTTTTTGAGCTCACCTGAATGTATTTTTATTAGAAGTGGTTTTTTTTTTTCAAAAAATACGGTAAGTTGGTGTCAGGATTCGTTTCAAAAAATTTTGTGAAACCATTATGATTCGAATGTTTCTAGCGTGAAAATTGCAATTCTTCATTTTATGCATTATGCTCTTGTTCGGTCCACTTGCCCCGATTTTTCCAGTTCTCCTTGAATTCCTTCCTTCTTGACACCTGACAAATGACGAATTGTGAAAGGAAAGGCTCATTTGTTTTATTTTCTTTTCAATCTTCTTTCTCCTTTGCTTTCTAAAAACAATCAAACCATCTGACAAATTATTCTTCTCTTTCCTTTCCAGAAATGTACGCTTCTCCTTTGCGCCTTTCATTTTTTGTTCACTACGACCAGAACTACATCTTCTTTTTATCCATGGTTCCTCATTTGCTGCACTTGGTTTTTTCTGTTAATCCTTGGTTTATTGTTATAGAGATTTCTTTTGGTATTTTCGTGATGATTTCCATTCATATCCATACTACGCCAACCAGCGTCACAAACGAGATCTTCGACATTTTCATATGATATTTGGAATTCAAAATCTTCCTTGCATCTCGGTTTCTTGATTTTCAACATTTTAGTGCAGAAAATGACAATCCCAGTGGCAAAACCATGTGGAGACGGGGTCGGCATAGTACCACCGAATAACCCCTACTTTTTTGAATATGTTCTCGGAGAAGGTATTGAGCTGATGCCTGAAGGTAGTGTAGACCAAGATCCAAGAGTTCTGCTATCAGCTCAACTTCAAAATAATTTGTTTGTTACACCAGTCACCTTGTTCAAAACCAATGTTCCAGAAGCAGTCTATGTGAGTCATCCCTTTCCGAGATTGAAGCGACTGTAGACTTTCAGAAAGATTTCATTGCTCGGTCTCTGGACTGGAAAAACTATATTGATCAGGGAGGATGGGTAAGTTTAGTTTGAATGTAAAATGTATGATTGAAGTTTCAGAGAAACGCGGATAGCTCCGTTCAGATAACAGCGAAGATGGTGGCCAGTAGTATTGTGCAGGAGTACAACTTGTTGGCGCAAGTGGGCCAAGAGGAGAGGTGTATGGTAAGCGTTAATTTTTGAGATGATTTCCAGTTCATTGCTGATTTTGGGAAAAGTCTGAGGAACTAATCTTACTTATATATAATCCGCTAGGATTTCTGTCCGGTCTTGGTCAGGATGTCCGCTTTAGTTTTCCGAAAGTTAAAAAATTTGGTCGCGGCACAAAACCGAACTCGCGACTATTGCGTGGCCGACCAGCGCGATACCGACTGCGCTACACGTGAAACAGAAAGTGGGTGGACGACGGCGTATAAAAATGCGAGATTCCTGAGAAAATTGAGCGGCAACGCCGCGAATCCAGCCTTCGGTAAGCAGGCTGGTCTAATATAATATTTTTAAGTCTAGCTGTACTTGGCCTCCTTTTGTCTCGAAAAAATCCCTTGAATATCAATTTCATTTCATGTCATTTATTTAACCAGTTTCAAAGAATAGAGAGAATATTTCAAGCCAAAATATATTCTTCTGCTTCTCCCAAATATCAATTAGTTCCTTTATAAACCTTTCTAATCCTTCCAAAATTTTCAGTTCGGCTTGGAGAAGATCGCATCGCATCTACGAGATCTCATCAGTTTGGAGCGCTTCTTCTCAAGTCTATTCAATTAAAATCCAACACAAATTACATGACAGATAATTCATTTTTGTATCATTTAACAAACAATTAAAAAATGCGATAAAACGAATCGGTAGTGACAGGAACCCGTAAATGAATCAGTCAACTAGTCATCTACACTTACTACAACGTATTTTGTCCTGATAAGCAAATAAGGAAGACAATAAACCGTTCTAAATTAGACAAGAATTGAGAGAGGCAATACCACGTGCAGGAGGATTTGAAAAGGCACTGATTGAGACTGATGATGTGGCGGGTGGGGGGAACAAGTGATTTTTGAACAAAAATACTATGGTGAGATGACGTCAACGTCGTTAGAAATGGTAGTTAATTTAAAATGATACTAATGAAAACTAGAGAAAATCTGGCTTATATCCGTAAGTGTAGAACCCTCAAAATAGAAAGTGATAATTGTTAAAGAAGACTTTGGAAAATCAAATTTTCACAAGTGATGCTGTGTCAACGATATCGTTATGGATAGTATCCTTTGGCCGATTCTCATCATTCTCGCTGCTAACGTCAAAAGTCACATCATCCTCTTCCTCGTCAACGAATACATCCTCCGGAAGATCTTCAAGGGAATTGTATCCCGAAACACATTTGTCCACTGAAAATAGTTATCTCTTATATTTCAGATTCTTTTTAAAACTCACAGTCAAGCGCAACTTGAACATCCTCATTTTTGACAACGTCGGACACTGATGTGTATCTGGAGAGACGGTTGGCGTATCTTTCCTGTTGTTTGGCGACAAGCTTTGGGGGAACCTTGGCACGTTTCAGACCACCATCCCATTCCAGATCGACAAGCCCTCCCTTGTTAGCAATTTCTTTCTTGACTCGATTCGCAAAGTCCACAGCGTCCTCGCCAGCTCTCTTGGTCATTGGTGGCAGGTACCAAACGTTGCAAATGATAGCCCATGAAGTCATCATTCTCATAATGTATCCACACCACGACTGTTCAGAGCTGTTCCAAAAGGCATCACCAAATCGAGAGTCGTATTTCATGGCGATTGGGTAGATAGTTGTCTCAATCTGAAATAAGTCATGAAATTATTTAGAAATTCATATTGAACTACTCACCTCAAACGATCCCTTTTTGAACATCATCACAGAAGTGTTGTTGATACAAGTTCCTTCAGGGAAGATCAAGATTGGAAGTTTTTCCGGGTCCGTACAATGCTCGCGGAGTTTCTGAGCAACAATGAGTCTGTCCTTCGCTTCGCTTCTCTCAAACCAAATGTGACTCGATGCACGTGAGAGTGCTCTTTGAACGATACCAAGAAGACCATCGTGTTTTTGTCCAATCAAGGCATAGACATTGTCAATTGAGAGAATGAGAGCGTCGATAGGGGATGTGTGGTTGGCAACACAGATTCCTTGCTTCTCTGCTTTGTAGTGCTCATCGTGGAAGTACACCACCGCAGTCAAACTTCTGGAAAGGATACGGTAGCAGATGAGCATGCACTTGTGATTGAGTTTCTTCTTCCATGATCCAACAGGAACGAGTCCAATAAGAGCAGTGGAGCTGATCAAGAATACAAGTCCAATGCAGAAAATTGTGAAACGAAGTGGCAGCATGACACAGTAACGGAACAAGAAGCCAATGATCCAGAGAGCACTCAACTTCCAGCTGAAAAACCAAATTTTTGTTGCTCTATCATCTGCAAAGCGCTAGTTCACTCACTTGACAAACTGATAAAATTTGATGCTGGTTCTGGTCAACATGTTCCAGCTCACCAGCTGCTCGGCCTCAAATCGACTGGTCACTTCGTCCTCGATAATTGCTTCCATTCCAGCTTTCACAAAATCCACGGAGTCACGGATAGCAGCCCATCCTCGACTTCTGACAAACACCTCGTCAGGAATGTCTTCGGTGAAGTTGTCATCAAGATAGATTTGTGTTTCGCGTTTGATGATTCCCACTGGAAAGAAGGGACAGTATGAATTGGAAAAAATGGCATTGTTCAAAGTTAATCAAATTTAGTTCTCATTGTAAGATTACTAATCAGAATGTGGTATAAATAAAAAAATCAGCGTTTGAGACATTAAAGGGATATTACAGTGTTCCAAAAAAGTGGGATGTTTTATATGGATCGATTCAGATTGTTGCAGACGAAAAATCCTCTTGGAGACAAGTCCAAAAATTGATCTAAATCGCGTTACCAGCTCTCAAAGTGCAAAAAAAGCACTTTCGTGGTCCTATTTTCAGCGAAAAAAAAACGTAGAAAAATTCCGTTGTCCTCCGTGAAGAAAATAGGACCACGGAAGCGCTTTTTTGGCACTTTGAGAGCTTGTAACTTGATTTAGGTCAATTTCTGGATATGTCTGCAAGAGGATTTTTTCTTGTCTGTAACAATCTGAATCGATCCATATAAAACTATCCCACTTTTTTCCGGTCAAAATGATTTTATGGTTCAATCGATACCAAATTTCATACTGATTCCTACTATCACAATAAAAACGCTCGAAAATGCTTCTCAGGCCAAAAAACGCCATCAAAGTTGCAGAAAAATTATCCCTTCTGGACTAACTTCTCGCTTGAACAGTGCAAAAATGTAGTCCACGTGGAGAACACGACAAACATTCGGCCAAAGGGATAACCTTTTTCGCAACTTTGAAGGCATTTTTTGGGCCAGCAAAGATTTTTGAACGTTTTCATTGTGATATTCGGAATCAGCGTAAAATTTCTCATTGACTGAATCATAAACTCATTTTGGCCGGAATCCTCCTCTGAAAAAAGATCATTTTGAATTTCTTCTCCCTTATATAACAAAAAGCGGAACAAAACCAAAAGCGTGATGATTCAGGGGCCAAAAATATAAGAAAAATGCCCATTGCAAAGGTGTTCCATTTCTACTCCTAATTGTGTAAACTATCAGCTACCAGAAATCTACCACAACATACATGTGCTGCCTTCCGACATCTTTCGGTTCCTGAGACTGCAACATGATCCGACGGAGGCGAGACCTGAAAAAGGAATACCCAACCTGACAAAACACAATAGATAGAGAGAGTTCATGCTTCGAAATTAAGCCAACATGCCCAGGATTTCCCCTGAATCAGATAAGACTCACTGGTAGTCGATCCGAACTTTCTCTTCAAGCAAGATTCGTCTCCACATTCTGAGTCCACCGACGGGAAGTCTTCTCCCGAATCATGACTCTCTGTTTCACTTCGAATATCCAATTCATCATCCGTGATTCCATCAGTGGCCTCAAATCTTGGAGTTTCTAAACTTCTCAAATATTCCTCTTCTTCTTCTTCCAATTCCGAAATTCTGTCGAGGAAGAATGGAGTGTTCACTGCGCTTTCCTTTCGTTTGATCTTTTCAGTCGTTTTGATTTGGCGAGCTCCCCACTGTAAATTCGGGACATTTTTTTCTTGAATTATGTTTTCGATAACAAGTCGTAGTTTCTTTGTGTTTGTTATCTGACCAGACCATTCACATCAGACCATTTTTGTGACAAGAACACAGAACGTCAAGATAGGGGAGAAGAATGATGAAAGGTGGTTCACCTCGAAAGAATAAATAACTCTTGATCTTCATTCTCTTCTTTGATAAGACAAAAACCATATATCTTACCTCGAAGATGTGAATGAGAGTGTCGACATACATCTGCCGCAACCCGAGCGATTTTCCGAATGTGGCCAGAATAATGCATAGTAGAACCGTCAATGCCACTGGTGGAAAGGCAAATGTGGTTAATACAAAGAGCAAATGCTCAATCCCGAGCATTCTGCTTTGTCTGTTTTCTGAGTTCCGATGTTGGGTTGGTTCTGAAAGTGACGAAGTTGCATCAAAACGGAAAATAAAGAAGAGTCAGCAGTTGTGTCGCTGAAAAAGTAAAATGTTTCAGCGATAAGTTACCAACCGGAGCAAACGGGGAGAGAAGGAATGGCAGGAAGCCTTGGAAAACCCGGTCAGACAAAAAGTGTCATTCAAAAAACACCCGCGTGGCTGATAAGAGACACTCGAACTTGACGGAAAAGTGCAAGAGGGGAGAGAGAAAACGATACACATTTTTCTCTTGATTTCAGAGGTCAACCAGACTCTTGTTAAAGGTTTTTGATTGTTAATACAAGTAAAAACAATTGAAAATTTTGTGTCTTATATTAATAAGACACAAATATCTCCAACCACCGACTGCACCTGTTCGGAAATATAAATATAAAAGATTACTGCAAAGGCCGTCAAATTTACGTCATTCTGACGGAAGAAGAAATCAGTTGGTCTTCAAGTGGAACGAGTAGTTCGAAATTAACAGTTGTTCTTTTTTCTTTTTCCGTCCCATAGTGTAACCCGAGAAACATGATTTTGGTCTTCGAAGTATCACGCGTGGACGAAAAAAAAAAAAAGGAAAGAATAAACAGCGAAAAAAATGTGTCGAGACCGAAAAGAAACGGTAATTTGCCGTTGCTTGATTTTGTTTTTCCAAAAGTTGTTTACCACTCCTTGGGCGGTTGGAGAAACAAAAAAAGGAAAGAATACATGGCTATTGAATTGAGAGAGAAAAGTGGAACGACACCCGACGTGAACCTATTACTGCGAACGCCAACCAGTGCCATATTTGTACAGCAATCCATTTTACTAGTTGAAAATTGAACGAAAACCCTCAAAAAGAGATAAAAATGCAAGCGAATTTCATCATTCAACACTAATGCAACGTCAGCTTTCGAAAAAAATTCATAGTTTTTTTTTCAAAATTTTTCTCGAAAAATTAGGCTTATAGAACAAATCGGAGTTTTCTAAAAGACAAAAATCGAAAAATAAAAGCTGAAAAATATCGGGAAACGAAAAAATTGGCACGAGTCAAGCAAAAACATACAAAAAATGCCTCAAGGACGAGAAACAGGCAGAGAGACCAATTTCACAATGACAGTGCACGACAGGCCACGTGACTAGGGGTCAACCCTCCCGTCGAATGGTTACTCATGCGCGGGTGAGCAGATGCACTGAGTATGCGCTGTGGCGTCAGTTGCGGTGTTTGCACCGACTGCGCAGTAATAGAGGAGGAGAGAGGGAAGGAACATGTTGTCACCACCACCAAGAATGGACAAAAAAGAGGAGAGAAATTTCGTGTAAAGAATGAGAATGGACAATGAATTGAGGAACTGGAAAAAAGATGAACGTTGTCAACAATTATTATCTAATGAAGTGAAAGATAATAATGTTGACAGAACTTGTCAGTTATCAGTTTCGCGGATTCGGTCTTTTTCCGCGGGTTTTTTGATTGAAGAAGAAGAAAGTAAACAAGTAGTTGCACAAAATGGGAAAAGAGAAAAAACCGCCTTCAAGACGTTTGTTTTTGGAGTTTCGAAGCAGATGAAAAATGGAACAAGGAAATGTAAAATGTAGTTAGATTGCATTTCTCAGTACATTTCAGGCTTGCTCGGAATCGGAAAATTGGAATGTCCGATTTCGGAAAATTTCCAATTTATTTTTTTGGAAAAAATTTCCAGTCGGAAATTCCGAAGAAAAACGGAAAAAATCGGAAAAAATAGGGAAAAATGATCAGTAAGCTGGAAGAGGAGCTTGAAAAAGATACAAAGATCGAGTATTTACAATTTTCGATGCTTTTAGACATTTGAGTCAAGGTAATTCACATTTGTTAGGATTTTAATGTTGTTACAGTTGTTAAACTTTGATTTTTTTTGCTTTATGAATTAATAAATACAATTTTCCGAAAATTCTCGATTTTTCCGAAAAAAAATTCTGAAAAAATATCGCTTTCCGATTTTCCGAAAACTTTTTTTCCGAGCAAGCCTAGTACATTTAGAAAAATGAGCACTCAGGGGGCTTCCTTTTGTTCAAAGATGAACTTTAAAGTTGAAAAAAAAGACCAGGTGTCCAATCTCCACTCTCTCCAAATCCCCTTGCTCAGTGGTTTCTCTATTCATTGTGACAGCACAGCACTTTTTCATCGGCCGGAAATCACACATCTCTACAACGTGATGAGGCCGCTGGCTATTCAAAACAAAGCGCGGTTTTTTTTCTGTTGGAAAAATTTATTTGATTCCCTTTCAGCTCTACCCCCTTTCATTTTGTTAGTAGCGTTCACTTCGTTCAAATAGAATTTTCTCTTCTATCCGTCTTATTTTTTCTGTCGTGTTGTCCTAGTTTGACAGTCAATGTTTTCGAGAGAAGAACCGAACTGCAAAAAGATAAGAAAAATGGAACATTGGATTCTAATTAATCATGATGATATTAAGAAGGAGTTGCCTACTCAATCCCATAAGCTAACCTAAACGAACTCAAATGTTTGCTCAGCAGTGACTAGTGCACACTCGAAGAATGGTCATTGTCACTCAACTACGCTATAAGGTTTTTTCTCCCTAACCTGCAGCAGTTTTAGTTTATTTCCCCGTGAATTTTGCGTGTGTTCTTTACTGAATTTTAATCTAACCTCCGCTGGTTTTTCCTTTCGCATCTGCAACACATCAAGAACCAATTGTTCTATGACGGAAAGGCGTAGGCGTTCGGAAACTTGAAAGTATGGTAGTGTGAAAGTTATGAGATTCCCCCAGGATATCTTATCGAGTAGGATCTGGGAAGCTATATATTTCATTCTAAAAGAGAGCCAGGAAGCAAACTACAAACACCAAAACGACTAGTTTATTTCTTTCAAAGATTTGTTATATAGGCAGTAATACTCTTGTTTTGCTATCTACCTCAGTTTTTATGGGGTATCTAAAGATTCTTTAGGTTTACTTTGATTTTAAAGGAGGATTACGTGAAAAACTAGTTTATGGTTCAATCGATGCAAAATTTCATGCTTATTCCGAATATCACAATAAAAACGTTCAAAGATGCTTCTCTGGCCCAAAAAATGCCTTCAAATTTGCAATCTTTCGTGGCTCAAATTTTGTCTTGTTTTCCACGTGGATTACAACTTTTGCACTGCCCACGCGGAAAGTTAGCCCAGGAGGGATGACTTTTTTGCAACTTTGACAGAGTTTTTGGCCCTGAGACAAATTTTTGAGCGTTTTCATTGTGATATTCGAAATCAGCATGAAATTTTGCATCGACTGAACTATAAACTCATTTTGCCCGGAATCCTCCTTTAAAGCTACGTGTCTTATTACTAATGCAATTGCTAATCAACCAATGTATATTTCTATACATATCGGAACACTACTTCTTCTTTCCTCTCAACTACCCTCTCTTCCATAAATGCTATCTAACCTTGATCGTTTCCAATTATTCGAGAAGAACAATCTCTCCACGTTGGAGGTAGTGAGGTGGCCGGCGGTGGGTTGTGACCTCCACACACCGTCCGACCCACTTCCTTTTTCTTTTTCCGCGAAAACCCTTCCTTTTCTTCTACTAACATTCATCAGCGTTGTTATTCTACGTTTCTTAGTTTCTCTTCCAAACAAAATTATTTCTTCTATTGAAACCTCTCTTTACAGATGAAGCTCTTTCTTTTATCTCTGCTGGCCGTTGCCGCCTTGGCCAAAAAGGGGGATGATAATATCAAGGATTTGTCTCACGGTAAGAAAATCAAATTGACTCTAAATGTATTTATCCAATATTTCAGGATATCCAAGTGCTATCGAATGGGTTGAGTTCGACAAAGCTATCGGAATTGCCAAAGACTTGAACAAACCAATCTTCTTCCTCATCCACAAAACATGGTGCGGAGCTTGCAAAAGTGAGAAAAATGAGACGAATAATAAATCAAAATATCAATTTTCAAACAGATCTCAAGCGTGAACTTAAGAGCTCTCCAAAAACCGACGAGCTCATCATTCTTTCCCGCAAATTTGTCATGGTCAACGTTGAGGATGATGAAGAGCCAGAGGACCCGAAGTACGCCCCAGATGGTGGATACATTCCAAGAATCCTCTTCCTCGGTATCAAAATTATAGATGCGATGTGGAAAAAGTGGCAAAAATTTCAGATACCGATGGAAACCCATTGAAGACTAACAACGAGCAAAGATACAAGAACAACAAGTACTTCTACCCACTGCCAGCTCAAATCATCGATGGAATGGAGAGAGCTCTTTTGGAGTTTGGATCGGATGAGGTAAAAAAGAGAAAAGATTGAAAGTGGTTGTAAAGAAAAAGAAATGTTGCAGGAGCCAGTGAAGGGAGAAGTGAAGAAGGAGGAAGCTAAGAAGGAGGAGAAGGTTGAGAAGAAGGTAAGATAGAGAAATGATAGATGTTAGTTGGACTGGTAGAAATAATAAACATGGAATTTTGAAGAAGGGACATTAGTTAACCTTATTGTCATTAGTCACGCGATTGCTAGACCAAAATAGCGCTGAAACTCAACGTCATACGCGAGATCATGTTAGGTTGGAAAATTACATCGGTTGCCTTGGAATTTTTTTTCTATTTTCGAATTGGTAAATATGAAAATCAGATAAAAACAATGACATCATATGGTAAACATGGAAATTAACATTGACGATGCTAATTTCAGAAGGAGGAGAAGAAGGATAAGAAGAAGGAGGAGAAGGTTGAGAAGAAGGAGAAGAAGGTAAGAATATTCAAATTTTAATAGAAAAACCGCTGAAAAAATTCAGGAAGACAAGAAGAAGGACGAGAAGAAGAAGGATAAGAAGAAGGAGGACAAGAAGGACAAGAAGGATAAGAAAGACAAAAAAGATAAGAAGGATAAGAAGGATAAGAAAGACAAGAAAGATGACAAGAAATCCAAGAAGAACAAGAAGGAGGAGCTCTAATCTGTCTGATCTTCAACTATGTACTTCAACATTTCTTAACTCGCACTGGTTCATTTCTGTGGTTTTTTAGTGATTTTTGATTGTTTTCCTCTCATATGACCATATTAAGTGTAATTTCATTTTTATATCCGTTTTTTGGCCTTTATTTTTGGGTAGCCTAATAAAGTGTACACCGCCCAGAAAAGAGTGCTCATTTAGTGATTGAACAGCAGAATATTTTTGTTGGAACGTTTTCATCTTCGCAGAATCAAAAGAATTTTAGACCAAATAAGATTTTTCAGTTCCTTTTTTGGAATTTGCCTTGACTGATCAAAGCTAAACTCTAGATAATCTTCTAAAAAAGTTGAATATGCCATTCAATGAGTCAATACATCCAAACGAGTGGGCTTATCTGCCGACGTGCATAATTATGCGGATCTTACACCGAGAAGTGTTTCTTTTTTTTTCATCCGGCTATAAATCATTGACTTCTTTCACATGACTATTTTGCTGTAGTACCCTTTTTTCAGAATTTTTCAATTGTTGTATTTTCTAACAGCTTAGACATGACTAGTTCCATGCTCATCGTATTACTCACGCCGCCTGATGTTCGTCTTCCTGGTGGAAGCTGATTTATATTTTATTTCACATTCTAATTCACCTGGGCTTCTTTTGTTTTTGTTCTGGATTTCGTTTTTTTTTTTCGGAGAATGAGTGTTCTGTCTGAATTTTTGAGATGGAAGACTCATATGTCAGACATTGTTTTTTTGACTAGTATTTGATTTGATAATTGGAAAAATGAGTTATTTTAATAACTCTTCAAATTGAAATAAATAATGATTGCTCACTATTAGAAAACATATAAAATTATAAAAGTACCAAATATTTCTGATCCCGGTAACGTCAATTTTTTTAAATTTGGAGTAACAAAAAATCGGAAAAAATCATGCGGGAACCATTTTTTTGAACCATTTTTTTCAAGCAAGGATTCACTGTTACCCTTACTCTTAATCAACTTGAATATGTAAGAAAAATATCTTAATAACCTATTCGGTAAATAGCTGACCTTTACTAGTAATTTTTCAGGAGATTTTATTGAGAGTTGATATTCCAGGTACCATCAGTAATTAGAGAATTTCCTATCAAACTAACTCCATTTTTAGCACTTATTTTCTATTTTTGCAGTTTATTACAATTGAGAAAGTTTTAGAAATTCTATATTACACCTAGTTTTGCTTTCAATCATGCAACATCCCAAACCAGATTAGAGATTATATGATTCTTGCCAGATTAAATGTAATCTTAATTTTCATTGCTCATGAACTTTCCAAACAATAGGTCCATTTTCTCCCCGGATTATCTTTTCTGGCCCACGTGACAAGAAGAAAGATAAAAGATAGTCCGCATATCAGAATTCCTGCCTACTCGCTTCCTGTTATTTCTTTCACATACCGGCTGCTTCTCAGAAGAAAAAAAGCGTCACCAAATTTCCGGACTTTAATTCAGATTCACAGCGCTAGAGGTTCTTATTTCCAATCTCATCTCCACTTTCAGCCTGCAATTCAGTTCTCATAAGATCGAAGGTCTAGGCTTACAACTATTACTATGCATGTTTTCATTTTTTTGCTCTCATATTCCCAACGGTTGTCATTTGTATTCCTCTTCCTTTCCAGATTGTTGATCATGTCTGTTTGCCATCTCTTCAAATGTTTACCACCCCCTGAAAAAGAATAGGAAAAAGTGCATGGTCCCATGGGGTGGCTTACCAAAAAAAGCCAGAAGTTTGCCTATTTGGGGGCGGTTATTATTCCGAGAACACTTTTCTCAGTCATCTTTTGCTCTCTTTCTTCCCATTTCGAGCTCTTTTTCCTATTCGGAGGTCTTTACCTAACCCTTTTCTAAGCCACCAAAGCCGTAACCGAATTTTTCTCCCGAACAAAGTTTCATTGGCTTGAGGAAAACTAACTTCCTCAAGAACACATGAATTCCTGTTCTATTTTTTTCTGTTCAAGTGAGGAGAAGAAGGAGAAGAAAATGGAGCAATTGGATGTTTGTGAGTGAGTGTCTATCTCAGTGTGCTATGCAGAAGACAATCAGAAGTTCTCATGAACACATGTTTTATAAATTACGTTTCTCCTCTCATCGACCCCATTCCAGTTGTTTCATCGATTCCTCCTGTCAAAGCAAATAAATCATTGAGCCTTGAGAGATAGATGAAAAAATGAAAAAAAGTGGAGCCGAAGGAGGTCGAGGCTCGATTGAATTTATTGCTCCAGCTCCAGTCATTTTTTGCTTCTCTCACATTCTCTGCGCTGAAAACTGAACTCATTAAACCGAAATGAAAAGTGTTTTGTTTCCATTCCCTCTACTAACCGACCAAAACCTATTTCTCAAAAAGCTTGACATATTATTCCAGTGTAAACAAAACAAAAAAAACCCTGCTTCAAAGCTCAGAACCAATTTCTCTTACTCACGCCGCCCCACTCCCTTCTAGAACAGTCATTATCAGGCGCTCCCCAGTAATTTTCGTATCTGAGTGAATGATGAATATAAAGTGACGTCGGATTTCCGATTCTAACCTCTAACTTCCGATGCGAGCCGAGGCTTATCCAATCCTTTCTCGTATTTCGATGCTCGAGTCCTTTTTCCCTCTAGAAAAATGAGAGCTATTCAGCCTCCACTATTCAAAATTGAATAGTAATTAGGTTTGAACGTCTGCTGGCTGCACAATAGTTGGCGAGCCATCTTTCAAGTCTCTTTTCCTAGAAATTATATATAATCTTCGAAGATTTGTTTCTAGTGCTAGTTGCTTAAATGTCTAATCATCAAATATCGTGGATTTTTAATCATCGCTTGGTTTTTTCACCGGCTCTCATTTTATCCATATCCCGTCCACCTCTCGGCTAATCTCTTTCCTTTATTCTTCTTCTTTTTCTATAATTCTTCTACCTTCCTCGTCTTGCATTTATTGTTCATATTCTTATGTTCTCCAATGAAACCATGCACAGATTTCACATGAAACTGACCCGGTCCTCAATGGCGCCTACTGTTACTCCAATTGATTCACAAGAAGATACCCTAAATCTGACATCAACAGTGTGGCCGAAGAAAAAAGTCGGAGGTCTTAACCCTTTTCTCGGTAAGTGAAACATCCTAGACATGTACATACTTGAGTGAAAGAATTATAACAATTCATTCCGTCTTTCTGCAAAATGATGTCAAGTATTATGCCAGTCTCAGTCAATGTCAGTCCCGGCTGAATTTGCCCGATTTTCGGCTTCGATATCTCGGCACCAAAATGCTACTGTAATTTATTAAAATTTAAAGGAACATACCCTGATTTTCAGATCAATTTTCTGGTTTTTCATGTTTTTTCAAACGATTTTTAACAAATTTGGGAGCAAAAAAAAGCAAAAATAACACTTTACTTCGAAATTTGTTAAAAATCGTTCGAAAAACATGACAAATGCGAAATTTGACCTGAACATCAGGGTATGTTCCTTTGAATTTTAATATACTACGGTAGCATTTTCGTGCCGAAATATCGCATCCAAAAAATCCGAAAAATTCAGCCAGTACTAACATTGACTGAGACTGGCATAATAATCCCATTTTTCAAAAGTCGGGAAATATAGAAGTGAAAGAACATCATTTTCTAGTTCTTCATATTTTCTCTACCCATATCTTTGCCCTTTTTCTAGCACTTTTGCATATCTGATGAGTGTTGGAAAACCTGGCTGAAAAAAATGCAATAAATCATCTCGCTAATACTACCTTTGCGTGAAGAACGAAAATTTTCTTCTCGCCTCCCCTGGACCACAAATATAAGACCCCACCCCGCGCCTATTCCGCCATCATTCCGTCAATAACTATGAACACGATTGCAGACGAATCGTCTGACGTCTTCTTCCTGGTATCAGTGGTTGCACCACTTTTATTCTGCTGCTTTGCAATCTTTGTCTGCGCGTTGAACAGTATTTGGAAGACCCGGAGTAAGCTTGAGTGAGTCAGATGAACTTTTCTTTTTCAAAAAAGTTATTTAATTTTTTCAGAGCTCTGACTCAAGTGGCAAAGCAACGTGAACCAACCGAATATACTGAATTTACTATCGACCTAACAACGAAAATGGATTCGTGTGTCGAGCTGTCATCTCCCCAGATCAGTTCCAAAGAGGTAACGGAAATAAGCAATTTCCTTTGTATCCTATTGAGTATTATTTCAGGAATCAGTTTTGCTGTAACATGTGACAGTGTACCTATGCACTGATTCCTACCGGTTTGGCTCATGTGGATACAACACTTTTCTCATTCCACTGTATTTTTCTCGGCATAGAACTCTGTTAGAAGGAAGCACGTTTCCTAAACTGGTTTGTAAATCTCTTGTAGTTGTGAACAACAGCATTTTGTATATATTCAATGAACATAATTATGTGAAATTTTTGAAGAATAACAAGATATGACGAAAAATGGATCGCTTGGCTGAAAATCTCATTACCATAGATCATCTAATAAGAATGACGTTTGGATGGCAGCCATATAAACCACAGAAACCGTAGTTGGATATGGGAAAACTTGTTTTTTATTTTATTTTCATGGTTCAGAACATTTTATATATATTTTTCTATGCACAAAAGACAACCACAAAGCGTAATTCATACTAATAAAGCAATCCATTGAGTGCCTATGAAAAAAAAGTGAAGAGAGAAAAAGGGAATAGTGGAAGGCATATACAAACTGGTCAGGTGTAATTTGGGCATGAATTGCGCGCGCCTCTCGTTTTGGCAATCCTTCATGATTCACTCATTCATTCAGTTAGTTTCTCTTTCAGGAAAAACACATAAGACGTGTTTCTTTTTCCCCCTACTCTTTTCTGGTATCAAATTTCAATTCCTTCTTTAGAAATAGGCAAAAGAGGATACACACATCCCACTTTCATGTCAGATTTGAACAAAAGATTGGAGCATTGGAGCATCCATTCATGGGCAGTTCCATTTCTCATGACATGTTTCACGTACTAGGTCACATCCATCTGTTTTTTTTTTGTTTCCCATGACCGAATCGAGCGGTAGTACACTTCCCATAATACGTCAAATCCTTCTCGTCTTTTTTTGGTTGAACGAGTTTTTATTTTCATTACAAACTTCTATTTCTTCGTTTTTCTCTGTAAAAATTTTTGACAATGTTCCGAGGCTCTCATTAATTTTGAATGAGAAGAAGTCTTGTTTGGCCACCTGCTTGACGGCTAGCAAAGGTCCATTGTTTTTTTTGCGGATATTATTGCGAAACCAAAATCCAATATACTAACATAAATCTTATCCGGTTGGGTAGTTTTATGATAATCTTCATGATAAGCTCGTGACAACGAGCACTTCCGCATGATCTCTCCCAAAATCTGGTTCATACGGATATGCTCAACTAGGCAAAGATTGATGGTGCATCAGCTTTCATAGGCGTATATTTCTTCCTCCATTAATAACAAGAACATCTTCTTTTTTTTCGAATTTCAACATTGAATGTGACAAATGAGTGGACAGAAGGCAATTTGCATGTGTGTGTCGTTTTGGCTCTCCACCTTTCTTCTCTCCCCCAAAAATCGCGTTCTCGTTTCTTTACGCTCTCTTGGCACCATCGTTCCGCACTTCTCCTTTTTCCTCTTCTCCCGTTTGCTTATGAATCTGAAATGGGGTGCAAAAAGAAAAGAAGGGCCACGCGTTTCGATCAATTCGAATAAGTGGTGGTGGTGCCCTTTGAGAGATGTCCAACGACATTTGTGCTCTCAACATTTCATGAGAAGACACTCTTTTTGGCACTCTTCTTCATCAAAACTTCTTTTATTTGTGAAAACAAGAACAATACTTTTGCTCCTCTTGCGAAATCTCTTCTTTTTCTATTTCCAAATACTCCATATTTTCCAGAATGTCAGATTCTCTGATCATTCGCTTCAATGTTGGAGGCACTCCAATGGCCACACTGAAGACGACTTTCCCAGTGGATTCCATTTTTCACAAATGGTTTGTCTCGAGAACAAAGGCATCTCCTTTTACGAGCGATCGTGATGGGGCATACTTTGTCGATAGGGATCCATTCTCGTAAGTAAGACAAAGACACTTTAATATCGGAAAGATTGGGGTATAGTAGATAGGAAACAATGAAAAAACTGTTTCTCTGAAAGCAAAAAGGGGTCTTGAACTTCAAATTAAAAATGAGTTGATAATTTATTCGATGCCTGAAGTACTAATTTTTGGCCTGTTTTTGGCTTATAAATCGGAAAATAGACTTTTTCAGACTATGTTCCAAGAGAATTTATTGTTCTCACAAAAATTCTGCATTGAACCATGTAAAAATTTCAAGAAAAGATAGTTATGCTATGCCCCCTTTAAATGTCTAATTATATCGAAACAATTTGAAAATTGATAATTAAAGAAAGTTAAGAATGAATATCAGATGAAGACTTTATCAGGATAGCTATTTAAAAACTGTTATTCTGAACATAGATTTCTTTATTCCAAATCGTTCCCTCTCCTAAATGTTACATTCATCTTTTTCAGGTTCGGCATCGTCTTAAACTACTTCCGTCTCCGGAAGGCCGGACAACTCTGGGAAGCTTGTCTCCCAAAAGACCCGGACAGGTTGGCCATGCTCACTCAGGAAGCTGATTTCTTCTTGCTCCCTCAACTCCGTGACCAAGCCATCTGCATGCTCCAACTCTGTAGCAACAAGAACGATTCCAATTATATCAATGAGGTATTCATATTTTGATTCATATCAACTGAAAATAGAGCAGAGTTTCAGATGCTTGCCAAGAGTACCAGCTGTCCGCAGGGATTCGAGAAAAAGGAAGACGACGACGAGGAAGAGGATTTTTAATTTTCGCTTTTTCGCACTTTTATAATTCATCTCAATATATATTTTTCTCTCCACAATAAAGACAGCTTTGTCATTTTCGTTTCCAACCCCCATGTCGAAGCTTCATTCTGGTTTTTTTGTCAGAGCCGAATGCTTTTTTCAAGTATTCTGAGAACGTTCAAAAACAAATTAAATTCGGAATGAGGGCTCGCATCTGCTTCGCGCTTTTTTGGCGGCTTCATTTTCCAATACAAAACATGACTCCATTTCAAAAACGAGAAGTGGCCAGGCAATAAAATGAATTAGATCCTTACCCGGTCTTTTCGTTTTTTAACTTAAGGGCAGGGCACCGCCTCCAATGGTTCATTTTCTGAGAATAAAGCTTCCTGCGCTATCTCAAAAGTTTGGAGCTTTGGATGAGTTCATTTCCGTTTGAAGTCTTTTCAATTCCTACGATATCGCTTATGCTCTATTAATGAACTCGTGTTTTTATTCTTGTGAATCTATCTATAATATCTCCCTCGCGTGCATTCTTTGTTTGAAGCTGTTTTCCAGTTAAGCCAGGTGTACTCTCTCTCCATTTTTGGGAATTAGTTATTCTTCCTGTTTCTCTCACCTTCGTTTCACCCAAAAATGCACTCGTTGAGTGAAAAAAAAAGTTTCAGTTTTTCGAGACATGTGCTTTTGATAGAAGATTTGAACTTTTGAACGAAACATAAAGAATCGCAAATATTTATTTCCTCTTTTTACTTATTTTGCATCCAGAGCTAATTCATCACATCTAATAAGATCTTCTCATTGTTTTTTGTGTTTTTCTGGAGTCAACCAATTGCAGCATAATTGAACCGGTCCTACGTCACATTCTTTGTGAAAATATTTCTTGCAGAGATCAGATGAGGGTCCTCAACTTATTCATACTCCTGGGACTCACTGTGTTTTCAGGATCAACAATGGTTCCGGAGTTGAAGACCTGGAGACAGGATCGTTACATTCAGAGAGTTTTTTTTCATTAAAAGATGTGAAAATTCACAAAATCATAGGATTCTCGAAACTTTTCTTATAGATTTTGTGTCTATTCATGTTCATTTTCCTTTTCCTATTTTAAATTTCAAAAATTTTTTAAAATTTCACATCTTCATTCAAATTATATAAATGGTTCTCTAATTATTCAGATGCGTCCACTGCATGGACTACGATCGTAGTCACATCTCCCTTTTCGGATGCAAACCTCGCCGTCCAATTCTTTGCAACGGAAATGCGTGCTTCATGAGTAAGAATCAATAATCTCCTAGCTTTTTACTTTGAAACTTTTTCAGGATTTCATAAAGAATTTGCGCGTCCTTCTGTTATGTATACCAGTGGATGTCTCAATTTGACAACTGAAGAAATGGAAGCGATTGCTTACGCTCAAAAGAAGTAAGCTTCCAAATGTCTTCTTGTACCTTATATACCATTAAATCTCTAGTAGAATGGCACCTTCAACAGAAAGACACCTCTAATAGAAGGGCCCCGGCAAGCTCAAAATGAGCACATTTTTGGAATTCAAACAAACTGGAATTAGTCTTATTAGGGTCCTCATCAAAAGTGGAGAGGACCCGTCACAAAATGTCGTTCAAACCTTTTCTCCAACAGATGTTATGATCCATTTTGAGAATTCAAAAAAAAATGTTAGGTGTCGTAAAAATATAAGGACATACCTTTCTAATACAGGTCTTACGGTATCCGGAACTATTCTGAATTTCAGCTCAAACGAAACCGGAAACTCCAACGGATCTCTTCTCTGCGAGGTATGTTTGTATTTTGATCTCTCCATTAATTAATAATTTCAGCTGGCTGAAGAGACAGACACTTGCATCTGCTCCAACATGGACAAATGCAATTTCATCAATCTTTCTCCAGACTTTAGGTACACATTAATGAATAAAATATGAAAATGATTACTGTTAATTTTACAGCGAGTACAACAGAACTCCACTTCTTCGAAACGTCAAAATCAACGAAGTCAATCACATGAAAATGTTCCTGCCCCACGAGTTCCGTCGTCTCAACAACTATCGCCCATTCCAGCAGCAAAGCACTTTCCGAAGAACCCACTATTGGTTCTACGCACTATTCGCATTCCTTCTGTGCTCCATGTTGGCCCGCTAATCACTTCTATCGCAATATGTACTATTCCACTGCTTCGGGTGATCCCATTTCATGAATAAACCTAAAACCTAATCCAAAAACTTGTTTCACAAAATCAATTTTCACTAGAGAGTCTGAGACCACCACACCGCCACCGAGTCATTAAATATTCCAAAAGAACAAAGGAATGTCTTGGAAACACATGTGTTTCCATTTTTGAACCTTTCCCAACAAAACTCCAAATATTTTTCTTATTTTCTTGAAACTTCAATGCATGCTGGTGATTTCCAACGATATGTGTGGGTGAAAGGAGAACGGAAACGACAGAGGAATCGAGAAAAGTATGAAGAGACAAGGAAACGGTATCTGGATACCGGTGAGTTACGAAATATTTGGATTGATTATCCAATTTTCCCGTTTCACTGCGCTTCATCGCGAAATTGGGGAAATTCGAAATTTTGAGCTTTCCCGCTCACTTGTTTCTCATGTACAGTGGCGAGATGTGGTGAGTGTACCTTTGAGTTTGAGTGAATAACTTTGCTCAAACATGTCCGAATGACCTGAAATTTTGCATGTTGATTAACAATAAGACTGAGAGTAGAACCTGCAGTTTTTTGAAAATGAAAATTGCTTCTGGCCTTCAGAATCCTACCTGATGTAGACGTGATTTGAAAGTACAAAAAATAACTTTTTCTGAGGTTAATGAATTTTTGTAATTTGTTCAAGAAAATATTGATTTTAGATAAAATAAGTAATCCACAAAGTTTGGTGCACTTTGGATGATTGGCTCCGGAGATATGGATGTCAGAGCACCAAATGGCATGTTTGGTACATTAAGCATATCTCGGCTGAAGCTGATCGTAGGAGCCTCAAATGTACAGAGAATATGTACTTTCAAATGTACTACAACATGGCAAAAATCATTTTCAATTTTGAGCAAAAAATATTTTGGCGAAGTACAGGGCTACTTCTGGCCAAATTGAGGCAGTGTATAAAAAAAATTTTTTTACTCAAAATTGAAAATGATTTTTGCCATGTTGTAGTACATTTGAAGTTACATATTCTCTGAAAATTTGAGGCTCCTACGATCAGTTTCAGCCGAGATAAGCTCAATGTGCGAAGCATGCCATTTGGTGCTCTGACATCCATATCTCCGGAGCCAATCATCCAAAGTGCACCAAACTTTGTGGATTACTTATTTCATCCAGTACCAACATTTTTTTATCAAATTACAAAAATTCATTAACCTCAGAAAAAGTTATTTTTTGGACTTTCAAATCACTTCTACATCAGGAAAGATTGTGGAGCCCAGAAGTAATTTTTATTTTCAAAAAACTGCAGGTTCTACTCTCATTCATATTGTTAATTTGCATGCAAAATTTCGGGTCATTCGGACATGTTTGAGCAAAGTTATTCACTCAAACTCAAAGGTACACTCACCACATCTCGCCACTGTATGTCACTTCAAAAACATAAAATTAAAAAAAATTATTATATTTGACGTGACCTACATTAGAAAAAAGTGAGCGGGAAAGCTCAAAATTTTGAATTTCCCCAATTTCACAATGGGGCGCGGTGAAACTTGGGAAAGTTGGATAATAGTTTAAACTAAATTCCAATTTTCGTTGTCCGTGATCTTTCCCGTTTTCACATTGCTCTCCTTCCTCATTTTTTTAGTTTGTTAACATATTCATGACCTAACATTCCGACGTCATCTGAGCAAGAGCAAGTGTGTCTTTCGTTCGCGCCACCACTTTTTTCCTCATCAAATTATTTTCAGAAGTGGAAGACGTCGAGCCACCCAAAAAACCAAAAGTGGTGTGGCCTGGTGAATTCGAAAACCAATTAAAGAAACGAAATCGAAATCTTGAGAAAATTGGTGGGTAAAATAGAAAGAACGAACCCTCTTCTTATTCATTTTTTTTGTTGTAGAAGAGAGAGAAGGAAATGGAGTCGAAACACCAGCTATACACACTCCATCCGACACTCAAAGCCTGATTTCAAAGTGGGACTACTGTAAACTTATTCAAAACTCAATTATGATGTTGCAGTGATTCCCACTCGAACTTGGATTCTGAAAAAGAGCCCACTCCAGAACCAGAAGATGTGGATAAGAAGAAGAAATCACCTAGGAAAAAGACTCCGCCTTCCCTTACACCTATTTCTATCAGCGATACTCATTTCATGGATGAGTATTTAGAAGAACCGAAAAAGTTGAATCCTACTTCTTCTGGAGGTTCATTCTTCCTTGTCTCCAGCAATCTGGTTAATGAATGAAGGAATAAATTTTTCCTCTCTTTTCTTTTCTGTTATTCCAGAAATTCGAAATGAGTGTCTTACTCAAAAATTCCTTTTCAAGACTACCTTTCAAAAGATTGCTGTTATTACTATTACATTTCCTCAATCTTTAGAAGTTACTTTTCGAATCAATCAATCTTCCAAGGTTTTCTTCTTATCACTAATTTTCCACTACCCTTTTTACTGTTTACTTTGATTTTATCTTATTTTTTTTCATGCACGTTTTCGAAATTTTTCAGTCGGTAAAAAGTATGTTATCGTTAAATTTGTACAAGAAAACAGGTAATAACCTTTTCTGTTCTACTTTTGATTTTTCGGGAAGTTGTATTCTTTGAAAATTTAGTTCAAAAATATCATTTTGAATGAGCTATTTTTGGTAGGCAAAACTAAAATTGATAACATATGCAGCTGCCAATCAGAACACACCCGAAAACCGTTTTTCGGGAGTATTCCACCTTGTTTCGAGGGGTGTCTGGTGCTCTTTGTCACCTATCAAAACTCACAGTTATTGAATTTTTCATTTTAAAAGACCTCTAAGGGTTTGTAAGCAAAAGACAATTTCGATGGGGCTCTGAATTATTATTTGAACAGAAGTTCAATTTTAGACTGAGATTCCAGTTACAAAACAAATTTTAAAAAAAAGACAAACAAATCTTATTGAAATTTCAACAAATAATCAATCTTGTTGAAGACTCCTGCAGAGCATCGAAATAATTTGCACTTTTAGAAAACTCTCTACTCCTTGGACTAATCCTCCCATTGTCTCTATCCAATATCCGGATAATCAAAAGAAGTAAAGGATACGAGATTCACTTGTAAAAGACACTTGTAAAAGATGTGCTCTTTCCGGAGAAAAAAGTGTCGGGGTGACCTAGAACGGAAGTGCTCGGTCGAGCAGATGTTCGTCACTTAGAAGCTCACTTTCTTTACATGGTGCAAGTATCTTTCGCACTCTTTTTTTACAAGTATCTCGGCTGAGAAGCTCCTAAACTTGTGCTCGTTTCTCTTAATCTAATTTCCCATGAACAACTTGTCGATTGTACTTCTTTTTCTCGGTGAGAAAGACGCTTGCTCATCTTCTTCATTTTTCACACTTCTCGGCTGAACATCCAAGATTAACAATTCTATATTATTCAAGCCCTATCATTTGCAACACGAAACATTTTGCCTAAAGTGAACTTTTGAAATTTTCGAAAGTTATGTTCCGCTTTCAAATTTTGAGCTCAACTGAACTTTGTAACCTGAATAGATACTTCTCAAAGCACCGGATTATATTTGTGTGAGGTTTTAGTCTTTAGAAAGCCATTTTTTCTACAAATAATGTATTCCTAATCCAAGTCAGAAACTATAGCTTTTGAGTATTTCCAACTCCAAAATAGGATCTTTCTGAGAACTTCTGTAAATTTTTATAGTTTCAAGAGTGAATGAGTGGGCCTTTAGCACCATAGTTCAGAATATTTGCCCGCCTCCTTACAAAATGTTTTCAAAACAAAAAATATCTCTTGAATCAGTTCCCCATTTTACGGAAGTATCAATTATTATTTTGCAGAAGTTGGCACACATTTCCAATGTTTCTAAATTCGCAAGAACATTAGCTAATTAGATATTAACTAAATTTATTTTTAGTCATTCAATTTCGAAACCAAAATTCGTTTTCCAAATGAACACCTCTACACAAATGTGTGAACAGTATCCTTTAATGAACCACCCGTGTAATCTCACTCTCATCAGATTCCATTTGGATTGAGTGCTTAGATGTGGCGCAACACAAACACGGCATGCCGCAAGAAAAAAAAAGAGAACATGGGTAAAAGGACACTTAGATTTCGAAAAAGACAAATTGCAACCGTTTTTTCTTCATGGCCTTCGTAGTGTGTATTCAAATGAGTCCCCTATTCTGGGTGGCAGTCGATTTCGTTATTTCAAACATTCTTCGACTATTTTAATGGAATATCAAATTGTTTTATGCCTGGGCCAGAACAATGCAGCGTTTTTTTTTGAGTCACCCTTTTTGTTGTAACATTCATTGATCATGAGCTAAAATATCTGAATAGTGTAAAATGTTTCTTGCCTCATGTTTCCTCTTGCCCGTTCTCCTCTCCAGTTTCACAAATTTTGATTTCTTTTTAAATATGTTCATTCAGAATGATCAATCTACATTATCCACCACAGCCAACCAACTTTCATCCTCATCCTTACCTGCCACCAAATCCATTCGGTGTTCCTGAAGAACAACAACATTATGCTAACAATCAAAACCATCAAGTTCATTCACATTCTTATCAGCAACCGCAAACACAACCTTTGTCCCATCTTCCTATTCCAAGTCGTCTACAGGAAGGCCGTGCCAACCAGAATAACAACAACAATGCCCGACAACCTACGGAACAGCAGAATTATCCTTGGGACCACTCGGTCAGAAGATAAAGAATAATTGGGATTGAGAGGATGAGCACGAACAAAAAATAAGAGTGTACATCTGCTTGGGCCGTTGCGCAAAACCTATCTGGGGTCATTTTGGTTGAGAACGCTCAGGTCGTTATTGGAAAAAGTTGATTTGGCTTGAGAAAACGGAGAAAACTTCATATTTCGATTCAAAAAAAACTTCATATTTTTCGAGAGTATTTCTTTCTAAAATGATTATAGTATTTTGTTATTTTTGCACACTTTGTAATATTTTAAAGGGATTGAACACTAATTGGGATTTTTTCTATTTTGGTATCATTCGATGAGGAATTACGCGCACGAAGAAACTTCTCTTGGACCATAATCCAAAAATGGTTTATTTTCAAAATACGGATCAAAATACAGCCCAAAAAAATCAATTGTGAGGGTGAAATTATTTCACGCGCACTCTCAAGAATTGTCAAAAATAGTTTGCAACGTCGCAGTTGATTTTTTGAACTGCTTCGACCCGTATTCCGAAAACAAGGTGTTTTAGACCATGGTCCAAGAGAATTCACTTTCCGCGCCATACATGATACCAAAATCTCAAAAATTTCGGAAATTATGTACTCTCCCTTCAAACCAAAAATTTTGGCAATAACTCAAAAAAATTATTTACAGTTCTATCGTGTAATTACTGTTTTCAAAGGTTTTTTTCCGAATTTCTATTAATGTTACCTAGACCAAGTCAAATTATAGATTTTTGGACCACTAGATTAGCAATAAAATTACGAATCTCGTCTGACTTTTCAGGCAAACAGCGGTGTACATGAAAAATGAAATTTAACATTTCTTTGATTTCTGTTAACCATCCCACGCCCATCATGGCGCCAACCAAAAGGTGCGTAAACTCACCAACTCACTCTTTGATAGATGGGCAATGTGTGCAGCTGGCCGTCGAGTCTGTTTCCCAGACACCCTCGGCCACGTCCCACCCTCTCTCACATTTCCCCACTATCTCTTTGCCTACGATAGCAGTGCGTAGCGGTCGCGTCGCGGTCCACCACAATTCTACTGTATGGGGGGTACGATAATCGTACTCTTTTCGATACATTTCTCTTGTTTGGTTTGCGATATCTTGTAGACTCGGATTTTTTGTGTTAATAAACCGCAAATTAAACCATCCAAACGAGATATTCTCTCAAACAGGTGAATTTGAGCGCAAAATAAATCCAGCAAATTCGGTATTTTTCCGGCCAACTTCTCAATTACTAATGTCTCCACCAAAACGATATATCTTTTCTACCCTTTTCCCTTTTTTCTGTTGTTTACGGCGCGTCCTTCAACAGCGGCCCGCCTCTCTAGCCATTTTGTTTCCACCTACAGTATTCACTCTCCATTTTTCCAGGGTCAACAGAATTCGGTGCAACTGCCGAATCCAAACTTTCCCGATTCAACAATGAGCCATGGAGCAGATACAACCATTTATCATCAAAAACTTGAAGAAGACATGTATATGGATGAACCAGAATACACTCAGGTAATTTTTGAGGTTATATTTTGAAATCTAATCGGTTTATTTTCAGTACCAAATGGGATATCCTGAAGAAGATGAGGTAGTGGAGGGTATGGTCACAACGAGAGCAGTACATCAATGCAATGTGTGCAACAAAAT
This sequence comes from Caenorhabditis zanzibari, assembly GCA_963966625.1. NCBI lineage: Eukaryota > Metazoa > Nematoda > Chromadorea > Rhabditida > Rhabditidae > Caenorhabditis > Caenorhabditis zanzibari. Next base: position 12,363,303 of record OZ016473.1, read on the forward strand.
CTTCGTTTCATATAAAGGTATAACAACTTCAATCAGATTCCACTTAAATATAAATTTTTATTGCAGGATTGCAACAACACGCCGTGATACACACTGATCAGAAACCATTCCGTTGTGATATCTGTTCCAAATCCTTCCGTTTCAAATCGAATCTTTTCGAGCATCGCTCTGTCCATACTGGATTCACTCCACACGCTTGTCCATATTGTGGAAAGACATGCCGGTGAGTTTGCCCTTCCAACAGTTCCCCTTCAGTTGCCAGAACAGTCTGCTCTACTAAATACAGTAATAAAAATGTGACCGTAGACTGTATGTGTGTGTGTGTGTGTGTGCGTCGACAGTTGCCCTGGGGGTGACTCTCTTCTTATCCATTCTCACTAATCGGACGTCATACGGTGTTATACAGTGTTAGCGGGCACAGATACGGTAGAGAAAAAGAGAAAAGAGTTAGAGAGACAGTACTACCATAGGAAAGACTGTAGAATGAGCGATAAACAGACGAAAGAGGGTGTATACGGTGTATTGAAAAATTCATTAGATAAGATGCATTGCGTCGATTAGAAAAAAAAAACGACCCTCGTGACGATAATCAAATTTTTGCAACATTAATTTTGAGAAATTTGCGATGAAAACAATATCCGTTTTGCAGGTTGAAAGGTAATCTGAAGAAGCATTTACGGACCCATGTAACCACAAAAGAAGAGCTGGAAGCGGCATGGAGACCATTTGCCAGGTTTGTTTTTAGGGCTTCGGGACATTTCGAAGGTGAAATTTTAAAAAGTAAGACATTTCGAAAGTGGGACGTTTCGAAAATTTTGGAACTTTTCGTACATATTTTGCGTTTTTAAAAATACCAGACGGGCTACGCCCCTCTGGGGCCCTTCGGGCATGTCTAAAATTTTTTTTTTAAATTTTGAAAAACAAAATAGATGGGCATCATTAAGCAGGAATTACTGATAGCCTGGCAAAATTTAAGAAAAATCGGCCTAGTGGGGACCGAGCTAGAGCGGGATCCGGACACAGCACAGACACACAGAAATTTGCTTTTGTTAATAGTAAAGACCAGACGGGCTACGCCCCTCTGGGGCCCTTCGGGCATGTCTAAAATTTTATTTATTTTATTTTGAAAAACAAAATAGATGGGCATCATTAAGCAGTAATTACTGATAGCCTGCAAAAATTTGAGAAAATTTGGTCCAGTGAGGACTGAGCTAGATCGGGATCCGGACACAGCACAGACAGACAGACAGACACACAGAATTTTGCGTTTGTTAATAGTAAAGATAATAAGACGTTGTTTGAGATATAATGGATCATTAACGCAAAAAATATATGAAAAAATCCAAGAAATTGGACAAATACGCGATTTCACACTTTCGAAATGCCCACTTTCAAAGTGTCCCGGAGCCGATTTTAGCAAAAACTCAGCCGATATATACCTAATTTGTAATTCAGCAATCGTCGCCCACCAGCTGAGGTACCTGAAGATGCGATTGTTGTACGAGGAGGACCAGCTCCATACTATCAAACACCGATCAAGTATAAGAAGAAGTGAGTTATCTTACCATTCGGAAAACCTAATTGAGATTTCTTTTCAGGAAGCTTGGTCTCGGTGAACCGGAACAGTGGGTTAACAAACTGAGAAGAGGCGATATTTTACCTCAAGTGGAATTGGAAGATAAAATCAATCGGTTGGAGGACACGATTTTCAATAATATGGAGTTGACGAGATGGTCTGATTTGTTTGAGATGGCAAAGTCGATCGCCTTTGAAACGTGAGTGTTATCACTTATTGAAAATATGCTCCATTGCAGAACAGGGGTCATATCAAACAATAGGGGTCCATAGAGGTCCCTCAAAAAAAAAATAGGGATCCCTTTGTCCTCGATTAGAGGATCTCAAAAAATAGCGGTCCTTTCAAGTACTGGGGCAGTGAAAGGGACCCTTATTTTTTTTGAGCCTCTATAAGCCATGACGAAGGGACCCCTATTTTTCGGAAGGCACTGAAGAGACCCTTATTTTTGGAGGTGACCTCTATTTTTTGATGGGACCCCTGTGTTGCAAAAGAGATAAAAATCGTGGTTTCCTCGTGGATTTTTCGTCACCAGGTAAAATTGGCTCTCAAAATTCATCTAATTTCAGGCATCAATGCCCAATATGCAAGGCTGATTTCATGACAAGAGCGGATTGTTTGAGTCATCATGAAATTGATCATGCCAGTTCCCGTGAAGGGCTAGAACATTTTTGTGATGTAAGTTTTACCACGTCTTCCAGACTATTTAATCATTTCGATAATTTTCAGATATGCTACCGGCCATTCGCTGACGAGGACAGTTTCAAACAACACTTATCGTACCACGACCGTGTCAAAGGTCTGCTGAGAACAGGTGCTATTGTGGTTAGTCTTTCATCAGAAAATCTAATCTCATTTGTTCCATTTCCAGCCAGAGCCAGCTGATCCAGACATCCTTGTGCCAACCCTCGATGAGTACCGAATGCTGTTCGACGGAACAGTCAACCAAGAAATGATAGATGGAAATATGGTCTAAGCTCATTGCTTCGCAATCCTTCAACCGGTCTTTTAGTATCACCCTGTCCCAAATCTTACTGTCATCACTGTCAATTTTTCTTGCAAAAACAAGGGGTAAACATTTTTTTGTAGTTTGTGGTTTATTTTGAATTTGCTTGTTATTTTCTCTCTTCTAAAATCCCCCCGAGTTCACCCAATAGATCTCTTTTTATGGGTTCTCCAACGGAACTAATTGGAGCGTAGGTTCCATATGAAAGTATTTTTTGTTTATTTACAGATGGTTTTTAAAAAACTCACTGAAAATCCCAACTGCGACTTCTATTGTTGGCTTGTAGAAATAGTCTGGTTTTTTCTTCTGAATAAAGATTGGAATTTGAAAACTTGTACAGTAGATAAGAATCATAAAAAGGAAAGTGGTATAGAGTAGTTTCCGTGACATGCCGATCAGGATTTGAGATAATTTTTGACTCGTATATAAGGAAGGCTTGCATCAAGCAATTCATCATCCAATCTTTCATTGTTTCACTACAATGAGCTACAAGAGCATGGAATCGTCTTCTTCAACTGTCTCGTTTGCTGTGATCCTTTCGGGATGCGCATTCTTGATCATGGTCACTGCCACCCCTGTCCTCTTCTACACCATGAGTGACATGACTTCTCAGTTGGAATCTGCAAAGACTGGATTCGAGGAGACTTCGAATGTTCTCTGGAAGGAGCTGGTCACCAATGAAAGCCACAGACGAGTTGCGAGACAGACATGTAAGCTCACAGTTTTCATGCTATTCGATAAAACTACCTGATTTTCAGACAAGGAAGGAGGAGCTGCAGGAGGAGGAGCTCCAGCCGATACTGTTCCAGCTGCAGGAACTGCTCCGGAAGTCGTTGTGGATAACTCTTGCCCACCAGGTCCAAAGGGAGAAGCTGGAGCTCCAGGAGAGCCAGGAACCGATGGAACTGATGGAACTCCAGGAAAAGATGGATCTCCGGGATCCAACGAACAAGCCGCTAGCTCTGCTGGAGATCTCTGCACACCATGCCCAGCAGGACCACCAGGAGTTGCTGGATACAAAGGAAAGCGTGGAGCTCGTGGAGAGAAGGGAGACAAGGGAGCCCCTGGAAACGCTGGACGTGACGGTGCACCAGGAGACGATGGACCAGAAGGAGACCACGGACATCCAGGACCAATGGGACCACCAGGAGAGAGAGGATCCGCAGGAGCCGATGGAAAAGGATTCGCTAAGGGAGCACCAGGACCAAAGGGACCAACTGGGATGGACGGACTTCCAGGAGACGAGGGACTTCCAGGAGAGCGTGGAGAGGATGGAAGCGCTGGGGCTCAAGGAGAGCAAGGACCACCAGGATCTCAAGGAGAAAAGGGAGCTGATGGATTCCCAGGACTTCCAGGAGCCGCTGGAGCCTCAGGAGAGGATGCTGCTTATTGTCCATGCCCATCAAGAAAGGGTGATGTTGCTGGAGGAGGCGGTGGATACGCAGCCCCAACTGGACCGGAATTTGAAGGAGCACCAGTGGTAAGTAGCTTTAAAAAAACTATTTCTTATTTCAATTTTCTTTAGGGAGCTGAAACCGTTGGAACGTCTGCCGAAGCCGCTGCTCCAGCCCCAGCTGAAGGCGCCGGAAGTCCAGTTCAAACAATCTCAACTAATGGAGAAGCATTGTCAACGAATGAAGCTCCAACCTCTGAAGCTGCCGCTACCAACGACACCCCAGCTGCTGGAGAAGGAGCACCAGCTGACGGAGCCGCCGCCCCAGGAACTGCATCTGAAGGAGAGGGAGCACCAGCTGGTGGTGCTGAATCAGGAAAATACGCTGGAAAAGAAGAGGGAGCCCCAGCAGGAGCTGGCGGTGGTGAAGCAGCGCCAGCCGAGGGAGCACCAGCAGGAGCCGGAGGAGGTGAAAAGCCAGCCGGTGATACTACATACCCAACGAAGAATAGAGCCAGATTCACCGCTCGTCAACGTGCTGTTTCTCGCATTCGCAGAACTTTCTAATTTTTTTCTTTCTTATTGATACATGGGATGATATAATAAAAGTTTATAATTTGAACTCGAAATGTGGAGATTATATTATAAAAATATGAAAATTACAAAGACGGAATTTCAACTGTTCGAAAACTTGAATAATTGGGAAATTCCGAAGAAAAATTGTTCTGTTCAGTATGTGAAAAATGACTCCGGGACACTTCAAAAATGAACATTTCAGAAGTTGATATCTCAAAATCAGATATTTTGAAACCGTAAAATCGCATTTTTGTCGAATTTTTGGAACTTTTTCATATTTTTTGCGAATATGATCTGATATAAGGCTTTATGCCTTATTGAAAAAAACGCAAAAAAAGTTTTGAAAATTCGGCAAAAGCGCGATTTAACACTCTTGAAATGTCCGCTTTTAATATGTCTCGCTTTCGAAATGTCCCTGAGCCCAAAAAACCTCTATCTGTCAATTTTCAGGGATATCGAGCAATTTTGGAGCATTTTATGTCACAAATTACTTTATTGATAGCGTCATAATGATTGGAACCTACTGAAAATTGATAAATCTCAACAATCTTAAGCTTTTTCATTCAAGTTATGGAAAATTGGAACATTTAGATAATTTTCTCCATTTTTCTATTTTTCGAACGCTTCCAATCAGTTTTTCAAGCAAACCAACAAAAAACACACAAACTTTTATCTTTCAATGAATCAAATTTATTGCTACACGAAGCTATCACATTAATTCTTATCTCATAAACACCATCTCATTTTACATAAACAATTTTTTTAGATTTCGATACGATAAGCACAATCTGCTATCCTAATTCATTCAAAGAGCAATATTGCATCATCACATCAAGCATTTATCGTAATTTGAATTGCCCCCTAAGGCTTATTCTTGTGTATGCATATGCGCCCTTACGCAATAACACACGGCGACTTTCTGTGCAATGTAACCTTCAGCTTGTTCCTAAAGGAAATTCCGTGTTTTTCACCTTTTTCTTCATGAAACTTCTCTTTTCTTTGTGAATTATTGAAACCTAAAAAACTCGTTGATTTTTTTCACAGATATCGGATATTTCAAAGCTTCTACAACCAACATGGAGGCGGACTCGGATTCACAGGGACCGCCGTCGAAGAAATCGAGAACTGTTAGAGGTGAACGTTTTGAAAAAAAAAGTAACATTTTTTCAACTAGAATTTTATTCCAGGTAATTGTTCGGTGGCAGGTCAAGTGAATTCTGTCTCATTGGTGAACTTCATGTGCCACGAAAATCTGAGTATTGATTTCAACACTAAAGAAAACAACTGCTTTTACATTGGTGGGAAGAACGGAAGTGAGTTGTTGTTTTTCCTGAAATTTTGAACCTTTTTTGTCATTTAGGTGGGAAAAGTGCTCTGTTTGCCGCTATCCAATTAGGGGTTGGTGCTCGAAGTTTGGACAATGGTCGGGCTGATAACTTGAAAAGTTATATCAAAGACGGAAAACAGTATGTTTATATTTGATTGTGTTACCCCATATGCTTTTTTCAGACAAGCCATTGTAAATATTTTCCTGAGCAACGAAGGACATAATTTTCATCCGAAATTCAACCAGGAGATCAGAATTGAGCGAACCATTCGACCATACTCTTCACAGTACAAAGTGTTCAATGTCACAATTAGTTCGACAGGAGCCAAAAAGTATGAAGAGCGCAGTAACAAAAAGGAATATGTTGACCTTATTGCAAAGTATTTCAATATCGCTGTTGATAACCCAGTGTTTTGGATGACGCAAGACAGATGCAGAGAATACCTCGCTTCTTCCGATCCGAAAAAACTCTACAATCTCTATCTCCAGGCCACCAATCTGGATGGCATACAGCTTGTGTTATCACGTTTTCCCCTCTCCGTTGCTGGTTCTGAAGATATATTGGTTGAGAAACAGTCACAGCTTGAAAGCCAGAAACAAAATTTGGTCAGAATGAAGAAAAAGCAAGAGAGGCAAGATCAAAAAGAGGAGTTGAATGAGAAAATCAAGGTTTGCAAGTTGAAGTTGGATTATCGTGAGTATCTTGATCGTGTGGAGAAAGTCAAGATAAACCAACGGAAAGAAGAGATTTGTACAGAAGAATTCCAAAAAGCCAAGGAAGAGTATGCAGAAAACCGTACTAAGCGAGCAAACCATTTTGAAAAGTTTGAACCGCTGGAGAATGAAATGAAAGTCTTCGACGAAGATATAACAGAAGTTAAAAAGAAGAAAGACGAAGCCGATGTTGCTGAGAAGGAACTCATTCAAAATCGTCATGAATTGACTGCTGAAATTCAGCGACATCAAAGAGCAATATCTCAAAACAAGCAAAACATAGAGAAATCTAGAAAGCTCTATCAAAAAACTTTGCATGATATTGGATACCCGAAAATGTCTGAGGAACTGGAAGAGTTGGAAAGAAAGATAGCATCATTGATTGAAGAAAGACTGGTCACGGAAAAGAAAATCGCCGAAAATGATCAGAAAATCAAGACGTGGGCGGCTGAGCTGGTTACAGCAAAAACTAACCTCAACTCAGCGTCGGACCGTGTGAAAGGAATTGATAATATTTTCAACTACCTCCAGCAATTGTCACTTCGACAACTTGAAGCTGAGCAAAAATCTGTAAACAGGTAATCATGGTTAAATGAGAAATTTTACTGACATGATATATTCTTTCAGATTCGGCGATAAAATGGATTCCATTTTGCAACACATCGAAAGCAATACTTCGTTTGACAAACCACCAAAAGGTCCAATAGGAAATTTCATCAAATTACAAGATCCAAAATGGACACTACCAGTGGAAGTTTGCTTTAATGCAATAATGAGCAGTTTCTTATGTCACTCGCAGAATGATGCCATTCACCTTCGTGGCATTTTCCGCAAGATTTTGGGAGCGGAAAACGAGGACCATCCGCCTGTGATTGTAAGCAAATTCACAAGGAAAAAATATTCACCGCTACTTGAGCCTGATGCTCACTTTCCAACAGTTCTCAGAATGATTGAAGTGTCCGATCCAGATGTTCAGTAAGTACAAAGTTATGTAATTCATAAATGCAAGTGTTTTTCAGCAATAGTCTCATTGATGGAACGGGATGCGAACAAATAGTTTTGATTGAAAAAAAGGAAGATGCAATGAAAATGATGCGAGAAGGAAATGTTCACAAAAACGTGATATTTGCCTACACATTGGAAGGATCTCGTGTGTACCCAGGAGGAGAAGGAAATCGGTATCGTTATTACGCTGAACAGAAACATCATCTTGTAGGATTCTTTGCAAAACCAGTAACATATGGCAAGGCTAGAGTTACTCCGGAAAAACTTCGAAAAGCGGAGGAAGAAAAATCAAAAAGACAAGCCGATCACTCGAAATGGGAGTCTACGGTGCGTGAACTCAAATGTAATCTCAAAAAATCGAAGAACAAAGAAGAGCTTTTGGAACGTGAAATGATGAATTTGAGACTTCAATCTGCTGATGTTGAGAACAAACATCGGAGTGTAGAACTTAAAACTAAATACATGGATACCAATTGTGAAACTCTGGAGGACTTAAATGTGACTATCGAAGTTTGTGAACAAACGATAGAAGAAAAAAGAATAGCTCTAACTGCGGCAGAAGCAAAGCTCAAGAAAAATGATGAAGAATTATCGGATGCTTCCAAAAAATTGAAAGAAGCAACGCAAGATTTGAAGGATCTCATTAGCGACTCGAAAGATCTCGTAGAAAAACTGGCAGACCTCAAATCCATATTGGATAACTTTGACTTGGATGTGCAACCGTTGAAAAACAGATTAGACAGAGCCAAGGATGAAAAGGAAAAGGTCATTCGGGAAGAACAACGTTTGAAATGCGAGGCGGATGAAGCACTGAAGATTTACGAACATAATCGAGAATCTATATTTCCTGGAGCACAACGAGATGAGCCTGACATGAGCGACGTCCCAGATATGGAAACCGGAAAGGATCTGATCAAAAAGCTCGAGGCGACCCTAGCCATAATTGATCGCGACTGTGACAAAAGAATAACAGAGGACAACCTAAAGGAAGTGGAACAAGACATTGCAAAACTGGAACTTTTGCAAGGAAGGATGAAAGAAGAACTTGTTGATATGAAAAAGATTCACATCAACAGATGTAAAACTATACCATCGCTCAGAGCTGGGACTGAAATGAAGATCAAGGAGAAATTCAAAGAATTGTTGGAGATAAGAGGACATCTCGACGGCTGCCTTGACTTTGACCACGATACAAAAACCATCAACGTTGTGGTCAAATCAAGCATTGATCAAGATGTCATGCTCAACAAGGACCAGAGCACGAGCGACGTTGAGCCCCCGCTGAAAAAGAAGAGATTGTCGCAATATAGAAGTGACTTGAAAGGACTATCCGGAGGAGAGAGATCTTTTGTCACCGCTGCTCTTATCATGTCATTTTGGCAAGTTATGGATCAGCCCTTCCGTATAATCGACGAAATTGATGTTTTCATGGACAACCTGAATAGAAAGGTAAACGAAAAGGGAAGGAAGACATATGGTTATTTTGCTAATTTTCAGCTTGCCATGGATTTGTTCGTTGAGATGGCAACAAAGACGTTTCCTCACAATCAATTCATCTGTTTCACTCCGCAAGGGATCAAGGAGCTCACAAGGGTCGAAGGTCTTCAGGTCTTGGAAATTGAGAAAAGAGAATGATTCCTTTCTATTTTTAGTGTTACATTTTCGCTCTGACTTCACGTCGATAATTTTGGAAATTTTCAAAAAGATTTTCAAAAAGAAATTTCAAAAAGATTGAAAAAAACTAAATCAGCAGTATTTACGTGCATGTCAAATTTACTATTTTGCTGATTTCTACTTTTCAAACCAATTTTACATGCTTTATGCATTTGTTGTGTTTTAGAAATGGAGAAAACCCCATTGTTAAAATGTTTTTCTACGTACTCATGTTTATGCGAAAAGCTGTAATTATTCGTTTTGTTTAATTAGCTATCTTAATCTTTTTTACTTCAAGTTAATTTTGTTATGTTGTTTCTTGGCTGAAACTTTCGAGGCTTCAAGATGTTTATGGACGAATTTATTCAAAATTGTATCAAATAAAATAAACAAACCGGAAATTTCACTTGCTGTTTTTATTCTGTATGATTTTCATTTAATTATTATCAGCTTTTCAGAGAAAGTTTATTTCAAAGTTAAATTATTGAGAAAACAGGGTTAGAGAGATGCACACAACCGGCAAGTTCATATGAAATGTTCCACAACAAATTACAAACAAATGAATGGATTTCAAATAATTTTGAAGATTGATCTCACGTTTTCAAACTATTGATAGGCTTTCTGGATGATTCTCCAAAATAGAAGATAGTTTGCGATCACTCGAGAACTTTTTGATGACCCTACTATTGCTATTGATATCTCTACCAATTGAAGTGTAGATTTTGGATGTCGCCAAATGATACTTGTACTCATTGTCGTCGTGAGATCGAGCTGTTGCCATGGGTGAGCACTGACATAAGAAGAAAATGACCACTCCTATGGCAATCCTTAAATAAGTCAAAGTTTTTCATACCGTGAAACCTTTTTGAGAAGGGCGTGTCCTTTTATTGTTCAAACTCCTCAAAATCAAAGCTTTATTTTCATAAAAGTATCCAAAACTAATTTTTGAGAAACAACTCATAAAGTATCTCATATTCGTTCCAGTCTATTTTTGACAAGGAATCGATTGAAACTACTTTCAGATTCACAGAATTCTGAGAAAGTGCTCTGTTAACTTACAGTACTACGGTCAAGAGAGCTAGAACAGTAACTGAAACTGTATCCAGTATAAAGTCTAAAACATCTGAACCATCATGAAAATACGCTGAGTCACTGGGTCCATCTGGAGAATACGCAGAATACGAGGGAACAGTAGTGACGAAAAGAGCAAGAATCAAAAGATGCTCTAGCATTGGGAACAACAAATAGAGAAAACAATGTTTTATGTTAGGCAAGTCTTATCAAATCTAGAAGAGCTTGGGCGGTGCAGAAGAAGCCGACAAACATTTTCGTATAAATTTTGAGAAACTTCATTTCCGGTTGATTAGAATTTTTGGGTACAGAGAAGTCATGCGGCAAGAAAAGATGAGATGAAAAAATGACAGCAACTTTTTTTTGATATAGAATCTGAATTAATTCTGCGTCGTTTCATAACTCTTGAATAACTTTTCTTGGCTACTGAGAACGTTGGTGCTTGAAAAATGTTCCTGGTAGAAATCGCTGCCGTCTTTTTGATAATATCGACGAGCGAAACAGAGTACCCCGATGATACCGATTCTGAAAGCAAACTGGAATTGTGAGGGATAAAATATTCTGGAGCTTACATGGAGCATGATATAAAAACAATGACCTGCATCATATCGTAATCTCGGATCGGTTCGGGAACTTGGAAACTCGGAGTTCTGATCTTTTCAAATTCCTCCATGGAAGCCTCATCCAGCTCGATCACCATCCGGTTTTCCAAATCTGCCAGTTTCGAGAAAGTCAAGTCAGGGAGCATGTTGCTCTCTCGAAAACTTGATGGCTCCGGTTTGACAGGCTTGTTCTGAAAATAGATCCTCTTCATGGCGACAAAGATGTCAACTACCTTCAATATCCAACAGTACACGAATAAGAGTACCAGCAGGACGATGAAAATGATAAGGTTTCGTAGTCGGCTCATTGAGAATGAGTGTAGATCAATATATTGAGTAGAAGTATAGAGAGAGAGAACCAATTTGGGTAGAGATATTTCGTGACAAAATGAAATAAGACCAAAGTGATTTTCTTTTTTGAGAGGAGGAAAGAACAAAGATATTACCCGGAGAATGGGAGTAAAGGAAGTAGTAAATGTAATTTCCAAGAACAACGTGTTTAGTTGGAAAGAGTTTCTCCCTGTGCAGTAGAGGATAAAAAAATGATCCAATTCGTAGTTTTTTTCTTTCTTCTCTCTTTCAACTCGCCGCCCAACCAACCATGCTCAATTTCATCACAGAAGCATGGAACATCGGAAAACTTGATGTGGGAAAAGGGGAAAGATAGAAGATATATAGAAAGAAAAAACACTCAAGTTCTGTCCAGTTAGAATACAAGATGGATAAAAATTTTGCCAATTAAAACCTGCTCTCAAGAGATGTTTTCCTCTTGTTTTGCTCCTCCCTTTTCGCCTACTCCCTCAACGAGGAGCACATCGGCTCACATTTGGCTGATAGTAGTCCACAAATAAAAGGGACTAACAATTTGGAATAAGATTAAGCCAGATGCCAGGATGCGTTGGGAAAATGTCGGAAATGTGAAAATGTGACTGCTAATCCGGGACCTGCAAAGCAGCACATCCCTAAATTTGTTACATCGTTCTTCCATATCCACGATTTTGTTTGTTTTTCTAAACATAATCTGAATTCTGCTTACTTTTAGCCTCGAAAAGTTACAAAACCAGTGTCCCCGAGACATTTTCCATCGGAGCTATTCAATGTCATTGCGTCAAAAACGACATGAGGGATTAGCTGGAAAACGAATATATGCGCATCATAGACATGTTATGTGTTTTTTCGTCGCCGCTGGTTCTGCTGGCCTCCGCTCCATCCAAAAAAGCGAGTATTCCGAAGGATATATGAAGAAGAAGCTCAAAACGAGATATAGAAGCCAGAAAGAAACAACGTCTTCAGAAGCATCCAACGACTTCTTCGTGCCCTTTGGGACATTGGTGTTTTTCTTCGAAGGCGGAAAGAAGAGATAGAGACACTCTCCTTCACACTCTATCATTTCTGCATTATCTAGTATCCCCCGCCAGTATTCAGTAACATTGTTGCAATTCATCCACTACCACTTTGCAACTCACATCGGTTTCCCCTTTGTTAATCCGCTTCTTCTTTCTTCGAAAAACGTCGCCGTCGTCGTCGTCTTGTGTGGTCAATGCTTTCTTAAGAAACTCTCACACCCAACTTTTTGGAATTTTTTCAATGTTTCAACAAGTTTTATGGATGCTACAGAGTACTGTTCCTTTGAAAAGATTTCAAGAATCTTCTTATGCTACTGAGTTAGTTTCGTCAGGATTGCAATATGACGGGCCGGCACGAGCCCAAGCCCGGCCCGATCTGCGGGTCCGTGATGAAAAATTTCGATTCACTTTTTTCGAAAGTTTTGAAAAGTTCGAAATCGTAAAGATAAATTATCAAAATTTCAAAAAAAGGCCCGCGGGGCGGTTTGGGCTCAGAATCATTGCTTTCAGCCCGGCCCGACCCATTGCCACTCTGATTTTCGTTGGATCCCTAATTTCTTGGTCTTATTTCTTATTCATCCTACTGTAGTACCTCATCTAAAAAGCCCCAAATTTCATGCTCATCCCTTCAAAACGAATCTCTCTCTGACCTTTTCAAACATGTCATCCTATTCCTGTCAAAACGTTTCCAAATCTCTTGTCTCATCCCAAAAGATGTTGCAAAATAAGAAGCTCTGCGTGATATATGCATGAAATCATCAATCATCCCAACGAGTACCACACACCCTCACCAAACACACTCGTGTGTGTCTTCCACTAATTTCCAACATCCTCGAGATTTGCCTTTCCCGTTTTTCCAATCATATTTTATGTCACCAGGCTTGGTTTGGTTTGGGTAAGGTTTGAAATGAGCAGGTTTTATGACTACCATAGGCACGTCCTCCGATATATTTCTCAAAGCAATTTAAAGTGAATCGGTGTCCCGTCTTCAAATTGGGGGGACTCACCGGTGCGTGATATGTATATAAAAATACCCGATTTGGGTTGGTCCCGCGAAGAAATAATTATGGTCATGGCATATTCAAAATCGCTCTGTCTGGCTCAAGTTTTGTTCTTTTTCATCTTCCAAAAAAGAACATCCCATTAGTCAATGCCATACATTTCCTATTAGCTTCTTCCGGAAGAAGAAACAAAGTTTAAGGGAACTTTTTCAAAATTTCAACATTCCTAACAATTGAACTTCATTCTCATCTTCCGGCCCTTTCGGCAACATCAAAACGTCTCGCGTGGCAATTTTGTTCGCTTCTTCTCTCTTTTTTTCCAATTTTTGAAAACTGAAGGGTTTTGTGTTTTTTTTTTTGGGTCGCCCAGCTTTGTTTCATGAGGTCTTACGTTCCGGAAAACTTTTGGGGCTATCACCTTTATTTTTCTGGGGTTCAAATAAAATTTTAGAAAATTCGAGTGCCGCATTATCCGGATATAGGAAAAGTTAGAAGAAAGTTGGTAGACTTTCGAATTTAAAATTCATTGGATTTTGGAAGAGTCGTTTTCAAATTTAAGCTTCAGAAGTTTGGACCTCTAGACCAATTCAATCATTTTTAAGGACTCCACAGCCTACTTTTGATTAAGAATTGATACTAAATAAAAAGTCTACTACTATATTTAATCTCAGAGTGTAATATTTTCATGTAATTCCACCTGCCCAAGTAATTATGTCGAAATATATTTTCGGACTTTGAAAAGAAAGGGATCTAGACAGAAAAGCGAAAAGCGGAGCAAATTCTTGTACCTAAAATCCAAGTCGATCATCGTCACTTTGACGAACTCAACAACAGAAATACAGCGGCAAATGAGTGGAGACATTAGCAAATCTAATTCTGATGCCACGGAGTTCTTCTTCTGCGTTTCATTTTTTCGCCTGCAACCTCGTCTTCTTCGTCCTTCTTCTTTTTTTTACACTACCAGATTTGCTTTTCCTCTTCCGGACACTAAGCAACACACTTTTACCCTCCTCTCAACTAATCGTTCATATTTCCAAGGGTGGTCCCCAACACCCGGGGGCGTTCGGTTTTTTGTCACTTTATGTTTTCTTTCCAAGAAACGCTGGCTCACCGTTGCTTCTTCATCGTCGTCATCGGTGCTCATTTTCTTCTTCGCCTTTCCTCACGTTGATTCTATGGTCTGTTTCACTTTTAATTTCACGTTGTGTGGATGAAAAGTGAGGGGTTTCCTTGTGCTTGACAGGAAGAAAGGGAGCGACACGATGGGCGCCGCCTTCTTCCCTTCCAGGAGTCTCAGTCAATTGTTTTGTGCACTGCTGTCATAGAAGAAGAAGAAGAAGCAGTTGGAGAGGAAGACGTTGAAGACCGGGGTCACCGATTTTCACGCCACCGCTACCTCTATTGTTTTCCGCCATCTGGTTGTGGGGTGCACAACTTGTTGGAACCCTTTTTACCCACTCGCTTATGTTTTCAAAACGCTTACCTTTCCATTTTTCGAACCCCTTTGTTGTTGTTTTACGTCTCGGTGAGACTAGGATTAGGATTTCGAGTTATGGCTACAGTAAGATTGGGATTCTATAACATAATGTATTTTAGGGGGTCTAGAAAACATGTGTAGCTACTTTATTCACCGAAAAATTTGTATTAGAAGGATATGCCCTTCTATTTTTTCAGCACTCACATGTAATGGTTGCGAAGTGTTACCCCTGGATTTCTTTGAATCACCCATCATTTGGGTGCCCATATAGATGTAAGAAAAACCACGAAGGGATTTTTTTTGAGGGGCCCCCCTTCTCGAGATATTCCGATATTAAGATTTTTTCGATGAAATTTTTTTCGCTGACTTTGACAAAGCATAACTTGGGTTGTGGTTGACCAATCAAAAAGTTTTTATAACCAAAATGTGCCAAATCTAATGAACTTTTGAATGATAATAAACACATTTTGAAAAATTAATTTTTGAAGTTAGAAAATCAAGAAAATTTGAAGAGCATCAGAACCAAATAGGTGATGGAACCATTTAATTTTGCTGAAACTGTTACCAAACGAAAGAGCGCAGTTGATTTAGTCAAAAAACAATAAAATAAGGATAGGTTTCCCGAACGAAAACAAAGAAAAAATTATTTTAGTAGTAAAAAATTGCATTTTTTTCAGAAAGTATTTTTCTAGGTTCGGAAAATTAATAATTTTAAAGATTTTTTCTTGGTTTTTTTAGTGAATATCATTTATTAAATACTAAAAATTATAAGTAATTGTTAGGAAACACAAAATGTTTTGTAAAGTATGATAAAAATTACGATCAGAAATTGGTGAACATTTTTGAATTACTACTGTACTTTGACCGTGTACTGTACGATTAAAGTTTCTTCAAAAGCTACAAAACTTCAAGAAATTAGTTTTAATGTTTTAATCTTCAAAATCCAACCGTTAGGTACTTACTCCATCTATTTTCACATACTGAAAAATATCAGTCAAAGTTGAGAAATGACCAGCTGGTCAAAAATTCGAATTTTGACCGGTGACCTAAAATTTTTGAAGTTATATATAAATTGCTTAATTTGAAACATTTTTTCAGTTGACACCAACATATTAACTCTTATGGGTCGTCAAGAAAAAAAGCTTTTTCAACCATGAGAATACATGTTTTAAGCTGTGTAAGAACTAACATAAAACAAAAACCGTAAGAGTTAATATGTTGGTGTCAACTGAAAAAATGTTTCAAATTAAGCAATTTATATATAACTTCAGAAATTTTAGGTCACTGGTCAAAATTCGAAATTTTGACCACCTGGTCATTTCTCAACTTTGACTGATATTTTTCAGTATGTGAAAATAGATGGAGTAAGTACCTAACGGTTGGATTTTGAATATTAAAACATTAAAACTAATTTCTTGAAGTTTTGTAGCTTTTGAAGAAATTTTAATCGTACAGTACACGGTCAAAGTACAGTAGTAATTCAAAAATGTTCACCAATTTCTGATCGTAATTTTTATCATACTTTACAAAACATTTTGTGTTTCCTAACAATTACTTATAATTTTTAGTATTTAATAAATGATATTCACTGAAAAAACCAAGAAAAAATCTTTAAAATTATTAATTTTCCGAACCTAGAAAAATACTTTCTGAAAAAAATGCAATTTTTTACTACTAAAATAATTTTTTCTTTGTTTTCGTTCGGGAAACCTATCCTTATTTTATTATTTACCGACTAAATCAACTGCGTTCTTTCGTTTGGTAACAGTTTCAGCAAAATTAAATGGTTCCATCACCTATTTGGTTCTGGTGCTCTTCAAATTTTCTTGATTTTCTAACTTCAAAAATTAATTTTTCAAAATGTTTTTATTATCATTCAAAAGTTCATTAGATTTGGCATATGTTGGTTATAAAAACTTTTTGATCGGTCAACCACAACCCAAGTTATGCTTTGTCAAAGTCAGCGAAAAAAATTTCATCGAAAAAATCTTAATATCGGAATATCTCGAGAAGGGGGGCCCTTCAAAAAAATCCCTTCGTGGTTTTTCTTACATCTATATGGGCACCCAAATGATGGGTGATTCAAAGAAATCCAGGGGTAACACTTCGCAACCATTACATGTCAATAATATTTCTTGATTCTCAAATGGATCGTAACATCACTTAGAGAAAAGATTTGACACATATTTTTGTTACGTGTATAGTCAACTTTTGACGAGGATTCTGAAATGACTAATTTTAATCCGTTTGAATTTCAAGAATCTGCTCATTTGCTCATCGGGGTGCCCTTTTATTAAAGGCGGCCTTCTAATACAGATTTTAAAGTATCTATCTTCAAAACGTGGGACTTTTTTTGCTTCAAATCTAGAATCATCCTTTCCAAGAAGGCACTATCAACATATGAAAGAAAATATGCAAAAAAAGATCCTTTGAAAATTGAATTTCATTGTAAACTACTCTACAATGAAAAGGAAGTCACACGATATCCAAAAGAGAAACTAGTAAAAAAGGAACATCTCTACCTCAAAAAGAGGTACCTAGAGAATTTCTAATTCCCTCTTCTTCCTCCAGTTTATAATCAAAATACGGAACACTCTTTCTGTTTTCTCGCAAGTCTAAACTCGGAGACGTGTTGACTGGGATAAGCGAATCGATGCGCTAATCCGATATCCAGATAATCCACCCACTTTCCAAACTAGGGGATAGAGGAAGAGATAGGAAATGGAAAATAAGCGTCGAGGCCGGAAAAGGTGAAGGAAATCGATTGGTATGCAGGATTTAGTTGAGCATGAAGCTCCCAGTGATGCTCCTCCCACTTTTATTTCTTTGGGCTATTTTTGAGTTCAGCTTTGAAGAAAAATTCAAGAAAAAACTTCTGTCAAAAGAGAGGGAGTTATTTCTATTGTAACTGAAACTTTTGAAATGTAATCAAATTTGAAAGCCAATAGTAGGTTTTAAAGATCGAACTTCGTTTTTGGAATGTATTCGAAATTCACATACAAAAAGTTTTGATAACGTCTACTTGATTACGACAAAATTCTCTGGAGATTACGATTCGTTCATAAATTTTCGACCATGTTTTCTGAACTCTCCATGGATCCTTTTTTTGCACTCTAGGTAACAATATAGGTGTACTCACATGACACAACAAACACTATAACCTGTGTTCCGCTTTCGAAAAGTAAAACGGTTGAGATTTGAAAACGTTATTTGATCCCATCTTGCGTCGTCGGTGAAGATGCTCTTTTTGCGAAACAGAGACATCCAGGCAAGTGCCCGATGGAAATAGTGCGTGAGTCGCCGGAAAACAGGCAGATTCCATTTCGCCGTCTTCCTTTTCCCACGAGATCATCTTACCGAAATTATCGACCATTACGTTGATGCTCTCTTTGCATTTTGATGACCAGAACAACATTTTTCTCTGTCCAGTCCTTTTAGTTTTTGGTACTTTTGTTTCTTTTTTTCGTGGGTGGTACTGGTGACGAAGGAGGGATATCTAGTCCAACATAACATAAACGAATGAATATTCAATTAGAGAGCAAATAGTTCAGAAGGGAGGAAAAGCTTACATTAGACTTTGTTTCCTTCCTCTCCACCGGATATTCTTCTAATTGCTTTTTAGCACTTGGGGAATTCTAGATTTTGATTCAAACTAATTTTTCGTATCAGTTTCATCATCATATCGAATATCATGTTGTGTCACAAGTGATATCCGGAGCGCGTTTTTAATCGGGATTAGTGTCTCTGTCAGATATCTCTCTCTGAAATAGATGAGAGTAGGCTGAAAACAGAGATAGGATACTGCATGATATGTGCAATTTTGATGGATTTCCCTCATAACCATTCCGAATAGCCATTCAGCCTTTCTCTTAACTTGTCTCGCTTCACCGGTTTTCTACTAAAGCAACTCACTTCTCAAAAGCAACTTGTCTTTTCTTTTTCCTCATCTTCGTAAGTTTGTTGTACAATGTTCATCGTCCAAAAAGAGCGTAGACTTTCCCATCGGGGGAAACTTTTTACAGAGGGAAAGTTATTTTGGGAGTAAATGCCATTTGAAATCATCTGAACAATAATAGGATTTGAAGAATAGGGACTTTGTGTTTGAAGATTTTAAAGTTTCTCTAGCCACGTTGGACTTTATGAGTTGAAAAATAAGCACTTGTTGAGAGTTGTATTATTCTTACAGACTTCTATCAATAAAATTTTTTTTACAAAATTCTAACAACCAGAAAAAACTATGATTAAAAACTTCGATTACCGTGATATCTGTATAATAAGGGAATTTTTAATTGAATGACACCCCGATGAGCTTAAAATGAGCACATTTTTGATATTGAATTTAATATTATTAGAATTCTAAATTAACTTTCAAAAATAAACTGACCTTTTCAGTATATTAATTTTCTCTTAATGAAAATCTAGTGATTTATAGGTGATGTCAAGAAAATAGAAAAAGAAAAATTGCCTATCTGATTCATTAAACTTTTTCAATTCCCCATTTTTCTTTCTCATCCTCAAAAATTTTTATTCTCTCCACCGCCCCATAAAATTTGTCATATTGTGGTGGATCCTTCTGCCAAACGGCACCTCCCTATTCTTCATGTTTTACTGCCATTCTCCTGTGCCGTACATTTCTTTCGATTATTTATTACGGGGTCCTACACACATGTTCAAACCATTTTCTTCTCCCAGATGAGCATCAATCTTTGTGAAAAGAGCAGTTTGGTGATAGCGATTTTTAAAATCTATATAATATGAACATTGATTTCTGTTCCTTCTCAAAAAATGCAACATCAACCTGATGATTACTAGTTGAAAAACAAAGCTTTTTGTTTTCTGCTTTTTCGTAATACCTAATTACACTGCCTCCGTTTTTTTTTTCAATTTCAGTTTGATATTTTTTCAGGCTTTTCATTTCAACATGAGATTTGTTTGCCAGCTCACGTTCCTTCTGGTTTTGGCTTGGAATTCTGAAATAGCGACGTCGAGAAACGCGGTCCACACAGTTCGCCATGATATTGCATTCGTTCACACATTTGATACCAAGGAGATGTGTATGTCTAGGTGAGTATTGTTGCTGGAAACTTCTGGAGGCATAGTAAATAATCCGAAATTCAGCAAAAAATTTGACTTGGTATTATGCCTCTTCATTTTGAACCTTGTTTTTGATTTCTCAAAAATTCAAATGACCATTTCGCAACGTTGGACATCTCAAAATGTCCCATCATGATAAAGGCACTGCTAACCAATTACTGTTTAAAAAATATGCAAAAATCATTTAAAAAGTTCAAATTTCTGTTGTTGAGGAGCTATACAGCTTCAGTAAGTTTGTAAACTGGAAAATTCAATCAAAAAATTTATATTGTTCCTAAAACGCTTCTGAAATTGTTAAAGTAAAAGTGTCTTCAATATCAAACTAAAACACATTTTCAAACCCAACTTGTTAAATTTCAGATGCCGGATTGGATGCACTCAACAACACTCAGAAGACCTCATGATGCCCCGATGGCACTGCCCATTGCAGGTTCGTAATTTTTCCCTCCATGCTCATCTCAATTTCCTTCTCATTTTCTATCTTTCTCTCTAGAAACCAATTTCTTTCCAGGAAGAGGACGAGAACGACGTGGAAGAGGAGGAGAAGACATCGTTGGGTGGAAAAATGCTCATCATTGTCCCATGCGTCATATTCGGCTCCCTTCTGTTTTTGTTCTTCTGTGTGTCGGCGATGCAGCGATTCTGTCGAAATGACTATTGAGTATCCTTTGCTTTTCTTGCAACAAAATGTGAAATGAGCACATTTTTATTCATCCATGTGTCCGATATCCGGATAGAAATCATTGCCTTCTTTATCAATTGTAAGCCTTCTAACACACCTCAAACATCAGTTCTCTTACACACTTCCTCTATATGATCATTTGAATTGGGTACTTTTAGTGTTAAAACTTGACTGCACTATTTCCAAGTGCAACTTTCAGTCTGTCATTGTCTCATTTCCCGTTGGACCCCATCAATGTTCTCTTCTTGTCATCAAAAAAAAACCAGTAATTTCCTCGATTCATCTTCTAGTAAGTGCATGTTGTAATGTAATACTATTATCGCTTCCTTTCTGTCTTGTTGGATCAACAAGTAGTTTTCCCTTATTTCTCTTTTATTTCGAGCATTATTTTCTCTCTGTTTTTGTTGTGATCTATGTATGGGTTCCGGTGATATAGTCGACTTTATTTTGTCTCTATTTATTTTAATAAATTCATATTTTTTCTCAGTGATTATTCATTATTCCTCATCAAAAAATGAAGACGATATAATAGACATTACAACTTTTCAAGATCAAGGTTATAAATGACTCTAAGAAATGAGGAAGTTCAGACAATATCAAATTGCTGACTAATAATCAGACAAACGCATTTTCATTTAGTTTTTCGTAAACTTCCTTCATGGGGCCCCCTTGTTGTGTTGACACAAACTTTATGCTTTTTCCCTTTTCCCTTTGCAACAACGACCTCTAGTCAAATTTGCTCTTTCTTTTTCGAGCTCAGTCACTCCTGGTAACAAGCTCGCCGTTTCTTCTCCATTTTCACTACTTTACAGATTTAGCTAATTTCTTATGCATTTTTCTCCTTACTAACTGCCATTTTTCTTCATGTTACACTTTGACACTTGCAAATTATTAATTCGTTTTTTATCGTATTACATCACGCCTACGCCACTTATCATCATTCGCAATGCAACTTATCAGCACTATCATTTCAAGCATAAGTTGTTTCCAACTTTAACGCCTTTTGCCCTTTTTTTGCCGTTGCGAAATAGTAAACCATACACACACACACACACACACACACGAGGGGTGCGCGAGGTCATGTCCACGTTGCACAAACACGTCATGGCCGTGGCCGCGGAT
The DNA here is from genome assembly GCA_963966625.1 of Caenorhabditis zanzibari. Taxonomy (NCBI): domain Eukaryota; kingdom Metazoa; phylum Nematoda; class Chromadorea; order Rhabditida; family Rhabditidae; genus Caenorhabditis; species Caenorhabditis zanzibari. The sequence goes on from OZ016473.1 coordinate 12,384,945, forward strand.
GGGGGAAAACTAGTCCCCCGTAGATTTACTGCGCAGATAACTGGTAACCAGTTGTCATTTTTGCATTTTAGTTACTGCTCCGCAGTTTTTTGTTAATTTTTTTTCCCAAATAACTTCTGTGTGTGACTTGGCGCGTTTATTTTTTATACATGTTATCAATCTAGTGCAGTAATAGGTAACAGCTGTCGTTTGAGTCTTTCAATCAAACAAAAAAGACAACTGGACGGCGGAATTTTTATCGAAGAACGGCAAAAACAAGCGCTGTACGACTCGAAAGAGTACATTTGATACCCCCACTCTTTTCAGCGTCCTTTTCACTATTCTCATCGTATTATTCAAATTCAGATCCGATTTTTTTTCTCGCCTCTCATGGCCTGTTACTCTTATTTATGCGTCTCGGAAAAAGGGTTTCTTATGCTCTTTCCTTTTCTCTTTTTTTCCTTCTTTTTTTCTTCTTCAACTAATCTTCTTTTTCGTCTTCTCGTACACAAGCTCTTCATTTCCTAAAATGCACCAACATTTCTTCTTTTTATTTGAAAAAGTTTCTTTTTTTCAGATGTTGGATGCCAAACCGCTTCCAGCGGATCCAAACGATTGGCAGTGTGAGGATGTGGCGACGTGGTTGAGGAAAATCGGAATGGCAAAGTATGCAGATTTGATTGCAGTTAAACATAAAGTATGGTTTTTTGTAAATTTGACTATTTTCGAAAATGAAAATAAAACAGAAAGTTTGTAATGAAAATTTTCTATGCTTCCCAGTGGAAATAAACTATTCAAACCATTAGAACAACCGAAAAACTAAATCCAACCCTCAGAAAATGTACCTCTAATTAGTGGTGCCCTATGCAAAATTATCGATTTTTGTAGGTCGACGGCAAGTGTCTCCTTGCACTCACAGACACAGACCTAAAGGACTCACCGGTTTCTATCAACTGCCTTGGAGACATCAAGAAGATCTTATTTGGTATTGAGACCCTCAATCACAAGGTGAGAGTTTCTCTTGCTTGAAAAAATAAAGCAAATATTGTTACAGGTTGTTGAACTTGGAACATCTGCAGTGTCTCATTCCCATCACCGTCCATTGTCAAATGGTAATTCTCCATGGAAAAACAACTCAAAAGACGGATTGCTTGTGGAGTACAACGAACAAAACCATATGTCTATTTCTGGAGAGGATGTGGTCACAACCACTCGCCGAGCTGAAATCGTGCAAGATGAGGAGACGTTATTGGATACGCTCGCAAAGTCTACAGATGGAACGTCAACAGTGCAGTTGATCTCAAGAGAAGAAATTATCAGACAAGTCGAGAGACCGGACACGTACTTCAAGTCGGTCGCGAAACTTCTCATCGCGTTTGCATATTCCTCGTTGTCATTCTTGGTCACATCGTTCGTGATGGTTCTGGTTCATGACAGAGTTCCAGGTAGACATTTTCAATTTAATTCTATTCAAGTTTATTAATTTTTAGACACAAAAACTTATCCTCCACTTCCGGACATTGTACTGGACAACGTGCCCCACATTCCATGGGCCTTCGACATGTGTGAGACGATTGGGCTGGTGTTGGCTATCGTCTGGTTCACTGTGCTCTTCTTTCACAAAGAGAGGTTTGTTAGAAAATTATTAGTTTGTGATATCGAACTTTATTTAGGGTTATCATCGCCCGTCGGATGTTCTCGTTGTTGGGTACTGTGTTTCTCTTGCGCTGCTTCACAATGCTCATCACATCGTTATCGGTTCCGGGGATTCATTTGCAGTGCGAAGCAAGGGTGAGTTATTAATATTATTTGTTAAAGGAGGATTCCGGGCAAAGTGAGTTTATAGTTCCATTGATGCAAAATTTCCTGCTGATTCCGAATATCACAAAAAATGCTCAAAAATGCTTCTCTAGCCCAAAAAAACGCCTTCAAAGTTGCAAAAATATTATCCCTCGTGGCCGAACTTTTGTAATGTTTTCCAAGTGGATTACAACTTTCGCACTGTCCACGCGAGCAGTTAGGCCGGGATGGTTAATTTTTTTGAACTTTGACGTCATTTTTTGAGTCAGAGAAGATTTTTGGAGCGTCTTTGTAATATTCGGAATCTGCATAAAATTTTGCATCTAATAAACTATAAACTCATTTTGTCTGGAATCTCCCTTTAAATATTATAGCGAACAATTATCGATGACCTGAATAATAAAACACTCTAGGATAAAAAGAATACAGTTCAAAAAATCTCTTCCTGCAGTTCGAAAAATCTCTTCTAAATTCAGCCCAACACCACAATGCAAGAGAAACTCCACAAAGCGTTCCACATCTGGAGCAATCTCGGAATGTCGCTGCACGGAGTTCGCAGTTGTGGAGACTACATGTTCAGTGGACACACTACGGTCATCACAATGATCTCTCACTTTATCACCGAATGTAAGTTTTATAGAAAAATTGAAGTGCGATCCATGTTGAACTGGGTTGCGACGGGTCGGGTCGGGCCTATGTCTTAAAAACTTCTGCCCGGGCCGAGCTGCAAAAAAATTTATTAAAGTTCGAAATTTACTAGTTCGAAGATGTTTTATTCTATATTTGTTTTCAATCGATGTCAGGAAAGTATCTCAAAGTGAAATCGAAAGTTATAAAACTGTTCTTACATCAAAAAAAAAGATTGAACAGGATTCAAATGTCCTTAAGATAGTTGGAAAATTTTCAAGAATTTTCCGGTCAATCCACAATCCTTATGTTAACGTATTCCAGATACACCAGCAGATTGGACTGGACTCCACACGTTCACTTGGGTCCTCAACTGCTTTGCGATCTTCTTGATCCTTGCTGCTCATGAGCATTACAGTATTGATGTTTTCATTGGTAAGAAAGTACCAAATATTGTCTGTATTCATGGATTCGAGTTTCAGCATTCTACATCAGTTCTCGAATGTTCTTGTACTACCATGCCTACGCTTACAATCATGCTGGAATCACTGCGACCGACTATCGAATGCGAACTTGGTTCCCGCTTGGATGGTTCTTTGAGTATGGCTCACAAGGAAAGGTTGGTATTCGGAAAGATTTTGATTGTTGTTTCCATTATGATATTTCAGGTCGAGAACGAGTTCAGTCTCCCAATCAACATCCGTATTCCACGTCGCATTTTCTTCGCTAAAACGGAAGAGGCAAAGCCGAGCTCTCCGAAGCCAGAGGCCAGCCGGAAGAAATCAACGGTGGCTGTCGGCAAACAGAATGGAAACGGAAACTGCAAAAACCACTCTAAAAAGCACAATTAGACACTTTTTTCTCGTCAGCCAATAGTCAATTTTGTTTTCTTTCACTAGTCCCCTTACAAAGCTACACACATAATTCCTGTGCAATTTTCGGGTTTCTAGGACGATTTGCTCTTTCTCTGAACAGTGTATGGGTACTATTTTTGGCTCTCATTCGTTTCTTTTGTTTCTTTTCCCACAATCCCCGTATTCAAGTCTTTTCCGATGATCTTTGTCGAATTGTCACACGTTTCGGTTGAGTTTTATTGCCTTCTGGATTATGATTATAAATGATAGATTTCTAGACACTTTTTTTTGGTTTTACACACTTCATTTAGACAATAAATTATGGATTGCACTTAAATTACACAAAAGAAACCAATAGAATTATAGATTATCTGCTTTCAGACAGGGATGTTGAGGAGGGAAATTCGAAAATTATAGAATTATATTAGTTAGAGGTATGAAATGTTAGAAAACAATAGTTAGAAAGGAAGAGAAAGACAACTTGCAAATTAAGATCACAGAAAGCGTTTACGAATAGAACGAGCGACGATTATTGAACTGGAGGTTTTTCGAAGATTATTGCGGATAGTATCAAGAGGTATATGTATTACTACTGGGGGTAAATAAATATTATGTGATAGTATTTTTGTTGTAAAAATGCACGAAAAAAAGTCAGTGAGATCGGAACAGTTGACATGTCCGATTTAACCCTGGAGACGAGCAGTGGCGACATGCAACTTCACATAGTACTCGATCGTCTTCATGAGTCCCTCGCTGAATGGAGTGGTGCATTGCCATCCCATCGCATTCTTGATTTTCGAGAAATCAATGTAGTAACGACGATCGTGATATGGTCGGTCCGGAATTGGAGCGAACGTTGGGGGCGTTGGCTCTCTAAAAAATTAAAATGTGGGGCAATTATCTGAAAAAAATAGATTACCTGTTCAATAGCTTGGTAACTGTGCTGTGAATCATCTTGGTGAGTTCGATGTTGGTCATCTCGAAATCAGTTCCAATGTTGTAAATTTCTCCTAGCGTTCCCTCGAGAGCCACCCTGGTGATAGCCTCAGAACAGTCCTCGACATACATCCAACTTCTAGTGTGGAGTCCATCTCCCATAAGTGGGTACGGTTGTCCGTCCAGAGCGAGCTTTGTGAACTTTGGAATGAGCTTGGTGTGGATCTGACGTGGCCCGTAGACATTGTTCATGCGGACCATCACGTATGGAAGCTTGTAAGAGTGCTGAAAACATTGAATTATTGTTAGGCAAAACTGAAATTGAAAAAGTTACCCAGTAGGATCTGATGACCATTTCGCAGGCAGCCTTGCTAGCAGCGTATGGGTTAGTTGGGTTTGGAAGAGATGCAGACTCCGATTTTGGAGTGGTGTCTTCGAAAGAGTCTCCATAGACTTCATCTGTAACGTTCTTCTTATTTTTAGTGTCCAGATTCAAAATTAAATTACCTGTGCTAATGTGAACGAGCTTCTTGACTCCCTTGTATGGGCTGTTAACGATGCTCTCGAGAAGAGTCGTAGTAGAGATAATGTTATCTTGAATGGTTCCGATTCTGTCACTGTAAGACTCATCGACATGAGTGATAGCAGCGAAGTGAATGACCATGTCGACCTGAAATGAAATATAAAAAATATGGTTCACTAAATTCATAAATACCTCATTGTCTTGAAGAGTTTTGATGAGAGTTGGTTGATCCTCGAGTTTGGCCTCAACGAACTTGTATCTTGGGGACTCTCTAATCTCCTTCTCAACATTCAACGGGGATGCTCCGTATGCCAATTTGTCATAGTTTATAAATCTGAAACAAAAATGTAATTCATGGATCCGCTAGATATAAATTTTACTTTGTGTTTTTCCATTTATTGAAGGTAAAGTTGATGTAGTTGGACCCAATGAATCCACAGCCACCAGTTATCAAAACGCATTTTGGTTCTTCCCACGCGGAACCCATCTCTCTTGGCGGCGGATCTGAAGAGACGGTGTTTGGTGGTGGGATGTTGTTGACCAATGGAATAAGAAGACCGATCGAAGGAGGCAAAAACTGACAGAGGATAATGGGGGAAGTGTGGTAATATAATTGAGTGATGACGACAAATGCAGCCGAAGTCTCGGCGACCGCAAGACGAGAACGGAGACTTAGAGCGAACACGAAACTTGTTCCAGATTACTAGATGAGAGAATGATCTTGAGATAGGAGGAAAATTATCTCGTTTCAAAACATGGCGAAGAATAGTAACATTTTGGATTCTGCGGGGGTTGAAAATGTTGTCGGCATGCGCGGGGACAATGGACGCAATCTGTTTCTGTCTTGGTTCATGATATGCAACAATAAGAAACATCAAATGGCATCTATAGTAAAATAATTCATGGAGTCCCTATAAAATACCTGAGAAAAGAGAAGACCACACTTCACCAGGGGGGAAGAACAACACAACAAATGAGGATGGGAACAGAAGGCGAATGATGGCATATCCTAAGTTAGGAGGCGAAGTCCCCTCCAAAAACTGGATTCCGCCTGTCTGCCGAGCGGGTTCATATTGACGGCGATGATGGTCACCACATCCACAAAAGTGGATTCGACTTATCACTTGCCGAAACGTTTTTTTCGTGGAAGGCGCAGACAATCAAGTTTTTGCCACCGCCGCGCGATTAGATACATGGTGATTGCATTTGAGGATTATTCAACCGAAGAAATGATAAGGAGGGAGATCCAAGGATTTTTTGTTCTATCTTTGAATGATCAATATTAAGGGGAAAGGGATGATCAGAGTGATGATTTGTAAAAAAATATAGCATTCTATTCTTCAGAGTTCGAATTGAAAAAATTATAAAAATTCAAGTAAAGTTTTGGCTTAAAAAAAGAGTACAATCATTATTCAAATTTTCGACAATTTCAAAAAATCTCACTGTCATCAAAAAAGCCATGTAATTTCTTACACCTTCTGATAAAAACAGTATGTTCTGATCAAACTCAGAAAAGAAAGAACGAGGAAAGGAAAAGGCTACAGCGGGTAATAAAGTCTTCAATGGGTAATCAATTCGAAATGCGGGTCAAAACTTTCACCGTCTTTGTGAAGAGTCAAAAGACTAATGGACTGAACACTAGGGCAACTAGCAAATATAAATTCAAAATTAAAGTTTTTGCAGATTGATCTCTGTGAGAAAAAATACCCAAAAAAATCCCGAGTTCCTCTTCGAAAAAACGACACGTTTGAGACAAAATGTAGACGATAAAACAAAGGTGCTTGGCTTTTATACCGGGGGGACCTGGTTTCGGTGGGCATTATCCGTGGCATACCTCCCTTTTGTCTTTTTGTTATCCCCTTATCAAAAGTCGAGTGGCAATCCAGATTTCCGCGTAAAAATCGAAATAAGGACATTGGTTGTCATACAAGACTGAATCTGTCCTTCATCGCCTTTTCGTTTTGATCTATCTACGGGAAAAGTGTTCTCAATGTATAGGTGAACCTTGTTTAATTTTTCAAATACAACGTTTTGCAGAAAAGTTTGATAAGAAAAATAGAAAGTAAAAACTAAATATTAAGAAAAACAATCAACACTTCAAAGCTTTCTTGATACTTGTTGTTACTTGGAACATGTTGCCGTGTCCTGGAACAATCCAATCCACAATGCAGCCATAACGCCTTCTCGAGTCTCTTTGCGCAACAACATCCGCTGATAATGGTTGCCACATCATTGGATGGTCAATATCTTCCTCTCGCATGAATAAGTCTCCTAAAAAGCAATGATCTCTTGTTAGAAGTATTCAATTCCCTACTCGCCTGATACAAGTACGTCGCCACGCCCTCTCACATCTCGAACAACAACTCCGATATCATCCGATGTATGTCCACGACACTTGACTAGCATCACATTTTCAGACAAATTCATTGTATCGTTCTGAAAAAACAAAAATGAATAGTGAACACTAGAAAAAAAGAAACCTCAAATAGAGCAGTGAGGTTAAACTTGGTGCCTTTATGAGAGTACCATCCATGATAATGAGTTGCATCTGGAAAGTCATGAACTCCGCCAACATGATCAGGATGACCATGAGTACTAACAACAATGTCCACAGAGGCTGGATTCAATCCATGCATCTCTAACGCTGAAATATTGAAATAAAAACACGGAAAACCGGAAACGATTACATTTGAGAAGTTCTGTTCTTGCATTGATATTGGTTCCCAGTCCGGTATCTACAAGAATATTTGTATTTCCATCTTTGACTAAAGTGATCGTTGCGATGAACGTATACTGTCCATCGACGGTTTGTTCTGCTGATCCCTAAATTATTATTATTCGTTTCTCCATTTGACAGAATATCATCATTATTACGTTTCGCAATACATGAACCTGCGGTTGTTGATCAGTTTTTGTCGTTTGTAATTGCTTCAATATTTTCGTTAGTTCCGCGCTTATTTCGTTCAATGGAATCTCTTCACGTGATTTTGGAGCCGAGTCTGAAAATTGTACATTTTGTCACGCAAAATCAAACACTGATGTTACTCATGTATTATTTTGATTTTTGAAAGAGCACATTTTTTTAGTTTTTAAAGAGACACAGATACTATCATACTGTAGATTTATTGTATCGTTTATCATGCGCCGATTAAGCAACTATTGTTTAGGAGATTTTTTACAAAATGTTCGCCGCTAGGAGATATTTGTTTCGTTGCTATATCCAACAAGCTTTGTGCTTTACGTAACAAATCGATGTATCCCATCTTCGATGATCGCCAAAGTGACGTACATGTTCAAAACACCTCGACAATCTCATGGATTCCTGCTTCATACAAAAACGAGTCTCTCTCTCTTAATTTTTCTCTGATCTTTTTTTACGTTAGCTTCATTTTTCTTTTCCCCTCTCTCTCATCGCCTTTCACGTCAACGTATATCCACGAGATGCGCGTCTTGAAAGAGAGCAAGTTTTTATGGATAAGTGAAGAAGACCGTCGGCGGCGACGACGACTTCATTTGAAGGACTTCTGGTTTTGGTCTTCTTCAGAAGCAAGAGAAATGCGGATGCGTTGTGAAAAACCGGCGGGCGATAGTTTCTCTCTAAATCTCTACGTCTCTCAATTATTTTGTTCTCATTGAGTCTTCTTCTTATCCACCGCCAACAAAGATTACCCTTCCTAGATAGGCCCTCATCTCGTAATGCCGTGGATCTCTTTGTCTGTGCCAATGAAAAGTGAAATGCTTTTGGGAAGCATTTCTGTGTGTTAAAGTGAAGTCGATCAGGAGACAGGGAGAGATGCTAATTTCAAAAACCGAAACAAAAAGATGCTGAGATAGAGATTAAGATCTTTCATTTGTTCAAAAAATTTCATTCCTAGGAAGAGTTGGAGATCAAACCGGAATGATTTTTCGAGTACCTAATTCAATCTTCCGATCTGTTCCGTGTCCTGGATACCAATCTTATAGGGATCGAAATTTTTGAATACTTAAAGTAGGATTACAGTCATTCTTTTTATTTTCTCAAATGATCGTCCCAATTCCATTATTTACGAAAATAACAATACTTTTGCACAAAAATCGTTGAAACTCGAGAAAATCGATTTTCAAAACGCCAACTTACATTTTTTCTAACCTATTTCAATGAATGTAGAAATTTTTGCTGATTCGAATGCACCTAATATCGCTGCTCATAACGCAATAGAGAAATTTTTATGAACAAAATTGCACTTTGTCGCGCCGCCCGCTGCTGATTTAAATCTGCTGTCGCGCTCGCCGCTGAATGCTCATACGTATTCAGCGGGCGGCGCGACAATTGAAAATTTATTAATAAAAATGTTTACATTGCGTTTCGAGCAGCAATATTAGGTGCATTCGAATCAGCAAAAAAATCTACATTCATTGAAATAAGTTAGAAAAAAATGTAAGTTGGCGTTTTGAAATGCGATGTTCTCGAGTTTTAACGATTTTTGTGCAAAAATATTGTTATTTTCGTAAATAATGGAATTAGGACGATCATTTGAGAAAAATTTTAAAAAATGACTGTAATCCTACTTTTAAAAATAACTTACTTTTCGAACTCTTATGCTTCTTTTTAGAAGTTTTCCCCTCACTGGCGAATCTTTGCATAGGCTTCCACTTATTCGAGTTGTTCTGAAATTCAGTTTCGTGAATGGTTACCTTAAAAATAGTTTACCGAATCAGTATCAAATGTAACATCTTGATTATCTTTAGAAGAAACGATAATTTGATCCGGCAGAGTATTGGGATTGATTCTCTCCAAAGAAACTTCTCCAGAGTTTTTTCGTCTTTTCTCGCTGCTTTTCGGGGAATTTTGAGTTCTCACTCCATTTTGTTTGCGAGTTCTCCGATCAATGAACATCTGGAATTCATCGAGACTAAAAACTTTAACAAAAGTTGGAAATTCTACCTGTATCATACTAGCTAGTTGTCTATAGTCTTCAACAGAAGTTTTGTTATCTGATAGTTTCATTTGTGGGGGTCTCGGCGGTGGTTTTGGTTTTCTTTTCGAGGCTGGAGTTATTATTTGAGTTATTGGTTGTGGTGGGGTCAATGGAACTGGCATTGAATTGGATTTCTTTGTATCTGGAGGCTGAATATAATTTTTGAATTCAAATTGGAAATAACAAAATCTCACTGAAAAAATTCCTCCCTGATTGACCATCGATGGATTCATAAGATCAATCATTTCTTGAGACCCAGAGAAATCAAATACTTCTGAACTAGCAGCTTCCAGGTCTAACGGAACTCTCTCAACTATCGGACGACCTCTACGCCTTTCAAAATCACGGAGCACTTTGAGCTCCCATTCATCTAAAAGTTGCAGAGCTTGCTTCGAAATAACTGAAATCGGAGAGAGGAAGCTTTATTCAAAACGAAAAAAAACATACTGTAATCGGATGCATCAATAAAATAGAGAATGTGGAAGGAGATCAGGAGATGAAAAAAAGCGCATTTCATTTCATAGTCAAATTGGTAACGCAAGTTTTTCGTAAGAAATTTTGACTCATCAAAAGGTGAGAGAGAGAGAACGCGTGTTTTCCGTTTTCCCTCAAACAGACTGACCTCGTTTGATCCAGGGCCGACACACTTTTGTCAAGAACGCACACACCTTGGTGTCCGAGAAATACTTGACTACAAACCGAAAGTATGACGAGATTTCTCAAACGATTTTAAATGACTTCCGAGAATTGTTTTTGAACTGAATATGAGAATTAGAGATTGTTGAAAATAATGGAGAGAAGTTAGAAGTAAGAATGAAAAGATCACGGGGAGTCACACTAAAAAAGAATTTGTAGTAGAAAAGAGCACAAACATGGATATAAAAGAAAAAGTGATTACTCAAGGCTGGTTTCCTCCAGATTCTTGTTGAAGATGACATCGCAGCAAAGACGGAAAGTGTACTCCACATTGTTGGTTACGGTAGCCTGGGTCAAGTGTGCATAGATTCGTTGATCAGGATCGAGTCCCTGAAAAATACAAAAATGGGTAAAGTGCAGTGCCCTTTGATACAAAAAGTTGTGTCTCAAGACTTTCTGTCCTGTACTGAATGTCAGAAGAATCTATTTCAGTAATCACCTCGCGGAACATGCTTTCGATGAACTCGGCAACAGACTGCACTGAGTTGTCGGTGGTCATCCATCGATTGTAGTCTGGGAAGTAGTTGACAAACTGAACCGTTGCCAGTTTCATGGCCAGAAGATCTATCTTATTGAGGAAGAGCATGAAGTTGGACATGCGGAGGAAGCTGTTCTCCCGGATGGATGTGAATAGGTCGACGCTCTCGTCGAGACGATTGACCATCTAAAACGTAACCATTAAAATTTCAAGCGAATTTTGAATCCAATTGTACCCCTGCTTTCTCGACTCTCGCTTTGCCAGAAGAGCGGACCAGAATCTTGTTCTGCACTTTGTTGAGTGACGACTCCCACTGAAATGATACAAATTGAACTCGTCATCACTCTTGATCTCTTTGATCAAGACAAACGTCTCCACCCACCGATACAAGTACAGTAGGGGTCGACTGTTTCCGTCGACCGTCTCCCTTCTAAGAATACGTTATTTTTTCCATGCAATAGGTGCACTTTACACTAGCTCACCACAAATGACTTATTTGGTTCTTCCTCGGTAGCTTGATTGAAGGAAGACAACGAGCAGATGAACATGACAGCAGTGACGCCTTCGAAGAAGTGAATCCACTTGCGACGTTCCGTTTTTTGACCTCCGACATCAATTAGTCTGAAAAAGACACTCAGACATGCAGCTACAGTAATATCAAACAAACCGAATTGTTTGAGTCTGATAGTCGAACGAAATCTCGTGAACTCCAAGGGTAGTCTGTCTCATGTGGATCAGATCCTCAGTGGTTGGGATATAGTTTGATTGAGCGATTCTCTCCAAGTTTGGGAAGAAGCTGTAACCTCACTTTCACAAATTCAACTTCTTGCACAACTCACTAATGAATATGATCCGGGACCATTGGATGATAGAAATAGTTCTCGAAGAACACCTTGACGCACTCAAACCGACGGATGGTGTTTATGAGCTTGAGCTCATCAACTTCTTGCATCAACTCGATTTTTACGGATTCCTTGGCAAACAGGTTCAGGACCACCTAGAAGGACCCCATTGTTATTTTTACCCACAAAAACAGAAACTCGCCTTCTCATCAGGTGACTTGGTGATGTCAGAGTTCAAAACGATGATGGCGATATTTTTGAACGCGTCAATGATATTGTTACGAATGACGAAAATAGCGTTCACCACCTCTGTCTCATTGAACCCATCCAGGTAACCAACTCTAGAAACCGAAAAATGTTTCTCAAATTCGAAAAGAATTAGCAACAACCTCATTTGTTTGACAATGGTACTCTTTCCAGAGTCTGAAATTCCAAGAAGAAGCATCTTGATCTTCCGTCGGTTGGCTTGATTTTCGATACGAATTTGTGATTCAATCTGGCGGTTTTGGCGAGCAGCGTCTCGCTCAGGTTTACACGATGTGATACCCATAACGTTTTTGTGCTTTTCAACCTAGAATTACCCTGAAGTAAAAAAATATGGCTGAAAAAATTAGATAAATAACAAGAATGAATCGAATGTTATTTCTAGAAGGTTCGTGACAGATTAAAAAAATTCCAATAATTTTTTTTGTGAGAGGAACATGAATGCAAATGGTTGAAACGGCAATAACAACCAGGAATAGCTGCCCTTTCTAACCTAAACTTATTCAAACTCACCTAAATACAGTTTAGTTTACTTATGAATTAAAGCATAGAATAATTGGCATATTAAAACTTTATGTGGTTACTACTGTTTTAGATTACCAATCTCACTAATTTTTAATCACTATTGTATGTATTAGGTTATCAACTCTGCCAATTTTTATCCTTAGACTCAACGACTTCTAATGGTTTGGAAATTACTAAGCCCAGCAAAAAAGTTTGTCTAGCCAGTAGGCCTAAACCCTAAAACAGCGAGATAGGGCATAGAGAAAAAAGGAAGAAAAGTGCTCAAACTCAGGAAGATAATGAAAACAAAGAGCTGATAAGAGTGTTTGCCGCTTCTGACTCCGCCTACTACAGAATCTGAATTTCAAAGAGGCGGAGCCAAACTCAACAATCCAGGCAGGAATAGTGGATTGTATCCACCGTCAGAACAATGAACTTCAGACAAGGGCATCCTGCTTTGATTTCCCATAAAGGAAAGTGCATGTATTATTGGATACTAGTATAGAATCTGGAAATAAGACAGAAACAGAGAGCGGACTTTAGTAGAGTCAGAAAGATGAAAAAGGGAGTGGCTTCAAACAAAAAAAACGGGGAAATAGCTGGATATATTTCTCGAAGTATACTATAGTTGTTTGGTTCTCAATTTTATCTCGGCCAGAACTAAACCTTTCTTCTAGCTTTTGAGCACAACCAAAAATCCAAGAGTCCATTTCATGTTAATCCGGCAAAGTTAAGAGAGCTCATTGAGGTTAACAGATGTCTGCTTCGTGCGCTTCCGTGTTTGTAGGTGTACGAATACAAATGGAACGAGTGAGAGCCACTGTTTTGTATCATAAATTCTGTCTCTGTCTTGCCGGTTTTATTGTATTTTTAAAGCTCTAGAAGTACAATGGAAGACGGTGAGGCACTCAACAACAACAGGTACGGTAAATGGCGCTTTTGACGTAATTAGATGTTGAAATTTCATAAAATACAAGTGACGATGTCGTCATGGAAAAATTACGTGATATCCAGAGAAATCGTGAATTGTATTTTGGAAAAATGCCGGAGTTCAAGAATCTCGAATTTACAGCTCGATCGGGAGTTCTCGTTTTTTTTTCGATTTTCAGGGTTTATTACGAAAAATTTTTCCGGGCGGAAATTTCTCGAAAAAATAATTCGGAAAATTTCTCGAACTTTTGATTTTGGAAAATCGGAAATTTTTTCGGAAAATCGGAAAAATCTATATGAACATTTCTGAAAAATTGAAGATTTTGACAAAAAATAGTCATTTTTGAGCAAATATCTTTTTTCCCCGATTTTCCGAAAAAATTTTTCAGAAAAAAAATTCGAGAACTCGATTTTTTGGAAAAGCTTTTTCGAACAAGCCTAAGCTGGATCCATCATCCGCAAATTTGAGTAATCCTTTGTTATCCAGCTTGAAGTAAAAACATCTAAAAACCTGACATGGTATTTTTCTCAAATTTTGTTTTTGCAAGCTCCCCAATTTCTTTAAAAAAATATTTTCGCTTTGACCAAATTTGCGATTCCAGACGATACCTGTAATCAATTCCAGATTCATTTTGGTTTTTGTAATTCTTGAAATTTTGGTATCAGATGTAATATTAATGTAATGTAATATTAATTCACAGTGTTTATGAAGCGTGAAATTCGAAAAACAGGGGGTTCGATATGAGAAACACTTCCAGAAAAGAACGTAAAGCGTCGAATTGCCGTGTGCAACACCGATGCCCTAAAGCTATCGAAAACATATCTCACTAAAACAGATCGTCTGACCGGATGATGGATGGAATTAGAAGAATGAGAGAAAAAAAAATGAAAAACGTTAAACAAAATGATAGAAATCTACTCTAGGACCGGAGAAAAGAAATGATGAAACAAGTTGTTATGAAGTTACCAGCCTTTGAGAATGGATTTTCAAGGGGAAAATATGGAAACGTACTAGGGGGGGTGTAGGAAAGGTAAAACAGAAAAAAAAACAAAGAAAAGCCGAGAAAAAGGATAGCAAGAATGCGAAAAAATGACAACGTTTCTGTAAAGAATTTTTGGCAAAACAAGAAATCGGAGAATGAGCCGACATGACTAGGGGATGGTGTATTTCATATGACGGCCTGAGATTGCCCGTATGAAACAATTAAAGGGAAAAGATAAAGAGAAGAAAGTTTCGATTAGGCAAGTACACATTTTTGCGCCTAGAAAGTGATTGAGAACTCGATAGGATGGGGAAATACATGGATCGGGATTGAATGGCGGGAAAAGGATGGTTAAAAGCAAGATGAAAAAAAAGGAAAATGGTATCATGAGAGAAGTTTGGAACAAGTGTCGAATCACTGCGTCAGATTCGCTTTTTCTTCTGGTTCCAGCTCTTTTCGTTCAACAAGACTAGCCTCTTCCAATTGGTGATCTCCCTGGAAATGGAAAAATGGATTCACAATTACTTTAAGATCTTAAATATCTGCGATTCAGTTAGTTCTAAAAATTATTTTTTTGCATAGTCCGACTCAGCATTTCGAGATAATGGGACAGTCCAGAAAAAAACGCTGAAAATTTTTCCGAAAAAAATAGGCTGTCAAATGTGCTTAAAGGGTCCGTTTGGGTAGCAGTTCCCTCTTATTTTCAGTTCAAAATTGGTTTCGGGTAGCTCGTAAAAAAATGAAAAAATTTTTCAGTACAAAAATCAAAAAATCAGCTGCCCGAAAAGCCCCTATTTATCTCGTGTGGCAGCATATTCCTTTCAGAGCAAATTTCAGATTTTCTTCACAACTGAGACCCCTATTATCTCGGAATTTTGAGTCGATCCATATATACACATAACTATTTCTAGAATAGTTTACTCCCTCTTCCACTTATGCCCTCACTTACCGGTGGAGCTCCATGATGAGCATCGTCGTTGAGAGTGGACCCGAAGATCATCAACACTACCAGGAGAATAGCCAATGTGATGACTTGACCGCTGATAGTGAACGTGAGGAATAGATTAGCCAGATACTGGTTAGAGTACATGAGACATCCACCACTCTGAAAATCGAAACGATACAGTTACTAATATACAGGTTCACATACCGAGCTTCCACAAGAATCCGTTTGGTACTTGATACAGGACACATCAAACATCCAACCGAACAAAACGGGAGCCGGAATTGTTCCGATGACTCTGATCATAATCCACTGAATTCCAAGAGCAAAGGAGCGCTCATTGTAGTCGACAGTTCTCAGAATTACAGAAATAATTGGGACAGCCACGGCGAATGTGCAGAAGGAAAGTGGTGCGAATAAAAGTAGGAACCAGAGGAGCTCAGTGCATTGCGGCTCACAGACTCCTTTCTTGACGATACGAGGATAGTTTTTGGTGTTGGTGGGAACACAACTACACTGGGTGTATTCCTAGAATAAGAAAACCGTTATGATCTACTCATAAAACTTCAGTTCATTATACCTTCAGAGATGCAGAGTACGATTCTGCGCATCCAGCATAACATGGAGAGTAATAGGTGTACTGTCGACCATCATCCAATTCTGCACACACCGGTCTGTACTCGGAGGGATCACAAGTACACTGCTTATTACACGTATTCACTAGTTCCGGGTCTTTGCTATAGGTAGCATTGTAGTCTGGGATTGAGCCACTGCAATTTTCCGTTGATTATTTCCCTTGTTATTTTTAACTTACTCAAACTGCGGATATTCAGAGTCCACTCCGACCAATGGAGCATGTGGACAGTAGATTAAGTACATTGGGGAGAAGAGGAGAGAAAGGAAGATGAGTCCAATGGCGAACTTGAGCATTTTGCTGCTGTTCAACCGGAAATGATTCACTATTCCTCCAGTCACCATACATCCCACTCCGGCCATTGGCACCATCACGCAACCGATTAACAAATTGGCTTTGCTTGGGCGGACACTGAACTGTCTCTCGAGATATTTGGACATGAAAGATGAGGCTCCAGTTACAACCAAACTGTCGATTGCCATTGCTCCGGTGATGATCATGAAGAGCCAGTTGGTAAGGATACGGTAGATGGCAATTGGAATGTGACGAACATCCAACCAGATTTTGTACCAAAGAGGTCCACTTCCACGGGATGGAATTGATGAGTAAAGCAATGAAGCTTGTTCTGAAAAAAGTTTCAATATCATACATATCCAAACCCGAGTCGGGCCGGCCCGGATTTTGAGACCCTTTTTTTCCGAAAGTCAAATTTTACGGAAAAGCCAATTTTTGACCGTTTTCTGTTCAATTTTGAAGCTTTCATACTTTTTGTTATTTCATGATTTTTCATGCAGTTTTGAAACTTTTTTATAAACATTTGAATTTTTTCCGGATTTGGACATGTTTAGTATGTTTGATATCGTTCTCTGTACCCGATGTGATCGTTTGAAACACCATTCACTATAGTTCACGAAGAAAGTGTTTAGTGCTCACTAATCCTATCTGCAGACACTTGTGGAATACAATCCATTTGTTTTCTAACTACATCTCACAGACATTTTTTGTACCAAGAGATTATACAATGTGAGTATAGACAGTCAGAAGGAGGCTCGATGTTTGAGAAGAGAAAGAAATGAATTTTTACCTGGTAGGGGAGCATCACTATTCAAAGCAGCAGTCTTGTTGGATCCAGGCATTCCACAGCACTCGGGGGTCCGGCGGCGATTTTGAACAGCGGCATCGTGAAGACGAGTACGATGGAATTTCAGTGACTCGGGGAGCACTTTTGGGAGTGAAGCAAGAGGAAGGACCGCAACGAATCCGACGAACGATGCAACAATGAATGATAGCCACCAGGCTCCAACCCATGTAGGATCTGTTTCTCCTGATGACACTCTGCAAATAAAACATATTGTTAAAGATGGACTGAATTATTCTAGAAATACTGAGGTGAATATATGGATTGGCTCAGAATTTCGAGACAATAGGGGTCTCAGTTGTGAAAAAAAAACTGAAAATTTGTCTAAACGAAGATATTGGCTGCCAAACAAGCTGAATAGGGGCCTTTCGGGTAGCTGATTTTTTGATTTTTGTACTGACATTGAAAAAAAGTTCACGTAAAATTCATTTTTACACGAGCTACCTGAAACCAGTTCTGAATTGAAGATCTGAGAAATTACCTACCCGAATGGACCCTATTCAGCATCTTTGACAGCCTATATTTTTTAGACAAATTTTCAGAGTTTTTTCTCAACTGAGACTCCCATTATCTCAAAATTCTCAGGCGGACTATACAATAAAGCGAAAGTTTTCAGAATAGTTCACTTGTTTTTCAAAAATAGCTAACTGAAAACAATCTTACTTCAAAATCTGCTCTGGAGGCAAATGCCAAAAGTCGGTGTGATATTGAAGAGAAACAGAAGCCCCGAGGAATCCAATCGCAGGTCCGAAAACGGCAAATGAGTAGAAGATTCCGACGAACAACGATGATTTGGCGGTACCCACATTTTCATCAATGTAAGAAACACCGATGGTGAAAAGTGGTGTTGCACCGATGCCGTGGAGGAAATGAGCGAAGCAGAACAGGTAGAAGTAGAAGTTCGAGGATGAGTGTTGGATTTGGGATTCACTTTGACACGCAGTTTGGGCCAGTGCTTCCGGTGACGTCATGTCATTTTGTAGAACTGAAACTGTTTGTGTCATGACTCAGATTTGGAAATTCACTATTTGTAAACCATTTCATAACAAACTTTTTCAAAAACCTCATGAGTCACAAAGGACATGATTTTTTTGGTTTGTATGTTTGGACAAGTAGAATGACACTCATCCTTCTGTTGTAAACTTACAACTTTCAATTGAACATGTTCCGAAGGACATATTGGATTGGGAAGCTGAGTAGGAGTCGGACATAATGTGAGGAGCCGAGAAGATCAGGGATCCCAAAGCCATGCAAGCAAGACCAGCAGCCAATACTGCCGGTTTACTGTGACGTCCTCCGAAATAAGACACCGGAATGCAAAACAGTACGTATCCAAAGTCGTAGAATTGCACGATTCTACCCATGTGGCTAGTACTGAATTTGAACCGGCGCTCAATGGAGGAGATAGCGGAGGGAACCAGACCATTGACAATGAGGCCCTGAAAAATATTTCCTTGAAGGGGGAGTGAAGTAATTCCAAACAATTGGAATTTTCATACGGTTAGATGCAGAATTCATCTTCGGTTCGAAATTTCTCCGAAATTATCACCAAAATTATCAACGTAGATTGGTCACATTTTTCACGTTGAACACTCTGGGAATCTCTCGACTCAAAATTTGTCGAATTTGACCACTTTATATTTTGTCGAATTTGACCACTCGAATTTTTTTGACACGTTTTTTGAGGAAAAGAAAGGATTTTCAGGTTATGGCCCGAAAATTTTAGAACTGAATGTGAATTCTGAGTCGATCCACATATCACTATTTTAGAATTACTACATTCCCCCTCT
This sequence comes from Caenorhabditis zanzibari, assembly GCA_963966625.1. Classification (NCBI taxonomy): domain Eukaryota; kingdom Metazoa; phylum Nematoda; class Chromadorea; order Rhabditida; family Rhabditidae; genus Caenorhabditis; species Caenorhabditis zanzibari. The sequence goes on from OZ016473.1 coordinate 12,403,824, forward strand.
AAATTTGTCTATTCATCAAAATCCATACCTGTATACTACAGTATACACATAGTAACACTATCATTGGCAACTGTTTTCCAAGCCATTGTAACCATCGCGGCCGATATTTTCCGATTCCACACTGAGACTCTTCAGTGAGAACCGTCATTTCTCGCTCGATCAGCTCGTGTTGTTGCTGCTGAAAATTAGAAGATTGTGGAAAATCAGGATTTTATGAAAAATCTAGCAATGGATTCGTCGCGAAAAAACTGAATGTTTAGAATGACTCTCCCATTTTTTATGTGAAAGTTTTCGCTGTAGAATGACGCATTCTTTATAGTGATTTTTTTCCAGAACTTTTTGGACTTCTACTCACAATTCAGATGATCAAAAATGGAAAATGAAACAAAAAAAAAATGACGCTCTCTAGAAAAAAATTCGTCAACAATAGCTTCCCAACTAAATTAATTATAGTTCATCGTCCCCATAAGATGGGCCCCCCCTTTGACACTCTTTTAGAACCAATTATCCGCGTGTTGCCACTTTTTATTCAAAAGGATATCATCATAAACAAAACACAAAAGATGCATGAAAAAAAGGGAAATGGTTTTTTGCCTTCTCATGGGATACTCACGAGAGTAGTAAGCGGGGAATGAGAAATTGTGAAAAAAATGGACTGTTCCTTCGCAGAGGAAGTCGTCGACCTTTGCTCCTCCTCTCGCCGAATTCTCCCAATTTTCAGAGTGTGCGAAAAAAATAAACAAAAAACTCACTGGCAATTGGAATTCTTTCCTCCGAAGTGCCTTCTCCATATGTCGGGGTGGTACTCCTTGGGACGCCTGTCGCATATGGCTCCTGAAAAGTTTTGAAAGTTCATAAAACATCGAGGGTAAAGTGGATTTCAAGAGGGGATGATAGGATATTTTGGGATGCTATTGGAGGGGTGAGAATAGTTTCGAATATCACGAATAAAATGAATAGGGAAGTTTTTGGGAGGTTTTCAAAAAGTTAACTTTACGGGGGTAAAACTCTAAATCCAAAATTTTGAAGATATTTATTTCGTTCGCCGTAGAATTTTCGAGAGACCAAAACATTCTCTTGGGGCATAGTCTGAAAATCATTTTTCGAGATGATATAGGTCAAAACAGACCAAAATTAGTAGTGAGAGCGTGCAGATTCTCAAGTTTTCAGATTAAAGTGAAATAGAGTATGCAAAATTCAACGTCTATTGAAAAAAAATCTTCAATTTTCGGAACTAGTGATCTCTCCCTTTAAAAATTAGTCGTGAATTGAAGACTAGAAGTTGTGCTGACCTCCGATTCAGAATTTCCAGATTTGTACTTTCTTTTTTCGAAACAACTTACCATTTACTCCTTATTGGTCTTGATGAATGATCTGATCGTAAATCACCGGGACACGAACGTGTTTCTGCATCATCTGAGCAGCCGACGGTCGCCTCGTCGATGCTTCGGTCACCCATTTTCAGTAAGAGAAGTTACTGTATTTTATCGACCCGATAAAAAGTTTTAGCACATCTGCAAGAAAAAATAGTAACATTTAGCAAAAAGTCCGTGCAAGAGGAATAAAACGGGAAGACGCAAATCATATTCTATACTTTTTATGATGCTAATTTCTGAGAGTAGCAAGAATGGAAAAAAGAAGACGGAGAAGAAAAGATAATGAGTTCAATTTGAAAGAGTGAAGGGTGGAAAAAGAAAAGAACCGGCAGTGACGACGAAGGACAGCAAAAAGTCCGGAAGTATAGCGAGAGCACTGAAAACATTATTCCAGAAAATGGAATCAGAGGAGCTGTACGAATAGTCTAATGAGTCTGATTGAGATAGCATGATTACTGTATGTTGAATGCTCAGATTTCAATTCCACGAAATTTCTGATTCTTGGTGTCGCCGTTGAAAAACAAAGCAACAAAAAGTGCAAAGTGGAGTGGAAAATTTACAATTCAACGTCAGAAGAGAGGAGATGTTTGCGCGTCTCGATTCAGTTTATCTAGAGTATTCCCGAACAGAACCCGTCATGAGATGCAAAATGAAATTCTCACAGATGAGCCGCTCGTCCTCGTTTTCTGTGCTCGTTGTTTGGATGGCAGTCATCTTCTCCCGCCGCTTCGTTTTCCTTCTTCTTCTTCTTCTCCTTCTAGTTCTGGAGGCCCAAGACAAAAAGGAGTGGTTCTGGTGTGTTTGGAGCCAGAAAGCGGTGGCCATAGTTCTGGAGACAAGACAGAAAACGAAGAAGACAAAAAACGGAAGAAGGGAGAAATGGGAGCAACGATGGAAACAAGGCCTAGGAAAAGCCGGAGGGCGCATTAAAGAACTTGGGACATGTCCTGTGGGTTTTTTAGCGGGGAAAAAAGAGATGAGGACCAAGATGGCCATTTGGTCACAAGATTTATAGAGTTTCGATCGGGAAAAAATTGAACCGAAAAGGCACGTTTGCATTGGATTTACTGTGAGAAACCGCCATTTGACTTTTTCGCGGTTTGGTTTTATGGAAAGAACTTTGACACAATTCATTGTGGGAAAACGATGGGTTGGAAAAACTTAGAAAGCTTCAAGTGTCAAAAAATTGACGTTCAATAGAAAACCTTTTCTGAAATTCTTAGACTTCTGTAACTCTCGGAAAATATCATGCCAATATCTGTGAATGAGAGTCCTGGCTAAATTTTCCTGGTTTTTCGGCTGCGATTTCTCGGCACTAAAATGCTTCCGTAATATATTAAAAGTTAAATAAGCATACCCTGATTTTAGGTCAATTTTTTAATTTTTCACGTTTTTCGAACGACTTTCAACAAATTTCGGAGCAACGATTTTTCAACAAGTTTCTAAATTTTTGAAAAATGTTATATTTTGGTCCGAAAATTACATTTTCTACCAATTTTTGTTGAAAATCGTTCAAAAAACGTGAAAAAATTTAAAAACTGATTTGATAATCAGGATATGTTCCTTTTTAGAAATCGGGAAAATTCAGCCAACCCTCAGAGATTTTCATAATTTAATCATCTTAATCGTCGCAAGGACTACTGTTCTAGTAGAACTGTTATGGATATATCACGATTTTTAGAAATTTTATATTACTCTAGTTTCTTCCATATAATATATTTTTAAGAAAACTCAGAATATGAACCTTTCAAAAATCAGAAAACACCCTTCTACTATTCTGGGTACCTTTTTTGAACTTGCAACAAATCATAAGAAATTCATAGAATTTCATTGGCTCCGTTTTCCTTCCATTTCTATTTTGACACCAGTACAGCAAGGTGCACACTTTGAATTTAAAAAAAACTGGAAAATTCCAAAAAGTTGATTTTGGGAAAGCCAAGTTTCTTTCTACTTCTAGGAGCCAACGATACACGTGTAACAATCGAACAAAGGAAGATTAATTTTAGGAAGGAAAAAGAAAAGAGCATTAAATTTTGGAACCTTAGAAATGTATGGAAAATGAGCACAATGAGAAGAATAAAAGATCGATAGATGGTAGATCAAATCGAAAATGGAAAAAAAGGGTTCAGCTTTTCTGCGACGGCGGTATAGGTAAACAAACAATTCGGAAGAACGAATAAGGACAACAAAAGAATACGCTGAATAGACCGTAACTTCGATAGTTTTTTTTTTCAGTTTCTAGAAAATGAGCTGCGAAAACAACCAAAAACCCCTTTTGTTATTCACATATTTTTCAGATTTTTGTTCGATACAAAATCCCCACAGACACGCTTCGTTCCAATTACTGAGATTTTTTCAAAAAAACAAATGAGAATTCTGTGTGAAATTCTCAGGATCACCCAAGTGAAAAAACAAGGAACAAAAAAATTGAAGAGATTTTTCTTGTTATCAATGCTGTCGATCTCTAGCTAAATCAACGAGGAAGTTAATTAATTATAAAAAAATTGTTTTTCAAATGAGGTATGCTTATAAAGTGAAAGGAACTCTATGAAATGATGTACGAAGAAATTGAGAAATCGAGGCACAAATGATGCTCAGTGAGCTGCAAAAAGTGTGCCAAAAGAGGAAAGCGGAAAATGCGGAGCGAGGAAAAGACCGCAGCTACTTACGCGGAAAAGGAGGGTCTCCCAATGTACTTATACCGACAGAATCAATCATACTCACTCTTTTGTTGATGTTTTGTTACGGCGAAAAGTTGGAAGAAAACTACTCCGAGGGTGGCTGAGGTGGAAGCTCATTTATTCATTATAGAGCGACTCAAGTAGGACTTTGAGTTCCCTACGCTGTCTCCTTCTTTTGACTTTTTCTCAATTTTTACTTGTATTTTTGTCGCCGCGTTTCCTTTTGAGTTGGGATGCTGTCTGTGCGGGGGCGCTGAACTCAGTGAGGTGGAAACATTAGGAAACATTGCTTCTAGGTTAACGTTTTGTTAGAAAAAAAACAGAAGTGAGTGAGTAAAAAAGAGATATTCACAAGAAAAAACTAGAGAAGAAAATCGCCCCGAGGCCTCTCTGGGGTCATATAATCCGCTATGAAGAGTGACAAAAATCATTGTCATTGTTGCATGGTAATCCCAGCGAACAGCAGTCAGGTTTAGTGGACAAAAAAACAAGTAATATCATCGGAAATAACATATTCGCGTAACCAATGACGCGAGAATTCACACCTATGAATCAGGTGGAATTTCGAAACAAAATATGATCGTGGACAGTGACCGCTACTGAAAAAAAAAAACAAACAGAAAAACGTGAAAGTCAACAGAGGAGCGATTATGCGATTGACATATGACAATATCAGGAATACTGTCAACTTCAGCTACATTTTTTTTTGGAAAATGAACAAAATGCTAATTTATATAAGAGAAGTGAAATTTCAATTATTTTTTAAAAAATTTCTTACAAAAGGCTTTCAAAAATTCTGTAAATTTCCGTTTTCACAATTTTTTTCCGCGGAAGAAACACAGAAATTTCTAACTTTTACTATTTTAAATGCCAAAAACTGTTTTTTTTTTGAAATTTCACGTCTCTTTTATCGTAATAATTCTCACTCTTGCAACGAAAACTCGGGAAAAACATGCCTTCTGAGGAAAAACGATAACTATGTGCGCGGGTCATTTGTACAAAGATATACAGAGGAATGCCACGTCACCCACCCACACACACTCAAATCTTTACACCCCATCCCGAATCGATTCTTGGCCAGACACAGGTGTTGAATAATAGAAGGGTGGTCGATGGTAGAGAATATATGATTTACAATCGGTGCCCTCTCCGGTGATTGCAGAGAGAAAGAAATTATATGGGTAGAAACCCATTTTCACCCTTCCTTATTGCTTTTTCGGTATTGAATTAGTCAGAGGATCACAAGGGTTTCGACGGGGAATTGTTTCAAAATTGGTTCGACGTGACAAACAAGACACTATACCCGAGAAAAAAAGAGAAAGCGAACGGTGAGAAGGATATATCTACACATGAATAGTGACAGCTAATTGAGTAGAAAAAAACGAGGAAGAAGAAATTGAAGGTGACGAGAGGGCAAACATATGGTATCGGTTTTCTTGGGGAGAACCGTTGAGACTGGGTGGGGTTGTGGAGGGGGAGAAAAACGGTCAAACAACGCAAAAATTGCGCAATCAAACATCAGAATCCGTCGACGACTGGGGGTGAGAAGCAGAGAGAGAAGGATTTGCTAATTGGCGAAATTCTCGAATCTCAAATCTCAAACCTCAATGTTTTAACGTCCCAATTACACCATCAGAATCCTCAAATTCCAACAAGCCAAAAAAAGTTTTGTTGTTTTTCGGAAGTTTGCAAGAGCCGACAAAAGACAATGGAGGATGAATCACTGAAAAAAAGCGACTGAAAATAGAGAATAGCGGATCCTTTTTTTTGCTTTCTATTGGATTGAGAGCCGGATGTTAGAGCACAAAGAAATTGATTTGCAACCCTTGTGGTCCCTCGAGGGGGCATTCAATGTCTGGGACTATTAAACGCACTCTAGGCCGTTCGACTAGACACAAAAGGAATGAAACAAGGAAGTTTGGAGATTCAAGAGCAAGTGGTTGAAGAGTAGGAATTGTTCCATTTAAAATTGTTCAAGTTGTAATGCAGGCTCCCTTCAGATATGAGTCAGATATGTTTCACCTGGTAGGGACACCTAATGTCATGGGAGAGCAGCCGTAATACTATTTTTGAAACTAAAAAGGAGCAACGAAAAAAACCGGAAATTATTGCTCATCGTTGGCACACTCACACCCTCAAAAACAGTTTATTAAAAAATAATCAAGAGCAACAAAAAGTAAACAGAGGGAGAGATAGAGAGACGGAGAGAAAAATGCAAAAAAAGTGAGACGGAGCAAAATACTCGAAAGTATCAAATTTTCAGCTGGCTCGAATCTTCGAATCCGTGCCACATAAACAAATGTGTGTGTGCTTCATTTTCTCACAAAAAGAAGCGCTCTAATTTAATGAAGTGGAAATATAGAGTGAGACACTCTCAAATAATACCACCGAGAATGGAGCTATTATAATTATTAGGAACAAAAAATTCCCAGGAAAATACTAATTTTTGGGGAAAAAACGCGAGTAATTGGAAGCTGTGGGAATAGAAAATGAAAAAATAAAATTAAGGCGAATGAAATAGAAGAATGAAGCAAAAACAAAGTAAAAAAGTAGATTCTCACGATATTTCCTTCTCTCAAAATTCAGCATTTTGAAAGCTGACAAAAAGGACCAGACAAAAAATAAGGATTTCATGATAGAATTCGTTAAATTCAAAACTGAGACCTTGCAGCGTCGAAAGAAGAGAAAGGAAAAGAAAAAAGTGGTTGGCAAAGATTTGGAAAACGGGAGCAAGAGGTTGCCATAGTAGACAGAAATTAGATTTTCCATGGAAAGACACCAATACTCAATCTACTTGAAAGAAAAATAGCAAAATAATAAAATTGAGAAAACAGAAATGAATGAAAAACACAGACTCAAGATAATAGGTAACAACCATAACACTACTACATTCTCAGAAAAAATACCAGGAAAAATAATACACAAATTTTCCTTGTTCCATTTTTCTCAATTAGCTCCCGTCGCAAAAACGAAAGTGTTTTTCATTGTCCAAAAATCGGATAGATTGCCACATGTACAACACAAATAATATTTGAATTGGCAGCACAAAAACTAAACAAATGAAAAGAATTGGGGGTCAAGACAAAGTGAACAATTGGCAAAATGGGATGGAAATTGAGAAGATGGACTCTCAATTGGATTGAATTAGGTGAATGGAGGAAAACAAAATGAATAAGAAAGTGAGATTCCTATTTTTGGACTAGATAATGGTCCTTGTTGCACGATAATATCAGGAATGAGTGTGCACCAAGGTCATTTACGTCCTTTTTTCTGCTTGGGAAGAGAGTAGCTATTAAAATGGCATTTACGGCTGCCCCGGAGTGGTGGTAAACTGATGGAGTACTATAAAAATTTCAATCGTCCGGTTGTCTGTCTGTCTTTTTTTGGAATTGAATTTCAAAAGAGTTTTTGGACGAAAATGATGCAAGGGATAGTGCAGCAAAGAACAACTATGACGGAAAATGGCTTAGGCAAATTTTGAATATGTACTGTAACAGAAAAATGACAATTTAGGAACCAGGGAATCAAGAATCATACCACTATTTTTTTAGTTACCGTGAAATCTGTATTAAAAGTTCGCTTTTAAAAGAAGGGAACTCCTATAAGCTCAAAATGAGCACATCATTGAAATTCAAATGGATTGAAATTAATTTTATTAGAATCCTCGTCGAAAGTTGACTGGACACGTCACTGTTTCGAATTTATTTTCCAACAGATGTTATGATCCATTTTCAGAATTGGAAAACATTTTTTTTGATGGAAAAATAGTATGGCCTTCTAACACAGATTTTAGTGTATATATTGTCGTTATTTTCAAAAGCTAAATCAATTTTTTTTGGCACAGTTTCTGAAGATAATCGATTCTTGGAAAAACGCATGTTTTTGATGAGTTCTCCGTTCGAAACTGTATTTGGATTTCAATTTCCAGATTAAGTTGGTCAATCAAACACATTTAGGCGCCTAGACATATGTCGCCAGTAGGTGTCAAGGCTAGGTCTCTATTGTGTTCAGATTTCAATTCGACCGAGTGAACATTTGCATAGAATAGATGGCCAAGTCTTGATCTTTTCAAACAGAAAAAGAAGACAAGAAAAAAAAGAAAAATCATGCGAAAAAAATCACGAAGAAGACAAACGATATCAGTCGGAAAATGAGAGGTAAAAAGGGGGGAGCGAACAACAACTGTTGTGGAGGAGCAGGAAATGGCGACATGATGAGAAAAAAAGAAGTCAGTGAAAAGTTCAATTCGATTCGGAATCGCCTCGCATGTTTTCTACGAAGGTCCCCCCAAGTCAAGTGAGAAGAAGCGGAGCACTTGAGAGATCAGATTTGATCACCCGGCGGTTTTTTTGTGCTGCCTGAAGAAATGAGACGAAGACTCGACGTTAAGAACATGTGTTTCCGCTTCAGATGATGTCGTATAAAAGTTTGGAATGAAGAAGTAGGGAAGAGGGAGGGCCTAACGATCAGACACCAAAAAGTAGCTTGGAATTTGGATTGGAATCGGTGGTCAGAAATGTGAATCAGGTATAAAGGCTGAGTCACATTTGGCAAATCAACATAGTTTTCCGGTCGGGAACACTTTAGATATACTATGAAGAGATAGCTGTACTGTAATTACATAATTTTAGAATTCGAAATTTTAACGGATAAATTTTGGGGGTTACCGTAAAATCTGTATTTGAAGGGCGCCTTTAATAAAATGACACCGCACTCAACTCAAAATAAGCCCATTTTTAACATTAAAACACATTGAAAATAGTCTTGTTAGAATCCTCGTCAAAAGTTGGCGGGATAAGTTACAAAATATGTTTCAAATTTCTTCTCCAATAGATGTTATGATTCATTTTTAGAATCCAAAAATATCTTCAAAGGATTTTGAAAAATAAAGACATGCCCTTCTAACTCAGAATTCAAGGTTTCCAAAATTTGGGAATAAGTGAAGATGAAGTTTGGTTTTAAAAATTTTGGACATTGCAAGGCGTTCAAATGTAAAAAAGACATTCTGGATTTTAAACAAATAATAGTTGTTCTGAAAACTGGAAATTCAAAGAAGCCAGATAAAATCAAAACTAATTTTTTTCTTAATACTGTAAATCAGAAAAAAAAATCTTTTAAAAAAACCACTCACTCCGTTTATTAACTAAACCAACTTCGCAGATTGTAAATACAAAATTTTAGAGTTCAGAACTTCTTAGATAAGTCTTTGGAAATAATTTTAAATTGGAGAGTAAGTGAAAATATCTTCGTTTAACAAAAATAGGTATCGCAAGTAATCCAAAAATTTAAATAAACAAATGATTCTTGACTTAAAATTATTTTAAAGAGATTTTCATTTGCTCTAATAACCAAAAATTCAAAAAAATCCCGACAAAATTTAATACTAAGTTTTTCAAAATACTGTACCTCAAAAAAAAACTAAAAAATAACCACTTACTCCGTGTTATTAACTAACCAACTACACAGATTATTGTTTGAGAAGTCAACATTTTTTCTCTTTTCTTTGTTTTCCTGTTTTTTACTCATTGAGGAGCTACGAAAGTTTTCCCCTGTGTTACTAGCAAAACAACAAGCTATAAAGTTGACACGTTGCGGTTAGGAGCTTTCTTCAAAATTATTCTTCTGAGAAAAAAGAAATATCGAATTTGAAACCAAATGAAGGAAAAATTGAAATTCGATCCATTTCGTGATATGTCTAGGTCTTTTTTTGAAAAAAAATTGTAATGAAATAAAATAAATAAAGAAACTTTGGGAAAAAAACAGAGAACTGCTTAAAATTCATTGGAAAAGTAAGAAGAAGTGGGATGGATGGAAGAATGAGTCAGTAGATTCAGGAAGTTTAAAATCATTAACGGAATGGGATGGAGGATGCAATGGATCGGGTAATTTATCACACTTTCTCTTCTAAATGTTGCCAGATCGACGCGTGTTCGTTGACGGCGTTTTGCAAAACCGAATAAGAACATCGGTGATATTATATTGTGAAAGATAAACAAAACACGTCAAACAAGAGGTCTTTGTCGCGAATTTGATGACAGGCAATCTTGTTTGAGAAGGATTTATGATAATCTAGGATCTAGGGAAAATTGGGAAACCCAAAAGATTGATGGTCGCGATGGCCCATTAGCTGGCGTGGGGGCGAGACCTCGATTACACGTAAAAGAAGCGCCAAAAACGGGGGGCCCAAAGATGGGGGCCGCCGGAGACAAGAAGAAGACGAGGCAAATTTTGTGTATGCTGCTGTGGTCACTAGTCATCTCTGGGTCTCTTGAGTGCCCTGTCCCTCAATTCGCACATCTTTGTGACACACTACTTCTCATCGATTTCTAGTTTTTCTTCTTCCAAATGGTGTCAACGACGGGTGCAGCGAAAAAAAAATAGTGAAATTAGCATGTTGAATCTTTTTTTTTCGTTTACAAAGTCCCTAATTTGCTCTCATTCATGTCAGCGTCACTCAAAAAAGCTACAATTAGGATATTTTATATTTCTTGCACTATTGAAGTCTAATTAAGCGTCATTTAAAAAAAATATATTTTTAGTAAAAAAATGTGAAAATTATTGGAAATTTAAAAAATTTGAAAATTATTAGAAATTTTAAAACTTGAAAATTATTAGAAATCTTGAAAATTTGAACATTATTAGAAATTTTAAAAAATGCGAAAATTATTGGAAATTTTAAAAATTTGAAAATTATTAGAAACTCAAAAATTATTAGAAATTTGAAAATTATCAGAAATTTGAAAATCTTGAAATTTATTAGAAATATGAAAATTATTAGAATCTTGAAATATATTAGAAATTTTAACATTATTAGAAATCTGAAAATTTTGAAAATGATAAAAAATACAATTGACGAAACAAAAAAAAACAGTTTGCCTGAAACTGCTTTTTCAGAATTTGCGACTTCACAAAAGTGATATAAAAACAAAACCAGATATCATCCCAAACACTTCAAAATCAAAAATCAGAAGGTGTTAGGCTGTTCGCTTATCAAACAGTGTTCGACGGAAGATTGACGTCACCAAACCGAATTTGTTATTACAAGAGAGGTTTCTCATATTGCTTATGCACGAAGGTCGCTAGGAATGTCCTTCGAATAGTAAGCTTCAAGGATACTAAAGTTACGAATGTAAGAAACAAGAATTAGATGATTTGATACTCGAGAATCATAAGGGTTGATCATGAGAATAAATCAGTTTTCATATATTTTTACACTTTCAATGACAATGATTTATGACAACGACTGTTTTTTACACCTAAATTCAAGACAATACTTGAGAAATTTGACGGTTTGTGTAACGAAATTTCAGTTGTAAGCATCGAACTGGTAGGTATCTACAGGAAATAATTATGAAAACGAGAATAAAACTGAAAAAAAGATACAGTAGAAGAAAATTGTCCCGAGTTCCCAGTTGACTCACAAGTCACATTAAGGAAGGTTTAGGGTTGACTCATTGGCGAATCGAAAAAGATGAATATCAATAGGAAACGCTGACATTAATCAAATTTATGCTAATTTGCGAACTATTTGTTTGGTTGCAACGAGCTAATCGGTTCGAACGGCGCTCAACCCTCCCCATTCTCATTCAGTAGCAGCAGCAGCGAGCGATGGTTTGACATGTTATGTGTGTGCGTATGGAATGTAAATTGGCTAGCGTATGTGCGACCACACAAAATGCTGTAGTAGTAGTAACACAAAAGCAGTTTTTCTATGGGGACCCCATATATGTAGCCTGGCGAACACACACTAAAATTTTGAATTGCATCTGCTCCGTTTCTCTCTATCTCTATCTCTAGCGTCCACTTTTTATTGTTTTTTTTTTCAATTTTTTTTTAGTTGGTTTCATGCAACCAGATGCACAACATCATCATCACTCACATGCTCAGGAACAGCCGAAGAGAATGATTATAGGCGATGAGGAATATAATGAACTTAACTGACAATGGAAAGAGGGGGTGGTCTCAAGAATGTACTGTATATTGGTGATAATGGAACAAGAAGGAACATGATAACTGAACAAATAATCGTTAAATGGGGAACAGATCGTAATAAATAGTTTCAGGTTGGTATCACGATGATAATAGATAAGAGTTTGGTAGAAACATTAGAGTTGTATATAGATTTTACTGACCTAATTATGATAATGATCAACGTATACATTTTGGAGTACTGTAAGAACAAGGATGGTTTGGAGCACAATATCTTTTTCACATGTGATCTAACGAAAAGGTCCCCCGGGGTTATTGCTGAAAATAGGCTTATTAGAACGAGCATAAAAAATTTTTACATCTACCGTTTACTATTTTTTGTAAAATCGAGTTTTAAAAAAATTCCGAAGTTTGGAAAATTTTAATTCAAATAGTCATAACTCCGTTCATACATGTCAAAAACAGATAAACTGAACTGTTTTTCAATCAGAAAATAATGAATTTTTTAAATAATAAAAAATCATTTTTTATGTCAGAATGCCACTGACACAAAAAACGAAAAGAGTCAATGAAAGACAATAATTTAAAAACCACATGTCGAAGGGTATTTCGACCGATGTTACTTGTAGGAGCAAGTGCAAAAACTTTAACATTTCACTCAAAATAATGACCGAAAAAAGATAACCAAAAAACTGTTACTTTATTCCTAAATTTGGAAACGAAACTAGAAATACATTTTTAGAAAAAAAATTCGAATAAAATTTGGAAGAGTCAATCATTTGTGATCACAGTTAATCAAAGTGGTGTCAATCAGATCAAATCTATGCTCACTTAAAAGGTTGTAATCTGCCAATAAGACGTTACTTTGAAAACGAATAACGATAAGAAAAAATTGCGGTAAACTCAAACATCATGAATAGAATAGTTTCTCATGTTTTCAAAAAGTATCTAAAAAAGGATAGTTCAAAAAATTCGACAACAAAACTTGTGGGTGGTATACAAATAGTAAAACGTATGGGTTGAGGAGGTGTTTATTCAGCGGAGGAAAGTTCACCGTTCGACAGTTTCTTTGCAAAAAAAATTGACTTCCTCCTCATTTTGCTCTCTACTCTTTTTCACTTTTGAGTGCTTTTTCACTACTTCAGTACTTACCGGGGTAGCAGCAATAGACACTTTTGAGAAGAAGAATGAAGGCACAAAAAAGTGTGAGGCGCAAAAAGAAAAACGGACCACAAAGAGCGGCAAAATTTGAAGGAAGAAAAAGAGAAGAAGATCAAAATGAGCTCAAGATGAAGTTAGATGATGAGTTTTTTGTTGGATTTCGCGCCAGCTTTCATGCGAAATAATGTGCATCAGATTTTGCCTTTTCAAAGTTTTCTTTCAAAGTTTTTCGAAACCAAAATAAAAATATAACTCGAAATATACACTTTTTTGACATCCATGTCAATCAGATTGTTGGTTATGGCGGTCACATGGCAGTGTGAAATATTATGCATTCATATATTTTCCAAATTTCTCAAAAAAAAAATTCAAGCAGAAACTGAAGCAAATGACGTATTGGTGTCTCTAACATCAAACTCAGAAAGCTGAAAACTGCTAATCAGAAAACAGGTGATGTCAAAGCAGATGATGTTTCTTGGTCTTGGTATTACTTCGAAATCTTTATATAGAACATTAAAAAATAAAAATGTAAATTCAAGTTCAATGAATTTAGTATCCTGGTCCAGTTCTTGGTGGTGGGCAGTGATCGCAGGATCCTGGCTGTCCTGGTGGTCCACGTGGTCCGGTTCCTCCGTGTGGTCCTGGAAGACCATCGGATCCCTTCTCTCCTGGATCTCCTGGAAGTCCGGGTGGTCCAGCTTTTCCTGGTTGTCCATCCTTTCCTGGTGGTCCTGGTGGCCCTTGTGGTCCTGGTGGTCCCGGTGGTCCTGGTGGGCCTGGTGGCGCTCCATTGATAACCTTTCCTGGCTCTCCGGTCGGTCCCTTCTCGCCTGGAACACCTGGCGCTCCTTGTGGTCCGGATGGTCCTGGTGGTCCTGGGAGTCCTGGAACTCCATCTTGTCCAGCGGTTCCTGCGTCTCCTTGTGGTCCTGGAAGTCCCTTTGGTCCTGGTGGTCCGGCTGGTCCTGGTGGTCCTGGTGGGCACTTTTGGCATGGTGGCTTTGGTGGTGGTCCTGGGAGAAGTGCTCCGTCTCTTCCTGGTGGTCCTGGATTTCCTGGACGTCCTGGTGCTCCTGGCCGACCGTCTCTTCCTGGTGGTCCTGGTGGTCCTGGTGGGCCGACTTGGCAGGTACAGCAAGATCCAGCGGCGGAGGATGGTGGGCTAGCAGCAATTGGTTGGGCTCCATAGTTGTCACGGCGGGAACGGCGAGCGGTACGGACTGGTATTCCTCCAGTGGCAGATTGCACGGTAACCATCTCTCGCCACATGTCACGAGATCTAGTCTGGAAATTTTAGAATTTATACAGCCTTCTATGAAATTCCAACAAACCTTGCAGAAATCAACCTCACTGTTCATCACCGACTGAAGATGCTGCACATGATTGTACACAAGTGGCACAATAACAATGGTAGCCATCATGGATACGGTAGCCAGTGTTGCCGAAGCAATGGCTAACAGCCGGAGAGAGCGCCGTGGGGCGCATTTCTGCTCCATATCTGAAAAAATGAAAAGTTAAAAAAAAGAAGATAAAAAAGTGAAATTGTCGAAAAGTCTACATGTGAAAAAGAATGAAGAAATACTTTCTTATTGTACACATATATATCAGTGTGGGTGACCTAATTAGATAACATTCGAGTGACCCGGATTATCTATCCTCAGTATCTCCGCTGCGAATTTCACTTTTGTACGGGTAAATGAATTGTTGTACTCCTCCCCGCTGTGATCAAGATAATGTGGAATTCCGGAGGTCTATGTGTTTGGGAATCTGGGTATAAAGTACTGTAGTTTGGAAAAAAGTGATAAGATAATGGGATTTTTTTGCTTTAGGCCTGAAGCAGATTTTTCTTCTGAAAAGTAGACGGAACAAAATTTTGCATATTTTCATAATGTTATGATTCAGATTTTATTTTCTATAAAATTTCCATAATCAAATGATTTGACCAGTTCGAGCAACAATATTTTTGCAAATGGTACGTTTTCTTATTTTCCAGTGATATAATTCACTTCCATAATACATCAGTAACCCTTTCACAATTTCTAGCACATTTCGTTCTTTTTATGTATTGCGAAATCCTATAAACTTGGCAACTTTCACTTTCGAACGCCAACAATTTCTGACGCCCTGCGTCTCGCTCAAATATCTTTCCTTCATCCGATGCCGCGTTCCTTTTTTTCTTGATGGCAGATATTGAAGAGACTCAGAGAAGCACACTCACTGAAAGTACCTAGTGAGAGAGGAGAAAAGGAGTCTAGATGGAGAGAAGTTTATGAACTAAAGAAAGTCCCCTTTAAATTTGTGTGGGCTTTTTTGAATCAACTGCATGACTAACCCGTTCCGAAATGGGAAATGATCATTATTAGTTGTTGGTCAAATTCAGTGTGGGAACAAAGAAAGGAAGAATAAAGAGAAATGTTACCAATTGTTACAGTTTGTTTTTGTTTTGCTTTATCAAACAACTTTTTTAAATAATTTATGTTGTCATTGTTTAAAAAAATGATTTGAAAAGCATAGAACAACAAAATTTTTCTTTAAAATGTTGTGAATTTCTGAATATTGTTTGAATGTGTTGTTTTGCATTACATACATGTTTAAATTTCACACTGAAGTACATATACTTGTCTGAAGAAACATGAAGAGATACTGACGCAGAACGTTAGAAACTTCTCAAGTTGGAAAGTGAAAGTTTCAATTATGGTATCCCGAAAAGATACTTTCCATATCACAAAAAGAGGTTTTCCCTTAACCCGAAGAAGAAAAGATTGCAAACTATTATCTTAATTTCTCTATATGTTCAATTATTTTCAATCAACCCCCGAACAGTAGCCTCAAACACATGTCGAAAAAATATCTAAAACTCACGTCATTTAAGCTCCAGATCATCCGGATTCTATTCCATCTAAATTTGTCAGCAGAAAACCTTATAGAAATATTTAAAATAGTTTTGTTGCTGGCCATTCCATAGTCTCTCAAAATATTAAAAGTGATTTTTATAATCTGAAAGGTTTTATTTGTTTTCTAAATTTAAATCTGACTCACACGAAAAATCTAAAGGTGCAAGTTTGGTCGAGCCAACAAGACAACAACTGCAAAAGTTTGTTCTAATCTGTTGAAAACGAATTATTATCTCACAGAAAAAGTGAAAAGTGAAAAGAGATAATTTGAAGGAGAGATAGGGCGTTAGAAATTACTCAAGTTGGAAAGTGAAAGTTACTGGTTTGATAACATATTTACTATAATGATAACATATTTACTATGTATGAAAATTTTTCAAAAACTTGAAAAAAAACCTCACAAATGAGCCCTTTTTTAACTTGCATACTCATAATTATGCCTATTAGATTTCTTCATCAAAATTTGATTTATTTTTGGAAATTTGAATCTTTTTGTGATAAGGAGAAATGGAACCTGCTCATATGAGGATTCTGGAAACTCCAGGCAACAACAAAATCGCAGAATCCTTCCATTTTTCATTTCAGTTTCCCATTCAGACCATTAGAGAGAAACTTACTCAACGACGCAGATTGTTAGAAACTTCTCAAGTTGGAAAGTGAAAGTTGACTTTTTTGAAGACATTTCAAATTGTTGTTGTTTTTCTAATAACCGCGCTTTAGTCACCACAAAAGTGTGCTTTGCAGATCTCCTTATCTTATTGACAATACATTTTCACTACACGAATGCTTTATTATAACGCCATTCAAATATTGAATCAGTTTGGCAAAAAATAACAGTGTAATCTTAACTACAGACAGAAATAAGTGTGTCGCCGGTGGGAAAATTGATACCAGCTAGTTACAAGATGATGACCAGGAGATCTAAAACGATTAGGAGTAATCGGGACAGGGGGCGAACATCTAACGAAAGACGTGAAACGGTGTGTTGGAGTCGTGGAGATTAAGAACAAGAAAAACTGATAAAAAATATAATTGAGCCGTAAGTTCATTTGACAGCGATGATTCCCAATTTTATTGAGTTGATTAATCTTCCGACAAACACTTCTTCCTCCGCTTTATATCGAGCTTTGTTCGTAGAATGCTGAAATAATTTTGGATAATTTCATGATTTCTCCCTCTGATTTCTTACTGATTGATGCTACTCCTAGACGGTGCATTGTCACGTGTACAAATCCCATCTCTTATCAGTTGCTCCCGAATCTCACTCTGTCGGCACATTCCGAGTCTTGACCTGAAATGAAAAATTAAGTAGCTCAAAAAATATATCAAAAGTTTTATCCCACCGATAATCTCTAACAGCTAAGACCAAAGGAGATTCCGTCCTTCCTTCTTTGGCATCTTTTGGTTTTACTGATCCGGTTTGGCGGTATCTGAAAAACAGAATTCTAAATGAGTTTGAAACATTTTCAAAAATGACTCACCTGTTGAGAATTTTGCTCACACAACTGTGGGTGACACATAGGCGTTTTGAAATGTCGCAAATCTTCCAGCCAGCCTAAAAGAAACAAGTTTACTATGTATCAAGGATTACTGGTCTAACTTGAAACAGCTTCACGATTTCCTCTCGCTCACACATTGACAAGGGCAATCCAGGGCTGTATGTCCTTCCGAGTTGATTTCTACCTGAAAAAAAGGAATTCTTTAAATTGTTTCTCTCAAATTAGTCAAGTCATTGACAGTCGGATGAAAAAGAAATCCAGTCTACAGTGATAAGATGTATCAATGATGGGTTTCTTTCGATTTCTATGTATGTGCATTGAAAAAAGGACATTAAACGGAACCCACTAGAATTTTGTTGTTGTGGGGTGAATAACCTGTCTCTATCTCTATTTTGATTGATGTCGCCGCTACTAAAGTCTGATTAGTGTGAAGATTTACTGCTTCCCATAACTGTCGGCACTTCACAACAATATTTTTTTCAGTTTATGACTTGTGTAATGGATTAAGATCACCTAATGTCACTGTCTGGTATCAAACCTTCTAAGAAACTATTTTAAACTCGAACAAGATTAATCCAGTAAAAATAGAATAATAGTATCTCTCAAATCCCCTTCTAAGCTTATAAACCATTTCTGATCCTTCTAAATCCGACTGACCTGAACTGCGAGCCACATCTTTCTCATATTGTGGCGGGGGTGGCACGTCGTAGTCAAGAGAGGAGCAAGATAGAGAGGACGGCGACCCACTATCAGAGGTGTCCGGGTAGTAATATGGATTATAGACGCCTGCCTGAAATTTGTTTTTATCAGAACTCGTTAGATCTAGGGTCATCTCGAGATATATCTTACATCGAATGCATCTGTGAACTGGTTTACTAACACTGGAGCAGCTGACTCCAACCCAGCGAACATGGATTTTCGAATGGGGGTGTTTGATGGATCACTCTGAAAAATGAAAACAATTACATTATATAGAAATGTCTAGAACTCACATTCAGCCATGCCATAAAATCTCTTTCCAACGTTTCTGGAGTCGAGGTGTCAATGACCGGCTCATCCATTTGAGCGTATTTGTGGTATAGATTGAAATGAAATGGTCAACTGTAAAAGAATTGTAAAAGTTGGTATCGGATACTCGGAAGAATCCAGAAGAAATCAGACGAAAAAAAAAGTAACGAATTGAATCAGTCGGACGTGAGATAATCGAAACGGGAATTTATGCCGAACTTGACAAATTCTTGCCGAAATTCTCTGGTATTATGTTTCAGGCGAATCATCGTTCTCAGTTTTTTTTTCTTGCCGTTTCTGATCGTCATCTGGTTTTGTAATTATGGAGGTGTGAAAAGAAGCGGTTGACAGAAACAAGGCATATGAAAATTATAGGAGTCGAAATTCCAGAAGACGAAGAATTTCAGAAATGAATCAAGAAACATTAAAGCAAAATTGCTCCCATTTCAACACCTGCATCATCAACCCACTCGTGCGTGCATCCGGTTGATGCTTAAAGTGAGCACTACATTTACTACCAGTGTTTCAAAAATAAACCCGCAAAAAAAGTTGTTGAGAGGATAATCGTGTATCCGATAAAAAGAGCAAACGGTCAGATCAAATTAGGCGAGTGTTCATCAGCAAGTGTATCAAGAACAAGCACCAAAAAGCGAAATGAAAGAAATGGATATGTGGAGAGAGAGATACAGAGAAGAAATTATATCGGTTTAGGAGACAACAAAGGCACCAAAAAAAAAAACGGTGGAAGCGAGATTGTGTCGCGTGTAGACATACGGATCAAATGCTAGTGATAAAGGGGACTCGTAGCTATCCAGATGTCATGCAAAAAAAAACTCAGCGAAATCATCCTGATAGAAAAGAGGGGAATATTTACTGCCACTTCCTGCTTCTTGCCGCTCCCTAATTGGCGATAATGGAAAACTGTTCGATCAACAACCTTCAGCCTCTTCATTTTTCTCTGTTTTCTCCTTGTTGAGGATATTACTGTTATAGCAATTTGGGGTGGAGAGGAGAAGGAGAAGGATAAGGGTAGCGAAATGAAAAGCCAGAGGGGAAAACAACACAAAACTGGAAGAGAATGAGAAAGATATAAAAAAACACAGATTCAGAATCTTCTGAAGAAATCAAAGAGTAGAAGTAAAGTTTTCCAGGGGTACAAAAAGGTACAGTAACCAGGAAAAATCTGACTCTTAAGACTAAAGAAGACTTCCAGTAACCTAGCCTTCCCACCCCAATATTTGTCACTTATATACCAACAAAAGTAGTTCAAAAGTTTTTAAGCTGATCTAGATTTAAAATTTACTTCAATTCAATTTCTATATCCTTCAGAGGGGGGCGCCAAATCCAGGGAGGGTGGGCCCCCTATTTAGCTAGTAGCTCAAAACGAATATCCCGGATTAACTCCTCCACCTCCACTTCTTAACATCGGATAAAAAAGTGATTTGAGTGTTGAATTGATAGTAAATTGAAAAGAGAACGTTTGAACTGAAATTGGATTGGAGGACAATGAGAGAAATAAAAAAAAGAAATAGAAAACAATGGCGACATTTAAATGAAACTATATGGTGTCCATTTGTCCATTATAGCCTGTCTCTGTGTTTTTTTTGTCCACTATTCATGCCCCCTCCTGTCCATCATCAGTTTCTTCACATAATTTGGGGTGGTATGGAAAAAGAGAAACAGTGAGAACAATGAAAAGACTGAAAACAAGATTGTTTGATTATACACCAATGGGACCTTCTAACAAATCAGAACACAATCACCAAACTTACAGTATGACATGTTTTATATACCCCTGTGTTTGTGGAAGAGAAAATAAGGAGGGGGAAGGTAGGCTTACTTCTAATATTATTGAGTCATTTTACAGTGTGGTCAGCTGGGGGTAGTTTGAAGGAATAATGAAAAACAAAGACAAAGGAAGACGAAAAATCACAAAAATACATGCAAGCAAATATTGAAATCAAGTTTGAAGTTCAAAATTTTGAAATAAGAAAGCAACATATGAATTGAAAACAGAAGTAGGAAGGGATCATTGAATAGATTCGAAATCTGAAGTGGCTCGGTCGATCATCGGAAGCTAACACGACGTCTACAACAGTGTCTACATTGAATTGAAAGATTGAATTGCGTCATTCAGATTCAAAAAAAAACTCTTCAGAAACTGATCTGGTTTCAGAGTTTCAAAAATCTCCTGGTAGGTGGTGGGAGAAGGAAGAAAAAAAAACAAACAAATGGGCCGAAGTGAAAAGTGTTGTTGCGCAATAGGTGGCCCCGACAAGATTTTCATTTTCGTTTTCACAAAAATTTAGACAAGATTTGCGATAATTTTGAAATTTCCACACCTGTAGGCAGTGGAATAGTGCGTGAGACGGAGAGACGCAGACTGGTGACAACAAAAATATATATGAAGATTAAACGTATAAAGATAACAATCAATCAGGCGCTTCGCCTCCCACATAACAATTACACAACCTCGCCCTCCTCATATCTATAAGCCTACATGATCCGATATATAAATTAGAAAACGGCTACCTGATTTTTGACAGTCTCTAAACCCCCTCTCTTCGCATGACCGATAGGGCTGAAAAGTGAGAAGAGTGAAAACGAGATGTCAGCGGATGTTGTGTTGATTTAGATTACGCAAAAAGCTTTGTTTAGATAACACTGATTTATCGATCTTCGCTAGATATGGCAACAACGAAAAACAGTTCTTCAAAACTTTCTGAGAACGTGAACAGTTTGATTCTTCTCGCCCGCTTACTCGCTCAAGCTTAATCCTCAAAAAAAGTGAAATACTGTAGCGCTGGAAAACGATTAGTAGACGCTTCTGCCTTCAACGGATCCTGCTGCCCTCACAAAGAGATTATGGACTCCCACGACGCCTGCTGCTGCTGCACATACCAACCGACCGCTAAGGCCACAATTGCCCTATATCTCGTCTTGATCCTCCGGCGCGTGAGTAAGAATTGGGCAGAAATGCAACAGAGAAAGAAAGTAGTTAGCTAGTTAGTGGTATTTCAGATTGCCGCTATTAGACGTTCATCGAGAAACGGAACAGTTGTAAGGGAAAAGAATGGAGGGGAAAAGAGGGGTCGGCTCGATGGAAGTGGTCAGGGACCAGAACCATCTTAAGAATAAAGTAAGAGAATGGGCAGAGCTTGAAAGGCGGGAGCACAGTAAACCATGAGAAGGAATGGGAACTATTGGAAAGAACCATAAAACTTGGGAATAAGTTTTGAACCAAAATTTCAGCGATTAAAATTAGTCATGGGAAAAAGTGCCTTTGGGAACGGAATGCCAAACAGAAAAACTGTAAAAAAGAAAAATAAAATGGGAGCTTTTGTGCTTTTTTGCAACTAGGGTTGCAATTTGAGGGCCGGTCCGCGGGCCCGTGAGGAAAAATTTCGATCGACATTTTTTTTGAAATTTTTGAATTTTTTGAAATTTTCAAAATGAATTAGTAAAATTTCAACAAAAAAGTTGTATCGTAGAATTTCTTCAAACTTTCATACATGAAATAACGACCTGGAAATTAGAAATTTGTACCGAAAATTTTTAGTCGAAATTTTTCGCTATCAGCCCGGCTCGGCTCGTTACAACGTGTGCAACCGACAAAATTGAAGTAGCAAAAACTAGGCTGACTCTAGAAACTAAAAGATATGTTTGGGTACAGTAACAAACTGAATGATGTATGACTACGGTAGAAGATATGAATAGGACTGATATGAGAATCTCAGGTTGTAGAGATAAGGATTCGAAAAGCACTGCCATTCCGATGAGTACGACTAAAATGAATAAGGAAACGATTTGGCAGGAAGGACAAGTTGTTAGTGAATAATAGTTAGATGAGATGTGTTTTGTGGGAGGGCGAATGAAAGTGCGGTGAAATCCATTGAAATACAGACTACATCTGTCCGCTATACACACACATATGTACATAAAAGATATAGAGGCTATCCGAGCGTCTAACTAGTTTTCAAGGAAGCAGAAACAGAAATGCCAAGAAATTTGCCCCCGATATTAAAAGCACACCAAGAAATTGGATGGCAACAAGGGCATCATCCGTGTTTTTTTGGCGACATTCTCTCACCTCTTTCAGTTATTCTTCATGTTGCGCAACCGATCCCTCTTCCTCTACTCACTTTTTCTTCGCCCTCTACCTTCTCACTTTTCGATAATTGCCAAGATTCGGAATGAATGTGTGAGTATAAGAAAAAGAGAAGGAAGTGCCTTTTGCCATGTTTCCAGTGAAAGCTACAATGAGTTGTCCGGTCTCTCTTCCCAAAGCTTACTTTCGATTTCCAACAAAAACATCAATTTCTTAAAAGGGGAGTATGAATCTTAGAATGAGATTGAGGTTGTAACGGGAAGGATGATGAAACAAACGACAAAAGTTATAATGGAATCTTCTGAAAGTGAGATGATTGGAATAGGTAAAGAAGCTAGTAGTGTTGTGACGTTGAATGATCAGAAAAGAAATTGAAACCAAAAGGAAAAACAACTCCACTTACAGTACCACTAAAAGTTGAAAGTTGATTTATTAACATGCTCTCCCATAATAAATTGGGAACAGGAAGTTTAAAGGAGGATTCCGGGCAAAATGAGTTTATGCAATTTTTCATTGTTCACGTAAAAATTTAGGCCAGCAGGGACAACTTTTCTGCAAATTTGACGTGGTTTTTTGGCGTTTTGAGCGTTTTCATTTTGATATTCGAAATCAGCATTAAATTTTGCACCGATGAAACCATTCACTTATTTTGACATTCTCCTTTAATTGGGAATGGGAAGTTTGAAAAAGAAGTGGAGAATTCCAAAAAATTGTTTTTTTGTAAATTTTTGGCATTAATAAAATTGAATTCAAATATCTAAGAAACTCTAAAGTTCTGATGTTGCAACTGGACTCCTAACTACTACCCTACGGATGAAGCTGACGGACAAGAAAAAACTGCTGCCCCATTCAAGACGGTTTTAAGTAGGGTCTTGATGATGTCGTGAGTAACAATGGAGGAGTGAACTGTCTACTTGAAAGGTGAACATGTGTGAGTAACATTTGATGACGTGCCAGAAGCTGTGAATAGTTTCAGAGAAGTTTCAATGAGTCAGCTGATGTATTTGATGATGTCATGCTTCGAGAACCTACGGTAGTGATTGTAGACATCATGAACATTCGAGGAAATCAAGAAAACAGAGATTCGGATTCAAAAGGTTGAAAAACCTTGATCAGAATATGGGATCTGCTAATCATATACCGTAAAAGACCTCCAAGTTACGAATAGAGTCACAATTCAATCAGAACATGAACGAAAAAAATTGGATAAGATCAGTTAATAGAAAAAATGAAGTCTCCGCTAGGTCTACGCCCGGTGTTCTGTAGGTTCATCAGAACGGGATCTCACAGAAAAAAAAGGTGTGAAAGCCGCCGATCATCTATCATTTACACCTCAATTTGTCCTCTGTTCTCTCTTTTTTTTCGCGGTTTTTGCCGACAGCTTTTCGCCACCATGATGATGCCCACCGTGTAGAACATAATTCCTTCCTTATCATTTCCGCTAAAGTCCATTCGAAACCCCTACTGGACCTATAAACCTTTTTTTGAATTCATACCGCCAATGGGATACTTCCCGTGTTTCTTGCAAACATGCAGGTTTTTTCGGACGGATCATGAAACGCCATCAATCATGAATTCTTTTCATGGGCGGTAAGTTTAATATGCTTTCTGATCTACAAGCTCATCTATGAGAAGTCAAAAAGGAATGCCGCTTGTAGTTGTTTCTATGTAGTATGTGCGTTGTATTCTGAAACCTTGAGTGGGGGGCTTTTTTGCTTCTTCTTTACTACTGTACTTGAAAACTTGAAGATTCGCAATACGGAAGAGAATAACAAATTGTTTGTTTAGTTAAAATGGAAAAGAGAAAAAGAAAGTGCAGAGAAATTGAAAGTATCAAATGGAAAATCTTTTCCTAGGATAGTTTCATCCAAAACTACTGACCCTCCGATAGATGTGAGAGAATTTCACGCTAGGCTTGTTATAGATGTCTTGAAAAAAACTGAACGGCTTTATTACCTTTCATCACTCTCCGCTAGCCGAATGCATCTTTCTTCACTTTCCATGTAGGTAAACTCTTCTAAAAACGAGGATTCCGAACCAAGTTTTATGTGTAATTTCTCACCCCGACACATTTGAAAGAAGATGCATTTATCCCTCTACTCAACTAACTACTCACCTGGTCATGGATGTGTTTCACCCAAAATGACTGATGAGTGGTTGTAGGAAAGTTGCTAGATTTTGCGTAAACATCTAAAAGCGGTACAGAAATTGAAAGCTATCCAAGGTGTTGGGAAAAAAAGTGTCACTGAAAGAGTGATGAACCGATGGGCTAGTTGAGGGGTGTAAAAATGTTTAAAAAAAAACACTTTCCATTTGGCGCCATGGATTTTTTTCGCGTCTGATAATTTTGTAGGTTGGAAATGAAAATCGTAGTTTGACTAAAATCGAACGAAATGAAAGGAGTTGAACGAAAATTCGGTTGAATAGCCAATTTCCGGTGCTCGTTTTTACGTTTTTTGAGACACTACGGATGCTCGTCACTTCCAGGAGGAGACTGGTGCTCTTTTGTTATTAACGGGGTACAGAAGTGTTTCCGAAAAGTGGGATATTTTTTATGTGGATCTGTTCGAATCGTTGTAGACAAGAAAAAAATTGACCTAAGTCGCTCGAAATGTCAAAAAACGCATTTTGGAGGCCTATTTTCAAAATTTTTTCGGAAAATTATGGGGTCCTTGTAAAATTTTAGTGGGAAACAGGCGCCGAAAACGCGTTTTTTGGCACATTTAACTTAATTTAGGTCAATTTTTGGATATGTCTCGAAGAGGATTTTTTCTTGTCTGCAACGATTCGAATCGACCCATATAAAATTATCCCACTTTTTGGAAACTTTCACGCTAAACTACTGAATTATCCTGATTTTTCCTGTGGTTTAGCAACATTTTTTTTCCCAAAAATGCCATATATCACACAACATTCTCGAACAAAAACATTATCGGACGATGAGATCCACTTATGCGTTTAATTTCCATGTTCATTGTACAAACGCATTATAAGAAGCTAAAACGTATGATCTCTTAAAGTTCGACTGGCCTTGAACACCGACCAGCTTGCAGCAGGCGCAAAAATGAATCGCAACTTCTCAGGGTCTATTCAAAGCAAGAATTTTTTGAAAACTACGAAATGAAGTGTGATTAGTTTTGGCGGCGTGTACCTTGTCTCACACACACACACTGAAGAATGATTGTCATGCCGCGGCAAATTGATGAGCGTTATCTGCTATCATAACACGACTGTTATCAAAGATATACAGACCTCATTTCGCGAGGTACGGAATGCATTTCTGATGACGCTGGGCTTCTTTTTTTGTCGACATTGAAAGTGATAAGGAAATCCGCTAGCGAACTTGAAAAACTTCAAGATGCTGATCTCGTGATCTACCTAGGCTTTTGAGAGGAGAGAAACATGTTGATCTTCGGACTAATTTGTTTCTTCGGGAAATGAACAATGTTGCGTAATTCACTTTTTCTTTCGAGAACTAGTCTGCATTCCCTTTCCATTGACGGCAAGAAAACAAAAGCTGGGAAAGAATGAATGACAAACCACGGATACTGTATTAGGAATGGCTCATTGCGCGGTGGAAAGCGAAAAAGTGATTCCTATACTTTCATTGTCTCTTGATGAAGAGAGTGGTTTAGAAATAATGAAGTGGAAATCAAAATGAGTTTTCCTAAAATCATGTCCAAACTAGGGCTGGGCCGACGAAGGAATTTCTACAGGAAAAATCCGATTTTTTGACTGTCTTCTGTTCAATTTTCAAATGAACCATACTTTAATTACTTTAATGATTTTGTATTCAATTTAGAATCTTTTCCATAACAATTGGTTTTCTTTCGAATAGTTTTCGATGGAAACTTCCTACCCAAGCCGGATAATGGGACATGTATGCTGAAAATCAAATAAAAAGAAATGAGAATAAGTTGAGATAATAGATCCATAGAACACTTAAATAATTTGGATGTATCAAAAAAAATTGTCCAAAATCGAAAAGTCCAGAATCTGAAATCCCCGATGTCCCCCTTTTCATCCTCTTCTTATTTTTTTTGCTAGAATTTTCCTTCAAAAAAAGTAAATCCAATGTTGCCGAAAGCAAGGATAACAACCAATAATTAACCTAATTTAATGCAGTGAGATTTTTGTAAGGAATGTAGTGAGTGTGAATCATCCCCTTACCAAATTGGGATAGTTACTAAAAGTGACAACAGGTTACTGTACTTGGATTTGATAATGAGTCAGATATTAGGGGAAAATGTAGCTATGAACAGAAGAATGAAAGTGAGTAGGAATGTGTTGTGGCTATGGTGTTGGTTACAGTTTCAGAAGAACGCTATAAAATTTATGATCTTATGTACTTGTTATAAGATAAAAAAAGTCAATTTTCTTGGAGGGAATTCTGAGTAAATTGAACTCATATGAAAAGCGGAATACGGAAATATCAAAAATCACAGAAATAAAGGAGGATCCTAACAACAAAAATGATAATTAAAGATACAGTAACCAGTCAGGAACATGACGAAACAATCAGGCGTAAATGACAGACAAAGTTTTTTCGAGGGATATGTCTGATAAGTGAGAAGAATAAACAGGATGTGAAAAAGAAGCCGATGACCATACAAAACTGCGTACCATACCATCAAAACAGAATAACATAACAAAACATTAAAGGGCCCCCCGATAAAGGAGAGAAGAGGATAATGACACGAACACTGAAAGCTAGTAGCAGTTTTGGCACTGCTGGTGAAGGAAAGGAAGAAAAAGAAGAAGAAGACAGAAGACTCATGGCGTTTGGTAGGCCACAGATTGGCTTCTGATGGATTTAATTGGTTATGAGATATATCGGGCTTATATTGTGGGATTGTGGACATTTCTAGAGATACGAATTAAAACTTGAAACCATTTCACATTATTTGTTATCAATGGGAATCATTAGAAATTTCGCTTTCAATCTTTTCTCAATCAGAAAGGGAGGAAGTTGGAATACGAATGAATTCCGGGATCGAAGAGAAGGACAGCTGATTAGAAATTATTATTTTTATAATGAGATTGAAAATCACAAATATTGGGATAGTCGAAATTAAGGAACCAAGTATGTTCCAGAATGGAACTAATTTTAAAGATGATCTCATTCGAACACACAAAAAAATATGGATGTGAATTTTTCGAGCAAAAAATCGATTTTTTTGGTTTTCCTTAAAAAAATGATATTTTTAGATGAGCGAACATTCTGTGTCATTTTTTTCAGCGAAAAATACCAAAGTTGAGCCGCAAAACCAAATTTGCCACGTCTGCTCTCAGTTGATAAAGAGATTGGAAACATATTTTTTGACGTGCCCAGTCAACTTTTGACGAGGATTCTGATTTTAAAAACGTAATTAATTTGAATTTCAAGAATGTGCTCATTTTGAGCTCATCGGGGTGCCCTTCTATTACAGATGCCCTTCTATCAGAGGTAGCCTCTAATACAGATGTTAAGGTACGTTTTATAGAAAAGAAACTACAAACACATTTATCATTGTTTTTGTTTTCATTTTCCCATCCATGATCAAGAAACTTTTCTTCATTATTTTTCCAAACATTACTCATCAAATTTCCTTGGGTATTCTGAATGAATTGTTGTTTTTTCGAACACATTTTCCTCGGAATACAAACACATTACGCGAACCCCCCTTCCCTTGTCTGGTAATGAAAAACCTCAAGAATCATTCGTGGAACTCTGCAACTGCTGCCGTAAGCTAAAAATAGGTATGATTGATAACCTCCCTATGAAAACTTGATCCATCCTAGTAAAATATTTATTCCGTGGCTCTTTCTTCAAATTTCCAAGAAAACGTAAATTAGCAGCGCCTTGCACGTCATACGGACCATTGCTCAAGTACACACAATGACATGCTTCATAATTAACTTCGTTTGACTCATTTGACATTCAGCTTACATACAAGACTTACTCATCAATTTTTTTGTAGATTTTGCTAATCAATCGTAGTTTTGCTCCACGTATTTTTTCGTCACAAACTTCCGTTTCTCGTCATTTTTTTAATCAAAGACGCTTTCATTTGATTGAAAAAAAGCTTCCAAATGAGATATTGAGCTAACGCATATTTCCTAAAAACGTTCATTGTTTATCAAAGATTTACGGTAAACTTCCGGGACTAAATGGTTTTTTGGTGCTATTTATTAAGACTGGATAAGCTGCATTATTTCTGGAATCTTATTTTAAAATTCTTATTTCTCAAAGTGAGGAAGATTTTAGCAATTCTTCATGTGAAACCTGTTAGTTTCTATTAATGATAATTTTTAAAAATGTGTTTTGAATCTCATACTCTTCTAGGCACAATAAGGCTTCTTTGGTTCTGAACAGTGTACTTCATAAAAATTTTCGAAAATAAAAACTTCAAGTCACATTCTGGTTCCCACTATTACCCTTTCCCAAGCGTTTTTCTCTATTTTTAAGTCGGCTTAAAGTCAGAATAAAATTGAACTTAACCCGTGAGATTCTCAAGAATACATTCTCCGTTAATCTTCTATCTTCCGCTGAGAATTTGGATTCTGAGATTCACCAAATACATTTCTTAAAATCACGAGAACTCAGAACCTCGTGAACGAAAATTGTGGTTTAATCTTATCGCTAGAAACTACGTCGATCCCTTTGAGAATCCTATTGTCTAGAAAAAAACATATTTTGTTCCCAGAACATCAGTAGACGATCTCAAGTTGCCCGTCTAAATAACAAAAAACTATTTTCGTGGAACTTAATTTCCCCAGTTGCATAGTCCCAGTTGTTTTCCACATTGTTCTCGTATCCCGCCTTCTTCAACTCATCAAAAATAATAAAGCTATAGTAACAACATTCTAATTACGGATCCTTGTGGGCGCCTTCTATATCAGATCTCTCACGTTTTCTCATAAACCATTCACCAAGAAATATTTTTTTCTCTTCTCTGATCATTGGCTCAATCAGAAGCTGTATATTTCTGCGTACCTGATTGGCTTTGTTTGGCTCTAAACGAAGTGGGCGGAGCATAGAGAGCTCGAGCCCATCCGCTCTCATTCTTTGGGCAAACGCCAGTTTCAATTGCTCCGACTTTCTTTCTCTCTTCATTTTCCTTTTTTTTGAGGAGAAAACTAAAACTATTTAGCATATGAAATGAGTCAGATGAGAAAAAAATGCGAAGTTTCTGTTTTTTCACGTCCCTCTCTTAATCAACACGCGCTCATCCATAAGAAGTGCAGTGCTCATTAGCCGCCCCCTCGGGATCGTCTCTTTTTCTAGGGACATCAAAACATCTCTCATTCCAGAATGAATTCTCGAATTTCGGTCACCCTCTTGCTACTTGTTGCAGTAGCAACCATGTTCATCGCCGTCGACGTTGTTGAAGCTAGTCCAAGACCACAAGGGAACATGGTTAGGATCCTAAGAGTTCGAGTATCAGATAATCAGAGACATTTTTCAGCTGCGCTACGGAAACTCGCTTCCAGCCTACGCACCACACGTTCTCTACCGGTTCTACAACTCGAGACAGGTAAGTGGACTTTCAGAATTTCATTTCCCCTAATTACCGTAATCTCCCATTTCAGTTCGCTCCCCAAATGAAGCGAAACAACGCTGAAGTTGTGAACCACATCCTCAAAAACTTTGGCGCTTTGGACCGTCTTGGAGATGTTGGAAAGTAAACGTGTAGCAGATTTGATGGCACCATTTCTAACTCCGTTCCTTCTTTTAATCTCGAATCGTTGACTCTCTTATTGTGTGTAAACAAACTAAACCGAGCAAATTAATTATGAAAAACCAAATCCCACTTATCAATTTTCTAAACTATCAACGACACCCTGACACTCCGAACCGACCATTTTTGACTACCCTGCTCACATAACCGAACACTGTTGCGACCAAACCATTTAACATATTTTTTCACCATTCTCTTAAATTTATTGACTTGTTCTGATGATTATTCTATTCTTTTGAGGCTCCATCTACTTGCTTTGCTGATTATCCGTTGAATTTGACTGTGCCGAGAACTCTTGTTGTCTTAACCTGACAAAAACCACCATGTTGAAATAAAATCTTAATACAACAATAAATGTTTTCTATTGTTACCGGAAGTCTGATTTCAAAAAATGAAAAAAAAAACCTTACACACCCGAGGACCCGAGCTCAATCTTTCACTATACGGACAGAAAAGTTTTAGCCTCGAATGTTCCCTACAAAACGGCAGTTGCTCTCTCTCTCTGCACCACCAATCCAGCTCTAGATTAATCAAAAACTAAGAAAAAAAGGTAGGTCAGGTGTCCCACCGAGAAACTTTTCGAGAAAGAAGCACACGGATAAGATTAATAGAAAAGCGATGGAAACTTTCGGTTCATTCTTATCGGAACCCACACTTGAGTCTCACCATGCAACCTCCGATACTCTATTTTTTCTTGGTCTCTCAGATATTTTATTTTTATCCGGTCAAAAGCGAAAAACCTTCTTGGAGACTTCGTGCTTATGAAAACAAAGCACTCAAGGCTAAATGTGGAGAGACATTCCAGTAAGTACTTTTCTGATATATGACGGCAATCTTTTTTTATTGTCTCAGGGAGCGCCTTGGTTTTGGAAACGTGATGTGGTTTAGAGACGAGTCATATATGATGAAGCAGTTGTGGCCAATCTCCAGTAGACACGTAATGATGAGCTCTGATTCCGATATGCTGGGATTCATCTTCAACGAAACGGAGTGCAAAAATAAGTATATTTATTGTCCATTTTTCATAGAACAAGTTCTGTTTTAAGCATTCAACGATTCACAGTAAAATCAGATTGGGGAAGATTTTTGAGAACGGCAAAAAAGGTTGAGTTAAAGTAGGATTGCATTCTTTTTTTTGAAATTTTCTCAAATGATCGTCGTATCAGCGAAAAATTCTACATTCATTGTGAGTTGGAGTTTTGAAAATCGATTTTTGTTAACGAGTGTTAACGATTTTTGTACAAAAATATTGTTATTTTCGTGAATTATGTAATCGGGACGATAATTTGAAAAAATAAAAAAATGAGTGTAATTCTACTTCAATAATTTGCATTTTTTCACTGTTTTATTTCCAGGCTAATTACATTGGACCGTGCGACGGTGATGGTAGACATGGATTTATAATTACTCCCCATAGTACTAATTTGACAAGCAGCATTTCATCCATAAGTTGTTTTCCACGTAAGATACTAAATTGGAATAACGATTATATAAAACTTCCTTTTCAGAGAAAAAACTTGAAGTAGGAGCTAGTATTTCAGTTATAACTCAATTCAATGATACAGTGTATCCAGATTGCATTGACACTAAGGTCCAGGTTTCATTCTTTTAAAATAATTCATTCTACAATTTTCAGGTCCAGCTCTGCAATAACTCTACGAACGAGCTGTGCACTGAACAGGTGGTCTCAAAATATGGAGGTCCAATTTTTGACACTTGTTCTGCAGACACACTTTTTCTCGGTTACGCGTACCCTCGTAAGATTTGGAAATAATTCATTGATAAGATACTCGAGACTTTCAGGAGATGATGGAACTTTCTCCATAACACCAATTCATCCACTCCTGCCACAAGTTTGCAGAGCTTCCGGTAGATGTGGAAAGTAAGAACCGCTCAATTCATTTTTACTTTTTTTATTTTCCAGAGAACCAGCTTCAAAACAAACTCTATCTGTTCGAAAAAAGCCAAAGAGATCTTTAATGAATGATATTGAATATGAAGATAGTAATGACGAGTCCATTACTCACTATACATTTCCAAACGTCGAATCATTTTTCGGCGAGCCTATCTTCACGTCCTGGGACACGAGAATGAATTCTGAGGTCATCGATAGAACTGAAGAAGGGCAAAAAATGGATATTGAAATTGAAGAAGTGGAGTCATCGGGGGCTAGTGCAGAAGACAGTGAAGAGTTGGATTCTGAGAATGAATCTGAATCTGACACTAACCCAAATTTAGAAGCTTCCGGAAGTGGAGGAAAGAATATAATTATTTTTAAGCGTGTAGATCAAAAGACGGAACCTGATTATGAGCCCTTCGTGATGTCTGCTGTCCCGGAACAAAAGCTTCCTGGACCGGCAGCCCTCAAGGAATCAACGATTGTCCGTGCTGAGCCGTTTTCCGCAATCATCATACCACTTTCCGAGGACAATAAATCAACCGAGCCTATCATCAATTCCACCCGGTTTTCCACATCAGAAGAACTTTTGATTGCGTTTCTTATAATGTTGTCGCTTTTCTTTTTCGTGCTCATGTGTATCTATGGTTGTGTTGAATACGATGGAATAAGTCGGTACTGGAGACCAGACTTGGGTAATCCTCCAGTCTAGTGATTCGGATGTTTTCTAAAATACGGTTTATTGTTTGTTATTATTAGTATCTACATTAATAAAGAACATTGACCTTTCTGATAAATTAAGAAATCAGGCTACAAGTTTTCAAAGCGGAATTCGATGCTCATATAAATACATACAGCTTAACTAAAGGAGGATTCCGGGCAAAATTAGTTTATAGTTCAATCGATACAAAATTTTATGCTGATTTCGAATATCACAACGCAAACGCTCAAAAATGCTTCTCGGCCCCAAAAAACGCCGTCAAAGTTGCAAAAAAGTTATCCCTCATGGACGAACATTCGTCGTGTTTTCCACGTAGAATAGAATTTTCACACTGTCCACCAGGGATGAGCGGGAAAGACCCTTCGGGAAATTTTTCGGTAAAAGTTTTTCCCGGTGAAAAATTCCGGGAATTTCCGGGAAATTTCGGGAAATTCGGGAAATTTTCTCAAGCCTGATTTTCAAAAGTTTTTTTTCGAATTTTTGCACAACTTGAAAGAAAAAATATAAAAACGAACTCTGCCATTATCCAAGTCACCCTGAAAGTCAATTCTAGAACGATTTTTTTGATTTTGGGGTTGCTGCGGCCAAAAAAACAGAATTCACTCTGACGGAGGCTGAGAATGCAAAAATACGTTTTTTTTTTTTCAAAAATTCAGCAAAAAATTTTTTCTAATTTTGCCTTCAATATGTAAAAAGCTGTCGGCTTCCCTCATCAAGTTAACCAAAATATGACATAAAATGAGTCCAAAAATTTCCCGATTTTCCCGAATATTTTCGGGAAATTTCCCGATCGGGAAATGATGGAAAAAATACCGGGAAAAACGGGAAATTTCCCGCACATCCCTGCTGTCCACGCAGAAAGTTAGGCCACGAGGAATCTTTTTGGAATTTTGAAGGCGTTTTTTGTGCCAGCGAAGCGTTTTTGAGCCATTTCATTGTGATATTCGGAATCAGCATGAAATTTTGCATCGATTGAACTAAAAACCCTTTTTTTCTCGGATAATAAATTACAAATCAATGACGACAACAGTCTTCACAACGCAATCGTAGAAGACTCGGCCATTCTGTACTTGGAATGCGGCGGTGCTCAATGGGAAGAGACTGTTGACAACGACATTCTTCATGAACGATCGTTTCATCGACCTGGAGAAGTTATTGGTTTCGAGTGGTACAATTTTTTAGACTCACTGTTGAAACGAAATAATATTCGGTCCATGGACGTCAATGAATCCAGGGACTGCCGCAGCAGTGACATCAAAGCAGGAGATCACACGAATTCCCATCATCCATTTTCCCGGGGTTTGTCCGACTCCAATTGACAGAAATCCGTGAGCCATGAGTATACCCTGAAAAAATGTGTAGAGAAAATGATACTGTAGGATACTGTAGTTCTGCTAGCTTACCTCCAAGAAACAACATATGACTTTGCTTATAATTTCCACTGGAAGAAGCTCTTGTGCAAGGGTAATGAACTGCATGACATCTTGCTCCTCGTCTAGCGATGTTCCAAAGCTATTAATGTCTCTGAAACAACAAAATTTATTTGAAAGAAGCTATTTTAGAACCTTACACAATTTCAAGTTCCGTTAGAATCACCAACAAGAGAAGTTTGAGGAACATCACAATCGAGAAATCCAATGCTTCTGCGATGAATCTTCTGACAAAGCTGGCAGCTCTGAAAATTAATGAGATTGACAAGGAATGTAAACAGATACTTACTCAAATTGAACAGTTCCAATGACTGGTTGTGGTGGGGGTGGTGGATATGGAATAACTCGATGCACTGGTTGGTTGGCGACGTAGGTGGTGCGAACGATTTCAACCTGGAAGAGAATGAATCGTTAGAATCATTAGTTAGTTATATGTATTACATCTATGTGCCGTCTGTTGTCAGTCTGATTTAAAGGCGCATGCGATCTTTTCAAATAATATCTCGCCGTGAATAACTTCAACAGCTGCCAGTAAAGGTGATTCGGCCTTTTTTAATGGAATGTTGTCAAAGTTATGTGTGGCGAGTGTGGAGAGAATTTCCTGTTTTCTGAGATTCGGTTTTTATATTTTGTCATTTTCAATTGCCTATTGTCTGATCTATTGAAAACATTGCACGCGCCTTTGAATTGGATTGAAATTGAGCAAAAATTTTGGTTGAATTGATTCTGTAAGCTCCACTTCTAACGGTATAAACTAATACTAAACGTTGTTTTGGGTCGACAGAGTCATTCGCTTGACAACTAACAACCAACAATCTATAGACTATATAAAATTTTAGAACTAAATCCTTACCCATTGAATGGGTCCATGCTCCCTCTGTTGATGCAGTCTCAGTTGCTCTTGCAATAGTCGTGCCTGTTCTTGTTGCTGCTGCAGTTTGACCTTCGCAATGTACTCCCGGTGTGCGTTCGCCCAGTTTTCTATCGATCCGTAGTCATGTGTCTCCTCTGACAATCCATAGGTTTCGTGGAAGATCCTTCGAGATCTGGCGAATCTTCTTTCTGGTAGTTCCATTCTGAAATCTGAATGTTTTTGACTTTGCGTTTGTTCTAAACTGAATATTAAAAAAACGGGGTGAAAAAAGTAGGTTAGGTAGAATCAATGCGACGTACTCATAAGAGTGTTTGCAGACCAAGGGGCCAAGTACACACAATGCGCCACATTTGACGACAATTTCGAGGGAGGACTCCTCTGTGAACTTCAAGGAAAAAGAAAAAGGAATGGAATTGTGGTCCTAAAAATGATACAATTAAGAAAAAGAAATTGAATTTGAATTTTTTTTTAAACTCAAATCATACTTTTTAAAATAAAAGATTGCTTTCTGAGAAAAAAAGAGGTTTTCTTGGAGAGGGCCAAAAACGGCAGCCGATAATCCTCATTGAACCCACTCGAATGGTAGGCTTAGCAGAAATAAGATCATCATGGGAACCTTGAAAATCATCAACGATGCTCTACACAGAAATTATCCATATTGGTCATTGTTCGTTTGGTAGCTGGCGGAATTTGGACAGAACCTTATCGATCGTTTTTCTTTTAATTGCTCTTATTATTTCTTTCGGGACCTCCACGTGGCAGTCTTCAACTCATTTCAGCACTCATATTTTGTAGTTTTCGCTCTTGATCTTTTTGCCTTTTTCCTGCTAATAAATTGTATTCGGATTCGAGTAGGTGTTGTCAGAAACAGAATTTGAAAATAGCATTCGAACAAAAATCTCACGGTTTTTTGAAGGAAAGGAGTTCTTTTCGAATTTTTTGTTCCCATGACTTTTCCTTCGTTTTTCATTTTTCCGACAGTCATTTTTCTCCCTCACAATAAAAGGTATTCATTTATTCAGAAAACCGCTTAGAACCTCGAATTCTTCTATTG
Source organism: Caenorhabditis zanzibari (assembly GCA_963966625.1). Classification (NCBI taxonomy): domain Eukaryota; kingdom Metazoa; phylum Nematoda; class Chromadorea; order Rhabditida; family Rhabditidae; genus Caenorhabditis; species Caenorhabditis zanzibari. The sequence continues at coordinate 12,440,177 of OZ016473.1, forward strand.
TTCAATGTACATACAGACAACATGTGGTATCACTGATAAGGGCACTTAATTCCGACGCTCCATCACCTGTAAGTGCAACCTATTTTTTGCCCTTTCACTTCCGCCGAAATACCAATCAATCTTAATCTTTTGAATTTTTATGTTTTGCAAATTAGGATAAGTTGATTTAGCGATTGTTGTAGTTGCGCAAAACCGCGATTTTTATTGCAAAGCTCTCTAGGCCAATAAATGTAGTGGGGGGTCTTCTCTTAGATGATTTAGATCACACATAGAGAAAAGATAGAGAGAATTGCTTGAGACTGACATTATATACGGACCGCGAGTGCCTTTCGTTCAAGGTCGGCCAAGTTTAGTGTGTAGGATGTGTTTCTACAATCAGTCGTAGTATTCACAAGGTTGGACAGTGTGTCGTCATGTCGTCCGTTCAGAAAGACAAATCACAACGGGAATTTGCGGCGGCGACCGTTTTTTAGGGCGGAGACATGCTGGTCAATCTGAAACCGTCGAGAATGGGAAGACAGAAAAAAGATGTGATTGGGTCCTTTATTTGCCCCCTGCGCGACGACACCGCGACGCATCAGATATCTAGACGGTGGCGGCGCAGGCCAACAAGAGAGTTTGTAATGGGGTGGTCGTAAGATACAAGTGATAGGGAGACACTGACAACTACGAAGAGAGAGAGAGAGAGACGCAACATTGATAGAGTAACAGTGAGAGAGACACAATAGAGTGATAAAGAGAGCACGATACGGTATAGAGAGAGGACAGATATGGAAGTGAGAAAAAAGAAAAGAATTTTTTTTCTGTTTCTGATTCTTTTTTCTCCTTCACATCACTCTTTTTTCAACCACACGCGTACATTGTTTATGCATACCTAGGGTGAAACAATTGATGAGAAAGAGAAGAATATGAAGACGTTGCAGAAAATTGACAGTTTCTAATGCGACTTTTCTTATCACTAACGAGTAGCCATTTCTCTTTTTTTTTAATGGGTTTTCTTCCTTCTTAGATTGTAAAAGCGGTTTTGTTGAATACTGAAACCCCATTACTTTTGCAAAAAGTGATTTGACTAATTCCTATAATTATCTGCGGTTGTGTATCGCTACCTTATATTCAAGTTACACACCCACAGAAGTTTTCAAATAGGTTGGAAGTTCGAATCGTGAGAATTTCTTTCTTTATTCCTACTGGATTGTATTCTTACTTATTTCTTGTCAATTGTAGTTTCCGTGAAATAACATCATTCTCTTCTCTGCTCTATTACTCAGGGCTCCGTCCGTTCAACAATTTGACGTGAGACTACTCGGACAAGAACATCTCTTGTCAGCCGAGCTCCGCTTTTTGAAGGAGGAATCCGGGCAAAATTTTTTATTGCTTTAATAGATGCAAAATTTTGCGTTGATTCCGAATATCACAACGAAAATGCTCAAAAATGTTTCTCGGAGCCAGAAAACGCCGTCAAAGGGATCGAAACGGGCCAGAAGTGCTCCCTTGCTTCTCCTGTGATTTTTAGACGACATTAGTCAAATTTTTTTAATGATTCACTTGCCAAAGTGTCATCTAATACTATTTTAAGTGAAATAATGAGAAATTTGTACAAGACCGTCAAATAAGAGGCATTTACTGCGGCGTGGCTTAGAAAACTCCGGAGAAATCTCGGCTAAAAGGGAGCACTTTGAGCGCAATTTTCGCCCCTTTGAAGGCATGTTCCGGCTCCGGGAAACATTTTTGAACATTTTCGTTGTGATATTCAGAATCAGCGCCATCTTTATACATCTTTTGAAGCAATAAAAATTTTTGCTCGGAATCCTCATTTAAATGTTAGTACAAAATCATTCCACTCAATATTCAAGATTCCTTCCGAATTCTCGAATTTTTCCATTCAACCTTTCATCTGATTTTTTTTCTCATCTTTGTCATTCTAACTCCCCTCTTTTTTTAATGTCAGGTTCTTCTTCATCCATCCAATTAGTGGTGGTTAATGTATTTAGACTCATTCCTCGCATACCATTCGCTTCTGTGTTCCGAGTAAATCCTGTTCGAGGACATCAACAAAAAAAAACGATGCATCTCATTTCCGTCGACACGCGCGTCCATTTTCTCCCTCTCTAGTTATCATACAGTCATTCAACCATTCTTGTGGTGTTGGAATGCGAAATTTGAATAATTGAGCGGAAACTGTTACTTTAGCGCCGCGCACTGACGTTGATCAATCGAAAACCGAAATTCGGTTGGCATGAGACTACACGATTTTGAATCGTAAAAATATCTTAATGGGAACCTACCGTAATCTAGTTCTTTTGCTGCTTTTTTCTTTAATTCCATATTCTCCATTCTCTCCCTTTCAAACAATCCCATTATCCCAATAAATCACTCACAACTTCGACTCCACCACTCAATCCTGTCCTATTTTTGCGGTTCGCCCGTTTGTCTTTCATTCATCTAACTTATAATAAAATTTACGATCACTTTATTCAGCGCGGTTTCTATATAAAACCGCTGGAAACTGTGTTCTTCTCCATTCCGAAGCATACATGTGATCCGGGCTTTTTTTTGGGCCTTCGCGGGCCTCCAATTTTTTCCACTTCAAATTTGAAAATTTTTGGTCGATCTTTATACTATAATGTAGAACTCGATGAGACCTATGAAATGATACTAAACCCACTCCGATTGCCTATATCAGTTTTTGTCTAGAACTTGTAGAACACACGGCGTTTTTGGCCCGGGTGTTTTACAAGTTTTAGCCAAAAACTGAGACTAGCAATCTGAGCGATTTTAGTACCGTTTTATAGATCTCATCGAGTTCTATATTTTGGTATAAAAATCGACCAAAAAATTTCAAATTTGAAGTAGAGAAAATTGAAGGCCCGCGAAGGCCCAAAAAAGCCTGGATCACATGTCTGTTCCGAAGCGCCGTTTCCTCATCAAAACTCGGCCGCCACCGCTTCTACACCGTTTGATATATTACGAAACGCTGTTTTCTCGTACACGATCCGTTGATACAAACCGTTTCCGCTCGTTCATTTTCACTTCCGCTCGACCCTTTTTCGCAACTTCTATTTATCGCTTTCCGAAGATTTGTATTTGAAAATCTTTCTTCTCATTCTTGCCACTACACCCACTCTGTCCCAACAAGAATTCAATTGAGTTTATCCATTTGTGGATATCAATCTGGTCAATATATTTGTTATTGCTCCCTTTTCAAACTCAGACATCAAAAACTTTTTGATATTTTATTTTCTTCTCAATTTCTGTTTCCGATCTTTTTGTTTCTTGCTCTCAAACAGTCTCTTATCATCTTCATAGTTTCCGCCTTATGCTATTTCTGTGGTTTTGAACTAAACATTTCGTCGCTTATCACTAAACTACTACTTCAGTCAACATGAAATGAGTCGATCAAACGAGAACAATGAAAAACACAATGAGGAGGTTGAGAAGGTCATTTTGGAAGAAGAGAAGAAACATGATGACGATGAAAAAATGGGACCCGGAGAAGGAACGTCTTCAGAGAATCGGTCTCCAGACCTGAAGGGAATGAATACAGTTGAAGTTGAAAAAGAGAAGAAAGATCATGACGATGAAAAAATGGGACCCGGAGAAGGAACGTCTTCAGAGAATTGTCCTCCAAATGTGAAGGAAATGAATGGAGTCAAAGTTGAAAATGAGGAGAAAGAGATGACAAAAGAAGAATCAGTGGAGAAGGAATTGGAAAAAGTAGAAATTCCGGAGAAGGATTCCAAAAAGAAAGAGACTCCGGGGGAGGAATCGCTGGAGGCTGTGGAAGATTCAAAGGAAATGAAAACTGAAAAATGCCTAGATGAAAAGGATGAATCAACTGCATCTGTTTCATGTTCAAATGAAGAAGAAATTCCCAAAAAAGAATCCTCGAGCTTACTTGTTCCATCAATACCGGAAAGGAAGAAATCTACACATCTGGAAGAAATCGACAGAACTCTTGATGAAATGCAATGTTTGGCCGATGATGCATTTTTGACAACCCAAATAGCTCAAGGGAACCAAGTGAAACTATTCGACAAGTTGTTCGAAACGAGCACCGCTTATTTAAAAAAGTGCGAAACAGTACCGGAGAACCTCACTGGTCAACAGTTCTCCGACGAGGATGGTATTCTGGAAGAGATTGAAGAAGCTGTCAGAGATGCCGAGGATCGATTATACGAGCCTAATCATGTCCGCGTCGTTTTGGACACCGAGTGCAGTTCCGACGACGACGTTGGCAGCGATCGGTATCCGGGACTCGGCAAGTTGGATGAATTGCGACAAGACGACGGCGGTGCCTCGATTGCCCAACGCGTAGGTGGACACCGCGTCCGTCAACGCGTATCGAGTGTGAGTTATTATGGGCACGGGGGGAATAAGTGGGAGTGGCTAGACACAAAAAGTATACAAACATGATTTATGGCATTTTTCCTGACGATCGCTAAGGACTTGAGACAGTTGCTTAGCGAGAGGAAAAGTCCCGTCATATTCTATTTTTGATTCTATTTTTTGGTGGAGAGACCTGGCGTCGTTGCTCTGTTGTCTTTTGATATTCTCCCTAGGAGCCATGCTTCGGGTTTCTTCTGAACCATATTTGGTGGGTTGCTATGATAAGTAAAATTTAACTGTGTCATCATTATTTAACTTTGTTTCGAAAATGCCAGACTTTTTGTATAGGCCGACTCAGAATTACGAGATAATGGGAGTCTCAGTTGAAAAACATCTGAAAATGTTTTGTCCAAAAAAGATATCGGCTGTCAAATGAGCTGAAAAGATTACTTTCGGGTAGCTAATTTCTCATATTTCCAATTAAAAAATTGGTTTTGGGTAGCTAGTGAAAAAATTAATGCTACTTCTTTTTTCAGTAAAAAAATCAAGAAATTAGCTATCCAAAAAGCTCTTAATTAGCTCGTTTGACAGTCCATAACTTATTAAAGACAAATTTGCAGTATTTTTTCGCAACTGAGATCCCTATTATCCTGAAATTCTGAGTCGATCCATATCAGTATTTCCAGAATAGTTCACTCCCCCTTTAAGATGGAGATTTCAACTTTTTTTCCAGAATGCTGCAATGGACCGTCGCTCGATCATATCCGGGCATGAGAGAGCTCGTAGTAACGATTCAAGATCCACGAGTGTTTTCTCATCGTCAATTGCTTCATTCCGCCGTCCAATCTCACATTTCTCAATCGACAACTCATGCTTTGATATCACGGATGCACCAACTCAACGCTCTCTAATGTGCACACCAATTGAAAAGGTAAAATCTTGAACTCTTTTTTCCCAAAATAGTTTTTTTTGTTGATGAATTCCTCTCACAGCCCATCCTAGAAAGGCGGCAAGATTTCGAAAGACATTAGACTCATTGTCCATCTTTGCCCAGCTGTAAGAGGTCGTCCTAGATGTTCTTGCGCTCATTTTACGAGAAGAGGTCATTTTTCGGGCTCTCTTCCTAAAATGAGAGCTCTTACCCTATTTATCTATTTCCGCTTTCTTTGATTTTTCTCAAATGAACTGCTGTGTAAGTTACAATAGGAAATTTCTGGCAAAAATACGTAATAAAATACAGTAGGATTATTTTCAGCTATTCGTGAAAAACTCTCGCTCAGCGCCGGAGATGCGTGTCCACGAGACAAAGATCAATCCATTCTTGCCGTCTCCATCACCATCGAATGATGCAACTACAACAACTAGCGATGTTGTGATACGGTTAAGATACAAAATATGAATGTTTATTTTTAGCCAAGTGTTTCTTCCGAATTGTCTGTTGAGCCGACATCACCGCAGCCAGCTGTAGCCAACTTGAGACTCCGTCTGAATGAGGGATTATCTGAAACAGTCTCTCCAGTTTCTTCTCCAATAATGAGATCGAAGGTGAGCAAAGATTAGTTACCTACATTTTGAGTCAACTCAATTTTATTTTAGAACCGAAAAGAAAAGAAAACTAATCAGCAACAGCAGCTCAAAGGCTCGGCCAGCTCTCCAAACATGAATTCTCAAAATTTGATTGTCCACACAGATGTGAGTTTGCTGTTTTTTTGTTTTCACTGGTCGTTCAAAATTGACCGTTATGTAGTCAGAAGCAGTCTGTTTGAATTCTCAAGATTTATTGTATTCCAACCACATTTTATTGTAGTTTTGTTCGTTTTCGGTGGCGACGGAGTTTTATAGTCGCACTCCTTGCCTTTCAGATTCAGCTTCAATTTTTCCTTGTTTTTTCTTCTTCTTCCTCTGAGAACCATATTTTGATTTTCTCCCCGTGGATCTATTCTTATTCTAAAGTTCTGTTAAATTATGTCCGACGATGAAAGTTGTGAGAGTTATGAGTTTTCAGAGGACTCGGTTTTTGAGGTAATTCTCGATTGAAACGAGATTTTCTGAAGCGTTTCTATAAATGAGATAAAAAATGAAGAAAGAAATCAATTTCCGGTCATTAGGATTTTCCGTCTTCTGGATCCAAGGTCTCCGAAATGTGGTTTTTTGGATCTTTGTTGTAGAATTGAAAGGAATGAAATTTGGAATATCACTAAGATATCTATAGAGGCCAAAACCCGGGCAGGGCCGCTGGAGAAATTTTTACCAGCCAGGCTCGGCACAGTCGTCCCGGGCGTGAGACCCAATTTTCCTGAAGGCCAATTTTTGGAAAAAAACCGATTTTACAATGTTTTCTGTTCTATTTCGAAATTTTTCATACTATTAGTACTTTCATGATATTTAATGCTATTTAGAGATTTTTTCATGAAAAATTGAATTTTTTTCGGATATTTTTTGACTGAAATTTTCTACCTGGGCCGGTCGGGCCGAGCCAGATTTGGACATGTATAAAAATATCTAGATTTCCAAGGGTCCACGAGCACTTTGACTTTATTTTCAAAAAAATGCACAAACCACGTATAGAAATAATGCTAGAAGCAAAATTAATCAAATTCTCCTCTCAATTTCATTACAACCCTTCAAAAAACTAACCCATACTTCAGTTCCATATTTCGGGTCATTCGGTTACTAGTAAATCCTATTAAGTAGGCGAGAGGATGTGGTGAATGGAACCAAAAAAAAAACAGCTAAACTAAATCCAACTACAGACGGAGATAGAAGGCGAGACTTCGAGACTGACGAACAATAGAACTTTCGAGGTGGTCAATATTCATATTTCCAATGTCAACTTTGTGAGGAAGCCGAAGAAAGCGGTGTATATCATGGCGAAGTTCGATGGGAAGGATGTTCATCGCTCTACGAAACTCAACAGGTGAGATATTTTTATTTATGACTATTTCTTGGAACAGAAAATGTTCTTCATAAAACAGTGATATCAGTTTTAGGCTCACTTCCGATTTGATTTTGAAAAAGGAAGCAAAGTGTGAGGTATTAAGAATTTCTGCAAACCATTAGGGCTAAACGCATAATTGAAATTGGCGCATCTCACTTTCCCATCCTGCAAGCAATTCTTCTCATTGAATTTCACGCCGCAACATTAGTGTTCCCACGCATACACAACAAAAGCAGTAAATTTATATCGGTACGCCCACACTTGACAATTGTCCCAATTTTCTTTCATCGTTCGATGTTTTTGGTTGCCTTATTTGTTGTGAATCTATTTTTCCTCGGCTCGCCCCCCTTCTTTTGACGATACTTTTTTTCGCAATAGGGGCCCCGATGTGCAAAAGTGTTGACAGCAAAATGATGGTGTATATAATTGGAGGCAATTGTCATTTGACTATTTTTTTTTGTTGCAGTGAGGACCTCTCACACGACTTCTCTGTCGAGACGACCGATTCATTCTCAAATTTGCACCTCGTATTTCTGGAAGGTTTGTTTATTTTTTTTAGTTTTGAATTTTGCAGACAGAGGTCAAATAACAAGGATAGCCCAACTCTGTTTAGAATTCATGGCAGTTTTAATTACTTTTCTGTGTGTTTTCTCGATAGTTATGTTAATTTCGTTGAAATTGAAATGGTTTCCGGTTCAATTGCATTTCCGATCTCGATGCGTACCTGTGACGTACTAAAAAAACTGAATCAAAATGAAAAGTTTTGGCATTCTGTTCTGACACTTCTTTCTGCCAAAAACCCAATTTGTGATCATTCTGCAACTAATAATCAAACATCACAGGATCCAAAGCAAAAGTGGCTCGTCCCGTGGGAAAGGTGTCGATTGCTAAGAAGGAACTTGAAGTTGGAACTCCGATCGAGCAAACTTTCAAACTGTGTGCTGTATCCAAGTATCCGGACTTTTGTGGCCAGATTTGTGTCGACATTCGACGAAGGGCTGGATTGTTCTCTTTGAGGTTAGTTTCAATATATCTTTCTGTGTTACTGTATTACCGTATTTACTTTGATAGACCGGCACCCTCTAATAGACCGACGGTCAAATAATCATTTTGAAAAATAAATCGGCACCCTCCAATTATCTGACACCCCAAAAATGAATAAAATTAAAAAGTACTATTTTTGAGCATTTCAAGTTTTTTCCAGTAGTTTTCATACAGATTTTAGATTTCACATAATTTCGGATGGTCTTTGCTTTTCATAGCTGTTCAAAAAGGCTTTATCATAAATATTTTCAGTGAAAAAAGCACCAATTTTGTGTTGATTTCTTGACACATTGACTCTCTGAAAAATAGACCGGTATTCTCTAATGAACCGGCATTAAAATTGTGACCACGAAAATTAAACCGGCATGCCGGTTTATTAGAGTAAATACGATAACTGTAAGTAAATACTTTGTGGAAAATTATGAGTATTTTTGATTCAAATCAAAACCACCAATTTATGGCACAATTGAAGTCTCAGACAAGTTTCATGAAAAATTTGAAACTTTGTTCTCGATTTTTACTTTTTTGCCCTATGACACCTTTTGTCCAAAAACTATACCAAAATTCTATTCTAGTAACATGTCGAAACACATGTTTCGCGTACCGGAAAACCAACGTACTACGTGTTGAACACATGTTTTTCTATTCATTCCAGCCATTGTTTGCACAATGTATTAGTTTCTTATCATTTAACTACCCTTCCTGACGATTCTTCCAATGATTTCCTGCCTCCACCTCAAACAACAACTTTTTCACCTTTGATTCAAAGTAGTGCAGAGCTTTTTTGTTTCTTCCGAGAGAAGTTCAAACATCTTACGTTATTCTTTTTGTTTTTTTCAATGGGATCCTTTCATTGATTTATTTAACCTTTTTCATTGATTTGTTTAACCAAGCGTAGCTCATCAATATGAAAAAAAAGAGTGATTGATTGGTAGAAAGAAAACTCAAGAATAAGTATCTATTATCTGTCTTGAGAACTTGGGATAAAAAATTCGAAGAATTCAATAAGTTTTGTCAAAACAAAGTAAAAAGCAAGTATTAACTTTTACAATTATTCAAATTTGGTTTTTGACTTTTGGAGTGAGGTTAAAATACAAAGAAGTAGCTGTGGATTATAAATTTCATGCCGCTGTCAAACACTACCATGGGATTATATTTGAGAACCTATACTCAAATGTCTCCTTTTTTTTCAATATAATCCCTTCCCGTCCTTCTCGTCGGCCCTCAATGGAACGTTCACACCAACACTTGAGTACTCATTCAAAAAGGTCATTCTCACCCGCCAGTCCCCATCCCCATTTATTTCGCCATTCTCACCCATTTTTCATTTCGTTTTTCTTTTCGCCCTTTTCTTTCAAACTGACAACTAAAGTCGGAAAAGTTTCTAAACTGTTGGGTGTTGAAACGTGACAAAAAGTTGAAAAATGAACTTCAATTCTTGCAAGCAGTCCAAAATTTTTTCGACTTTCGTTTTTTGAATACAACTTTTGTTCTCTTGAAAAGGTACCACTTCCGGTTTCTGGAACAGTTGGTCATGTGAGTTTGGATAACCTTGCTCATAAACTTTTGACTCGTGAAAATAAAAGCTTTTTTGTTTTGAAAACAAAATTTCAAGATGGGATAATAAAAAATCTCAAAAACCAGTGACAAAAGAAAACACATATTTCCACGTGTTGGTCGGAACTTTTCCTTTTCCTGTTATGCTTTTTTCTTCTGCTTCACCTGTCATACATTCCTATTTTTGTCGGCTTATAGTGGGTGGGTATTCGGAATATTTATTCACATCCCACCCCCACCCCCACATGTACAACTTTTTCGAGCGGTTCCTAATTTCCTTGTGTGGCCTTCCATTCCAAGAAAATTGTGTTTTTGTTCCGCGAAGAATCTGACACCTCTGCTCTAAAGATAGTCATCAGGCGTTAATGAGAAAAAAAAGGTTTTTTGCCAGCTTTCTCATGAATCCCAACCAAAAATGTCGAAATATTGTATTTCGAAATATTCAAAGTTATAAAAGTACCAGTAGCGCCAATGTTTTGACTATCAATCACGACTTTCCCTCTTCTCTTCCTTTTCCATGAGAAATTTGGGAGAAATCGAAAAGAAAAGCAAGGGACCGGAAACCGTGGGTAGCGCTGCTCTTTCAACTGATATTGTGATATTAATGAAGGTGACATTGCACCGCAAGAGCTCTTTCTCCCTCCGAGTCTCGGAGCAAACAGCTGTTTGGCTGGCGTCCAACAACTGATCGCCCCGTAAGTCAAAACGTCTCACCTGCGTGGGAGTCCGCGTGTCGTTCCTTATCTTAACTTTTTTCAATGCTTCCGACCTTCGTTCATACATGTGATCCGAGCTTTTTTGGGCCTTCGCGGGCCTTCAGTTTTCTTTACTTCAAATTCGAAATTTTTGGTCGATCTTTATACCAAAATGTAGAACTCGATGAGATCTATAAAATGGTACAGAAATCGCTTAGATTGCCTATCTCAGTATTTGTCTAGAGCTTGTAGAACACACGGGCTGGCGTTTTCAGCCAGCGTATGCCCGGATGTTTTACAAGTTCTAGACAAATACTGATATAGGCAATCTGAGCGATTTCAGTAGCATTTTATAGATCTCATCAAGTTCTACATTTTGGTATAAAGATCGACCGAAAATTTTGAATTTAAAGTAGAGAAAATTGGCCCGCGAAGGCCCAAAAAACCCGGATCACGTGCATGCCTTCGTTCCATTCTCACCCAACCGTAGTATTTCCCTTGGTGACCTCAAGTTTTCTTTTCCTTTCCAAACTTTTCATTTCTGAATTGAGAAAGTCAGACAAAGAAAAGAAGGCGGCAATTTGCAAAGAACAAATTGGCGTGAAGATAGGGGAAAAGAGAGGAAGAGCGCCAATAAAATATGAATTACACCTTGTAGCCTAGGCTCAATTGCATTGCATCTTTTGTCGGCAACCAAAATGAATCGAAATGAAGAAGAAGAAGTTCTCTGAATCCCCTCTTCCGGAAGTCAAATATCTCTTTTCTTCTTCCAATTCATTGGGAAGATGGAGAACCAAAAGTTCTTTTTTCATTTTCTACATCGGACCCTGTGATCCAACCAACAGTTGGTAGAGAGTTCATGAATTATTTTATTATCTCATATGACTTTCAATAAATTCTTTTCTATTCGAATATTCTAGAGTCTCGAAAAATAATTGGCTTCGTCTGAAGGTCATCGCTTTTGTTTTATATCTTCTAAATGAATAGAAAATGTTCTTTTGCTCTTTTTTGCCCTTCTTTTTGCCGTGAATCTTTCATCTTTGAAATTTGAAACTTTTTTTCTGCTTTTCCCTCCGGTTGAAATGAGCTCTTTCGGAACTCCCAGTTGCACATCTGGAAGGAAGATACTCTCCTTAACTCTCTCGTTTTTCACTCATTTTCTCGTTCCGCCACTCTGATCTTGGCTCCTCTTTATCACCCTCTCAAGAAGACTGGGTCAAACCATATGATTGCTCGAAATATCTCAAGAGGTGGCCGAGTATTATTGTCTGAACTTGAGAATAAGGGATTTTTGGGACAGTCTGTCTTCTGGTTTAATTTGAATAAAAACGTTTTTAACTCGTTAAAGGGGGAGAACACTAATAAATTGGTGGATTTTGAAAAAAAAATTTTTAAAGAAATTTTTTAAAGTAAAAATGAGATTGATCAGAGTTTCCTCATTTTAAGGGACTCAAATTTCAAAACTTTGAAAAATTCAAAATGGAATCTTGATCTCCCAGAATTTTCCTATCGATTTGTATAACTTTGGCACCGATTGGATCAAGGGAGCATTCTGGAAATTGAGCTTAAAGAAGAGTGAACCCCATTTTTCCCACTTTTTTATACAAATCGATGCAGAATTTCTGTAGTCTGAAAATAAATTCTAGGTAAAATATGGGTTAAAAACAGGTCAAAATTTAGTACTGAAAGGGTGCAGAATCGGCCTATATCTTTTCTAGAAGTAATTTTCAGACTATGGTCTGAGAGAGTTTTTTGATCTCTCACAAATCCTGCATGTATTGATACCAAAATCTAGAAATTTGGAATTAGTAAACTCCCCCCTTTAAGCTGAAATTCCAGGTGTCTATCAACGAAGAAAAACAAAGTCTTTAGTCATCTGGTCACAAATTCTTCCTCCAAAAACCAATTCGAACTCTCATTACCCATCGGTAGAATAACAAAAACGCCGCGACTTTTTCGCGGTGCTATAAATTTAATCTAATGGCAAACACATTCGTGCGGGAAACGGCGGTTCATTTTCGTTTCAAATTCACTTCCGTCGTGAATTACCTCACAGGTATCATTGTGCCCCTAGTCACACAAATCTTCTTCTTCTTCTTCACCTTTTCCAACCTTCCTCCTGCAGGGGAGCGCTTGTCACCGCGACAACACTAACTGTACAAATAACCACCCCCGCTGGTAGACGAGACGCTTTTGAGTACTTTTCTGATCTTCTCTTTCTGTGTTTGTGTTTTTTTGTGTCTCGCTAAACTGAACGCTTCGGAGAAAGGCATAAAATTTGTAAATGAACATGCCAGATGGTCCCACGCATTTTTACACCTCCCGCGTCAAAAAAAAAGCTCCGCTTGTCTATACGTACCACTAATAAAATTAGTCATCTATAACTTATTCATGCGCTCCTCCGCCATCTCATAAGTTCCGTTCTCGGTTACAGTAGACAGACAAAAACATGCCTTCTTATGTTTCATATATGGACACCCCCGCACTTTCTTCTGCTTCTTCGTATTTCCTTTTTGCAACGACATATTTGTCTCAGTCTCGAAAAATTGTAGTACGCCCGCGCTCATTAGAAATTGTAGCAGTTCAGGAAGGAAAAGCACTAGTATGAAAATATTTTTTTTTTTATAAATAGACTTCTCGCATTCCCTCCTCAACATACGCCCCCACTCTGAGAAGATGTATTCAAATTCACGTATAAATTTGAATTTCTATTCATCTTGAATTCAGTATTTTCAAGAATCCCCAAGAGCAATGAATTCCTGGAATCTAATTCGAAACAAAGCAAATTTCGAGATTCCAGTTTCTTCCTTCATAGAATATTCAATCGAGTTTTTTCTCTTTTTTCTTCTTCTTCTTCTTCTTGACTCACAAAATATGATCAACTCAACTTCGTTTCCACCATTTCCTCTGTCTGATGTGTTCTTCTTCCTTATTCTTCTTTTGATTGAATTCTGACCAAAGCTTATTCAAAAAATGATAGAATCCTGAGATTTAAGAATTGGCACAAAAAGACATAAAGGAACGTTTCCGCCAACGTCATTTTGTAAACAATCCGTTTCGCTTAGCACAAAGCCGGTGGGTAAGCAATGTGCGAATAGGAATTGGGGCTACGACAAAAGATTGATGTTGTATACAAGATGTTTCTCTCGCGATTTTTATGCTTATTTTTATAGCTGGCTCTCCTGGCTAAATAACAGTCTAAATGTATACTCTTCGCACTTTTTGTATCTTTTTTTGCAACACTCATCTCGCTTTGTGCTCAAACAAAAAAGTTTCTGTCTTGCAGAGTCGTCGACTGTGGTGGAGTAAAGCTCAAAGAAAATCAGTCTCTTCTTCTTCTTGTCTCAGAAGTTTCGGGCCATAATGTAAGTTCTTTTTCTACATATTTTCCTTTCATAGTGTGTATGTTTTTTTGCTTTCCCTTACTTGGTTGCTCCTCCCACAAAAACGCCTTTTCAGAACGTCGGCAAATTGACCATTGACGCAGAGGAGAAGCGTAGCAAGGAATGGTTAGAGATGCCATGTGCTGAAGGAATGCTCTCGTTAAAGTTGACGCTGTGGCAAGATCTTCTCAAGGGCATGAACTCGGTTTTCCACGGTCAAGTGAGAGTGGACGTTGACGAGAACTGGAAGTCGGGTGCTGCCAAATGGTTCTACTTGCGTGCCAAGACGAACGACGATGGTGACGGTGAAGGTGTTGAGGAGATTGGAGAAGTCACCATAAAGGCAGTCTATCAAATTGACCATATCTTGAAAATGGAGAATTACAAGTGAGTGTCTTTTTCACAATTCATTGTTCTAGATTTTATGATTTAAAGTAGGATTTCAGTCATTTTTTTTCATTTTCTCAAATGATCGTCCAAATTCCATTATTTACGAAAACAACAATATTTTGGCACAAAAATCATTAAAACTCTTAAAACTCGAGAAAATCGATTTCCAAAACGCTAACTTACATTTTTAAAAATCTATTTCAATAAATGTAAAACTTTTCTGATTTGAACGCAGCTAATATCGCTGCTCAAAACGCAATAGAAACATTTTAATGAACAAATTTGCACTGTATCGCGCCGACCGCTGCCTACTTATATCTGCTGTCGCGCTCGCCGATGCCGGCTCATACGTCGGTAGCGGTCGGCGCGACAATTGAAAATTTGTTAATAAATTTTAAAAGACTGTAATCCTACTTTTAACTTTCTAGTTTTTTTAGATTTCAAATCCTCAAAAATTTTCTGATGATTATTATTGTGTTTCAGACCACTTCTGGAACTTCTCTTTGCATCTGGAGCTGTCGTCCCTCTCACAGCTTCTCTGGTAGCACTGATCGAGGCCCTACCAAAGGTCGAACTCACACCAATCTCTCGTTCTCTGGTTGAACTATTGGCACAAACCAAAAGTATTCGTCCGGTCCTCAGATCTCTCTACGTCAATAGTATCTTAAAGTGCCAGTGAGTCATTGTTCAATTAGTGGACCCGTACGTCATTTGATTATTTGCAGAGACGAGAATACCTTGTTTCGTGGACAATCTCTCTCTGGAAAGATGCTGTTCGAGCTGTTGGCCACTTTTGGAAAGATGTATTTGATTGCGACATTGAAACCATTGATTGACAGAGTATGCAATTGGAGTTGTAGCTTTCTTCAATATCAGATTTCAGATCTACAAAGAACGCAAGAACTGCGAGGTCGATCCATCTAGAATCCTCGCTGGAGTATCTCTTGAGAAGAATACTAACAACTTGCTCCAATACTTCCAAATGCTCATTGACCGTGTCACCCAAAGCTCCGCCAATTGCCCACACTTCATAAAGCAACTTTTGTACGATCTCAGAACCGTTGTTGGCAAGCATAGCAGTAAGAAATCCTACAGTGTCTTCTGATTCTCATGGTTTCAATTTCAGCTCGCAAAGGTGTCCAACGTCTCGCTGTCTCTTCCTTCATCATCATGCGCTTTTTTGCCGCTGCCATGATGAACCCAAAAGCCTTCGAGATCCGCAAGGACCAACCAGACGCTCGCATGTCAAGAACCCTCCTACTTCTTTCCAAATTGCTCCAAAGATTGTCGAATTGCAGTGTGAGCGATGGTCCATTGTCTTCAAAGGTAAACTTTTGAGCAATTAACTGAGCTAAACAAAAAGAATGATTGCAGGAAGTTTGGCTAAACGCCGTCTTTGAAACTGTGACCAGCGATGAGAACAAGCTTGCAATGGTTACCTTCCTTGACAATATTTCTCTGGTTGGGGAGCGTGCAGAGCCAGAGAGATGCACGGTTTTCAAGGTGGATAAAATACAACTTATCGGAAATGAAATTCATTGTTTCAGTTTGGCAACCTCCAACAAGTCGACCGCAGCCGTATGGCTTGGAGAAAGGTTCTGCAACACAAGAAGCGTTACGTCCAGCTGACGGCTTCTCAACTTATTTGGCAAAAGGATGTGCAGACCGCTCCAAAAGGAACTATAAATCTTTCCGATATCAAATCAGTTGTGGTCGACCACAAGAACATCATCACTATTGCTCACGAAAATGCACAAGTTCAATTTGAAGCTCCAGGAGGTGTCGAAGCTAACGATTGGTTGCACGCAATTGAAAGACAACGGAATCGTGCTAACTACGAAGTCGCTGAATCTCCAGGAGAACACTATTTTGTTGATGCTGAAAGACATGTCGACAAGATTCATGTATGTTATTCGAAAACTTGACACTTTCATCAAATCCATTTTTAGAACCTTCTCTACAAGTACCGCGACACAATGGTTGAATGGAGAGATCAACTGCAATCGGATGCCGAGTTCGACGAGAAGGCACCGGAACTGCTCAAAGCGAGCTATGTCGAGGAGAAGGATCGATTAGCACACAAAGAGTCCCTTATTGCAACACTCTGTTCTGCAATTGACGTCACTGATGCTATCCAGCTAGCCCATGAACAATACGAGAAAGAGAACAGAGTGAGTGAATAGAGCTAATTAGAAAGGAAAGGGACGTTCCATGTTTCAGGAGAAAGTCAAGATTGAGGAAGCTCCAGAGGAATCCTGCAAGAAATAATCACGCATAATATAGTCATACAATTCATAGGGGCATAATTCTCGATTCCAAAACAAA
Organism: Caenorhabditis zanzibari; assembly: GCA_963966625.1. Lineage (NCBI taxonomy): Eukaryota > Metazoa > Nematoda > Chromadorea > Rhabditida > Rhabditidae > Caenorhabditis > Caenorhabditis zanzibari. Next base: position 12,456,835 of record OZ016473.1, read on the forward strand.
ACCTATTAGTTCAATTATGTCTCTATCATTCTCATTCGCATAACGTTCACCCGGCATAATAGTAATTCTGAGCCCACCTTGTATTTGCCGGTGCGTATATCAAAACGATCTTCATTTATTTGTGATCCAACCGACTTCTCAACCAAAGTTTTTCACCCAAAAAACCCCCCACTCACCTTATTTTGTCATGCACTCCACGTTCCCCCCCAAAAAAAAACTTCTCAAAAACGCTTACATAGTATTTTTTCCCTCCCAGGCCAAAGCTACGCCATAAACAATCACCAGTTATTTTTCCAGCTTCTTGATCTCAACACAACTCAAATAATTGTTTCACTAATGAAGACCTTGAATTTTTATTTCTTTGAATTGCTTCTATACGGAATAAACTAATTTAAAAACCACGTCTTGGAAGAAAAATACAAATTTGGAAATTTCTGAACGGAGGTTACAAGGATTATGCCAATAAATTATGAGAAATTGCATCCGATACTGCCAAAGACGTCTGGAGGGTCAAACGAGCACATTCTTGTCCAATTTGAAGGGATTGGACGACAGATTTGTTATGAACGAGTCCGGAAATGACGCCACTGTTGAAACTGAAAATTATTTTATGTTATTATTTTGTTCGACCTCTTCAAAATTAAAATTTCCCAAAAAGTGTTCATAACGAATTTTCAAGAAGCATTTCATAAAATTATTCAAAATGATTCTAGTAGTTTTGATAAGGATTTCATTGAGACTACTTTCAAATGCACAAGAATCTGAATGTGAGAAAATGCTCGTTTTGAGTTCACTTCAGCGCGCTCTTTGAGAAGAAGTGCCCTATTACTAGACGGTTTACAGATTTCATATTTCACATTTTTAGATATTTTACCTGTCCCCAGCTCCCGATACCGAAACAATCTTGTCCATTTGCAGCGGCGGAGGAAGTGCTTGATACTCCAACTGGCCCAGATTATTCCTTAAAAAATAAACATGTTTTTTCTTACTTTTCAGCTCCCAAGTATTTTATTCCTACCTGTAAGCCACTGCTGATCCTTTGTTTGCCAGAGTCACAACAAACACCGAAGTATTCAAGAGAATTTTTGACTGTTCCTTCTCAATCAGTTCCAGAACACTGTCAGCAGAATCGATGACAGATGGATCCACTCGAACATGGCAAAGTTTAGCCCATTTTAGGAATTCGTTTCCATTTGGTGATGCCGCAGTGACAGCTCCAACCAATCCAGTGTCGAATACTTTCTTCACTTTTTCCAGATCCGTTGGTTCGAACCAGACTGAAATTCACATACCGTAAAATTTGTAATAGACGGGCATGTCCTGAATTTTCAAAATTGATAATAAATATCTGTTGGAATAGATTTGAAAATATTTTGTGACGTGCTCATGCAACTTTTTATGAGGACTTCTATAATAATCATTTCAGTTTTTTTAATTTTAAGAGCGTTCTTATTTTAGGCTCATCGGAGTGCGCTTTTTCAAGATGTGTTCTTCTAATACAGATTTTACGGTAATTTTAAATACAAAATACGGTTGGTCAGAAAAAATACCTTGCTTGTTATATTTCTTTGCAATTTCCAAAGTTTTTGCCATAACTGGAACTGGCAAATTTGCATCGAGTAAAACGAAATCCGCAACTTCCAGAGCATCTTCATTACTTTCGATCTGAAAACCTGTCCTTATTTATTATGTTGTTATATTCACTATCTACCAAAGAAGGAGCCAAGGAGTTCAACAAGGGTTCACAAGTGACAATTCCATATTTTACATTTCCACGAACATTCACTGCTAAATATGTACACGTCGGTTTGTGTGGAACGACTTTCACTCTGTTCACATCCTGAAAATTGAATTATTCATCAATTTATGTAATTTTTTCCACTAACAAATCTATCACTATGTTGGCGGAAAAACTGTCCATTTTGATCGTCGCCAATAGCAGATATGAAAACCGAATCGCATCCCAATCTGAAATGATTTTTTTATGAATTTTCTTGCCGATCTCTCTATCATCGGAATGTAAAGAAAGAAAGACTGTTTGCTCATGGTTGTAACATCAGAAATCAATTAAAGGGGAGTCATTGATTCTAATATAGTGATATTTATATATGTGTCGACGCAGAATTCATTTTCGGTTTGAAAATTTTCTTGGGCGATAGTCTGGAAATCAATCGTTTTTGAGATATCCTCAAAAACAGCTCAAAAATATCAACGTAGAGTGGTCAAATTTGACAATTTTTGAGTTGAGAAACTCCCAGAGTGGTCAACGTGAAAAATTTGAGCACTCAACGTTGATATTTTTACCTGTTTTTTGAGGATATCTCGAAAACGATTGATTTTCAGACTATAGCCCAAGAGAATTTTCGAACCGAAAATGAATTCTGCGTCGATCCATATATAAATATCACTATTTTAGAATTACTACACTCCCCTTTAAGTTCAAAGGAACTGTTCCGCCTTGTCATAAACCTTGAGTTTTGCTGAAACAATAATAGTTCCGCTTTGTTTCTCCGTTTCAAAAAAACTGATCGATTCTATTCGCTCCTTTTTTCAAAAACAACCCTATTCCATTATTTTCTATCTCTGTTAATAGACAATTCAAATTCTTTTCAACAACAAAAAACTGTGAGCCAAAGACATTCTCTCTCTCTTCTCTTGTCGTGCCATTGACATTCTAATTTACGATTATTGCTGACCTGCCGAGTGCCTCTGCATGGTTTCGCGCCACTCCTCCCATTCGTTGAACCACTTGCCCATTATACGAGCCTCCATCGTCCTGAAAACGAAAAAAAAATTGTCCTTCATATAGTTCTCACAACATTTTTTCCTCCTCTCTGTCTGGCTGAAGCGATCACTTCAACGTGTGACACGAAGCGAATTGATACTTTATACAAATAGCAACGCATCAGAAAGCTGGCCCTACCGATTGGCACTGCCGGAAGCTTCCACACTGTTTCTTTTCTTATTTTTCTTTCTCCTCCCCCTCCATTTTTTTCTCAATCAGTGGGGAGGAGAGAACCATCATCACTGTTTCTCTCGCGAAATCATAAAGGAGAAACAAACACATATGTGTCTGTGTGTTTCCCGTTCTTTATTTTACTCCTTTTCTCAATGTTTTTTGAAACTATAATCGATTTTTTTCATTCAGAATGCGGACCGGGAAAGCCGCATGGCTCTATGGGTGTAATCTGGTTCTCCTTCTGGCAGTTACTATTTTCGTGGCCGCCACTATTGTCCTTATCACAAACCCACTATTCGTATTGATCCCAATCCACAAATATGATCCTTACGTCTTGGGTTATTGCGTTCTTGATGTTTGTTTGGTAAGATTGAACTTTTTGTCATTTTTCTTTCCACTTTCCATGTTCTACAGGCCATTCTGTGCGCGACAACAATTGTGGCCACTCGACGGCGACAAATGGCTATTGTCCTATTCTGCCATTGGTTGACGTGTTGCACAATTGTAATCGATGCTATCATGGTTTTTGTTCTGGCGAACCTCATGGCCACTGCTCATCTCTCGTTGAATTCCCACATTCAAGTACTCCACGAAAGCAGCGTAAGTTGCACAGAAAGGTCACATAACAAATTGAAATGTATAAACATCCAAACGACCTTGAACTTTAAAAATGAAATGATATCTTTATAGATAACGCCATTAGCTTCTCTGACGTCACATCAGAAGATTAAAAAGGAAAACAATAATTCCAAAAATTGGCTGATTTTTATATCAATCGCACATTCTAGAAAGTTTTACAGTGAAAACGTAAAAATCTGCGCACTCTAAGTACTAAATTTTGGCTTATTTCGACCTATATTTTTTCGAGAAGTGATTTTCAGACTATGGTCCAAGAGAATTTTTTGGTCTCTCGGAAATTCTCCGTCGATTGATATAAAAATATCCAAATTTTAGAATTAGTGTTCTTCCTTTGTAAGAAAAATTTGGAGTTTCAGAAAGAGCTCTGCTCAATATGGGACGACTCTCACCCCATACTGACTTGCTGTCCGCCGAAGGAAATTTTCAACATTTGCTCAGGTATGTTCATACTTATGTATCTACAGTATTCTAGTTTTTGCAGATTACATCAACGCTACTAATATTCTGTGCCCAACCGATCGCTCAAACGATTGTTATGTTCATATCATGCAGTGAGTACTCCCAGAATAGAATAGTATCTTCAGAATCCCAGAATAAAATCTTCAGAATCATAATGAAACGAAAAACCTAAAATTTTATTTCTAGATGGCTCCACTCTAAAACAGAAGTCGTCGCCATTGCCGCATTTTCTGTGATGGTTCCAGTGAAAGTGTTCATGATGGTGGCACTTCGAAAAGATATCGAGAAGGTGGAGACAGAACTAGCGGAGTTGGAGTACTATTCTCAGATGCTAAACGACTAGTAAGCAAAGACAGATAGGAACCGTTAAAACTACGAGATCATTCAGCGATAGACACGGAGATGGATATATCGAGAGTTTCAAAAGCAATGCCAATCTGGCAGAGAGCACTTCTACTCAATCATCAAGAGTCAGTCGTGTTCGGAGCTTCCCCGGATACTCTCCATTTTTGAAACACTCGGTCATTGAAGAAGTTGAGAATGAGTTCACAGTTCGAGGTGATGAGATTCGAGAGGAACTACAGAAGGCTATTGCGGAGCACAATGCAAGACAACTCGAACCTGCTACTTTCCAGCAAGATGAGGATGAGTAAAAATCCTTAAAAACGGCTATTTTCATATTATTTCCTTGTTTCATTCCTCTCACAAGGGGCTTCCCTAAAGACTTGAGTTGAATTTTTTTCAGAAACTTCGGTCCTAGACTGAAATTGACTCTGAAATGTTTGAATCTGCAATAAAAAGTGGCCAAATGATTATGTAACTCAAGATATGAGCCCTCAAAATGACAGCCAAAGCTAAATAAAATCAGATACTTTGAGGACCCATACCTCAGCTCAAAATCATTTTCAGAATGTCTAGTTTTTTGTATTGAGCTTAAAATTTAGTTTATAACAACATCCCTACTTTTTTGAAAAAAATTTGTTGAGCCCAATCTTTGAAAATTTCCTACCATTTGTTAAGCCTAATTTGCTACTTTAAGAGCTCATAGCTCAAGTTACGTGAATATTTGACCTTTTTTTAGTGCAGCTTTGGGCTTTTCAGGGTCAATTTAGTCTAGGACCAAAGTTTCAGAAAATGTTCAACTCGAGTGTTCAAGGAAGCCCCTTGTCAGTTGAAGAAGTGGAGAAATTTCTGGGAGTAATTGGTTAAATAACTAATCAAGCACATAATTTGTAACTGATCTTATTATTTGACTAATTTCTTCCTGCTATTTCTCGCTTCTTGACAATACCCAAAAAACCCTCATCACAATTTTTACGTGTGCAATTTTTCCCTTTCCCCCTAGCCTCTGGGTAGTTTCATTTTTTGGCCCTTTTTTCTTTTTCTGTTTTTGTTTCATTCTTACCTTTACATACTCGCTCGTGATCGCTTCAAAATCAACGATAGCTGCTCCGACCGATACCTGAAAAACATTCGTGATTTGTTTCGCAAATAAATGTCATTGAAACTGGTAGGCGTTGGTTGTTTGTAGAGACAGCTCGGTATTGTTTCAAACTTTGCCGACAAGAAGGGATTTTGAGTAGAAAGATGGAGTGAAAAGGCTCTAAAAGTGACCTTTTTTGACTCACCACTTTCGGTTTCCTTGGAGAAGTTGCGGTCGACTTGGAGTTGCTTAAGGCAATTGGACGTCTTTCAGAAAGTTTGGCGGCCAACTTTCCAGCAATCGACGCATTGTTTTCAAGAAGTGCAATGTCTAAAATAACTAATTGAGGCACTGAAATTACGATAACTTGAATTACTTGTCTTCATCGAAGCTCCCTGGGTAAGAGCGTTAACTCTAGCAAGAATGAACGGCGTCACATTTTGTGATGAAACTTTTTGTTGCCTGGAATAGAATTGTGAATTTTTTCAGAGTTGTGCTCTGAAACACTCACATTGCCTCGTTTACAGCTTTATCGATAGCGTTTTGAATAAAATCTCCGTCAGCAGCATGTTTTTCAGGAATCGGGCATGCTAGAATTGTACCATAGGGGAGTCCCAAAAGCTTTGAAGTTTCTGAAAATGATTGCATAATTTCTGAGAAGTTAACAAAAAAACTTACTCATCAAATCAACAACTTCCTGAAGATTCTCAGTATTAAATTGTGCCCTGCTCCCAGATTTTCTAGTAAAGAAACTAGGGAACACATTTTCATTCCCATAGACCACACAGTTCACAGAATGAGTTTCTAAATATTCCGCTGTTTTCGGAATGTCGAGAATACTTTTCACTCCAGAGCATACAACACAAACTGGGGTCTTCGATAGTTCTTGGAGATCGGCGGATATATCGAAAGCTGAAAATTTGAAAATTTAGAAGAATTTTCAATTCGAATTCTCACTTTGATCGGCTCCCCGATGCACACCTCCAATTCCACCTGTTGCGAAAACACTGATACCAGCAGCATGGGCAATTTTCATGGTGGATGCCACGGTAGTTCCACCAACTTCTTTCTGAATATAATGAATCTTGTGACTTTAAAAATATAGGAGACGTGAAATTTCGAAAAAAAGTTTTTTTTTGAATTTCTTACAAAATACTTTCAAAAATTATGTGATTTTGTTTCTTCGAATGATTTTTCATTTTGACTTTCCGTTTGTGAATCCACAGAAATTTCTAACTTTCCCTGTGTTAAATCCCAAAAAAATTGAGATTTCACGTCCATTATATTGAGAAATCGACTTACCTTAATCAGAGTTTTTGCGATATCTCTGGTCGAAACTTTTACAGCATTTTTGCATGTGGCAATTTTTTCCAGTTTTTCTTCATCGAGTCCAACATGGATCTGAAAATGTTCATCATGAAATAAGAATTTTTACAGTTAGAAAAAAAACTCACTTTTCCATCAAACAAGGCAATAGTAGCAGGGATACTACCAGCAGATTTAACCTTCTGTTCCAAACTTAGAGCCGTGCTAAAACACCAATTTTTTTCAACAAACAAAAAATAAAAAATCGTACCTCAAATTATGCGGATATGGTAACCCATGAGTAATAACTGTACTTTCCAAGGCAACGACTCCTTTCCCTTCAGCCAAGGCTTCTTTTACTTGAGAGGAAATGTGTAGAAATTTAGAAAACGCCCGTTTTTGACCAATAAATCGAGAACACATATTAGATGGAGAAGGAGAGAGACCTAGATTGAATGCGAAAAACGGCTCGCCTTATCTGATACACTGGTCTTTGGGTTATCGAACAAAATCAATATGAGTGAATAGATGAAGGTGACAGATAATTCGTCGATTGCCCTCTCTGACTTTTTGTTATCTGTCGAACTGTCTGCCAGTCATTCAGTCTCCGCTGTTTCATTCCTTCAGAACAAGGTTTGATAAGATAGCGAATTTTTTTTCTTTTTATTACGATTTTTTATGACACAATGAAATAAATAAATAAAATAATATAACACAGAAAAGGTTTCGATCGAGATCTCGTTAAAGTTCGTCATGACAATATTAAGAAAATAATAAATTATTACTAGGGCAGAAATATTCGGAAATGAAAATAATTTAGATTGGAATCAAAACTGGAGGCTTTCCACAAGACACTGGCTCAAAACGTCCGAGTGGTGTACGGTAAATGTCTCTGCGGCAGAAATTGCAAGTTTTTCTGCAGATTCGGAACGCCAAATGAGCGGTTGATCCATCGCATGACCATTGAGACTAAAATAAAGAAAAATAGGTGTAAAACAGCAAAAATATAAAAAAAAATCAAGTACCTTTCCCCAAACATCTTCCTTCTTCAAGAATCTCTTACAGAATTCTGGACCGTGTCTATCGAAGCATTGGTTGGATTTGTGGCCAGCTTGGAAGATGAGCTCGTATCTGTCGGCGGCGCTCTCGAGTCCACAAGTGTTGCAACATTGGATAAGGGAGAAATCAGCATCAGTGGCACATCTAGGAATACAATTTTTATCAAAGACACAAAATTAAATAACAAACCTGTCAAGGAACTTGGAAGGATTGTGCTGTTGAAGTCTTCTACAAGCGATACTAGAGATAATATCAGAGCAACATGGAGGGAAAGCAGCTCCAAGAGCTGTAGACAATTCACTAATGGTCACATTATCTTCTTTGAACATGGGTTTAAGTTTAGAGATTTGGAAACCAGCATCAATAGTTTCTGAAACTAATTCATACAGAAAAAATAACGAAGGATAAACTCACGTAACAGAAAAACAGCAGAAATGATAATTTTCCACATAATGCTCAATGTAATCGAGAATGTCCCAAGTCGCCGGAACATTCGTCGTACTTTTATAATACAGTGCCAATCCATTCCGGTTCTGCGCCTCCCGCATTTTTCGCGCCGCCCCAAGGCGTTGAGCAAGAGCAGCAACAACACAATGTAAACGATGACCGGAAGGCACTGGAAGGGAAAAAATAATAGAGAGAAATTGAGAGAGAGGTATACACTGACGTGATTGGCAGATTGTACACGGATTGTTAATAAAGACCGGATGATTCGGGGTTGATTACACGTAATCACACGTTTCTGCAAATCTCGTTTTTTTCTCGGGAGACATGAGCAAAAATTCTCGGTTCGGGAAAGGAAATTTTCGATCAAAAATTTTCGGTCCTAAATTCTAATTTCAAGTTTTTGTCACTATTTATGTATAAAAGCTTGATAAACTGCTATGACACAATTGTTTCTTGGAATTTTGCTAATTTACCCTTAAACGTTCGAGAAAAATTGAAAATTTAGAATAGAAAAGTCTAATAAAATATTATGATTGTTTTAAAACCTTGTATTTTTCAAGAGTTAGTAATATCCAAATAATTGTTTTTCAGAAGAACTACACTCAGTTTCCCGTCGGAAATCCTCAAAATACTCGAATTGGTTTCCACTTCAATGATATCCCTATCCTATAGTTTACGTATCTCTGAAGATGTTGGAGAATATTTTTTAAGTTCATTTTGTAACTTTTCCATTAGGAAAATTTGTTTTTTTACAAATATTTCCATTTGTTTTTTTTTAAATTTTATTTTTTAACACTTATTTCCATTTGAAAATATTCACGTTACAATACCTTTGAAGATGTATGAGCCTAATTTTTATGTTCATTGTGCATCTTTTTTTATTGTAAAAATTTTTAAACAAATATTTCTATGTATTCTAAAGCGTTCGTGTTACAATATGGGTGTAATAATTGTTTTTCTTTTTAGAAAAACAAATATGATTTTTTTGTTTTAACATTTGTTGGCCTTCTTGCCATACAAAATTTTATGAAACTTTTAGGTAATAAAAATTTTGCCTCCGAAAAGTTTTCTTTTTGTTCCATTTGGAATATTTTTGTAGATTTGCAAAACTGTTTTTTCAAAACTTCTGATGTTTCTTAATACTGAATACTGTAAGTTTTTTTTGCAATTTCCTGCGCATTCCAGGCTTTCTAGAATTTCGGATTTCCAGGTTCTAGGCTTTCTAGGGTTTCTAGGCTCAAAATCAAGCATCAATATACAATAGCTTATTCCTGTCTTTTGCCATTCGCAAAAAATCTAATGGTCAGCAGGAGCCAACCACACTCGTACTCAAACATTCCATTGGTCAGCTTATTCTTCTCATTCTTCTTATGATCACTCATAACACAACAAAAAAGAAATGCACACACAAACATTTTTGCGTGAGCACCACTTTTACACTCAGATTCATCGTCTTCTGAGGTTGTTTGACGTTGCCCGGCGGCCGGCCACACACAGCATGCCGCGCGGCCCAACACATATCATTGACTCATAAAGCTTCGTTGCCAGACTCGCGCATAAGCATGTTGTGCAACAACTTTTTGTGTTCTGCTGCACTTGGAGAGAGAATATGCGCTCTTCCGGGGGGAAATCGAACATTTTGAGAACCAAACGGAGGGATAGACTCTCTAAAAAATTCTTTAAAAGGGGCAAAGTTCTGCGATTCAAATCGGCCTCCAATAAAAAAACAGAATCTCAGATTTGTTTTCCTTAATCCCTAGATTCATCCATCTAATTTTTAAATCACCGAACACTCACGCAACATTTTAAAAGTGTGATGATGCTCAGCTGAACAATCAGATTCCTGCTTGTGCCAGTTCATGCTCTCCTAAAAACCTATGGATCATCGAAGCTTCCTTGGTCAGCAATTTGGTCTCAGATCGTGTGCAATTCTTTGAACAATTTTTGTGATTTTAAGATTTCCATCAGACTACACTCACTCAGCTCCATATCCTTCAAATTTACTGCCCGTTTTAGGAAATCGGGCGAGAAGTGGCCTGCTCATCTTTGCTCTATTCGAAAGAGATAGGTAGGAAGTGCTTGTCAGACACATGTCTGATCTGTTTGTTTAGTTCACATTTGGCAATTTGTCAAGTGGTCTCAATTGCCAATAATTCTTGTTTCTCAAAGACAGGATGACTGTGTTATTGAGAATTATCGCGATCCCTTGTCACTTTAGGGAAAAAAGAACATGGACTCTATGTTTTCTTGTGTAACAGCTTCCCAGATGACCCAATTCCCCCTGGAAAAGTGATTAGAGAAAGTGTGCCCGTGCAATGTAATCAGTTTTGTAGATTACGTAACCCTTCCGCATCGTTTCGCGGGAAGATCTGACCTGTAACGAAACGGGCGAAAAAAGTATGTCAGTACTTAGCGCCGGGTGGCATGGTATGAAGAAGTACTTTGTGAAGGACGTCTGCGGTAGTGGAGACTTAATTGAAAGGTCTTCTTTCCTTTTCTCCAAATCTTCAACTGGTTGACCCCCCACGAAAGAAGTGTTGTAGGACTTGCAAAATAGGGAAAACCGTTTCACGTTACTGTCATTCGATCGTATTCTCTTTGCATTGGGGCAAATCGGAGACGACGCAACGCGGCTCAGTGAGAGCCCTCCCAAAAGCGAAACAAGGAAGTAGAAATGGCGAGGAAAAGGGCCGACGGCTCAAAACTTTTGCGCACACTACGTTTCGGTTGACGCACGGTTTTGGCACAATTCAGTCTGGTGCGAGTCGACAAACACCACGTACGTATAGTGGTGTGGTGTGCTCGCGTTGCGGAGAGGGAGCCCACAGGCCCAAATAAGTAAGCGAGAATAATTGAGAAAACAAATAAAGAGGTCCCCGTCAGGATGGCCGCGGAGCCACCAGTGATGGCCGGCGGCGCTGTCACGAAGGTCCACACAACGGCGCTGCACAGTCAGTCGGGGAGGAAAAGGTCGTCGTCGCACCATATTTGCCTACCAGATGCGAAACCGTATAGTTATTCAATTGATGTTTGTCTGTTTATTGGCTCGCCACTACTTTCGTTTGTTGTTGCGCGAGAGTGACCAATCGAATGCGAAATGAGGAATCGAAATCGAAACCGAAACCGTATCCAACTCTGAGTTTACTATTGCTACTTGAAAGTTCTCCGTGTTTAAGTGTGCCCTCGGAGAGAAAAGAAACATCTGAAAAATCTCTTCTGGAAAAAAACTTCAATTCGTATAGTATACAATTTTGGAGCATTTCTTATCAGAGATGCATCACTTTTTATCAGTTGTTATTGTACAATCACATATGACCCTGAAAGAAAAAACAAAAACCTGATTAAAGTTTTTTACTGAACTCCGCAGAAACTCATCACTCGTAATTTGAAAAGACACATTTGCCGTAAATTCAAAAAAAAAAACGTCTCCTCCCCCTATCTGACAACCAACTCGTTTGTCGATGCCATAATACAGTCAAATTGAATAGACGACCTTTGGCTGGTCAATTTGATGAGAAGGATAGTACGGCACGGCACTGGTACGACAACGACGACCACCCCGACAACAAAGAGATATCGTAAATGGGAGAGGCAGCGAGAGAAACTACTGTGTTCAATTGGAGATAAGATAAATGATGATGGTCACGCAATTTCACAGCTATTCTAAGCAAGAGAGGATTTTTTCAGGTGGCGTCATGGTTCTGATTCCCTTAGGTGGCAAGGACTTTCTTATTGACGCCTGTAAACGAAGGCTCCAGGGATGTTGTGGAGATCAGAGGTTTCAAGAATCTGTCTGATATGCTGGGATATAAATGTGTAATACTTTCATAATTATAAATTAAATTTTTTTGTGTTCGTGTGGGTGGTTTGGTTTCAAACATATGGGTCAGCGGCACACTTCTCAAGTTTGCCGGATCCACAGAGTAGTACAGAAGTGTCTCACGATCGAGGGGCTGGCGCTGGGCCGCATAGAAAAAAAAAGAACTGTATGGAAAAGTTTAATCACGTATTCCGCTCGACTCGTCACTTATTTGAGCCTGGTTCTCGCTTCGTTTTTGGTTTTCCTCGTCTCGCGCTCCTTCCTCAGCAGGCCCCCACCATCGGTTTCCGAATTTGCCGCGACCTATCACAGGTCACGAACTTTAGTGCCCGCACGCCGCGTTTTGTATCTGCCTGCGCATCTACACGCCAGCATACTATTCTTCACCCGATCCGCGCGGAAACTGCCACAAACAACAACAATCCGCGTCCCCGGCGAAGACGTCGTCACCATACCACCACCTACCACCGTTTTACTCACACACTCTTGAGCCTAGTTCACTTTTTTTTTTGAATCTTATAGTTTTTTCCTAATATCTACAGTAACCCTATCCTCAATTCGATTCCTAGTTCCAAAATGAGAAACTGATCCTTATTTTTTTGGTTCAAAAATATCATCTGTCCTTTCTTCTCATGAGACGTACCATCTGTCAGGCTTATATTTCTTTCAGTGAACTTTCTAAAAATTAAATTCTCGAGTACCTCCTGCTACCACCGAATGGCACTGGCGCCAGCTTGTGTGCACTTTTATAAATATTTTTTCAATCCTCCCTTTTTGTACTTTTATATTTTTCCAAATTTCGTTTTTTCTAGGAAAAAAAACCATAAACGAAACGATATTGAATTTCTTCACACACCTTCTTGATTTGCATTCATGATGGCCACAACTGACAAGAACTCGAACTGCTGGCGACTAGAACAGGTGAGTGACCAGAGACCCTAAGTTTGTTCAGGCATATAAACGGTCATGGCTTTTCAGCCCTAAATTTTGAGTTTACACAACTGCTCTCTTTTTGAAAATGGCTGACCCTTGCATTTCAATTCCTAAACTCATTCCTCTTTTTCCCAGAACTCTCGATTCTCGGTTCCACTTGCTCACTCCATTATAAATCAAATTCAGTTTACTCACTCGACGTATCATCAATTTTGGGCCTAGAGTTCATCCTAGTATATTAATTGTTTTCATTCTTTTTTTTTCAAATCGGTCCTCTCAGCAAAAAAATTTGAAAAGTGAAGTCATGTCGTCGCAAGAAATTGATGGCTCTAGGTGTCGAGGCCTCAAGGCCTTTTTTCTAATTTTTCAAAGCGTGCAGAACTAACTTCTAATTTCGAAGTGTTTAATTGATTGTTTTCTCCTTGCCAATTTTACCAGATCCACTGAAGTTACCAACCCTAACTAACCTTCATTTTCAATATGACACATCCGAGCCATGGGTCAACGGGTAGTGCCGGCTTGTGCCAGTGCCATTCAAGCTTTTGATTAAAAAATCAACATATCAGTGGACAGTACCACTTTGCCTCTGCACAACTTCAATGGGCCGCCGGGATGATTCACCTGCTAGCTGCGCCACGACCTTTTAGCAAGCTCCTGACACTGCTTGGCGCCGAGGCATGACAAATGCGCGAAAGTTTTGTTGCGTAACAGCTTTTTTGTTCCGTTTGCCAACAATTTTAGTGATACCTCGCAGCTTTTTCCTTCCACCCACTCACAATATTTCTTGAAAAGTTTTGATTGGAGTTTGGAGAACGCCATGGCTAACATAAACATGTTTCTCTTGCAGAACGTTTTCGTTTAGTGTTAAGGAGGCTTTCAGAGAAGCAAGCTGTTGCCATCCTAGTACCAATATCTTTGCGCCAAACCGTTTTGAATGAAAGGGATTTAGTTGATCAAGGCAGAGAGAACCAACAAATACAGTACTCGGTTCGAGGAGTGCCCGCTCGGGGCGCTACGATATGCCCTGTCTACAAGTTTGCACTTGGCTGGTCAGTGGTGTTACGTGCCACTCTCCGTACTGTGCGCGGGACTTGGCCAAACTGATGGGAAGCACAAAATATACACGCCCCAAGGGGTCATTGTTTGCCGTTTACCCCCCACCACCACCTTTGCGGAAAGACCCTTTCGTACTGTACTTCTTCTCTTGATGTGTGCTTCCTTCCGGCCCCGGGCACCCGCCACCGTGGTTGTCACAAAACTCGGATGGCTCCCGCGCACTTCCTTCACTGTCGAAACCCAAACTCTTAGACACGCCCACTTCCATTTTGGCTCGAGCAGCTCTCATAACCCTTAGAGTCTGCCAGTAAAGTCTTGAACTCGAAGTAATACTCCTCTATCTTCTATTCCATCTCAGGAAGAAGTGTGATGCGTTAATCTACACATAGTATCCCAATTCTATCTTCTCCAAATTTTGTCCTCTGTACCAGGGCATGTACTAGTGTTCCGCCCTAATCTACCATATCATCTCATCGCCTTTTTTTACTGTTTCTATTTCATTCCCAAAGTACAGGGGGTCATTCAAGACAAGGCATGGGTGGAGCGCGGCGCCAGTAACGCAGCACTTTACTCATACAGTCTTAACCCCCAGTCTCCGCTCTCTTGATTTTTCTTGCCTAATTTTCTAGACCACTTCAGTTTTTGGGAAGCCCAAAGAAGCTGTTGTTTCATGAAGTGACCAGTCTTGCGTGTTCAGTTTTTTTTCTTGGCGTAAATGCCCACTCTTCTTCTTTTTCAAAGCTTCTCGATGCCCCCCTTCTTTATTCACTTTCTCCAAATCAAGGTTCAGCTATAGAAAGTAAAATCGCCTTTCACTCATTTTGGACATGATTGACTCTAAAAAGCTTCTTTCCCTTTTTTTCTTGACCACAAATTACGGTAACAGGGATTCCTTGATCTATGGCATAACTAACACCTCTAGAAGCTTATGATATCATCATCATAAAATTCTGAATGTCTACTAATCACCGATGCTTGCGAAATCCCGAGAAGAGATGAGAAGAGATGCGATTCAATCTGAACGATCCGAGACTGGCACTGCTTTGTTCGGTGCCCTCTCTTGATTGCCATAGGGATGCCATCCATCACCTTGGCTGACAACCCCCAGATGGCGGTGCCGCCGCCGTTTTTTTGAGTAATTGAAAACGAAAAAAACTCGACACATGGCTAAATGAAAAATTGAGCCCTAACCTAGGTAGACTTCAAATTTTCGGGTTTCTGTTTTTCCATTTGGCTTCTTAACTTTTGATGCCTGTTCTGAGGCTTTGACTTGATCGACTTCGAACATCCGGTCAAATAATTAGATGCAAAAAACCGTCCATATTGGGGGCAAAACGTCCAAGTGAGAGTGGATCGGCGACTGGCGCCAAATTGCTGCTGCCGACGCGGTTACCATACTTGGAAGCCAGGCGGACAAGGCGGATTTCGAGAGTTGTTTTTATGTGCGTACGCTTTTCACCTCTTCCCTGGTTGCCCCCTGTGATTGTCTCCTTCCACGCCTTCTTCGTTAGACGACGCTTCTTCTCCATTCGTTTTCGCTCCTCATCATCATCATCATCCAACTACGCCCGGAGGATACTAATGGTTCAGGGCACGACGACGTGCGCGCGCGTGCCTCACACCATCGGATCGCGGATGTTTTGGCGGTTGGCTGTTCATTTAGGGGCGGCCGATTGAAAACGAAAAAGAAGATGTTGAAGAAGTGGGAGGAGGAGGCGAAGACCTTCTACCTCGCGGTTTGTCGTGGCAGGCATCCCGACCCCGTTCCTTACTGCACCGCCTCCAATCCAACGCCATCGGAGTTTTAGGATACCAGTTGAGTGAAGGATCTCAAAAGGTGCGGCAGTATTCCTGGATTCTACACTAATTCTTACTGTACAATTTCCACAGTTCTCCTTCCCTCCTACTCTCACTTCTATACATTTCCCAACTGGAGAATCTTAAAATACGGAAATAGGAACTATAAGCATGTGCGTGCCAAGTAAATATTTTTGTTGTCTGTTTGGTGCCCGACCGTTCCAGGATCGGTATTATGCAATTTTTCGCTGAACAGAGCATCTTGAAACTGATAAGGAGAATGTTTGTGCTGGCGGTCACTGATTACTAGACACTCTGAGGTTGACCGCCAAGGCATCGTATCGTGATTCGTACTAAAAAGAACTAACTGTTCTGACGCCTTCATCTGGTCACTGTCAACGCAAGCGATTGCACTTTCGAAGAAATCTTGCAACAGTACCTTCCAAGGTTACGCACCATACAGTGCCACTCGGAACAGTCTCCAGAAGCAACGATGGCTTCCGCCAATGTGATGATCCCATCTTTTCCGCTGTCTGTTACCTAATTTTGCGGTTTTTTCGGTTCCCGAATCCATCACTCCGGTGTCAATTCGTGTCTTCCGCGCCAGGTCATGCGAGCGGTGGCGGCGCGGCCCTTTTTTCTAGTAATCGCCCCTGGCATCCCTCCTCCCACCAATACTTCCCTATGGTTAGAATATAATAGCTTTTCGCAGGTCTATCGTGCCTATTTACCAAAACTCGGTCCATCTGTGGTCATTTTCACTAGAACTTTCACTTCATCCATGACCCCCCCCCCATCGGCGCCAAAACAGAACTTGAAACGGTACTCGTTATACCTTCTGCCTTAACTTCCACATTCAGAGGATATTCCATAAGGCGGTCAAAAAAGTATTATGATCACGCTGGCGGAGAACTAGGAGGAAGTCAGATTGTGGGTCAGCGAAGTCAAAGCCGCCGCGGCCGGCACCACCATTCCTTGAGATAGAAGCCGACGCATGTTGCGGAATGTGTGCCATCGAAACTGGTTACTGTATCTATCTCCGAACATTTCGGTTTGGCCTATACCCCTATATCAACATTTTTCCCGCTATCGCCGTTGTCAAAACCCTAGTGAATTATGACTTCTTCTTTTGGTCTTCATTTTTTTCCAACACTTCAGATATCACTAATTTCGAATCAATTTTGTTAACTTTGTAACTACCACCAACCCAAATCACATTTACCCAAAATGAACATGATGAGAATGTGTCAATCTTGTTTCGACGCGATGGTTCTCGCCAATTTCCGTACAGTCACAGTGCCTCCTGTCGGTCACTCATCCTCTATCTCTTCGCCACTCTCGTTCTTGCGCACCTCATCCAAATAACAGTATTCCCGATGGTAGTTGGCAGCCGGTTGGTACCTGCCACGATAGGTTATCAGTTCAAATGGCACGCGCCTCGACTCTCGACTTGCCCCATCAGCTGATTTCGTCCGCCCCAAGCAACTGATAGTGCCAGGGCGCCTTGGGGCGGAGAGAAAGATGAGAAAAAAAGTCGTCTGATTCTAGGTGTCTGAACCTCGCTCACTTTTCACCACTGGTCCGCTCGTTTTTTTTTGTTACATCTCCTCCTTGGTCATATCTCTTTTTTTCTTCTTCTTATCATCTGTCCAGTCATCTTGAGTTCAATTTCTAATTCATCAGAGGTCATCTGTTTTTTCTGCTCATTTTGTATGCCTTATTCTCACATATCATAGTTCCAACTTTCAGACAATGCTGGGTCTTGAAAAGCCTGGATCCTCGGACATTTCGTCCTCCTCTACTGATACTTCCGCCATATCACCGATTAGTGTGAGCAGTATGCCACTATCACCGGACAAGGAAAAGAAAAAGGTGAGTACTTTCGAGATAACTGTTTGGACTGTCCGAAAGGTAAATACAGTTTTGAAAGAGGAACAGTTTGCATAGTTGACCGATGTGTTTGTACAGGCGGAAATTATTAGGACTCTCTCGCTTCCTACACAAATTTCAAAACAACCTGACACCGGGAAACACCACCCCATACCAAATACGGTATTATTTCAGATCAGCTTTGTCCGATACAACCCTGACATTCCACAAATTGTCACTTCATTTAAAGGATATCAAAAACTAATGTACCAAGGATACCGGTATAACATTTATCAGGTATCAAAGACCATCCAGAATAGTGACGTTCATCACGAGTTGTTATTTTCAGGTCGTTCCAGAACGGAACTTCAAATCATGGCGGTGTGTGTGCGCCAAGAAGATGCCTGACGATGGACAATGGTGCAAGTGTCGAGCAGAAACTACCATGGATAACAATAATGCGTGCACGAAGGGACTTCACAATCATGCGCCTAAGCACCGTGTTGCCGAGATCGAATTTATCAAGGTACGAAAAGAAAAAGGGGATGACACAATCCGACACAACTGTCTAGGCAAAGAGCTAGTGTCCTTTGCAATTGGCGCGGTGCCAGATGAGAGCAGCGATATCATAAGGTTGAAAATGCCAGCTGACTCTCGTTTTTGTTCCGATTGGTTTCTTGGATAGAAGTTCAAATTTCATAACGTCATGTGGGACATTGTCCAAGAGATCATGGTGTATTTTGAGGGACATGGCAATAATCCACTCTTGCGTAACTTTTGAATGTCACTTCATGGCACCAGACAAGGTAGTTCGGAGATACGATCCGCCTTTTTCAAGTACTTGCGAAACAGTTTGTGTATACAAGTTAAAAGTGCAATCGGATGCGCGACTTTCGGCGCGGCTGGTGGCGCCGGGTGCCCGCTGGGTCAGCTGCGAAACTTGGTCAGGTCAAATAAAACAATTTGAGCGTGGCACGGTGGTAATGGAAACATCGGCCTTCCCGCCCTCCCCCCATGTGTCGCAATCCGCTGTTTCGCTATCGACGAACCGCGAATAATTCACAAACACCAATCCGTGTTTTGCCAAGGTCAAGCTAAGAATGGCAGGCGCGCGCGACAGTGCGCATCGATCGGGGCCAGGCCGCGCCCTACCACCCGAATCGTTAACCTAGATGCGCCAATTTTCTCGATCTATTGCGTCGGATGCCATTCAATTCGGCGACGGTTTGAACTTTTTGTAAATTCCCCCCGGAATTGGGTCATCGGA
This sequence comes from Caenorhabditis zanzibari, assembly GCA_963966625.1. Lineage (NCBI taxonomy): Eukaryota > Metazoa > Nematoda > Chromadorea > Rhabditida > Rhabditidae > Caenorhabditis > Caenorhabditis zanzibari. Next base: position 12,475,868 of record OZ016473.1, read on the forward strand.
AAAGGTCAATGTTGACGCAATTGAGTGGCACACATGATGAAAAGTACATTGAAATTTGAAATGAAGAACTGACCTTCTCCGAAAAAAAGGGAACCTAGCACTGACTATCTCTTTTTCTCTCTCGATTCAAACTTCTATCTTTTTCTTTTTTCAGTCTCAACTTCTGAATGCCGCGTTTGAAAACCCGGACCACGATGCTGGAGATCTTGTGAACCAAGCCTGTATGTACTTGAGCGAAGGTGTTTCATTCGATAATAAGGAGAGTCTGAAAAAGAGTCTTGTGTCAGCCAGAAATAAGGAAGGCAAGCCAAGGAAGCCTAAGGGAAAGACCTCTTCCAACCCTCTGAAGAGAATGAAAATTGAGATTGAGGTAATGGTGGAACATACAGTGACAGAGTCAAAACGGTTTATCTTTTCAGGATGAAGATGAGAATGTGTTCAAAATGCAACGACTTGATAACGATATTAGTGGATTCCTTCCTCTTCTTAATAACACAATCTCAATGGTTAAAGTCGAGTCACCTTTCAGTCAAACTCCCACCATCCAAATCCCTCAATCCAACCCTCCACCCATTCATCAACCACAAGAGTGCAGCAACCTTCTTCAACCAGCCGCTCTCAACGGTTTCAATAACTCGTGGATGGGAATTGAAGATCCTCTCGCAATGTTCTGGGCAAATGCTATGCTCAACCCAGTAGGAGGATTGGATGTACTTTCAACCATCGCTGCACTTTCAAAGCATCAACTCCACAGCCAAGGACCGACTCAAGCTGCAACGGCGCCAGCTGCTCCCTTGTCTTCGAATATCTCTGTGAGCAGTTTCACGCCGCAGATGCCCAAGGAAGCTTCAATAGCAGTACAGCCACAGATCTTGAACCTTAAAGATCTGAAACCTCTTCCACCACTAGCCGCCATCCAAACGAGCCCAGTCGTTCAAGCCGCCAACCTGCTGAGACCGATCCCATTAATGAGTGATTCGAGTACACAGACCTCAGAGGTAGCTCAAGACTCATCACGTGACATCATTATCAATTGTTCTTGTTTTCAGGAAATCAAACTCTCCAGATGCCTGACCTCTGGATGTGGCTGCCGTGTGATCCGTATCTGCTGCTGTGATGAAGGAATCTGCCGAAGAACCGCTGCTTGTTAATATCGCAACTTTCGGATTTCATCTCGCTGGTCGAGAGCTTCTCCAACTTTTTTCCAACTCAATCCCCAACTGCCTTTCATGGGTCTGGTTACCCGATTCTTTCCGTTGTCATACCCGCTTTTACCTTTCCACCCCAGTTAAACTAGTCAAGTTTGTTGTCACCCCCAGCCAAATAACTTATTAACTTATTAATGTTTTTTTCATTATATTGTTAGTCTTACCAACGGGCACATTGTCTCTTGAAAGAAAGATCAATTCTTATCATTCGGCCAGCATTCAAAACATTGTGATACCTGATCCCCACCCATCCTCACCTCAGTCACCAAAAAATCGTCACGTTCACTTTCCCGCTGTTCTCTGTCACTCCTTGAATTCTCACGTTCTCTCATTATTATTATTATCATTTGGTTTGTATTATTTTTGTCCCTCTCATATTACGAAGTGTTGAAATTATAATTTACTCTCAGAACCGGTAATCACTCCGACCGTTTTAGGTAGGTGCTCCCTCCAAACCCCTCTCAATTGTCGATATCTAATTTTAGTCATGAAAACTCTATTCACAGCTTTTACATTTTTTTTTTGTTGGGATAACCACTATCCTTTATTCTTTCACTTATAGCGGGTTGTGGTGAAAAATTCTTCTATGTCGTATCCATTGCTTGTATCAAACATTTTCTCATCCAAATATTATGATTATCCCAGTTCTCATCGTTTTTCCTTTGCATTGTGCAATCTTGAAACGGTACATGTATGATCTTATAAAGTTTTATGGTTATCTACGTGTTCTTACATAGTTCCTGTCAGTTCATATCAACCATCTGATCGGATTTGCAAAATAGAAACCCATCGGCAACCTAGACAGACAAAAACGCAGATACAAAAACAGTCGGAAAACGATGAAAAAGCATAGTGAAGTCGAAGTTTGACCCAGTTTACACCGAATGCGATATCCATGGCGGCAACACATTGGAGACCCTTTCCGTGTGTGTGCCATTTTCCATACGACGCCTATTATAGTTGTTGATCTGGCGCAAGACACTGACAGTCGCCGAAACTCACTTTCATTTTTTTTTTGAAAATATGGGGCACGGAAAGTGAAGTGGTGGACAACTACTTAGGAGTGGGACAAGAATCCACAAACCTCCTCGGAAAGGTTAACGTATTACGAAAAATGACAGTTTTAATCTGGAAAATTGATCTACCCGGAATTAAAGGATATTGCGTATTATGTAACCTCAATTATTGTGGACTTCAAGTGAAAATATGGAGATTCGAGATTGAGATAACTCCTCGGTGGTCTAGTGGGATTCGAAACGAAAACTGGAAAAATTGGATTTTCCATTCAAAACCTGCATTTTTAAACCGTGAAATCTTTTCCAGGAGGTTGGTTATCTAACTAGGGAATGGTTTAAACTATGCTTAGAGTTATAAATCGTGATCTATATTATTGAAAAGCTGATAACAAGTTAGGCACACATTTAAATTTATAGCTGTTCAATAACTCTGTCAGCTAAGTTATTCGGGTTAGAAGTCTCATTTTTCACTGTTTTCCTCAATTACTAGACACATAAACTCACGCGGATCACTTTCTATCTTATTTTGTCTACTTTTAGCTGAAAAAATGTACAAAATAATGTAAAATGATACTTCTAACACAACTAACTCAGCTCACAAGGTCATTGGGCAGCTATAAATTCAAATGTAAACCTAACTTTTTATCAACTTTTCAATGATAAAGATTTCGTCTTATAACTCCAACTTAAGTGTGATCATTCCCTAGTAAATCGTAAATTTCTCAGAATAAGTTTTCCCTCTGTTTTCAGTGTTAGCCCTTCTAATTGGTTTCAGTTTTCTCTGAAAATTGAGAAGTTTTTCTTTCTTGACCGACTAAACTTTGGCTTAAGCTCCTCGCGTAAACAACTTTTCAATTAAAGCTGTCATAAAGTTTAGGATTCTTTATTGTATTTTTTTGAGCACAAAAGATTTCATTATTTCTTGAGATTGGAGTGCAATTGAAAGTTGGATGAAAGTACTCAAAGCCTCCATTCTTCTATTTTCATTTCTCTCATTCAGTTGAGATGAACCACCAGCTGATAACCAGCTGTTTCTTGACCGATCTCTTCGAAACTTGAGAAGATGATATAACCTGAGGAAAAGATAGTTGCGAAAAGGTCTATGTCTCTATATCTCTTTTAAAAATTTTCGGTCTCTGCAAAAACACCCATTTTGCATCACTCCGATCAAATGTTCAACGAGGGAAAAAGGGAAAAAGATTAACAAATGGTTTAGGTTTTAAAGTTTTTATTGGTGAAAGCGAAAGGGGTCAGACTACAATACTCTTAAGGGCAATTAGGACGAGTTTTTTCTCATTGGAAGACGTTTTTTCTGGAGTCGTTGACATCGCTATCAAACCACAATCTTATCACACTTTTTCCAAACAATGGGTGTTTTTGTACAAAAAAATGATATCACAAAACATTGTTGTTCATTATGTGTAATTATTACCTACTACTATATAACATACATTTTTTGTTTCCTTTTTTCAAGAGGAAAACAACCTCGATGTTTGCACATTCTGAGAAGGGTCATGTCAAAATCCCAAGAGAGCTTAGCCCGCCGTTTCAATCCACTTGTGTGTTTTTTTCTGCTTCACCACCTCCCTCCGTGTTCCAAGGAGCAAAGAAAGCGACTAATTGATGTGAAGTTTTTGATTTTCAAAGAATTCTCAATTAGTCGGAATTCTAAGGCTAATGGATGTTTGGTTGAGAAACCGCCAAATTGTTTATCTCTGATGCGATTGTTTATATGATGTTCTTAATTTACAGGCCAAACATTGTGACTCTCTTTCTTTCTTCTTTCTTCCATCAAAATTTTGGAGTCTTCTCCCAAACTCTCATTCATCTAAGCTTTGGTTCCTAAAATTTTGCCTTTTTCCTCTTTTCTCGCCCGAGGCGGAATAGCCGAATACACTTTGTTGCTGACTTCAGCATGTCTAATGACTTCCTGTGTGTCTGTGTTTTCGTTGGGACCATTTTTATCATTTTCTTATTTTTAGTGGGCCTGTTAGATTTTAGATCTTAGATGATGAAAAACAAAAAGGCGATAAAAACTTTTTGAAAGTCAAATAAAACGTTTTCACGAATCGAGAGCCGCTGTGAAAAGGCAAACATTCAAGTCGTGCCGGTCATTTTTCTTTCCTTCAACTTGATCTAAAAGTTAATCCTTTAAACTTTCTTTTTTTGTAGTATAGAAATTTCAGGTAATGCGACTTTTTATTTTATCACTGTTATTTACCTCCACTGTGGCGTGGTTCTACGGCCGAGACGATCCGGATCGTTGGAGTGTCGGAGGGGTATAATCTAATAAATCAACAATTACCCCCACCATCAAATCAATTTACAGGTCTGGCCTCTACCGCAAAAAATTATCTATGGGTCTAAGAACCGAACTCTCACCTATGACAAAATCGGAATCGATCTCGGTGATAAGAAAGATTGTGATGTTCTATTGGCGATGGCTGACAACTACAGTTAGTTTCATGTTATTTGATAAGAATCCAACTTTAATTTTTTCACAGTGAACAAGTGGTTGTTCCCGTATCCAGTTGAGATGAAGACCGGTGGAACTGACGATTTCATAATCACTGTTACAGTGAAAGAAGAATGTCCAAGTGGACCACCTGTGCATGGGGCAAGTGAAGAATGTATGGTGATGTAATTGATGTGGGAAAGTTGAGTTATCTTGGTTACAGATCTATTGCGTGTCAGTCTCTCAGAGGCAGTCATTAACGCTCAAACTGTATGGGGTGCTCTTCGCGCAATGGAAACGTTGAGTCATCTGGTATTCTATGACCAGAAGTCTCAAGAGGTGAGATAATAGGCTTGCTACAGTATACAAATCTAACTTTCAGTATAAAATCAGAACTGCTGAAATCTTCGATAAACCTCGTTTCCCAGTCCGTGGAATTATGATAGACTCTAGTCGTCATTTCTTATCTCTGAATGTTATCAAACGTCAATTGGAAATTATGTCCATGAACAAATTGAACGTTCTTCATTGGCATTTGGTGGACAGTGAATCTTTCCCCTACACCTCTGTCAAGTTCCCAGAGCTCCATGGAGTGGTTTGTTATCATTCTGGTACTCTAGATCCTTGCATATATTGTTTAGGGAGCCTATTCTGCTCGACACGTCTACTCACGTGAGGATATTGCCGAAGTTATTGCTTTCGCAAGACTGCGTGGTATTCGTGTTATTCCGGAATTCGATTTACCCGGACACACATCCTCCTGGAAGGGAAGAAAAGGTTTTCTGACGGAGTGTTTTGATGAAAAGGGAGAGGAGACGTTTTTGCCGAACTTGGTGGACCCGATGAATGAGGCCAATTTTGACTTCATCGCGGTAAGCAATCAGTATACAACCAGGATCCGTATTTGAGTTTTAGGAATTCTTGGAAGAAGTCACAGAAACCTTCCCAGATCAGTTCTTACATCTTGGTGGTGATGAGGTGTCTGATTATATTGTGGAGTGCTGGGTGAGAAATAAAAAGATTCGCAAGTTCATGGAAGAGAAAGAATTTGGAAATGACACTGTTCTTCTGGAAAACTACTTCTTTGAGAAGTAAGCAGAAGGATTTTTAAAAAATTCACGTAGAACTAATTTCAGACTCTTTGCAATTGTGGAGAAGCTCAAGTTGAAGCGTAAGCCAATCTTCTGGCAAGAGGTATTCGACAACAACATTCCCGATCCAAACTCAGTGATCCATATTTGGAAAGGAAACACTCACGAAGAGATCTATGATCAGGTGAAGCACATCACATCCAAAAACTTTCCGGTGATTGTGTCCGCGTGCTGGTACTTGAACTATATCAAGTACGGCGCCGATTGGAGAGATGAGATTAAGGGAACCGCGCCGTCGAACTCGAGGTATCCGGGGAGAAGTTGGAAATTGGGATGTGAAATTTTGAATTTCAGATACTACTACTGTGACCCAACAAACTTCAATGGAACTGATACTCAGAAGAATTTGGTGTTGGGAGGAATCGCAGCGATTTGGGGAGAGTTGGTAGACAACACGAACATTGAAGCTAGACTGTGGTATGTTTTCATTAGGATTACTGTATTTTCTAAGTTGTCCTTCTTGCTTATTTCTATGCTATTTCCAGCAGAATTTTCTAGTATCTTTTTTTGCAAAATTTTGAACCCTTTGTACTCTTTGTAAATATCTTATTTCAAAGAACTTCCATTTCTCACTTCTCTGAATAACTAACACTTCGGACGTGCCAACTAGCGACTCGATTCTTGACGTTTCAGGCCAAGAGCGTCCGCCGCCGCCGAAAGACTTTGGTCACCAGCCGAGAAGACCCAAAGAGCCGAAGACGCGTGGCCTCGAATGCACGAACTTCGTTGTAGATTGGTCTCCAGGGGATACCGTATCCAGCCGAACAACAACCCGGACTATTGTCCATTCGAGTTTGATGAGCCTCCAGCGACTAAGACGGAGCTTTAATAAATGACTTATGCCACAAATTGTTGCCGACGAATTTTGTATTCTATATGTTGAAAAAAGAGCCTCTGAAAATAAATTATCCTGTTAATGTTTAGACTACATTTGGTTTGTTGGAACTGGATTAGTTGAAAACTGAAGAAACCGCGGCATGTTACCTAATAATATTGTTGCTCATCCGGAAGCGGTTTACCTGGATTCCTTGTTTTCGAGCAGATGTTTGCGGCTTCTTTTGAGAATTGACCTTTCGTTGGCAGTTCACCTAGAGCTTATGTAGGCGATTGTTGCCAATTAAAGGCTTCTGTTGCGTAAAACGAAAAAGTGCATCTCAGGTATTTCCCTGCCACCTTCTTCCCCCCCCCCCCCCCCCCCTTATAACGCTTTTATTAGGCAGACGTCAAAAGGTCATTAGTTGGAAATGAATCTCGGCGAATATGGTTCGCAATGTAATTATCATGTTGCGCGCGGGCTGTCTACAAAGAAGTGGATTGCGTAATCCGTACGACCCTGTTAGCGGAGAGCATCGCTTTGCGGGTGCAGGTGATGCGACGACGGCAACATCTGGGCGCTGGACAATCAAATGTTTACGATCCGATGGATAACCGTTTGCGGCTGATTTTCTCGGAGGACGATACTCTCTTTCGGCATGTCTCGGCTGACTGATCATTATGCAAAAGCATCTTTGTTTTATGATGACGATCATCTCTTTGTTCATCAAATTCAAAAAACAAAAAAGATTTCTCCCCGGCCGGGAATTGAACCCGGGTCTCGCATGTGACAGACGCGGATACTCACCACTATACTACCGAGGACACATTCACTAGCAGAACAAACTCTGGTGAAGAAAGAGGCAAGTTAAGGAGGGGGGAAGAGAGATGGCAAGAGAGATAGAAAGTGTAGCGGAAGTGTTGTGTATTGCAGGCAGAGGAGACAGTAGGCAAAGTGGTTAAAGGATTGGTCCAAGGAGCGGAGAGAGATATTTCGAAATATTTTTTTCTCTAATTTTTGCTGACTGAAAGTTTTCCTAACTTTCGACAACCTGGTACATTTGGCATATGACATTTGTATTATGCCCATCAGGATGAAATATGAAAACCGAAGCAACTTTTCTGCCATCACACCATGTGAATGAAGTCATGACTTTCATTTTTTGATAACTCCTTGTGGGTGTTAAGAACGAACTCGTGATCATCTTTGATAACAGAATAATAGACGTTTCATCAACTTATAGAATGTTCCAGGCAGCGGAACAAAAAACAAGACATAATTCGAATATTTTGGGGGGACCGAGGAATTTTTTAAAATTTTGGTAGATAAATGAAAACTTCCATTCCCAGGAGCAATGAACTATTGTGACCCTCGTGTCACCCGAGATATCTATGAAGATTGCCATGCGTGAATGGTACCTGAAAAAAGATTGAATCTCGATTGAGTAATCCATCACTTTTTTGTTATATCTTTCTATCTTATAGATAACTACAACTCCTCACAATCTTTCACACCATCCCTCGAAAACGATAGATTTCAAAAATGAATAGTTGTAAAATAGAAAACTGCGCGAAACCAGAAACAAGGCTCCCACCAACCGACACTTCCCTTCCGATCACTATCTTGATGCGCGGCACGTGTCTATGGTTTTTTTTTTCGTTTTCTACCGTATTCCTAGGCTAAAAGTTTTATGGACTTTTCGGACGAATCCAGGGCAAAAAACAGCTAATGACTATTTTCTTTGTTCATTTTTTTTGTTTCGGAAAACTTGTTTCGCTTTTTTCTTGGGAATGAATTCAAAATGTTATTTTCAAAGAGCTATAAATTCATTAAAAGATACAAATGAAACACTTAAAGCAGAGTGAAATTCGAAGAAAAAAGAGATATGAAAACTTAGATAATGAAGACGAACAGGGACACAGAGCTATAAAAAAAAGAGAATGTACCCATAATTGAAAATTCAAAAAAAGCAAGAAAATTATTTATCATCCGGATTTGATTTTCACACTCTCGTGCTTCGAATCTTTCTTGAGAATCTGAGCTAAGCATTCGATGTACTTTTGAGCCATTTGCAATGTTTCGAACTTGGACAACTTCTTTCCCGAATCGATTTCCGGTAGCACTTCGCGAAGCTGAAATGAATTGGAATGAATTTGAAATTAGAAGACGTCATAAATTGCATCGTGAAATTGGTGGCGAGTGAGGTAAACATAAACGACTAGTATAGTGAGAAGGAGAGTTAACATCTGTTACCAGATATGTCCTTCATGTCATAGGCTTGCACCTCCTACAGTATGCCCTAGCGTGGTTATGATTTCGAATTTTTGAGTGACTATGAATGACAAATGACTAGACTCTCGATCGACAACACTAAAAATTTATTTCGAATGCGTGTACCTAATAAAAAATACGCCTGTTTTTGAGCTTATAGAAGTTCTAGAAATTCTTCACATAACTAAATGTTTACTGTTACATACCTCATCATAAGCGACATTCAAGGTGTTCATTCTTCTACGCTCTCGTTCGTTGGCGGCACTTCTTCTTTGGCGGAGCAATTGTGGAGATGGGGTTTTGTACCGTCGGCACTTCTTCTTCTCATCTTTTCCTCCACCGTTACTGTAATATCTGTAATAATGAAAACGATTGTTTTTAATCTCTTTTCTTGTTATAACTCACGAAAGACTTTCAGGATAGTTTGGGGAATCCATTGAAAACGTTGGGCTTTGAAGCGGAGTTGTCATGGTAGAAGGAATAGATCCAACAGATTGATACATAAGAGCTGGATGGCACTGTGGCATGTACATTTGATATTGTTCCCAGCTCATGATGAGACGACTGAAATAGAAATGAGTGACTGACTATCTAATGTGCCCGAGAAACACGACACGATACCGATTCGACTCCGCCCATTCCACAGTACTCCCTCCAAAAGGAGGGGGGAGGTGCGTGGCGGGAGAAGATGGGGCTGTGATTAATTATCTGCCACGGTGGAGAAGAGCGTGTAAGAAGCGAGTTACAAAAACTGGAGGGGAAACGGTTTAGATGTTGGCAAACTGCATATTTTTGAATAATGTTAGGTTGAAAATGGGAGAAAAAGAAAAAAACTGGAATTTTTGAATAGGTATAATTCAGTTGGGAGCTTAAAAAGTGGAAATGGTCTGAATATTCAAAGAATTATTTGACGATCATGGATTCAGTTTTATTATATTTTCATTAAAATTATTGTACAAGAGTCTAAAATCTGAAAATTTCAAGGGAACTCTCCAAGCTTTTAATTAGGTACTTTTTTGTAAAGCTCCAAACCGGAAAATATGTAGTTGTAGTACTTCTTTAGACAAATTTTAGTGTTTCATACTCATTTTCAGTTATCGGGAGAAAAAAGCTCCAAATTTTACAAAAAACGAAACTATGCTTCTCTAATAAAAACGTTATAGTTATTTATATATTTATTTAGCCCGTGAGCCAAAACAAGAGAATAAATATACATTTAAGAGTTGACAGGATCTTTAAAACTTTGAAAACGGTCTCGATGCCTTCGATGAATTCATATTTTTAAGAGCTAAGCTTCAAGTAGCGATTAATTAATGAACATTATATTCAGAAGTTTTTTTCTAGTCACCCTGTGATGTGATTAAATATCCAGATTACTGTAAGTTATGGATCCATTCCTGAATTTTCGTGAAAATCACTCACATTTTTCAAGCGGATATTTTGATTTTCGATATTCTTTTCAGAGTTGTTAAATAAAGCTTACTGTAATTTCTAATAGTTCAATATGATATAACCAAAACCATTGAAACAATTCTCGCTTCATTAACTTGGAATGCATCCCAAGTGTCCCACCGCTTATGAAGTGAAAGTAATATCATTCGAAAGGGCATAAAAAGTTATGTAAACCTGTGCAACGAAATTTTTCTATTATGTTCGGTTCTCGAGAAAATCAACTTTTTCTGAAATTTCAACAAAATTCAAGTTTCGCGTCTTAAAATCGTCATAGCTTCCTTCAAAATTGACCAAATTTGATAAGTCAAAAAACAAAATGATTGTAATACAATGTATTTTAAGAAATTATTTACGAATATTTTTTGAAAAATCAGCGGAGATTGTTATTCATCAAAGAGCACATGTGCGTCAGGTGCAAGTTTTTAATATCAAAAAATCTAGCCGGAGATTCTGTTTGAAAATGCTTTTATTAGGTTGGCAAGTATGAAATGCGCGCCCGTTCATCAGCCAGTATTTCCGCCAAAACAATTCATTTCTTATCCAACTTTTTTTCTTCGAAAGAGCGTTTGATTGCGCACATTTTGATATATTTTTCATTCAATTTTTTTCTGTTTTCATTAAAAAATTTTGTTCAGAAGATGACCGACTATAAATTCGTTTGCGGGATTGAATTTGAAACGAATATAAACAAGGGAAATCAGTTTCTGATGCTCATCATACTCTTTTCACTGTGTTTGGAAGATACTGTTATATCCAAAAGTCAATGCAAAAGATGGTTCCAACGCTTCCGGATCTTGGAAAACGAAGAAAGACGAAAAAACCTCTTTTTTCACTGAATGACGGTTGGACTGGGATTAGATCCTTGTCAAACTACTCGAAACTTTGCTGGAATATTTGGGTGCTTACATACAACCATTGAAACATATCTGAGAGCTTTGGAAAAAAATACAGGAGTGGAAAATTGGCACCGCATAAACTTTCTGGTACGAACCTGGCTTCAAGGGTCACAATTTCTGATATATTCCTTTCAACCGCGTCGAATCTCGTGGTTTTCTTGGTTAGATTCTTAAATCAGATGAAAAGAGGATTCAGTACGATAATGTTGGAGAAAAACGAAAACACAGAAAATGCTCACTTCATATTTGCCAACCTAATACAAATCCGCAAACGCAGTTTACAGTCCGTCATCTTCTGAACAAAATTTCTTAATGAAAACAAAAACAAAACTAAATGAAAAATATATCAAAATGTGCGCAATCAAACGCTCTTTTGAACAAAAAAAGTTGGATAAGAAATGAATTATTTTGGCGGAAATACTGGCTGATGAACGCGGCGCGCATTTCATACTTGCCAACCTAATATATGAAAATTCGCATCAAAATTACTATAGGAAACTTGTTTTGATAGTGTCAAAAGTCTAAAAAAAATTTTCTTGACTTGAAGAAAAATCGACTTTTTTCGAATTTTTCAAACTTTGAATTTTTTAATTAACAGCGAATTTGTTATTGCAAAAGAGATATTAATTTATGTTTTTTTCATTGTTTCAGCTCTAAGAATCTGTTTTGAACATCTCATTACGTTAAGTTTGAACAATTTCTCGGCCCTCTAAACCTTGTTTATCAAAAACACGAAAGCTATCAAAAACAGGTACAGTAATCTTGCTCGGATGACTCAGTTCTGTTTTCAAATTTCGTTCACTCACTAAATCAAGTCTGGGCTTTATTTTAAACTCACTTTAATATATCTTAACTGAAAAAAAATTTTGTTTCTGATGACACTAAATTTGCCAACTTTACCAGTTTTCGAGTAAAAATTGGTTTGAGATAGTGTTCTGAAATTGTGTCTGCATGAAAGCTTTACATTTTTTTAGTATATTCAAAAAGCAACCCAAACAAAAAATATCATTTTTCAGTAAAAATCGACGTCCCAAAGTGACACCCCCACGCAGTTGACCTGAATGAGCGATTTTAGGCGTCACTTTGGGACGTCGATTTTTACTGAAAAATGATATTTTTTGTTTGGGTTGCTTTTTGAATATACTAAAAAAATGTAAAGCTTTCATGCAGACACAATTTCAGAACACTATCTCAAACCAATTTTTACTCGAAAACTGGTAAAGTTGGCAAATTTAGTGTCATCAGAAACAAAATTTTTTTTCAGTTAAGATATATTAAAGTGAGTTTAAAATAAAGCCCAGACTTGATTTAGTGAGTGAACGAAATTTGAAAACAGAACTGAGTCATCCGAGCAAGATTACTGTACCTGTTTTTGATAGCTTTCGTGTTTTTGATAAACAAGGTTTAGAGGGCCGAGAAATTGTTCAAACTTAACGTAATGAGATGTTCAAAACAGATTCTTAGAGCTGAAACAATGAAAAAAACATAAATTAATATCTCTTTTGCAATAACAAATTCGTTGTTAATTAAAAAATTCAAAGTTTGAAAAATTCGAAAAAAGTCAATTTTTCTTCAAGTCATGAAAATTTTTTTTGGACTTTTGACACTATCAAAACAAGTTTTCTATAGTAATTTTGATGCGAATTTTCATATAAAAGCATTTTCAAACAGAATCTCCGGCTAGATTTTTTGATATTAAAAACGTGCACCTGACGCACATGTGCTCTTTGATGAATAACAATCTCCGCTGATTTTTCAAAAAATATTCGTAAATAATTTCTTAAAATACATTGTATTACAATCATTTTATTTTTTGACTCATCAAATTTGGTCAATTTTGAAGGAAGCTATGACGATTTTAAGACGCGAAACTTGAACTTTGTTGATTTTTCAGAAAAAGTTGATTTTCTCGAGAACCGAGCATAATAGAAAAATTTCGTTGCACAGGTTTACATAACTTTTTATGCCCTTTCGAATGATATTACTTTCACTTCATAAGCGGTGGGACACTTGGGATGCATTCCAAGTAAGTTCCTACATTGCCGCCTTTAAGAATCTAAAAATAAACGATACACACTTGCTCAGCATGTGTCATTTTCCAAGAAAAAAATCTGTTCCCAGCTGGCTCCATGATCAAAAACAACTTCTAAAGGCAATCGGTGCTAATAGTGCTTGTATGAAGTGCGAAATCTGTTACAAAATTTGGCAAAACATATTGAGTTTCCACAGCAGGGGGTGACACCCCGATAAAAGGTTAATTAGAAGTCATAGGTGGGAACGTTCATAACAATCCGGTGACGCAAGCCATCCAGCAATCATCTTCATGTCAGTGCTCGTCACGGTTCTCATTACTGGTATGAATAGACGGTGGCGCAATGGTTGTTGTTGATGAGATAAGAGGTTAGAATAATAATATAATGAGCTTCTGGTATAATTGTGAGAGAAATGAGAGTGATATTTTACTATCTATTGGAAAAATGGGATTCCCATTCAAAAAACTGTTAAAAGCAATTAATTGAAGAAACTAGGTGAAATCTGTCACGAGTTCCGTTTTTTGTCGTAAAAAATGACGACGATGAAAATCAAGATTCACCAATAAAATAAAAGTTGTCGCCAATTTGGCGTCAAATAAAAGGAAGGAGATCTTGTCAGGACAAGTCTCTAATCGGGTGGCGGCGTTTGGTGTGAACTTGGCGCATCCTTTTATGTGAAGCGAGGCGCACGACTACATAAAACTCGCAACTGTATAATTGCAGAGAGAGTATCCGTTAACAATTAGAGGTGTAGCAGATGCAAAGTATGGTTAAGCATACATTCGGCAACATGAAGAAGTTTTGATGAGAGGCTTCCGTATTCCAAGACAAATGTTCAAGTGGTTTTTCTTTGAAGTTTTGTTGCTTTCAAGCTTCGCCACATGTTCTGTTTTGTGAAATTCCTCGCAATGACCTTCTTGCTCGCGACCATTTGAGGTGACAGGGAGATGAGTGAAAATGGAGATAGATAAAAATCTGAATCTGACATAAACCAATGAATAATTGTTTTGAGTAACAGGTGGTTTAATTGACAGATACTACCTTACTCACTTTCGTTTTTTAGGTTTTTCATGCGTATCGAAACCGTATTCTTTGGGAGAAAGTGAATTTTATAATGATGAAATTAATAGACACTTTTCTTTCAAAAACCGTAACATCAGGGAAATTAACACTCAATAGAATGTCAAAAATGATTATCGAAATGAAAGGAAAACAAAAAACTCAAAAACCAGGCCGGCTACTTATCAAAAAACTAAAATTGCTAAAATTGTTCATGAAAGTCGCTTCCAAGCATCATTGAAAAAACCAATATGCCCACCCTCTAAATCGAGAAGGTTATCAAAATTGTACAAAAATATACAGGTCGGAGAACAGAATCTAAAACTATGGTTTTGAATCAACCCTCGAGTTTCACAAACCTTGACTTGAATTTTTAAAAAATGCCTCGAAATGCAAAGAATGGCCACGAGTTTATGAAAGGAAGTGTACCAAATGTTCAGAAACTGATTGTTTTCCAAAAAGAAAAATAAAATTCTAATTCTGTAATATGTTCTTTTTTGATTCCGAGATTCTTTTTTATTCCGGGATTCATTTTTGGTTCAACTATTTTCTTTAGTTCCACTATGTTTATATTGTTCTGTAATTTTAAAACTATGTTAAAACCATTAGAGTTCCATCTGAATTCAATGTTCACAGAATTACAAATTCTGCCGAAATTTGAAGACTTCCATAGCCCTTATCCACATTTTTGATATCTCTCATTTTGCAAGTCAGACATCGATTTGTCATCCATCTTTCACCCCAAAATGGTAGGTCTCAATCCTAGTCCTCCCCGCTGTCTTCCCCTTCCCATCGACCTCCTCCTCTTTTTTCCCTCCAGCCCAGTTTTCCTTGAATAAGAGACGCAGACAACAAAAGGAACACTCTCTTCCCTCTAACCGTGTGCGGGTCTCGCCACGAAAACGGACCAGCGAGTGATTGTTGTTCTCTGCCCGCAGGCATTTATTTATTTTATAATTTTTAATAATAGTTTTTTGCTCGAAATCGATTGTTTTTTAGTTAATTTTTGCGAAAACAGGTTCTCCGTCGTTTACTGTATCAAATGGCATCAAATTGAGTCACAATTGTATTTTTTAAAGCGTATTTTTCGATCTTTTCCATCAAGTTTCGAAATATAATCAATAAAAAATTCCAGCCATGGCGGAGGTTGCCCATCACAACATTCCAGCGGTCGACATGATCAACGCCACGTCTCGTCTTCAATTGGAGGCGGCTGAGGTAAGATTTCTTGTTTTTGAGGTATCCCTGATTATTGCTCATTGTTACAGGTTCGCAGCAACAAGCCAAACTGGGGATCTTACTTCCGTTCTAAGATGATCCAAGAGGACGATTACACTCTTGTCACTAACTACGAGAACGCCAAGGTTAGTTTTTCCTATGAAGATTTTTTGAAAAACAAGAAATTTCGTTTTAGTCGAAAGAAGAGCGCGACCAGGTTATTGCTGCCAACGACGCTAACGGACAACTTGCCAAAACCATGGCCAACCTTATCACCCAAGTTGCCAAGGATCAAAACGTGCGTTATGTGCTCACACTTTTCGACGACATGCTCCAGGAGGATAAATCTCGCGTGGAGATCTTCCACCGTGCCGCTCATCGACAAAAGCGCACTGCTTTCTCGCAGTATCTTGGAATCCTGCAACGTCAAGACAACTTTATTGTCAACCAGGTTAGTGAATTCTCTCCAGGTTAGTGAATCAAAAATGATTTTTCAGATGAGTTCCATTATCGCCAAGTTAGCCTGTTTTGGAGCCACTCGCATGGATGGACAGGACCTCCAATACTACTTCTCATTCCTGAAAGAGCAGCTGAAGAACTCGACGGTAAGCATGACGATGACCATGCCCTTCTGCATACATAGTTTTCAGACGAACGACTACATGAACACCACGGCGCGTTGCCTTCAGATGATGCTTCGTCACGATGAATACAGACATGAGTTTGTTGATACCGATGGTGTTCAGACCCTAGTCACTGCTCTCAACGGTAAAACCAACTTCCAACTGCAATACCAATTGATATTCTCCGTCTGGTGTCTCACTTTCAACGCCGACATCGCAAAGAAGGCTCCGTCTCTTGGCATCATCACCGCACTTGGAGACATTCTTTCGGAATCGACCAAGGAAAAAGTCATCAGAATCATCCTTGCATCTTTTGTCAACATTTTGAATAAGGTTGAGGAACGTGAGATTAAAAGAGAGGCTGCTCTTCAAATGGTGCAGTGCAAAACTCTGAAGACGCTGGAGCTGATGGATGCGAAGAAGTACGATGATCCAGATCTGGAGGAGGATGTCAAGTTCCTCACAGAGGAATTGACACTTTCTGTTCATGATTTGAGTTCATATGACGAATACTACAGTGAGGTAAGTTTCTGTAACGTCTGCCGTTTGTCCTCTTACCTTTCTGTCTTTAACTTTTTGACTGTCTGCATCTCATATCTTTCTAGATATGTTTATTCAAGAAGGGTTACAACCACTAACACGTGAATGCAGATTATATAGAGACTAATGGCTAAGAACAGCTGTAATAATTAGATAACGAAAATGAAAGAGTTAGGTTAGTAAGAAAGAGAGTTCGAAATGAGGAAATGTTCAAAATTGCAGGTAGACAACCTAGATTTTAATCCAAAATATAGCTTTTCACAGGGAATACATTAACCGGTAGTGAGTTACAACTGTTATAGCTCTATTAGAGAATATTTGACTAGATAGTCTGGCCTTTACACAGTATCTCAAGATAGTCCTTGACTAATCAATCGCGACATAACCAAGTTTCTGGTTTCAGGTGCGTTCCGGACGTCTCACATGGTCTCCTGTGCACAAGTCGGAGAAGTTCTGGCGTGAAAACGCTTCGAAATTCAACGACAAACAATTTGAAGTTGTCAAGATCCTCATCAAGCTCCTCGAATCCAGCCACGATCCCTTGATTCTTTGCGTTGCCTCTCACGATATTGGAGAATACGTCCGCCACTACCCAAGAGGGAAAACGTAAGTGCCATAGAATATCTTACAGTTTTTTAAAAATCATGTTCTATTTCAGAGTTGTTGAGCAATACCAAGGAAAGGCAGCAGTGATGCGTTTGCTCACCGCCGAGGATCCGAATGTCCGCTACCACGCCCTTCTTGCTGTTCAAAAACTGATGGTTCATAATTGGGAGTACCTTGGAAAACAATTGGATAGTGATGCTCAAGGAGAATCTGTTGCTGCCAAATAAACATTCCACGTGGCACAAATTCAAACTCTCCCACTTTGTCGGTTCATTCTTTGTATAAACTATTTTGTGTATTATGCAATTTCACTTCTTCCTTTTGCCGTACGTTTCCAGTACCCAACATTCCTTCACTTCCTCTTACAATGCCTCTTTATTTCTAGTGATATTTATATTCTAGTTTCCCACTAGCCTTTTTTTGTCATTTAGTTACCATTTTCCGCCCCGCGACAAGCCACGAATTCGTTCTAGTGATGAATATTGTTTCCATCGTTCTCACTCCACTGCAATTTCATAATGACTTCAGCATATAAATATGATTTTCAAAGTTTTGAAAAACGGAATATAGATAGGAGGACAGGAAAAGCGAGTAGTCGCTTTGAGCTGTACTCTTCTTTTTTGCAGAATTATAACGCGTCTTGACGAAACAACATGGTAAGGATTTGTAAAGAATTACAAAAGTTGAACCGAAACATTTTGAATTCGTCCTTACGGTATATAGATTTTGTGGTATAAAATAAATTGACAAGTTTAATCAATTTTTATGGCGTTGATAATATCTTTTATTTACTCCTTTCCGAGCAAAAAATCACACCCAGAATGTTTTTTCTTCCATTTCATTAAAAAATTCATACACAACAGAAATCAACAGTTTGTGGTCTGATTAATGTATACCTACAATTATGATTAAAATTTCTTCATAGAAAATAATTAATCGTAGTTTGAAGTTATATCTGCTTCTGAATAAGGACTTTTTGCTATCTCAATATTATTACTTGTAGATAAGATGATCCCAATTTTAGTGTTCCACGATATTCCATCGCCCTCCATCTTCTCATGTTTTACTGTCACAAACTTTGTTTCCCAGTTTTCCGACGAGTTTCGTCTCTGCCATACAGAAGTCCCTCTTCCTCTTTTCCATTTTCAGTTTACATTTCCTATCGATTGAAATTATTCTCTTCTCGCCATTCCCCCTGCCTCTCCTCCTCATTTTCCATTTCAACAGTTTCATGGCCGAGAAATTCAAAATAGATAGTGCCACTTCGGCCATGTAAAACTCTCGCCGCCGCACACTATTTCTCGACAGTTCAATCTTTGATTCTCCGTCTCTCACTGTTACTATCGGTTTTTGGTCTCCGTCAACATTTGCCTCGAACTAGTGAATATAGTAGATTTTTACGCTGTTTTTCTACATTTACCAGTTGTAAATGACTTTTTTTACCGATTTCAACTTTAAAAATAATTTTTATTGCTCTACGGTTCTGGTTTTACAGGTTTTAAGCGGTTTCACTGAAGTTTTCAGTTGGAAATCTATTGTTTTCCGTCAGAATAATCTCAGTTTTTGTTGATTTGCTTGTTAATAATTTTAGAACAAAAAAAAAAATCAAATTTTCAGATGAGCTCCATCATCGAAAAACCACACGGGGATCACCATCAAGAAGTTGCGCAATTGATCGCCACCTTGAAGGAGCAAGTTCACAAGAACAGCGTGAGTATTTTCCTTATGTTAAAAATATTTTCCCAACCGATGTTTTACAGGGAAGTGACAGCGTCAACACCACTGTCCGTAGCATCCAAAATTTGCTCCGCGAGGACAAGTACAGACATGACTTTGTCAAGGCTGATGGTGTTCAAGCCCTTGTTGCTGCTCTCAGCGGATCTACCAACTTCCAACTCCAATACCAACTCATATTCGCTCTCTGGTGCCTCACCTTCAACTCTAGCATTGCTCAAAGAGCCCCATCTTTTGGAGTCATCCAGGTTTTGGGAGACATTCTCTCCGAATCTACTAAGGAAAAAGTGATCAGAATTATCCTTGCTACTTTTGCCAACATCTTGAACAAAATCGACGACAGTGAGACCAAGAGACAAGCTGCTCTTCAGATGGTTCAATGCAAGACTCTCAAGACATTGGAGCTCATCGATGCCAAGAAATTTGACGATCCAGATCTCGAGGAAGACGTCAAATTCCTTACCGAGGAATTGACCCTTTCCGTTCACGACTTGAGCTCCTACGATGAATACTACAGTGAGGTGAGTATTTATTTGGCTGTTACAGAAAATTATTGTTGATTGCTCAGGTCCGTACCGGGCGTCTCACGTGGTCCCCAGTCCACAAGTCGGAGAAATTCTGGCGTGAGAATGCCTCCAAGCTCAACGAGAAGCAATTTGAAGTTGTCAAGATCCTCATCAAACTTCTCGAGACCAGCAAAGACCCAACCATTCTTTGCGTCGCTGCCCATGACATTGGAGAGTACGTCCGTCACTACCCAAGAGGAAAGACGTGAGTTTATTCATTCTCGATAACAATACATTACATTAGTTCAGAGTCATCGAACAATACCAAGGAAAGGCCGCTGTTATGCGTTTGTTGAGCGCCGAGGATCCAAATGTCCGCTACCACGCTCTTCTCGCCGTTCAGAAACTCATGGTTCACAACTGGGAGTACCTCGGAAAGCAATTGGATACTGAAACCCAAGGAGAGACTGTTGCCGCCAAGTAAATACCCTATCAAGTTTAACAAGTACTCACCACAATCCACCAACAACATTCCTTATGACTTTGCCTTCTTCTGTAATTTTGAATTTGCTATGTATTCATTGAAAACATTCTCCTCTTTTTTGATTTTCAGTTTCATCGAAATTTGATTCTAGTTTTGACCAAACCTCGACTTAATTCCATTAATGTGATAACTTACTTATGTAATTGTGATACTTATTGTGTCTTTTCTCCCCAGTGATTAGCGAACCAACTAAATTCTGAGATATGAAGCTATTCTAGACAGTATTTCAAGATTTTTTTTTGTATTATTTCGGTTCGTTCTGTAAGGTATAGTAACGGTAAGCAGAAAACGGTCAAACAATTTGATCTGGAAACCCAGATATGAAAAATTACCGCCGGTATGACTTTGAGTGCTCTCAGCCATCGCATCTCTCCGAATTGCTCTGAAGGTTTATCAGTACCAACGGACTAACATTGCGTTATGTCAACCAACACGAACAAATAATCAGTCGTGCCAATTGATCGATTGATTAAGAGATCAGTAAGTATTGAGTGTATGGATCCCATAGACAGAACAGAAAACAATGATGACTGTGGAAGTGTGGAAAATCGGGAACCCGGCTGCGGTGCACAGATCTTCAAATCAAAATTCCCAATCCCTGAAAATTTCCCAATGTTTCCGTTTTTTTTCAAAGTCCCCTTTTTGGAAAAAATTGCTGAATTTAAAAAAATGCTCGTTTTTCATATTATCCCAGCCTACGTAAAAATCGTCCCCTGCTGAATTTAACAAATTTGACCGCGGCAACCGCAAAATCAAACGACTTCCGTTAAAAATGATTTTCACTGAGAGTTGGATAATGACATAATTCGTTTCCATGTTATTCAGCCAAAATGTGCAAAAAAAAATTTTTTTCAAGTTGAAAATCAGGCTTGGGAAAATTTTTTCCAGAAAAATTCCCCGAAAGGTTTTCCCGCACATCCGTGTTTTGTAAAATCACCGTGTGACTATTTTCAACTATTCAATAGTTAGGAGCACGATCTAGCAGCAATTGTGAGTTCCACTTCTGAACTACAACTGTTTCCAGCTCTTATTTGCATTGGTGCGCTCCTAATGTACATACATTTTCACTACCAGACCTTAATTCAGGGAAAAATTAGTTTCTGGCTACATCGATAAAAAAATCAATTTGGTTCCGATTATCACAACGGTAACGCTAAAACATGTTTCTCTGACTTAAAAAACACTGTCGAAGTTACAAGAAAGTTATTCTCGCGGCAGAACTTTTGTCGTATTTTCCACGATGAGTACAATTTTTTCAATGTCCGCGTCAAATGTTAGGCCAGGAGGAATAACTGTTTTCCAACTGTGATGCCGTTTCTTAGACCAGAAACACTTTTTTGATAATTTTCATTATGATATTCGGAATTATCATGATTTCTTGCGTCGATTTAACATAGCCAGGGATTCTCCTTCAGGCTGACATTACGGACTGGCAAACGTTCATTTGTTATGGTTATGTTCTTTTTCTGCATTCATATCTTTTTGAGTTATTTGAAGCAAAAACAAACCCTACACTTTATGAAAAATACCATCAGATGTCCATATGAATGCCCAACTAACCGGGTCGAAACCGTTCCAACCGAGGACTTCTGAAAATACTCACCAGCTCTGTTCAACGTCCGCATAGCTGAATACCTAATTGCGCACGAAGCCCTATTTCACCCGAGTTATATCACCGCTGCCCCTCTCCTTAGTCCAGATCTTTTCTCATCGGAAAAGCAGTCAATCAAACAAAATCAGTAAAATCCGGCACAACATATAACAGTTTATGTCAAAAAATAACAACAAAGTGTTTAGCGGCGACGGTGGAAGGTACGCTTGACCTTTGGCTTTGGTGGAAGAATAATTCCGTCGTACTTCTGTTGGAACCACTTGATCGACTCCTCACGCTCGACTCTGTGGGATGGTCCGACACGTCCTGGAGCACGTCTTCTCTTGGCGATACGGCGTCCGGCACGGTCGAGGACAACGTAGAAGTCCATTCCGTAGATTCCGATTCCTGGATCGTACTTGATTCCCAAGTCAATGTGCTCCTGAAAAAAAAACACACTTGTGTAAAGGCCTAAATCCATCTGAAATCGCTTACTTGGACTCCGAATCCGAAGTTTCCGGTGTCGGAGAAGTTCTCCTTGTAGAGCTCGTATTCCTTGACCTTGAGTCCCTTCTCGAGGATCTCCTCAGCCTTTGGTCCACGGACGGTGCAGTGAACGGCGATCTTTTCGTTTCTGCGGATTCCGAAGGTACGGACGGTGTAGCGAGCCTTCGAGAACACTGGGGTCTGTCCGGTGAGCTGCTCGAGCACCTGAAACACAAGAATTTGCTGACTGGGTGAGAGCAGAAACTAATTTTCAAAAAAATATCTAGGGGAGAAAAATTACCTTAGCGGCACGGGTCAGTCTATCTCCAGACTCTCCAACGCAAATGTTGAGGCAGAGCTTCTGGATCTTGAGCTCACGCATAACATTGCGGGCCTTCTTTTCGCGGATTTCCGTCTGCTTCTCGATGTCACCCATGTTCTGAAAACAACGGAAAAATGAGATACGATTCAGGATCTAGAAAGATGCAAGAAGGTTTAAAAAATATTCTAATGTTTTGAAATTTCATTCAAGCGTAAACAAAAAGTCAGAATCAGAACATAATATTCCAATGACCTAAAGTTCGTGCACAGAATCTGTTCGTTCTAGCGGAAAACTTAGCGAAAAGGTGTTAACTTAAAATTGGAACTAAAATTTGACAAAACCTCTCTAATTTACAAAAACTTTGAGATAAATAGTCGATGGAAGGCCTAAAATTCAACAAGAAAAAGAAAAGATCGGAAATTCGCCACCAAAATACGCCTCGAAAAGATAAGTACGGTAACACTCGTTTTCCTGTGTGTCACCCCTGCCTGCACATCTTACTTTGTGTTGGCACTCTGCCAACAGACGTAGCGTTGTCGAGACTCTCTTAGAAGCGAGTACTATCTCACCCGGCGGCTGGGGGGTCTTCGCGTTTTTAGGCCAGATATACCCGATGTTTTAGGAAAGTGGTATTGATTTTCGCTGATTTTTTGATTGGAGAATCAAAAAAAAAGGTAAGATTTTGAAAAATGAAGTATTTCAGGATATCGTCATGTATCTCTTCACGACGATCACCTGAAGAAGAGACCGAATTAAATCAAGTTTATTTAGAATGAGTTTATCAGCTTGGAAAATTTTTTTCTAATTTTCTTAAAGGAAAACAACTGGTCCTCAACGTGGAATTGAAAGATATGCCATCTTCAAAGAGAGAATGTTAGGAAAAAACAAGGATAAGGAAATGAACACTGGGATTGTTAGAAACAAAAACAATTTTTGATGAAAATGAATAAAAAATGAGACCGGTTGTAGAAAAAACACCTAGAAAGAGAATCAATTCTTTGGGAATCTAGTAGGGTGACAAGAAAATTGAGGATCACAAAAAAAAGGAGAAACCGTTTCAGGACAGAGATCTAACGAGAAGCGATTGGAAATAGAATAGGACTAGAAAACAGTGAAAAAAGCGACTAGAAAAGTAGAAAATTATACTTCGTGGACTGGAAACCCGTTCTGCTCATTCTCCAATAAAACGACGGCTCTGAAAAAACCCTTGGTTAAAAGTGAGAAGATTTTACAACTTACTGGCAACGTTTTCCGTGAACAGATACTCGAACAGTTGGAGAATCACCCGTAGAAACTGGAGATGGACTCGATCGGCAACCGAAGAGACGAAGAAAGGCGTGACGATATTCAGAAGAGCATAGAGCGTAGAGGTAGAAGTTGTAAAGGTAGCTGAATGAGAAATTGCACTTAGGTGCGGAAGAATAAAAGTTACCTAGTAACTTGAAGAAGATTTGCAATTGCACGGAAGATTTGCCAGAAGAGAGAACCACTGACGCGTCTGGAAATTAGAAAAGTTCATACGTTGCTTGAATGTGCAGTCAACCTACCCAACAAAAAATGAAATAACCGAAGCGGGAATATTGCAGATAATGAAAGTAGCGGAAGTAACAAAAAGAAGAACAGAAATTCGACTACGATCGTCGCGTGGAGAGCGGAGTTGTCGTTGAGCTGTGGATTCTGTACGACTATTTTGAGATGGTTGCCTCCAGAACCAATTCCGCTTATCGATCTTACGAAGACCACGGACCACACACATATTGAGAATGACTAGGAGAAAAACTGGTCCCCATCGACAAATACACTGAAAAAATATGTTGTGATAATAATTTTGAAGGAACTTATTACCTCTCGAAGAATCAGATAAAATCTAAAAATTTGAAGAGCCTCCACTTCTTCGTTTCGGACAATTGTGTAAACCGTACTGAAATAATATGAATTGATTTATGACCTAGCTTTAAAGTAGGTTTACAGACATTTTTCAATTTCTGAAATGATCGTCCCAACTACAGTATGTACGAAAATAACACTATTTTTGCACAAAAATTGTTAGAACTCGAGATAATCGATTTCCCGAGTTTCTTCGAGTTATCAAGTTATAACGATTTTTGTGCAAAATGTTGTTTTTTTCGCAAATACTGGAATTGGGACGATCGTTTCAGAAAATTAAAAAAATGACTGTAATCCTACTTTAACCAAACTCACATATTAGTCATGGCATCGGTGACAACGCCTAGTTTCTTCTGAAATACAGATGGGAAGTAGATCAAAAGAGCGATAAAGTAGATCATGACGATGATCAACATGGTGCGTCGACGAGATGGTTTCGTTTCATTGTTTTGGAAGAATTTGATCGGGTGACAGACAGAAACATATCGGTCTACTGTCATTGCAACAATGTTTAAGGCACTGAAATTTGAATTTCTCTGTGGCAAATTGCAGTTTTCCTGGTTACCTTGCTGAGATGAGAGCATTGATGAGTGGAAGCTCAATATGAGCGTGATAGAACATTCCAAGCTGCCATGTGGGATCAATCAATTTTGCATGTCGTAAAAGGAATGGTATAAAGGCCACAATACTTAGAATATCCGCTATTGCCGATGCTTTCAAGTACAGAAATATACTTGTTTTGATGTGAAGCAAAGTACAAACATTCAGGCATTGGTTTATCATGCCTAAATCATTGAAGTGTATGAGATAAACACTTTTTTCGAGTTTTTTACCTATGGATAAAACTATGGGCATGACGATGACATGGGCGACGTAATCGACATGATTCATTTCGGGAGAATCATCCAATGAAGTTGTGCGGAAACTGAAAACTTGAAAGTTTCTATTGTGGTTTGATGAATTTTGATGTTAATGTAATCATGAACCCGGATGTCAGATTGTTTCCACCTGTTGTTTTTAGGGGGACTGTCAATTAACCAATGATCAACGTTGTTCTTGAGATTTTTGAATAAAAAAGCTCAACTTTATGCCACTACTCAATCTTTCCCTCGACCTCATTTCTCAAATTGCTCTCAGTGGGTGGTGGCTCAAGAACCAAAAACAGCAAAAAAAGAGAATATGTTTTAGGTTTTTGACGGGTCAATGACAGATCGAATCTCAATCTTGGTGGCTCAACAATTTTTTTTTGGGATAATTTAGGTCCTTTCTGAAATGGAAATCCGGTGCACCCTCAACTTCTAAAAATGGTTCTACAAACTTGAACGTTAAATTTTTTTTTCCTTAGTAAACGACCCGAGTTACTTTTCTTTACAGACTTTTTGCTGGATTAGGGCGCGACATTAGTTTTGGAAATACGGATATTTTCTAAAGTTAGGAATTTAAAACTTTGAAATTTTTATTGAAATTTTATTTCGTATTAAAAATACCTCGTTTTCACATTTTTGTAAGAATTGAAAATATGAAGTGACTATTAATTAAACTCCTTTTGAAATATTAAAATCTAATACCGTAAAATCTTCGAAGAGAACCTCTAATAGAAGGGCGCTCCGATGAGCTCAAAATGAGCATTCTATAAATTCAAACATGTTGTAAATTAGTCAATTTAAAATCCCTGTTAAAAGCTGATTGTACACATCAAGAAATATATTTCGAACATTTTCTTTAACCGATATTATGATCCATTTTAAAAATTCAAAATTATTTTTTAAAGTGGTGGAAAAACAGAAAGGTATGCCCATCTTATACAGGCTTTATACTGCGATGTCTACAATATTGCAATCCACCATTTCTATTCACTTACAAAAAGTGCACCAATCCCGCGTTATAGACAATAGTCAGGAATAGTACAAGTGTGCTGATGAAGAATTTGTATTTGTTCTTTCTATCACTGATCCTACGTAGTAAAATCAGAATCATTGGCACCTAGTGCCGACTCCTGAAAAAAACGGAGGTACTTGAGATTATGAGTGAAGGAATCCAAAAGCGAGAAGAACAGAGTGTGCCGAAATGAGAAGAAGACAAAAGTGCGTTCGAGAAAAAGGGGGCGTGGTCAGCCGTGGAACCAAGCTTTATGGTTCCAAGAAAGGGCAAGCCTTGAAAAGCCTTAAAAGTTAATTGAAACTGGTATATGAAATCTCGAGATTCGCTCATGGCAGGAAAGGATTTTAATTTTTTTCAATTAATTCTGGGAATCAATGCCACCGGGTTCCTGGAACGCGATGGCCAAGGATGATGCGATGAAAAGCAAACACTTGCAGATTCAGAAGAACAAAAAACAAAAGGATAGGAAAAATTGAAATGTGAGAAATGAAGAGTACTCGAGTCAGAACTCATGCTTGTTGATTGACCCGAGGGTCCGCAGGGACAACCGGAAGAAGGCGGTACCTAGCACCTTTTATTCAAAAATTGTTTTTATAAAACGCGAATGGAATTAATTCTAAAAAACATTCTAACATTCTAACTTGAACTTGATCCCACTTTGACCTCACAAACATATGTGCAGAATAAAAATTCTGGATGAAAAAATGTTCCACATAATAACGTCAAATGATCAGAAAAACTGAGCAAGCGATTCTCGAGGAGCATTTTTGTTTACAGAACCGGCCAGAACCAGAACCAAAACTACTGGGATGTCCTCGGAAATCAAATTTCGGGATGTGTTAGCCGAGGTTTTCGTGTGTTGCAACAAAATGCCATAATAGGCCCCAAAAAGTTTTGCTACATTGCAACTCTCACATCATCTCTAGACAAACACTCCGAATTAGAAATCAAGAGGGTGAGAAAAATGGGGCTGGAAGTGGTGGTTTCAAAGGAAATCAATGTAGAAGACTCACGTACGACGTCATCTGAGAAAAAGAGAGGACCATCATAAACATGAGTTTTTTTTTATGGAGTAAATTTGGTTGGGTGGCAGAAAAGAGTGTACTCACTTGGTCATCAAAAGGGTCAATGCGTGATCCAATTGGTTTTTCTGTCGTGCAATGCACACAAAACTGTGTCTTCAAGAACTTCTCATAGTATATGCCGAATTGCGGGCAATTAGAAAACGCTATCGGGGAAAAACATTGTTTTCTAAAAACACAGAGACGGATCACCGTAAAACCTCTAATAGAAGGACACCCAAGTGAGCCCAAAAATAGCACTTTCTTGAAATTCCGGGCATCTGTAAGTAGTATCGATCGATTCCTTGTCAAAAATAGACTGGGATCAAAATGAAAAACTTTATGAGTTGCTTCTCAAAAATTAGTAATGGGTACTTGTGAAATAGGATTTTTTATTTTGAGAAGGTTGAGCAATAGGACATGTCCGACTATTAGAGGTTTTATGGTAACTGGCAAATATTCTTTTTGTTGAAAACTAACTCGGTAAACGTGAGACTTTTCGACGTCGAACACTTACTTATCTCACTAAAAGACTCTCAGGTTGGCGATTCTCACACACTGGAAGAGATTAGCGACTCCGGCACTTTAACTAAGAACAAAAGTTCCTCTCGAGAAAGTTAAAACAGTGATTTCTACGAAAAGTGGTTTTTAGAATTGCATGTTTGAAAAAGGACACTCTGTCCGATAGCTTGCGTAACAATCTCTAGAAAAATGTGCATAATCCTTTTCTGGATTACTCAGACTATTGGTTTTGTATTATTGTTCTGATCAACATACGATACTAAAACTACAACTGCATTAGTTATTTTTGAAATCCTACCTTTTGAAAGAAGTGTCAATAGAAGGAAACGGTAAATGACGTTAGCTTTAGAATTCAAGTTTCCAAATCTGAGATGCAGAAATCTAGCCAATTATGAGAACATGAAATGCAACAAAACAATGACAGAGGTCGGTCAGATGCTCGATAAAGTGGCTTAGTTATTGCGTAGGCGCTATACAAAACAAAAATCCAGCGAATTTGGGTCTTGACTAGAGTTTACAAGAACTATGGTTAATCACTAGAAAATTTGAACTTGATCAAGCACATAATCAGTCAACTACACTTGAATAAGCTTTGAAAGTTGAAGTGTTGAAAAAAAAACTGGGATACGTCAACATTTTGGAAAAATGAGAAGCTAGTGGTTCGGAAAGTTGGGCGTATTTGTAAATATCAAAATGACAGCATTTGAACTTAATAACACCCTAAAATAAGGTGTTCAGATGATTGGAAATTCATAGGAAAACCCCCATAATTGGCACTTTCGATACTAGCCAATTTTAAGAGTTTTACGATAAACAAATTACGATTACCTGAAGTTTCAAAAAAAAATCTCAAGGCTCACCTCATTCCGCTGTTTTCTTGGAGCATCCTTCTCTATTTTGAATGAGCACTTCTTGGGAGGTCCTTTTCTTGGAGCCAGTGGGAAATGAAAAGAAAAGGGAGAAGAGTGGGTGTCCGTCCAAAATAGTTAAAGGCTGCAAAAATCAGAAAGTTGAAAAGAGATTGAAGACGTCGGCATAAAAAAGGAAGGTGGACTCCGTGATGATGAAAATGATGATGCGAGTATTTTTTTTTTGAAGATGTTGAGCAAAGTTTTGAGGATGTTAGCCTTAACAAAGTTTCACAATTTGCTGTGCAGAGCCATCTACTTTTGGAGAAGAAAAAAGAGGAAAAAGAGAAATGTGACAAATGTTTGAAATTGGTTTATTCACGTCTTTGTACCAACTTGGTCAAAGATAAATCGAAGAAAATTGAAATGAGACAAAAACAAAGAAACTCTAAACGCAAATAAAAGTGGTGGCGAGTATTTCGTTGATTTGAGAGTTGAATATGTACCTGATAAGAACTGATAGTGAAAAGAGTAAAAGATCAAAAGACAAAAATTACGTAGCACTTGTTCTGATCAACCGATTTTTGGATGTTACATCTCGTAAAAATCCATGGATTCAAAATAAAAAAACGTCCAGTGACATTTTCATATGCCTACATACATACACAATTGAAGGACGCTCTTCCTGCAAATTGTGTCTAGTCGTCACATTTTTTCGACAAAATTTAGGAAATTCAGTTTTGGAGGACTGCAGTCTGGTCGCTCAAAATGCAAATTGGTCCAAGATAGGAGGGCCAGTTTGATTGTTTGAACTATTTTGTCTTTATTTTTAGTAGAGTAAAGACTAATGACCGTTGGAATTTGTATTGCCAAAAAAAAGACAACAACAGAGTGACCAACACTGCCCTTAAAGGCGTATTTTTGATCTCAGATTTGATCTCTTTCAGGTTCCCACCCCTCCTAAGAATAGCTGACTAACAAAAAAGAATGTTCATTATTCTTAGAAGTGATAGGAAATTCTCATGTAGACAAATATATACCAGGAAAGAAAGTTAACTAAGGGGTTGACGCAAGTTGGTGTGAAAGTTTCTTAATGATCAGACTGGCCAACATCGTCAAAGAAACTTGATCTCATTGTTTGTTTCCAGAAAAAAAACCTCCGGGTAAGGAAGGATTGAGTTAGAAACATATCTTTCAAGAACTAATTAAGACGAAGAATTTCTAAGGAAGAACATAGGGAAGATGCGGGAGTCTCTCTAAACTTCCGGCAATCGAGGGGATCAATTAGTTCCAGTGTGTTTTAACGTTTGTGCCACTATAAACAATCTGAACGGTTTGTTTATGTAAAACGACGCGCGTTTTCGAATGCACCTGCAGAATCAAGGATTACGAATGGCACAAGTGGAAAACAATGAAACAATGTGACAAGGCACCATAAACTATTAATCAGGAACTCTCTTTTTAGATGTATGTTTTATGCATGAGAGTCAGATTGAGATTATTAGTAAACCAAACAAAACCACCAAAGCATAGTGAGTAAAAAAAGTTAAGAAAAAACAGGGAACCACGAGAAAAACTGGATAATTTGAAATTCAGAAGCAAAAAGTACGCTGGTTTCGGGTAGTGGAGCACAATGAAGTGTGTCGTGTGAGTGTGAAGGACACGGCACGGTTGGCAGCAGATTAGATAGCTCTTCCCTGCTGCTGTGGAATTATTCAACACCACAGCTCATCTTGAGGACTTCTTGAGGGAGAGACTTGTTTAGAGAAGTCACTTTAAAGGTTTTTTGTAAGTGGACAAGAAAAAACAGACACAAGGGGAGAGACTTTTGAGTGAGTGAGGTCTGGAACTCAAGATTGGGATTAGGCGATGTTGGACTGTGAACCAAGTCTTTCATAGATATTGAAAAGCCAAACAATTATTCAAAGTAGGATTACAGTCATTTTCTCTATTGTCTCAAATAGCCCCAGTTCCATTATTTACGAAAATAACAGTATTTTTGCGCAAATATCGTTAAAATTCGAGAAAATCGATTTTCAAAGCGTCAACTTACATTCTTTATAACTTATTTCAATGAATGTAGAATTTTTCGCTGATTCTAAAGCACCTAATATCGATGCTCAGGACACAATATAAACAGTTTTATCAGCAAATGTTCAATTGTCGCGCCGGCAGCGGCGAGCGCGACAGCAGATTTAAGTCGGCTGTGGTCGGCGCGACAAAGTGCAATTTTGTTAATAAAAAAGTTTCTATTGCGTTTTGTGCAGCGTTATTAGGTGCGTTCGAATCAGCAAAAAATCTACATTTATTGGAATAGGTTAGAAAAATTTAAGTTGACGTTTTGAAAATAGATTTTTTCGAGTTTTAACGATTTTTATGCAAAATTATTGCTATTTTTGTAAATAACGGAATTGGGACGATCATTTAAGAAATTGAAAAAATGAGTGTAATACTACTTTAATATGTAAATGAACAAATTTCTGATGACGGGTTGCTCAAGATAATTGAATACAACTATTTGGAAGAGTAGACAAGGAAATTATTTCAAAAAGATCAAAACTGGAAGTTTCTGAGAACGAAAGTTCAGTTTTCAAATCTCCAAACCTATAGTTTTATATCACAAATCAATTCATCACTTGAGGAATTTCTTTTCAAAATGTCTACTCTGCTGGATATCTTCTTTTCATTTGCAACTCACAGATCTTCGACTTATGAGAGAGAAAAAAAGAAGGAAACATATGTCCAAGCAAGTTGAGAGCATCAACGAATTAAACATATCTTTAAACTTTTTTTATTGATCTCTGCTCTTGGTCACATACTAGGAACTTTGTTACCCCTTATTTAGCTTGAATGTTCATCAACGTTTCTTTAATTGAATATGAATGAAGCTTGTTATACACGACGTCTGGAGTATAAAAGATAGAATAAGAGATCAACAAACCCAATTTTTTTCTCTGGCGACAGGCGCCGTCTTGGGAGTCTAGGAATGCTCGGATTGCACTCTGTCAATATTCTTCTATTCATAATTCATCAACAAAAGCTAGTATGTCTGTTTTGATCTGAGCACATAAGAATAGGTCTCGAGAAGGTACAAGGGATGTAGACACAAAGCAGAAGAAGAAGACACATTTAGAAAATTAAACCCAAGGAGCGAAGGGCAAAGAAGGGGGGTGAGGATGTCTGAATGAATGATTTAGAATTTGATATCTTCCTGGTAAAGGCGTAGACTTGAAATGAAGTCATGAGAGAAAAGAAATCAAAAGAGGAAGAGCCGATTTGCATCAAGGTGGGTGGTTTTTTTCGGTTTGCAAGAAACTTTTGATGGTCAAGAAACATCCTCTCAAGTAGAAGTTTAAGAAACTAGACGATGAAAGTGGAAACCGGTGGGAAATTGTAGTGTTATTCTGGACTTTTCTTTGCCTAGTTTTTAAGGACTAAAGAACTTGCTCAATTTCTGTTTAATTGAATTTGAGAAGAGAGAGAACAACAAACTTTATACGGACAGAATGAACCAATTGTTCTTTCGTTTTTTTTTGCTTATAATTATCACTTTCAATTGTCACGTTTTCATCGAAAATGGAGGATAAACATTCATTAGAATATGATTTCATGGAATACCTCAAAGGCAAGCGAATTAATGAGAAATCTTTTTGTTTCTGGGGATGGAAGAAAAATAACAAAGTTTGCGACAAGAGAAGCAAAAACTTGTAACTCGAAACTCGATGCTCAAAGCTCACAAAAGTGGAATGGGGATGAGAAAGTTGTCGATTAATCTATTTGACTAATTACGAGAGGAAAACATGTTGTTGTTCAGTCAATTGAAAAATGTGACAAAGACATAATAACAATTTTATCCTAGGCTTAAGAGTAGTTGTGGTTTTTAATGATTGTCGTCTGTCAAACTTTTGGGAAAGATATTGTCTTAAAAAATTACAGGATCTTCTTTAATTTCTAAGCGAATTGCGTCACCTGTACTTGCAACATTAAAAAGTGCAGACAGCTCTGCAGAAAAAAATTTCAAAAACCAACAGATAAATTTTTGGAGTGAATGAGCCAACATAAACAAAGATATCCGTGCCGTAGGCTCGCTAAATGACTTGTTCAAACACACTGCGGGTCAGCAAGAGTGCAAAGAAATAAGTTTCAAACATTTCAAACGCTTATCATCGTCTTCAAAGTTTCAAATTGGACAGCCCTGCCAAATCGGCTTATAATCAGCAACCGCACAGGGGGAGTGGAAACCCAGACACTTCACAATAAAACTATTCGAGAAATGAAGACGGATATAAAAAGACACAGACCGACACTGGAAGTGAAAGAAGATATCGGAATGAAAGACAATATGGAGCTGACGCCTTCCAAACGGAATTTGGCGCTTCTATTTCCGGACTTCTCGATTCTAGAAAGTGTATGAACTTCTCTGACTGTTCATTGTATAACTCACAGATAGAATAAGTCAAAATGAGTAAAGTTTTTATCTTATTTATCTTTATTCATTTATGATTTACTATCGTGAGAAGTAAATTTATTACTTAAAAAGAAGCACATATGAGCTGAGATTGATTAGCCGAAAGCATAATTTTAATTTTAGTTTCGAAATGGGCAGAATCCAAAATTTGAAAAGCAGCAAAGCAGGAAGCAATAGATGAAAGTATAAGCACTTTCTTCAGCATAAATCTGCAGCCATTGCAAAGACACTCGGCTCTCCTTGCTCTTCGAAGTGCTGATACAGCCTTCCAGGCCATTGACGGTGATGCTTTCCGCAAAGAGACGGACCGGACTTGCAGTAGCGACACATGCCATACATGTTGCTGTCGTAGGTTTTCAACCTTTGCACCGTCAATGGAAGGATCCTCTCGAAGACTTTGATAGCCTTCTTGAAATCTCCTCTCCAGCCATCAACAGTGCTCATGACCAATGGCGTCTTGCGCCACTGAAACATAACAATCTTATCTCAAATAATGTACATACACAACTTACTGGTGCAGAGCAGCAGAGCATCTCATTTATGTCGATGTGGACACCAGTTCCGAGAAGGTTCTGGGTGATGCGAGCAAGAGTGAGACAGTCGGAAAGAGCGTCATGAGCTCTTCCGACAGCTTCGATTTCCAAATGGTTAGCCATCTTTTCGAGGTTTGTCTGAAAACTCGGAATGTTTTTTTAGAATTGGTTTCACACTTACGTTTCCCGAAAGAGTGCCTTTCTCTTCTTCTTCGAGTTGAGAATCGAAAATTCTTTTGATATTGATCCATTGCCGGAACATGGACGGCAATGGCTTCTTGATCAGACAGAACTGGTATTGGGCAATATGCCACATGTCATGTTGGCAGTCGGTGACAAAAGCAAAGGCCTTCTCCTCGAATCCGTTATCTTTGAGCCACTTGCAGAATCGATCGTAGACATCTTGGAAGGTATCCGCTGCATCAACTTTCTCTTGAGTAATTCCTGAATTACGTTTTCATTGGTAAAAGTAGCGTGGAACTGACCTGTGAATTCCGAGCAGAACTCAGTGAGAATTGGATTGCGCTCCGGGCGGACAAACTCGTTGAACAATAACTCATCGAGCTCAAAATTATTTTTTTACAGATTTTCATTTGAACAAACTCACAATTTTGTTGGACTGGACATCAATGACAGCAACAGCGAGTTGAATCACTTCACGAACATAGTCGTTATCATCCTTCTCGCTTGTGGTTTCGAAATCGAGAACTAGAAGATGCTTGTAGGGGCAGTCAGACATTGTCGGTTACCTAAAACCCAAGTAGAATTTTGCAGAAAATATATAATTTAAAGGAAAGAACGCAAAACGGAGAGCCAATTTCCGGTTTCGCCGCTCTTCAGGGAAAAAATGAATAAGAATGATAGATTTCATTCTTTCAGAACGGATAGGGTTATAAAAGTGCCGCCATGGGAAAGTACTCTTTTTTCCTAGATGTATATGCAAACTGTAATATCTCAGACTGCAAGTTTCTCAGACTGCAAATTGATAGTACAGTTTGCTGCGAATCTTTGAAAAGAAATGGACACAACAATATGACTATCTGAATTTCTTGAACATTGGGCATTGTTGGTGCAAGGAAGAAAAAATCTTCGAAAAAAGGATGAGCAAGATATCTCGTCTTTTTAATGTTCGGACAGGAAGTCAACATAGGAGGCGTTCGTCAACTGACATATTGCACTATTTTTCAATCTCTATTGCTTCGCTTTTTTTTTCAACGACACATAAAACCCGGAAAAGGCCCTATTTTAGGTGTTCCAATTTCCGCGTTTTGGTTCATCCGTGGTCCCATCATTTGTCTTCTTCAATCACATTTTGAATAAATTGCTGTCAAAGGTTACACATCCTTTTGAGTCAGATTTTGCTGGTCCCCTTTTTCTCAATTTAAATATCAATCTTCTGGATGAGTTTTGCTTTTCCGATTCACATCTTTGTTGGAGTATATTTGACAACAGTGGACACTAAAAAAATTACCAATCGACCAATAAAATTATTAATTTATCAAGAAACATGTTTTTTGGACCCAGCATGCTTTATTATCATTTTCGTAATATATAGGTCAGCCATCCACGAATTCTCACCAGCAAGGGTCATGGGGAGGGTGAAGGCACGAAAATGTGCAAAACACAAGCAGTTTGTTGTTATGATGGTTTCTGCTTGTAATTAGTATTTGATGTTCCTTCTAAAGTTTTCTGGCGCTGAAATTTATTGACAGTTTTATAAAACACCAATTAAAATAAACAACTATAACAAAGAATAGCATTCATTAAGGGAATTCATTAACAATAACCAGCAGTTTTAGCAAATACACTTGGCTTCTGGAGACTTTGATACAACTCTCTTGGAATCTGCTTGTGACGAGATCCGCACACTGACGGGCCGGCTCTGCAGTATGCACAAACTCCATAGTCTTTGAGATCGTAATTGCGAACTAGTTTCACCACTAGAGGCAGGATTCTCTCATAGACTTTGATAGCCAATTGGAAGTCCGTTCTCCATTCAGAACACATTTCCATATCCAATGGTCTTTTGCGCCACTAAAAAATAGCTTCTATTATTAAATTGAATGAATAGTCTTGAAAGTTTACCGGTGCAGAACAACACAGTGTCTCGTTGATAGTGACAAGGCAACCAATTTGGAGAATTTTTTGAGTAATCTGAGCAAGGGTGGTACAGTCTGAGAGGGCATCGTGAGCTCTTCCAGTGGCCTTAATTCCCAAATAATTTGACATTCTCTCGATGTTCGTCTGAAAGAACAGCCTTTATTGCTAATAAAAAGCTTTTGTTTTTAATGCTTTTAATGTTAATGAAAAAAAAACCTACATTTCCAATAAGTTTGTCTCGCTCTCCTTCTGCAAGGCCGCCATCGAAAGTCCTTTTGATGTTGATCCATTGACGGAACATTGAAGGCATCGTCTGTTTGATCAATTTAAATTGATATTGTGCGATTCTCCACATATCCTGACTACTGTCAGATACGATTGCGAAGCTCTTCTCTCTGATTCCGTTTTTGGCAAGCCAAGCAAGAAACTGTTGGTAGACAATATCAAAAGTGTCTGCAGCGTCTAGCAAGTTTTGACTGATTCCTGAAATGATTGATCGAAAATATTAATAAGAGTGAATGTTATAATTACCGGTGAAGTCCGAACAATACTTGCTGAGAATTGGATTATGAACTGGACGAACATATTTGTTGAACACCAGGCCATCGATCTAAAAAGTGGTTGTTAGCATGGCTTTTAGTTTAAGAAAACTCACAATCGAGTTAGTTTGAACATCAATGACAACCACACTGAATTGAATGACTTCAAATGGATGATCATGGTTTCCGTCAACGGAAGATGTTTCGAAGTCCAGAACCAGTAGGTGTTTGAATGGACAGTTGTATTCGGTCATAATTACCTGTGAAACAATAATCGTTAGATGTTGTAGTTATTAGCGATATTTTCCAAGTTTCAACGCTCTCCACGGCAAATTTGCTTGAGACTGAACGTCCGAGAGTTTCCGCTTGCCTGCTTTTCGTTGAGATCAACTGGATGTCGGAAAATTAATAAGAATTGATTTCTTCGAACTTATTTCTAGGGAAAAAACGAGAGGGAATTCTCGAATGTCCAGTTTCAGGCAAGTTCAGAATAGAGCGTTTGAACTTAAAAAATATCGCTAATACAATCCGTCAATAATTTAACCAAACGAAAAGTGTATAAGAACAATGACAATTGGCAGAGAAGAAGGGACGAGGAAAACATACGAAAGTAAAACCAAGGCAATAGATTTGCATGGTGACGGAAAGAAAGGACAAACAAACTATTTTTCTCTCTTCCGATCGGAACAATACAACGCGGAAAAGAAGATAGAACTAGGAATCTTATAGATAACAGAAAAACGGAGAGAGAAAAGAAAAAAGAGTGAGGAAGAAGTGAATCTGATAAAGAGCAGCATCATTGAACAATAATTGATTGAGAATTCTCTGAATTAAAAAAAAAACGAAAACTTTTATTGAGAAAAGCGAGGTAAAGAAAAAAAAACTTCTAAGTGCATGCAATGGCATAGAAATGAATGTACAATACATCTCGTGGGTTGAGTATACTTTTTTCCTTCCCCTCTCTCTCTCTCTCTCTCTCTGCCGATGTACGGGTCACCCGAGTGAGTGGACCAGGTCAATCAATCCAAAAGAGATCGAAAACATAGAGACGCAGTGTAGCGTGATGATACCAAGTAGAAATGATTTTTTTGAAACAAGAAACGAGCAAAATGCTAATTGATAAGAAGCCTACTGGTTTCATTGACACCGATCAGATGAAATACGACAAAGACGACGACTAACTCAACCAACGCGAGAACCGACGGAGTTAGAAATCCTTTGAAAATCGTTTATTGGACGCAAAAAAAGAAGAAATGAATGAAACATATGTAACAATGGCTCGACATTTATCCTTGTATCTTCTTGTCTGATCTTCTTTGCTGCTGCTATTTTCTTCACCGTCTTTGCACTTCACACAGATCCCTCAATCTATCTTCTACAGTTTCCTATGTGCTCAACGAGAATCGATGATTTTCCACTTAAGATGAAATTTATAAAAAATCATATCAAACTTGCAATTATCATAAATAGGGAAACCTGGTGAAATCAGAACAGATCTTTTTAAGTCTGCACAATTCTTGTACTAGTTTGTAGAGAAAAGATCCTGAAAAACGTGTAGTGCTACATTTTTTGGTCCTCATGCTTTATTAAATACTATTTTCAAATAGAAGCTTTTAGCTTTCAAAGGAACATGCTGATTGGAGGGGACCTATATTGATTATAACATCATGTAACATCAGTAACAGTAACATCGTGAGTGAACAGGAACAAAAAAACTCTGGGCGAAAAAAAAATTGATGAAAGTCATGGAAATTATTGATTATCACTGAAAGACATTGTAACTCTCGTTGGACATTTGTCAAGGCAGATGTGAGACCATTTTTTGTAGTCATAGTTGGTGCAACTAGTTCTCTAGAAATACAGCGAATTGGCTGACTGGGCGACTCGTCTGTTTGAGATCCTCGAAAAGAGCATCCGGATATTGTTTGTGAATGAGACCCGTGCATTCATCTGGTTTCAATTTGCAGAAGGAACACTTTCCAAAATGAGCATCGGTTTTGTATTCGAGCCATCGGAATGTAAGTGGCATGATTCGACGCTGCATATCCCACATGATCTTCGGATCCTTTTGCCAGGATACACTCTTGTTCCAATTCATTGGGAGGTTTCGTAGCTGAAATATTACGGTTGTATTGTAGGTAAGATATAAATGAGATTCGGCGTTTGCATTATACCGATTTACGATGTCCCGCTCAAAAAAAAAAACAAAGGCGATTTGTTTTTTGTGGGTGGGGCCTCGTAAATCGACATATTGCAAACACCGAGTCTCGGTTGTTTTTTTTTTCGATAATATATTCCTCATGAGATGATGAAACTTACTCCGAAGAAACAGTCTAGCACTGTATTGATCGTAACGCGGGCTCCACTATCCAAAATTCTCATCGAAATGCGTGCAATATTTATGGCATTGCTGCGAGAGTCGAATCTGTCTCCTTCGAGAACAACTCCATAGAATGTTGCCATTCGTTGAAGATGGTTCTGAAAATTTGAAATACAGTTTAGCGAGAAACAAAAAAAAATTAATTTTTCAAGTTCTGCAAAAAATGAGGAATATTCTCAATAACGTACCTTGTGAATCCACACATCAGACTCTTTTTTTAAAAACAAGAATAATTTTGGGATATCAATCCACTGACGGAACATGCCAGGCATGGGTGTTTTAAGGAGAAGCAACTGATACTGGGCTTTCACCCAGATCGTGTCAGAAACTGCAACAACAAATGTGAAGGTCTTCTCTTTGAATCCATTATTGTCGAGCCAGGCCAAAAACTGTTGATATACTTCTTGGAAAGACGCTGCTCCGTCAACATTCTCTTGTGTGACACCTGAAATTGTGATATTAGATGAGCGGTATAAAAGGGATGACCAACCAGTGGTCGCGGTGCAATAATCCGTCAACGTTGGATTCATCGACGGTTTACAATATGCATCGAATGACACATCCTCTCTCTGAAAATAAACTTTCTATGAATGTAAGGTTTTAGAAAACTCACGATTCTCTTTTCCTTGACATCAAGTACCACAATACTCATCTGAATGATCTCCGGCGGGAAGTCGAGATTATTCTCCTCGGTGGTCGTAGCGAAATCGAGCATTAGGAGATACTCGAATGGACAGTTCCAGGATGTCATTTTAGGGCTGAAAAAATAATTATACTTCATGTAAATTTTTTTTCGGGTGGAAACAAAAGCAAGTAGTGGTAAAACTTTGAATGGTTCATTTAAAGAGGGAAGACAGCTCAAAAAATGGGGGCAAATTTTCACCGCGTTTTCTGAATGCCCTCGTTCGGCAAGCTCCCGTGGCTCAGCCGGTAGCGGCGCAATACACATAGCAGAGTTCGCACAGGTTCGGGCCCACCTAAAGTACATTTTGTCAAAATTAGAGTAAAACGTTTTTAACGACATTGCAAAGGAGAAAATGGAATGAAAAACTTGGCGGAAACACTAACGCTATTCTACGGAAACTTATGCAAGTTTTTGTAATCTATTAATTAGTTTGAATACGAAAAAATTATGAAAACAACGAAAATGACAAGTAGAAAACAACGAAAATGACTCGTAAGAACTCCTCTGCAAGAAAATCAATAATGGCCGTTTGTGAACACAGACAATTTTTTCCCGCCCATTCTCCCACACCCATGTCATTGTGGTGCACGTTCCGCCAGCGGTGTTTACGGACATGTGACTCTTTGCCGTAACCCATGCGTACAAACACACACAATGATTATTGATTATTATTTTGATATTGAAGGGCCATGGGAAAACACGGAATAAGATTATTTTGGTGCAAAGCGAAGAGCGTACGCCTAGTGAAATGACAGAGTGAACGCACAAAAATGTACAGAATGCAATCAGTTTGTTGTTATGATGGTTTTCGCATGTAATTAGTACTTGATGTTCCTGCCAAAGTTTGCTGAGTTTATGGAGAGTTTTTAAAAAATACTAACCAAAATAAACAATTATAACGAAGAAATCGAGTCAAATGTAAGTTTATCCATCACCTATAACCAGCAGTTTTAGCAAATACACTTGGCTTCTGGTGACTTTGATACAACTCTATTGGAATCTGGTTGTGACGAGATCCACACACCAATGGGCCGGCTCTGCAGTATGCACAAATTCTATAGTTTTTGATATCATAATCCCGAACTATTAGGTTGGCAAGTATGAAACCGGATTTTTGGTATGGAAAAAAATTTATTGTAAAATCGGAACTTTATAACTTCAACATATCTGGAGGATTTTTTATTTTACGCACATATCTGGAGGATTTTTTAAGGAAGTTGAACAGATAAAAACTAGCAAATAATATATGAAACGATGCGCAATAAAACCCTCTTTCGAATGAGGTAGATCACAAAATAATCCATTTTCTTTTCTTCGAGTAACAGTCAAAGAAAGACGAGTCCGGTTTCATACTTGCCAACCTAATAGCTTCACCACTAGAGGCAGAATTCTTTCTTTGACTTTCGTAGACATTCGGAAGTCAGTTCTAGATTCAGAACACAATTCCATATCTAATGGTATTTTGCGCCACTGAAAACGGTTTCCATTATTAAATTAAATTTGCAGTCTTGAAAGCTTACCAGTGCTGAACAACACAATGTCTCGTTGATAGTGACAAGGCAACCAATTCGGAGAATTTTTTGAGTAATCTGAGCAAGAGTGGTACAATCTGAGAGAGCATCATGAGCTCTTCTGGTTGCTTTTTTAGATGATTTGCCATTCTCTCAATGTTCGTCTAAAAATTCAGCTTTCAATAATACTAATGAAAACACGTACACTTCCACAAAACGCGGACAAACTCGTTGAACGATAACTCCTCGAGCTGAAAGTATTTTTCGGAAACGCTCATTTTAACAAACTCACAATTTTGTTGGATTTGACCTCAATGACAGCTACTGCCAGCTGAATAACTTCACGTGCATAGTCGTA
This sequence comes from Caenorhabditis zanzibari, assembly GCA_963966625.1. Lineage (NCBI taxonomy): Eukaryota > Metazoa > Nematoda > Chromadorea > Rhabditida > Rhabditidae > Caenorhabditis > Caenorhabditis zanzibari. The sequence continues at coordinate 12,517,166 of OZ016473.1, forward strand.
ATCACCCTTCTCGCTAGTCGTTTCGAAATCGAGAACCAAAAATCGCTTGTAGGGACAGTTAGACATTGCCCGTTACCTTAAACTCAGAAATTTTTAAATATGATTTTGCAGAAAATAATAATTCAAACGAAAAAAATTCAAAACGAAGAACCAATTTTCGGTTTTCCTTCATTAATAAAAATAGTTTTTATAAGGAACAGAGAAGGTAATAAAAATGCAATAAGAAAGGGCTCTTTTTTCCGCCTTGAACTGCACATTGATGGAACAATACAACGTGGAGAAGAAGATATAACTAGGTACGGGTATATCCAAATATAGTCCCCCCCCCCCCCTATATCCAAATATCGTCCCCCAAACTCCCCCATCATCCACAATCAGCCCCCACTTCCCCATTCAACTTTAGTCTCCCATTATCCAATATCTTCTTTTGCTTCTTAGGCTTAGTAAACGCCCTAGAAGTTAGACTGACATCGGATGGTGGGGGACTAAAATTGAATGCCAAAGTGGGGGGCTGATTGTGGATGATGGGGGACTGATATTGGATAGTGCGGGACTATTATTGGATGGTGGGGGGCTGTTATTGGACGGTGGGGGGCTAATTTTGGATGATGGGGGGCTAATTTTGGATGACCAGGCAGCTCATTTTGAATATTTAACTGATGGTGGGGGGGGGCTCTAGAGGGGTGGGGGCTATACTTGGAGAATCCCAGGTTCTCAAAGAATCGCCCCCCCCCCCACTTTGTACTGGTGGGGGGTGATTTTTGGATCTGACCGTCCAATTATAGCCCCCCCCCCCCCCCCCCCCCCCCCCCCCCCGACACCAAGAAGACGCCCCCACCCAATTTGTACAGGGTGGGGGGCTCTACTTAGGTTCAAATCAACGTGAGGGACTCTACTTGGATTATCCCCTAGGTACTTTTGTAGATAATAAAAAACGAGGGAGAAGAAGATAAAGAGTGAGAAACATGGGAATCTGATGAAGAACAGTAAATTATTAATCATAAATAAGGAAATCTGATGAAATTAGAACAGATCTTTTAAGTCTGCACAAAATTTGTAGTAGTTTGCAGAGAAAAAAAAACCCGAAACAAAAAGTGCAGTGCTACATTGTTTTGGTCCTCATGCTTTATTAAAAACCATTTTCAAATAAAAGCTTTCAGCTTTCTTCAGGCGAAAAAAGAAAATGATGAAACTCGTGAAATTTATTGATAATCTACGAAATGGAATGTTACTCTAGTTGGAGATACTTGTGAAGGCAGATGTGAGACTATTTTTGTAGTTGTAGTTGGCTTCACTAATGCTCTAGAAGGACGGCGAATTTGCTAACTGGACGACTCGTCTGTTTGAGGTCCTCGAAAAGTGCATCCGGATATTGTTTGTGAATGAGGCCCGTGCATTCATCTGGTTTCAATTTGCAGAAGGAACACTTTCCAAAATGAGCATCGGTTTTGTATTCGATCCAACGGAAAGTCAGCGGCATGATTCTACGTCGCATATCCCATATGATTCTTGGATCCTTTTGCCAGGAGACACCCTTATTCCAATTCATTGGGAGATTTCGCAGCTGAAAAATTACGGTTGTAATACCGGAAAAATAAAACTGAGACTCGGTGTTTGTACTATGGCGATTTACGATGTCCCACATGCAAAACAAAAACAACGGCGAATTGTTTTTTGTGGGTGGGGCCTCGTAAATCGACATATTGCAAACACCGAGTCTCGGTTGTTTTTTTTTCGATAATATATTCCTCATGAGATGATGAAACTTACTCCGAAGAAACAGTCTAGCACTGTATTGATCGTAACGCGGGCTCCACTATCCAAAATTCTCATCGAAATGCGTGCAATATTTATGGCATTGCTGCGAGAGTCGAATCTGTCTCCTTCGAGAACAACTCCATAGAATGTTGCCATTCGTTGAAGATGGTTCTGAAAATTTGAAATACAGTTTAGCGAGAAACAAAAAAAAATTAATTTTTCAAGTTCTGCAAAAAATGAGGAATATTCTCAATAACGTACCTTGTGAATCCACACATCAGACTCTTTTGTTAAAAACATGAACAATTTTGGGATATCAATCCACTGACGGAACATGCCAGGTATGGGTGTTTTGAGGAGAAGCAATTGGTACTGGGCTTTCACCCAGATCGTGTCAGAAACTGCAACAGCGAACGTGAAGGTCTTCTCTTTGAATCCATTCAATTCGAGCCAGGCCAGGAACTGAAGATACACTTCTTGGAAAGACGCTGCTCCGTCAACATTCTCTTGTGTGACACCTGAAATTGTGATATTAGATGAGCGGTATAACAGGGATGACCAACCAGTCGCGGCGATGCAATAATCCGTCAACTTCGGATTCATCGACGGTTTAGAATATGCATCGAATGACACATCCTCTCTCTGAAAATAAACTTTCTATGAATGTAAGGTTTTAGAAAACTCACGATTCTCTTTTCCTTTACATCAAGTACCACAACGCTCATTTGAATGATCTCTGGTGGAAAGTCGAGATTATCTTCCTCTGCAGTTGTGGAGACATCGAGCATGAGGAGATTGTCGAACGGACAGTTGAAGAATGTCATTTTAGGGCTGAAAAAATGACTATATTTCATGCAATTTTTTTTCGGGTGGAAACAAAAGCAAGTAGTGGTAAAACTTTGAATGGCTCATTTTGGGGGGAATACAGCCCGAAAAATGGGGGCTAATTTCAATTTTCGCCCGCGGGGCTTAGCCAGTCACACATAGCAGAGTGCCCAGAGGTTCGAGCCCACCTGAGGTATATTCTGACGAAATTAGAGCAAAACGTTTTTTAAAGGTGGTATGACACCTCAAAAAAAGTTTTGCTCAAATTTTGCCAGAATGTACCTTAGGTGGACTCGAACCTGGGGGCGCTTTGCTACTGGTACAGCACCACTACCGCCTGCGCCACGCGGACGCAAGCGGGCGCGCCGACCGAGGGCGTATAAAAGGAGGCATGAAAATCGCCCCCCCCCCCCCCCATTCTGCCCCCCATTTTGCGAGCTGTCTCACCCCCTTTAAAGTGACTTACTACCTTTAAAGGAGGATTCCGGGCAAAAATTTTAATTGTTTTAATATATGAAGAATTTAGCGCTGATTCCGAATATCACAACGAAAATGCTCAAAAATGTTTCTCGGAGCCAGAAAACGCCGTCAAAGGGGTCGAAACGGGCCAGAAGTGCTCCCTTGCTTCTCCTGTGATTTTTAGACGACAGTAGTCAAATTTTTCTGTTAATTTACATGCCAGAGTGTCATCCAATACTATTTCCAGTGAAATAATGAGAAATTTAAAACAAGTCCGTCAAATAAAAGGCATTACTGCGGCATGGCCTAGAAAACTCCGGAGAAAACTCGGCTAAAAGGGAGCATTTTGGGCGCAATTTTTTCCCCCTTTGAAGGCGTTTACCGGTTCCGGGACACATTTTTGAGCAATTTCGTTGTGATATACGGAATCAGCGCCATTTTTACATCGTTTGAAGCAATACAAATTTGCTCGGAATCCTCCTTTAAGTACATTGTATGTAGAGGAGAAAATGGAATTTGAAAAATAGGCGGAAACACAATACGATTTTGTTAAATTCAAATAGTCTGTTCTATTAGCGTTCTATTGCATTCTAGTTTTCAAAAAGTGGTTTAAAATACCCATGAAAGATAAACTCTTTCTGAAGATAAACTTTTTCAAAATTCGCAAAAGTTTTAAGAAATCGATTTTCTCATTGAAACCACCGTGCCGCCAATTGGGTACATATAGGGGAGAGTGTGCAGATTTTCACATTTTCACTGGAAAATGTTCTAGAGTGTGCAAAGTGAAAATCTGCACATTCTCAGTAGGTTTTCATCTCATCGAAAAAATCTTTATATCAAAATATCTTGAGAGAAAAGTGCCCCTCAAAAATAGGCTCGTGGATTTCTCTAATTTATGCGCAAATTTGAATCGTGGCTAACTCGAAAAAAACAGGGGAATCGCTTTGTTTTTATTACGTGTAATTTGGCTAAACGTGACGTGCTTCCATTTTAACTCTTTTTTTCTCATTTCAAAATTATTGATTATTTTTTCATTTCAAAATTATTGATCATTTTTTCATTTCAAAATTATTATATACCAGCCTGCTTACCGCAGGCTGGATTCGCGGCTTCGCCGCTCAATTCTGCTTAGAAGTTTCGCGTTTTTATACGCCACCGTCCTCCTAGTCTCTGTCACACGTGTAGCGCAGTCGGTATCGCGCTTGTCGGCCGCGCAATAGTTGCGTGTTCGATTTTGATGCGCGTCCAAATTCTTTAACTTTCGAAAAACTAAAGCGGACATCGTGACCAACATCGGACAGACTTTCTAGCGGATTATATATAAGTAAGATTTTTTAATTTCGAAATTATTTTTCATTTTTTTCATTTCAAAAATTTTTTTTTCATTGAAAAAGAATTCATTTTTCCATTTTAAAATTATTCATCTACTACTTTCGGTTCCCCCTCCCCCAATAAAACTTATTGAGTTTTTAAAAATATTTTTAAATTTTCCCCAAAAACTCACCTCTGGACGATGACGATGACGAGAAGGCCAAGAAGTTCCAGGAGAAACACGAAGGGAGACAGTAGAAGACTGGAAGTTGCTCGGAGGAGCAGAAAACTGAGAACTGAAGTTTTCAGAGGGAGTTTCTCAGCACATCGACAGTGAAACGTGGAAAGAAATCTATATCTTCACGAGTATTTTTTTTATTGATCTTTATCAATTAGTGTTTTTTGTACTCTGAAGTCGTAAACCAAAGTAAACGGTCACGCGAATTTTGAATCGGTAAATCATTTTTGTTTTTGTTTTGTTAACGTTCATGATATAAGGCCTCTGATCTGTGGCTGTTACCTGTGTAGAGCGCGTATGAGCCATGGATAGTAAATTGGATACATCCTATAAAGCAAGTGTGATGAGTTATGAAAGATTACTGGATATCAGGTCAGCAGGTACCACGAAAAACTGATTTTTGTTGGGAATAGGCGTAGAGGTCCCATATTAGAAATATGTAGTCAGTGATAGATGGCAAATTTAATGAGGTCATCAGTTGGCAGTAATTAGGTCAAATGAAGGATTTCGGTTAGGGGTAGTGATAGAGTTACTATATTGTAGGAATATAGTCATTGTTGAATGAGGAATCCAAATCAGGTAAAATTATTACTGTAACTAGGTCAAATCAGGATTTCGGTTAGGAATAGAGTTAGGGGGACCATACTAGGGCTGTGTGATCAATGATAGATGGCAAATTTAATGAGGTCATCAGCTGACAGTAATTAGGTCAAATGGCCAATTTTGATCAGGGATGATAGTAAAGCTACTATATTTTAGGAATATAGTCATTGTTGAATGAGGAATCCAAATCAGGTCAAATGATTACTGTAACTAGGTCAAATCAGGATTTCGGTTAGGGATAGAGCTGGGAGGTCCATACTAGGGCTGTATGATCAGTGATGGATGGCAAATTTATTAAGGTCATCAGCTGACAGTAATTAGGTCAAATGGCCAATTTTGGTCAGGGATGATAGTAAAGCTACTATATTTTAGGAATATAGTCATTGTTGAATGAGGAATCCAAATCAGGTCAAATTATTACTGTAACTAGGTCAAATCAGGATTTCGGTTAGGGATAGAGTTAGGGGGACCATACTAGAGCTGTGTGATCAATGATAGATGGCAAATGTAATGAGGTCATCAGCTGACAGTAATTAGGTCAAGTGGCCAATTTTTTTCAGGGATGATAGTAAAGCTACTATATTTTAGGAATATAGTCATTGTTGAATGAGGAATCCAAATCAGGTCAAATTATTACTGTAACTAGGTCAAATCAGGATTTCGGTTAGGCACAGAGCTGGGAGGATCATACTAGGAGTATATGATCACTGATAAATAGCGAGTTCAATGAGGTCATCAGCTGACAGTACTTAGGTCAAATGACATATTATGCCAATCTCTGTAAATGAGAGTCCTGGCTGAACTTCGCTGATTTTTCGGCTGCGATATCTCAGCTCGAAGCGAAATGTGATTTTCGGAGCAAAAAATAACATTTAGCTTCGAAATTTGTTGAAAATCCTTCAGAAACATGACAAATTAAAAAATTGACATGAAAATCAGGGTATGTTCCTTTAAATTTTAATATATTAAAGTAGCATTTTCGTGCCGAGATATCGTAGCCAAAAAATCAGGAAAGTTCAGCCAGGACTCTCATTTACAGAGATTGGCATAATATTTTGGTAAGGGGTGATAGTAAAGCTACTGTTTTGTAAGAATATAATCATTGTTGAATAAGGAATCTGAATCAGGTCAAATGGTTACTGTCAATAGGTCAAATCAGCTAGAGATCCGTAAATTACGTTCCTTCGTAAGTCTATCGACAACCATACAATACCAACCAAATTAATCCATTATTTTAAAGAAATTTCCCAAGTTTCAACGCGCTCTATTGCAACCGTGGCGAAATTCAAAATTTCGAGCTTCCCCGTTCACTTGTTTCTCAAGAAGATCACAACCACATAACCAATAAAACTATTATATTCGACATGACCTCATAGAGAAAAAGTGAGCGTGAAAGCTCAAAATTTTGAGTTTCGCCATTTTTGCAATTGAGCGCATTAAAACTTGAGAAACTTCGAAAATAACAAATAAATAAAGTAAAGTTTAAATATAAGTTTATTCTTCAATAGTAGTCAGCAGTTCGAGCAAATACACTGGGCTTCTGGAGACTCTGATACAACTCTCTTGGAAACTGTCTATGACGAGATCCACATGATGGCGGGCCGTCTCGGCAGTATGAACAAATTCCATAGTTTTTGATATCATAATCTCGAACTAGCTTCACCACTAGAGGCAGAATTCTTTCTTTGACTTTCATAGACATTCGGAAGTCAGTTCTCCATTCAGAACATAATTCCATATCCAATGGTTCTTTGCGCCACTAAAAACGGTTTCCATTATTAAATTGAATTAAAAGTCTTGAAAGCTTACCAGTGCGGAACAACACAATGTCTCGTTGATTGTGACAAGGCAACCAGTTTGAAGAATTTTTTGAGTAATCTGAGCAAGTGTGGTACAGTCTGAGAGTGCATCATGAGCTCTTCCAGTGGCCTTTATTCCCAGATGATTTGCCATTCTCTCAATGTTCGTCTAAAATTATAGCTTTTAGATATCAACAATACTAATGAAAAAACGTACACTTCCAATGAGTTTGTCTCGCTCTCCATCTTGAAGGCCGTTATCGAAAATTCTTTTGATGTTGATCCATTGACGGAACATTGAAGGCAATGGTTTTTTGATTAGGCAGAACTGGTACTGAGCAATATGCCACATGTCATGTCGGCAGTCCGTGACGAACGCAAAGGTCTTCTTCACAAATCCATTTTTTTCGAGCCACTTGCAAAATCGATTGTAAACGTCTCTGAAGGTATCGGCTGCATCAACCTGCTCTTGAGTGATTCCTAAAGTACTTTTTTATGGATGAAAAAAAAATAGAACTGGCCTGTCAGTTCCGAGCAATACTCAGTGAGAATCGGATTGCGCTCCGGGCGGACAAACTCGTTGAACGATAACTCGTCGAGCTAAAATTGTTTTTTTGCAGATTTTCATTCAAACAAACTCACAATTTTGTTGGATTTGACCTCAATGACAGCTACTGCCAGCTGAATAACTTCACGTGCATAGTCGTAATCATCCTTCTCGCTTGTGGTTTCGAAATCGAGAACCAAAAGATGCTTGAAGGGACAGTTAGACATAGCCCGTTACCTTAGACTCAGAAATTTTTCAATATATTTTGCAGAAAATAATTATTCAAACGAAGAAACTCAAAACGAAAAGCCAAATGTCGGTTCCGCCGAACCTATGAAGAAAGCGCATAAGAATGATAGATTGTATTCATTAAAAAAGAGTTTTGATAAGGAACGGAGAAGGTAATAAAAATGCGATAAGAAGGTACTCTTTTTTCCGCCATGAATCATCAAACTGTAAATCTTGAACTGCACATTGATGGAACAATACGACATGGAGAAGAAGATATAACTAGGTACTTTTGTAGATATTAAGAAACGAATATCTTACTTATATATAATCCGCTAGGATTTCTGTCCAGTCTTGGTCAGGGTGTCCGCTTTAGTTTTCCGAAAGGTAAAGAATTTGGTCGCGCCACAAAATCGAACCGACGACTACAGCGTGGCAGGGCAGCCCACAACCCACTGCGCCACACGCGTAACAAAGTGGAGGGTGTCGGTTGCGTATAAAAACGCGAGGTTTCTCAGCAGAATTGAGCGGCAAAGCCGCGAATCCAGCCTGCTGTAGGCAGGCTGGTATCAGTATATTATTGATCAATAAATAATTGGAAATGCTCTGAGATGTGTACCCTCCTCTCTTCTCTTCGTCCGATGTGCGGATCTTCCGCGTGATTGGAACAGATATTTCAATCCTAAAAAATTCAATCCCTTCAAAACAAAATAGAGACAGTTTATTTTAATACTGAAAGCTTGAAAAAATCAAGAGATCGTGAAACTTGAATCAAAATAAATTAATGAACCGAAAATCATCCGGAATGTTTTCATTCGTATAGATCCATCATCCTCTTTCTGGATTTCTTTTTGGCTTCGATGGTCACTCGTTCCGATAGTCTCCATGTTTGCCAGTGTCCACTCGTACATGAAACTTTAAGATGAAGATCTGGTTCGTTTTCGATGTCGAGGAACAATGAACTGAAAAGTATTCTTTGAATGCGATTAAAGTGTGATGAAACACAAAAACATACGTATTAACTGCGGGTTTGCTTTTGAATTCAGCTTCAATTTTGTTTAAAACATGAGCCACATAGCCATCATGGATATGTTCCAGAGTGAACTTTTGACCGATAAGAGGGCAGTTCTTCGTTCGGTCTCGGATAATCTCAACGAATTGATTTGAGAATCGTTTTGTTGGGTTCAAAATGATAATTTCTGGATTTTTTAGCTTCATGATATTCGCCAGACGACCTTCTTCATCTTGATAGTCGCGGAGCACTACAGTTCGACACAGCTCGAAAAACGCGAAGTCTTCTCGAATCCCGACGTTTCCCCGTCCGAAATCAACATCTATAATCTGAGCGATTCGGTTTTGGGTGAACATCTTGACCAATGGAGAGGATGCGAGGTAGCGACATGAGCCAAGTTTCAGGTTTTCTACGACGAATGACACACCAACTGGAAGAGGTAACACACGAAGTCCCCATTTGATAGTGAAGTTTTTCACAGCTATGGAGTAGGTGGATCCGCCGAATAGTTCTGTAAAGACGCATTTTTAGTTTCAAGCGGATTATGAATTTTTGGCTCCGAGACGTTTCGCAGCGAGACTTTTCTCAGCGGGGACGTTTCGCAGCGAATTTGTGCGGGTTGGAGCTAAAAACACTACCAAATGAACTGAAAATGCGTGAAATTGCGGGAAAACGTTTTTGAAATGCGAACTGATGATAAGAAAACAAATGCAGCAAATAAAACGGATTCCAAGCTTACTGCAGTCAATTTCATCAAAATAGCCCTTATTGCCAGCAGAAAACGATTTTCTTCTCAATAAATGGGTTCCTACACTCAATTCAGTTATCAATAACATTTTCTTGCAATTCTACTTATTTTTTGGTTCACTTGGTGCTGTTTTTAGCCCCAAACCGCACATAATTGCTGCGAAAAGTCCACGCTGCGAAACGTCTCGCTGCGAAATGCCTCGGAGCCGAATTTTTATTTTCATTGCTTTCAAAACAATTATTAACTCACTTATAGTCAGGTACTTGAAAGCTTCATGCAACGACTTGTTGTAAACGAATCGCTCGATTTGCTCGTCTCCATTTTTCTTTCTGATCGTGTACTGCAGCAGTCGTTGAAATTGTGGTTTCTCCTCTGGAGGTTCACTCCTACCATCACCCCACATATCTCTTGGAATCAATGCCACGTCTCCTGGTAAAAATGTGGTGTTCCAGATTCTTGCTCCGTCTTCTCCCAAATCTTTCGAGGTTCCTCCTCGAGCATTGTCATCTCGGTGCTCCTCGGGAATTGGCACACCCTCCGGATATTCACGGTAGACTCCCATCTTGTGAAGAGTGCCATTGATTTCAACTTCATTTTCTCCGAATTCAACTGACTTCAAGTTGAGATACAAACTCTTCAGGTAAGGTAGAGATTGCGTTAGCTTGAATCTGGAAACAAAACCATTTTGGATACTATTTCAAGTTTGATACTTACCTGGTCTCTAAACTAAACTTATTCACTACGACTTCCGCGCAAGGTTCGAGAAAACGCGGCATTCTGAAAAAAAAGTTTGATCTCCGTTGAAAAACGACTAAATCAGAAAAAAATTCATTTGGGAAAAGGAAAATAAGCGAAGAGGTGGAAACAATGCATTCGTAACGGAGAGAACACATGTTCTGCATAATCAATAATATTGACGATGTGGGAAAACCTAGGCCACGGCCAGGAGGCCAGGAGAAAGAGGCCCTCTAGTGTACACAGAACAATTAGGGGGAGAGGGAAAGAGAAAAGGATAGGAATTAGGTACAAAGAAAATGAATAGTTGTTCGTAAAATAGATTAAGATTAAGAATTACTGATGAATTTACAGATCTATTACATGTAAATTCGAAACGTGAGGGGAAAAAAGTGTTCTCAATATATTTATTAAGAAAAATAATAAATATATTGAGAACAAAATGGCAACTCATCGTACTTATTACGCCAGGCTCAGTCAATGTCAGTCCTGGCTGAATTTCCCTGATTTTTCGGTTGCGATATCTCGGAACAAAAATGCTTCAGTGATATATTAAAGTTTAAAGGAACAGAACCTATTTTCAGGTCAATTTTTTAAAAAATTTGTCATGTTTTTCGAACGATTCCTAATGAATTTTGAAGCGAAATGTTAATTTTTGCTCGGAATATTACAATTCACTCCGAAATTTGTTGAATCATGGCAAATTCTTTAAATTTTAAAATATTACTGTAGAATTTTTGGGCAGAGATATAGCAGCCAAAAAACAGGAAAATTTAGCCAGGACTGACATTAACCGAGACTAGCATAATATAAATGTAATCCGTTAGAAAGTCTCTCCGGTCTTGATCACGATGTCCGCTTTAGTTTTGCACAAAGAAAGCTAATGCATTTGGACGCTCCCAAAAATCGAACCCAGGAGTACCGTGTGCAGCGTGCAACCGACTGCGCCCCACGTCGGACAATGGAAGCATGGGTGGTGGGTCCGCGGCTCTCAGCGACTCTGGTTTTCTATAATGCTTCTTATCAAGATTCAGATGGACTGCACATTCAATCGGGCCAAATGTGTCGGTTTCTCCATTGAATAGATCTTCTCGAAACTGGCTGTGAATTCTATTAGTGCCACACTCTTCTACACTTTTCCCGCATTTTCTGCATTCGAAAGCATCGTTATCTTGCCAATTAATGCGGCGGCTAAACAATGGGAGAACGCGTTCGAGGAGTTGCATTGAAGTTTTCCAGTCGCTGCGCCATCCTGGTTTCAATTGTGGGAAGTTTGGTCTTTCACGGGTCTAAAAAAATATAATTCGCATATTTTTAAAGAATAAAAACATGCTCATTTTACAAAAAAAACAAACCTCAAACTCGCATGTGAGCACATAGTTGTAGAAAAACTTTCTTTTTTGTTGAAGCATTTTCTCCACGCAATGTCTCAAGGTAGTCGCGTCACCAAGGGCATCGTGAACTCTTGAGTCTCGTTGAATTCCAAAACGTTGACACATTTTATCGAGATGAGACATTATAGTCTGATTGTTGTTGACTGCACGACCATTTCGCATTCCAGAGAAGTTGTTCAATGGAGTGGCATCCGATTTCGAGTATTCCAATGTCAGGGGTCCTTTTTCAAACCTCCTCGCATCTTGGAATTTCCCGAAGTAAGGTCTTTGGTATATCGGAACTATCGGTAATGCTTTGGTAACGATTATTCTTGGGATTATTGGATTCTGCTCCGTGAAAACACGAAACGCGTCGATGAACCTTTTGAAATACACTGGTAGTTGCATATCCCAATAAATAAACTGATATTGAGCAAGTTTCCACATGTCTTGACGTCTGGAAATTTTAACAAGAGGTTTACTACTAAAAAAGGCTACTCACCCATCAGTAACAACCACAAAATTGGTTTGAGACAATCCAGTGTCTTCTAGCCAATTTTGAAACTTTCTGAAAACTTGAGGAAATGTGTCCGCTTTATCAACCTGGTCTTGGGTTATATCTGAAAAAAAGATACTACAATCCCTTGAAAAAAAACTGAAGGTCTCACTTGTCAACTGTATACATGCTTCGGAAAGTTTTGGATTTATGACAGGTTTCACAAACTCCAAAAAGTCTGAGCTGGCATCCTGAAAATAGATGTAAAAAAATATTAGTTTTTTCTAAGGTTACCGTCTTCCACTCGGGACCCGGACCATATAAAACGGTCACGCCAATTTGTATGATTTCATGTGGATAATCGAATTTGGAAAATTCGGTTGTTGCTTCAAAATCCAGCATCTTTAAAGATATATAATCGGGACTTAACTTTGAATAAATAAACTCACCAACAGATTATCAAATGGACAAACGGGCAGTGTAGGATCGATTGGAGGAGGAGCAAATTTTTGCTTTTTTGTTGGTACAAATTGATTCATTTTTCAAACTTTATTTCATCAGAATAGGATTCAACAACTCTCGGAAATGTTCTCAGAGGGAAAACTTCAAAAAAAATTTGAAGTATATTGACTAAAATTAGTGGTTAGTCAGAAGTAAGAGCATTTAATGAAGTCGGGTGCCTTATTATCCGTTGCTAATGTACATTCATACTCAAAATAATTTTAATTAGACGCTATGAGTAAACTTATATCAAATTTTGGACATAATAGGTTAAAAGACGTCATTGGGATATCCATAGGGAGTTCTATTTTCCCAGGAATCTCGTGATTTCTGGCTTTTCTACTCATTTGTAGTTTTAAACCTTTAGACTTTATTATAGTTGTACTTTCTAATAAGAAAGTTCAAATTAACATAAGAAACATATCATTTTCAACATAAAAACGGGTTGATAAACGTACTGATATAATTGAAATTTTGCATGATTAAACAGATTTCCGATGGAATTGATATACGTATTCAGCTTCCAAATCGGACAAATGGAGAAGTAGTTGATGAGATCATTGAACGTGAGCAACGATAAGAAAGAGAAAAATTAAAACAAAAGCAGTCGGTAAAATCCGGAAACTTTGAAAGTGACATTTCGATTCTTGAAAAAGTTACAAGCATCTTTTCAACTTCCGAAAATAGAAGAAGTCAATGCTGAGAGTGGATTCACTGAAACTGCGAATGGTAAGTCTGAAAAAAAAACTTCAAAATCTTACCAATTGTTTACAATTCTAAAAGTCCTATCTGATAATTTTGGGTTACCATGTTCCGCAGAAGATTTTGCATGACAGGACTCCAATGAATCAGTGGAAATGGTGCGCTTCCCTTCGGGGTGTCCTGTAAAAATTGCAATAATGGAAGCAGAAATAAAACCTCTCACCACGTGTACCGATGAATACTGTAATGCTGTTCCGGGTGGTGCCAACGCTTGGATAACGAGAAATTGGATCTGAAAAATGCTTGAATCCTTTTGGAAAGAAATTTATAATCATACCGTTTCACGGATCTGGTTTCCAAGGTTTTTCACCTTGGCAAGTCTCAAGTTTGAAGTTTCAATCTTTTTCCACAAATCAAAGACTTCCACTTTGTATGTAACATTGATCAGTCTCTGATAGGCTATAAACTGCTTTCTGAGAGGCCATTCATCCATTCCTTCCAACCGTTTTTTGTACTCTGGGAGAATCTCGTCAAATCCTTTCACGTCTGTGTGAAATGTAATAGTATTGACTTTTCGATTCTTAACTCGTATCGCTTCAGAAGCTGTTCACATTCGGTCCATAAGCGTTGAAATGAACTTTTCTTCTCGATTGGCACACTTGCCTCGATAACCGTCTTCAGTTCCAACAACTTTGTTCTTCCTTTAACAAGTATTTCTTCTTTCTCTTGTTTCATGAAATCATCAAAAGACACATTCAACTGATCCATTTTTGCGCTCATGTCATCTCTCAACCGTGCACCTTGCTCCAGTTCGTAATCCATTCTCACGGAATCCTCCTCTCTGGTTGGATCCAATCTGGCCACTCGATAGTCTTCATCAGTGACAAATGCGTGACGCGAGATCTTCTCCATCGTACTCCACGTTCCAACTTTGGTCTTCTCGTAAATCTGAAAAACTTAAATTAAATGAATCAGTTTTAGAAAGAGAGCCTTACCGCTTGTTCGTCGCTTCGATCTCTCGTACTGTACTTGGAGCCCCACAATCCCAGCTTACTCACATTCCAACAGTCCTCGGTTTCGTTCGTCCTCAAATTCATTTCGGTCATCTTTGGGGAGAAATCGATTGCTAAAAAGTTACAGTATGAAAAATCAAAATCCTTCAAGTTATGCAGTGGAGCAAAAAAATTGGAAGTGAATCAGTTGTTTCCTTCATGCAAAATATTGCTCCGGTTGGTGTACTGGACAAAAAATAATTGTCGAAATTTCGAGAAATAACGATGAAATAAATTTAGATGCCTACGAAGATATAATGTGCGCTAGGATTTGGAGAAAAGTGGGTTATTATTTTTCAATTGTAGGATTTAAGAAAATGGTGTGTGGGTTTTTATGTTGGTTAATCTATTTTAGAATTGTAGATCACTTCTCAAATTTTGTATAGCTGAATCGGGAAATTGAGAAAAATATGTAAGAGAAGATGATGTTTCAAAATTTCAATGTGAAACATCAACAGTTTGTAAATTTTTACTCCGTGACAACAGTCTAATCCCGGAAACAAGATCACTTCTCTATTTTTGGATACCAAAAATACCAGACAGATGATTCACATCTTTTTGAATTTATGTAATTGCTTAGAGACTAAACTGAGTAATAGTCGAATGTTTCTGATCATAAGGTGTGCACATGAGTCAGGGTTCAATTTAGAGTTCAAAAACGAAAACAAGAATTATGGTCCCAAGAGATCATTGTTTTCAACTATTCACAAAATCTGATGTTTTCAACTAAGCCTTCACATATTGGGATTCGAAACATCGACTAAACTAAGATGCGAAGTTTTCCATATAGAAAAAATTATTTTGAAAAGTTCAAGAAACAATAGTGGAACTATTTTGATAATCAAAATTTTCTGAACAGAATTGAGACTGAAAAACGGAAAGATCAGAATTACAAAGATTGTTTTTTGGAGTATCAAGTAGAATCTACCGTATTCTTCTGACAATAAAACTCCAATTTCATGCAAAAAACGTATCTCCGTACCAGGATGATACAATTTTGCAAAATCCGATCATGAGATTTTTCATAGTATTTATGAGGACTAACTCCAGAGTCGAAACATTTCCATTTTTGACAATGAAAATTTGGGGAATATGTATATGTGATCATCAAATATTTTAAGTGAAGACTCTTGAGAACAAATCTGATTACTTTGTCTATAGGTTTTATAGTCCATGGCATTATAATACCTGATAGTAACACATAAATCATTCTCCTGGCCCAGAAAAGAAATATTTCAGTTTGTAGTCTATGAAAAAAACGAATCTTAGTTTATATTCAAACAATAGCCACAACTAAACAAATATAGGAAGATGAAAAATAGTCAAAACAATAGTTGAGCTAATCAAAACATTGCAATGGTGTAGTAACTACAACAAAGTAACCGTCCAAATTACTCCTATTATGAGGAACCTGAAAAATTATGACTACTAGAATTTGAATTTCGCTCTTTTTTCCGACAGACAAGTCGAAAAGTGAAATAGAAAGCAAAATGCTAGTCCTCGAAATTTTGGCGATTGCCATGGTAGCTCCAAGTCACATCATTCATCCATCTGTCTGTGTTTCTTGTTTTTTGCTTTATTTCATAAATATTATTTTTTATTAGAATGTATTACTGAAATGAGATTCTTGAAATTCCATCAATGCAAAATAAATATAAAGAGGTATGGAGGAAATAAATTAGGAGTATTGAGAATATCGATGGTTGATCAAAATTAGAATGACCCTCCGAGCATATCGGCAATTTCCTTCGACTGACGAATTTTGCGAGTGTACGTTGTGATTTCGGTGTAGAGAGCCTGAAAAAATAAAAATTAAATATGGTATTTTCAAAGGTTATATACGTGAATATTATCTTTCGACAATAGTTCGGTCTCATACAAAAATCTACAATGCTATCCTCTATTCAACATAATTGCACGGCAAAATCGACTCGATTTGAATTTCACTTTCGCGCCTTTTCAGGTCAAATATCGACAGATCGAAACTATGTTTTTTACGGTCTCTTCAATGAATCTTGTTTAAAATTTCACTCTTCCATGTTTTAAGATGTAACTCTGAAGAATCATGTGAAAAAAGCATTCGGAAATTCTTCAAAGATCCCGAAAAAGAACCGAATTTCGATTGACCGATATTTGATCTGAAAAAGGCGCGAAAGTGAAATTCAAATCGAGTCGATTTTGCTGTGCGATTATTTTGAATAGAGGATATTAGGGCGGCAAAAATTATCGTAAGTGCGCTCCCTTGCACCTGCCGGGCGTGGCCGAATTTTGACCCCGCGGAAATCCTCCGGGACTAGGATTTTCGCGCGGGAAAAAAACTCTTCCACCGATTATTTGAAATTTTTAGGCCTAAATTTTGGCATTTTTTAATGATTTTTGCTATAAACTATCATTTTTCATCTTTTTTTGTTTTCAGCAGGAAAACGAAGAAAAAATGATAGTTTATAGCAAAAATCAAGGAAAAATGACAAAATTTGGGCCTAAAAATTTCAAATAATCGGTGGAAGAATTTTTTTCCCGCGCGAAAATCCTAGTCCCGGAGGATTTTCGCGGGGTCAAAATTCGGCCACGCCCGGCAGGTGCAAGGGAGCGCACTTACGATAATTTTTGCCGCCCTAATACCAGCCCAGTGTTCTTCGACTTACCTCAAACTCTTCTTTGGATTCCGCAGCGTCTATTTTTGCCTGAATACCGTCGATATGAGCTGTAACTGCATTCATTTTCTTCAGAATCACAGCACGAACGTAGTTGGAGAGATTTGGTTGCATTGCTTTTGCGACAAGATTCTGATCTTCATAGAACTTTCGACATGCAGTGATGGCACCCTGAAAAAAGGGAAATTTTTACTAATAAGATTCGAAAACTTTGTATGTTCGATCATATTTCGCTAGCTGTAATTCGGTTCAAACGGAACCGATTTGGATAAAAGTTTTACAGAAAGATTGGGAATTTTCAATAGTTGATGTCTGTATATGTTTTGTATGTATTGAAAAAGTTGGAAATCAACTCACAGCGACTTCTTTTCTGAGTAGAACTGATGGTGGTTCCTTGTTTTCGGATTTTGATTTTTTAGCTGGTGGACCGTCAGATGTTCCTGGTTGATCCTTCTCCGCTTCGATTGATTCTTCTGCTTTGACTGTTCCACTGGAGCCTTCCTCAGACACTTCAGTTTTTCCTCCATCAGTCTTCTTCTCGTCTGTGTCCATTTTCTCATCTTTATCAGTTTCTGTGTCTTCTTTCACTTCTTCCTTGGTATCTGTCCCTGTAGTTTTCTCAGGCTCGACTTCCTCTTCCTTTGGTTTTCCTTCGTCAACCTCCATTGGAGTCTCGTCATCCTTTTCCTTTTTTGCTTCGGATTCGACGTCTTCTGGCTTCTCCTCCTTTTTCTTTTCTTCTTCTTCTGGCTGATCTTCTGTCTTCTCCTCAGTTTTAGCATCATCAACCTTCTCGCCTTCGTTCTTCACTTCTTCTGCCTTTGCTTCATCTACCTTTGTATCTTCGTCCTTTTTCTCTTCAGTTTCTTTCTTTTCATCTAATTTTTCTTTATCTCCTTCGTTTTTCTCAGTTTTGGATGCCTCTGGTTCCTTTGAATCTGTAATTTCAACTTTCTCAAAACTCTCAATCTTCTCAGATTTTTCTGTACCGTTTTCTTCCGCGCCATTTTCCGGCTTTTCAGAACTCTTCGCGTCTTTCTCATCCGTTTTCTCTTCATCAGCAGAACTCGCAACTTTTTCACCATCATCGGCTTTTTCTTTGGTCATATCTAAAGCCGTTTCTTCATTGGATTCATCCTTAGCAGCATTCTCCTCGGTATCATTTTCCTTTGGAGTGACATCAGATCCATTTTTCTCTGTTGACAAATCTTCTGGTACCTCTTCTACTTGTTTTTCCGCAGTATCGGCGGTGGAAGACACTTCAACATCCAGAGCACTCATTTTACCTGAAAATTTGACATTAGGCTCAACGATAGCTTCAATGGAGCTATAAACAAAGAAGAAGAAGAAGAAAACTTCAGCAATTCTATAAATCTAACACACGACATGAGCATAGAAATAAGGGTGCGGCACGAAAAGAGGTAAGCCGTGAGCTAATGAATGCGGACGAAAAGACACAAATCTAGTAGCGACTGGTACAGATGAACTGGAAAAGGATTTTTCGAGAGAGGGGATGAGAAGGGACAGAAGGCGTGTGTGGGAGCAGATGAAGAAGCAGAAAAGAAAGAGTATGGTGGATGAGAGCCATGTATATTCTGTGTTCCATTGTGGAGAGCACAGACTCGGGGGCGCGTGCATGGGTTTTTCGTTTACGGCTCGTGGGATTAATAATGAGAAGGTGGTGTCAAGGGAGGCTGAACAAGGTTGAGTATTGCTTTTAGCGAAAGAACGTGGAGATTTGCTTAAAAATCATGAAAACTTAAATAGAAGAACACCTCAGAAAAAGGGTGGCTCTGATTGTAAAATTTTTGGAACTGTTCTAGAACAGAAAAAAACCGGGAACCAAATTATTCGTTCCAAGATTTGTTTATTCCACTACTTTTTTACACCTCTATTCTAAAACATGCCGTTTTGGCAATGCCAAATTTTCGAGGTTTTAGATTCAAAAATTCAAAAAATGAACCAATAGCCTCGGTTTCAATCAGGCTTGTTCAGAGTCGGAAAATCCAATATTCGATTTTTTTTTCCGATTTTTTTAAACTTTTTCGGAAAATTATTCTGACGAGGAATTTTCCGATTTTTTTCCGTTTTTCCGAAAAAAAAGTCAGAAACTCGACTTTCTGAAAATTAGTTTTTCGGAAAAAAATATTTTTTTCCGATTTTCCGAAAGTTTATTTTTCGGAAATTTTTTCTTATCCGATTTTCCGAGAATGTTTTTCCGAACACGCCTGGTTTCAATCTTGGAGAAAGTTATAAAAACGACAGTTTTATAAGATCGTTAGACAAAAAAATCGCGCAAGAAATCAAGGGTCAAACTTCTTTTGTTCAATTGAAAGTGGCAAAAAGGTTGTCTGGCGGAGTGTGAAAATCTCTAACACCTTGTAAAACTGTTTGCTAAGAGAAAAAAAACCAATTGCTTTTTAACTTGGTCTTTCACTCTGAATTCTGAATTCTGAAATGGAATTGAAGATCAAAAAACGTTGACAAATAATATTTTCCTTACGGGAAAGGTCATTGATATAACGGCATCAGAGTGTATCTCTCAATGAAAAAAATAAAAATTATATCTAACTGCAAAATATATCAAACCAATATGTGGAATGAAACGAAAAAGTGTGATAACAGAGACGCAGAATGCATACATCGTACAATGTAGGAAGAAAAAAGACTGTGCCGTGGGAGCTTGTGTGGTAGAAATCAATAAATCGGGGGACACTTTCTGCCGAACGAGAAATGCTGGTGGTGGGACAACACGAACTAAGAAACGGGCCGTGTGTTATGAGGACGAAAAGAGAGTGGGGGGAGAGGAAAGGAGGTTGTAAGGGCAGAACGAAGGGAGGGAGTGTGGTGTGGGCAAGGGGGCAAATGGTGCATGTGTCACTATTGCCCTGGTACTGGTCCAGTTGTGTACTTTGAGTGTCTGTGTGTGTATTTTACTGTCCTTGGAGGAAGCAGATGGTGTGAAGAGACAGAGAGAGGCAAGAAAACGACCGTTTGATGGATGGTGGTGGGCAATTATAGACTGCTCCAGGTCGTATCTAGATCAAGATAGAGTGCAAAAGAGATCCTTCCCAAAAATTAAGAACAGTGTTGCTAATTGAATAAATGAGTAATATCTGTTTCTGTTGTTATTGTGTTCCAGTGGTGCTCATTCTGTTCGCCATGTGAGTTCAAACTTGTTGTGATGTTAACCACTGACCATCAAAAACCCATTCACTTTTTTTGTTTCAACAAAAAAACAAGGCAATGTTAAACCATGATTTTGACCAAACCTCAACATTTTTATTTAGTTTTTGAAACATTGAAAGGCAAGATGTTGGAAAATCGGCTCCGAAACAATTCGAGAGTGAACATCTCAAAAGTGGACATTTCGAAAACGTCAAATCGCGTTTTTGACTAATTTTTTGAACTTCTTATATATTTGTTGCGTTTATGATATATTAAATACAAAGAAATGTATTATTACATTCAAAAAACACAAAAACTTGTATGAAAAATTTTTAAAATTAGGCAAAAACGCGATTCCACTCTCGAAACTCTCGTTCTCTCGTTTTCTCTCGTTAAACTCTCGTCTCGTTTTCGAAATGTCAGTTTTCGAGATGTTCACTTTCAAATTGTCCAATTTTTGAGATGCCTCACTTTTGAAATGTTCACTTGCATTTTTTTCAAAAATCCGGCAGTAGTTGAAAACCTAATTCGTATTGATCATTATCCAAGAAACCTAGATGTTCTGTCAACCGTTGCTCTGTTATCAACGTGAAAGATTATCATAATAAATTTTCCAGAATTGTCTTTTTATTCACGTCTATATACTCCTTTTGAATAAGCATCTAGAAACTTTATGAACTTTTTGAAACCCTTACCCACATAGAACTGGCATGAAGATCCCGATGAGCGAAATCCGTGCACGTGTACTCGCTCGTTCAGATTTCTGGAATACACCGCTCGGATAGCGCTAATCGGGAACATACACCTCAGAATACCAACAAAAAGTTAGAAAATAACGGTGACGGGATTATTGAACGAATGATAGAAATGAAACCTGGCGGAGGCCTGTTTTTATCACAACCGGGGCTGCCTGGTGGTGTCTGTCTCCGAGCATTGGGAAGAGAGTGAATGATAAGATTGAGATGGTCTCGTGGCCAAACAGATACGACGCTATTATAACCATAGGAATTAAAAAATTTGGTGTGTGCTCTCTGATTTTGCTATGAAATCTAATATGTTTGATGACATTTGATTTTGCTAAATAAACTGAACAAAAATCAATACAAATTTATTTTTCATGAAAAAATACGAATAGGACATATACAAGATGTCAACTAGAGATTATTTCAGATAGTTGACCGGTTTGATGAACTTCTATCAAAACTTCTGGGAAGTTTGCTGCGTACCCGGGAAAACTAGGATGGATCAGATTATATAGAAAAATTGCATAAAATTGGAGAAATGTACAGTATGCCGGATATGGATGTTACTGTTAGGCAATGATCAAAACATGAGATGTGTTTTGCTCTTTCCGGATGCGATCTTGATGGATCCACTTTTCTGCACTCCAATCTTCCTTCTTACGACATACCACTCGACGAGAAGAGCTGTTACAACAAGTGCCAGGCAGATCAGAAATAGATTTCTGGCCCATCTGAAGAATACTTTTGTTAAATTTATTATAGAATTGTTTCTTACAATGGTACAGAGTGATCTCTCTGCTCTCCATTCAATTCGTAATACTCTTTCAGAGCATACCCCACATCGTCGACAAGATCTTCAATCACTTTTGCCAGTGGCCAACCTGAAACACCACTCTGTTGTTTTAACCTTGTCTGACTTATTTACGTACCTTGCACCAACGCATTGTTCACCTCGCTTTGTATATTCGGCAGTAAGACTCGAAGACGTGGCGAACCTGGAATGACCAACATGTTTGTGTTTTGCTTTGTTTCTCAGAATATGTACCTGTGTGCAGTCTCACGTAAGGAATCTTTCTCGCGTCGTTCACAACTCCATCAATAACAACGAGCTGGAAATGAAATTTTGATTCGGAGAAATTGAAAGTGCGAACTTACCGCCAATAGGTTGGTCTTTGTGCAAGACTCAGAGGCGCCAAACCATCGTTCGTAGACTTTCCAGGAGTAAATCTGAAATAAAATATAATTATCGCGTGAAAAAATGCCGTAAAATGTCTATTTTGAAAGCACGTGAAAAATATTTTTGAATTCTCAACATGTATCATAAAATCTGTTGGAGAAAAGATTTGAAATATATTTCGTGATCTACTCAACTTTTTACGAGAGTTCTTACAAGACTTGTATCAATCCGTTCAAATTTGAAAAATGTGCTCATTTAGAGCTCATAGGGGTATTCTTCTGGCTCCGTGACATTTCGAAAGATAAAGTTTCGAAAGTGTGACGTTTCGCAATTGTGACGTTTCGAAAGTGTGACGTTTCGAAAGTGTGAAGTTTTGAATAAAAGTTCCATATTTCTTAAATTCTGCGCTTTGCTTTCAAAACATCGCACTGTCGAATCTTCACACTTGCGAAACGCCACACTTTCGAAACGTCATCTTTCAATATGTCGCGGAGCTGTCCTTCTATTGGAGGTGCCCTTCCAATACAGATTTTACGGTTTTCAATTTTTATATTCACAAAAATAAAAAAAACCGTAACAAGTGAAGTGTATCTATCTTTGAATGTGGTACGTCTGAATACAATTGTTTGACTTTTGATTTTTTTTTCATTCCCTCGGACCCCACATCATTCCACTCTCAAAACCTTATGTCTATGTACAAAAAATGAATTCCCATAAGAATTCATAATAATCGAGTTCCTATTCCACTTTTTGGACCTCTCCCAACGCTTTTCTTTCCAAGTACCCTCTCCTGTGACCAACCTTCAAGAACTTCCGCACATTTCCGACAATGCCTGTGATCATGTCTCCATCAATCTGGTCGCATTCATTATCGAATAGGCAAGCGTACTCGGATTTCTTCATGACATCATTGGCAGAAGCTGGTTGCTCGAGTTGTTTTGCTGAAATTCAATTTTGTTATCCAGGAGGTCGTGGCACAGGTGTGGCTACTAACTGATTATCACGGCTAGGGTGGAGGCGTTGCCATTCGTGAACAATGATCGGTATCTGAAAATTGAATTTTTCCGTTTAGAAGTGGAATTTAGGGAAAGTACTTGTTGTATGCCTTCTCAATGCCGTGTACATTGGTATAGGCTAACTGATGATGAAGATCACAGACGAATGGAAGACGTGGGATGGTGTAGCATACTGATCGGTGCTGAAAACATTGTCATATTGATGTAACATCTATGTTCCGTAAAATCTTTATTAGAAGGGAATCTCATATTTTTCCAACACAAAAATGTTTCATTCTCAAGATGGATTATAACACCTGATGGAAACGAAATTTGAAACGCATTTTGTTATATGTCCGATCGACTTTTGACGAGGGTTCTAATAAGATTACATTTAATCTGTCTGAATTTCAAAAATGTGCTCATTTTGAGCTGTCCTTCTGGCTCTGCGACATTTTGAAAGATGAAGTTTCAAGAGTGTGACTTTCCGCAAGTGTGACATTACGAAAGTTCCATATTTCATGAGAGTATACTAGGTAGAAGTAACTGCAAGAAAAATACTAGTTCTGTTTTGAAGACAGGTTTTATGGTTCAAAAATGTTTATTTTAGTGGCATTGCCCTCACTTCATACTTTCTGAGAATAGAGCCCCTGAGAAAACATCTCATCTTTCCATGCCTATTTTTGTTTCAAGAGGCTTCATGTTTCTAATTAGTTATGATGTAAGTTTCGGGGTCCATCTTCTTCTTTTTTTTCAACATCCCAACTCAACTGCTCTCCTACTATTTCATATGCATAACATATTCAGTTGGGTTTTCGAGTACACCATAGTGACTTTTTCTCATGCATATGTATTTTTAACAAGTGTTTCACACGTGTCTCGTGAGCCATGTTGATTTGGTGGTCCTGGTTTTTTTTCTGGCGTCAAACAAAAAAGCATCAAATGAATACATATATATCATTTTTGCGTGTGTATGTGTCTTTTTGTCATGCTGTCATTGTGGTCCCGGGAAATTCCTTTCGAAAGGAAAAACATTACCCATATGTCTTTCATTCACTGTTTTTGTTTACAACCTTTTTCTGGAAAAAACAGGAGATGTGAAGACAAAAACGGATGGATTATTACTAAAAAAATTTTGTTTGCAATTTCCATTTCCTTTTGGACGTGCACTGTTCAAAATTTTTCCAGATCCCAAGGCTCTTTGTGGAAAATGGATGATATAAAAATTTTGTTTATATTGCTCATAGCAAAGAAAAATTCTAATACCAGATTTTCGCTTTTAGAAAAGCAAGTGTGAGAATATGTTTTTTCCAAACACTTCCTCCTGGAACTTTGCTATCCCTTCCTTTTTTCTCATCTCAATCGGCGAAAAAAATTTTGAACTTTTTTGTGTGACACTACAAGGGTCCTTAAGAAACCTGGCAAAAGAGGAAGGAAGCATAAGGAAGGGAAGGAAGAAAGAGATTTCTTTTTGTTGTCGGGGAATTTTCTCCTCCTCGTTTTCAATACAATAGGAGAAAAAAGGGTTGGAGTTTTTGGGCGAGCACAAATTGCGTTTACGGCGGCGGCACCAGGGGCCCTCCCCGACAACAATGTTGTTCACCTTGCGGTTTCCAAAGGAGACCCCCAAGGAATGACTAATGTTTTCACACACTTGCAGATTTCAGGGTTTCAAATCATTCACGTCAGTTCGAAACAATTGGTTTCGAAAATATGGATTGTTGGGATTCCTCCACTTTTCTACTTCCTCGAGTGCAAAATTGTGTTAATCCAGAGAGCAATTCGTCATGAGATATCAAGATAGTAAAACTCTTGAACTAGACTTTTGCAAAAACAAAGAAGACGCCGATTGTCTTTCACTTGATTGGTTTCATAAGGATGAGCAAACGCTAAATATGCAAATAGAAAAAGCACGGCGTCGTCGTCGTCTTTTTTTTCCACGAGGCTTTCCTTTCTCATTCTTCCTTTCCTTTCCGACGCTGACTTTTTGATGGGCCGTTCAACTTTTGGTAAAGTATATAGAACGGGGGAAAAGAAAAATGGGTTTGCTTTTTTATGAAAGAGAAAGAAAGTTTGGTGGAACGAAGAATAACAACGGTGAGTTGAAATAATTGGGTTTCTAATTGCGGGTTCAAGAACGCTTGAGTGATTTGTGAGACAAGTGGAAAAGGCACAAAAAATATCTGAAGCTATCCAGCAAAAACAAAGAGAATATATAATTCGACACCGCGGGCGACGTATTTTCAAAACAGAACTAGTATTTTCCCTGCAGTTACTTCTACCTAGTATACTTTTTGGAAAAAGTTGAACTCAAAGAAAAGAAAATAGTTTAAAATTCGGAACTCACAAAACTGGGCTCGGTGATCGGCGATGGGAAGTTGCACGGAGAAAATATGGGAGGCACAGGAATCTGACCCCCTTGGGTATAGGCCGTAAGAAAGCAGATGGCGAGGAGTAGCTGGCGCATCATATCCCGCCAAAGTTAGGACATTGTGTCACAATAATATGCTTCCAAAAAACGTCCGGACTGATTCACCAAAACCGAGTTGCCTCTCACTCACTCTCTCTCTCTCTGTGCTCCGCCGACGGTCGAGTCCGCGGGGCGCGCCAATGCGCTCCGCCCACTTTGGCGCGACGGCTGTCCGTAGGAGACATTGGGCAATAGGAAAAACGGGAAGGGCTTATAGTAGTGAACACTGGACTTGAAAACATTTCCCCAAGGGGGCCACACACTAAGGAATTTACTGCAACACACACTTGCTAACCTACAAACATCTTGTCATCATTTTTAGTATCCTTTGTTTTACGGGCCAACTCCAGGACAAGTCTAATTTGGTTTCCTCCGGAGTGGGTTTCTTCCAACCAAACTTTGTCCTTTTTTATAGATTGAGTCCAAGTTACAACTTTATTCCAATAGTGAGGATACTTGGAGCTTTCATGAATATTCAGTAAGGTGAAACTTCTCAAGCAAGATTTCTGGGAAGATGATGCGAGAATTGGAAGTAAATTTCAACCTGATTCTGTTGTCATACAGTTGATATCCAACTTCCGGGAAAGCACGGCCACCAAATATAGCCTTAGATGATCTGGAATACAGTATGCTAACTTTTGATCTCCTGCACTTATAGAAGTTGTAACATTAAAAGAAGATGGCCTGAAATATTTACTCAAATTTCGCGGTGCATTTTGAATAATTCACCAGTGTGTACTCAAACTTCTTCTTCCCCACTTCCCTTTTCACAAAATCCTCTATGAATATTTAAGCGATCAACTTTTGCGCATCATTTATTGCAACGGCTCATAAGAAAACCTCACTTGGCAACACTATACGTCATTTCATCTGAAGCTTTATTCTTGACGGGGTTGTCGCTCCCTCGGGATGGCTCGAAAAAGGAGAGAGTGCTTTCAAACATATTGCAATTCTTTTGTGAACTTTGCGAGGCCACCTTCTTAATAGGGTCCCAGAGTCCTTTCAAGAAACAAATTTGATTATAGCCATTTTTGGACCCTGAAGAATAGGGTCACCCTAATTCTCAAGTGTAATTCAATCCTTCTCGGAGGTAAAGGTTCTCCATGTCATTTTAAAGCACTCTTCTTCTTTTTCTTTGGTCATCATGCACTTACTACAAACCACAAAGCAACAACGAAATTCAATAGGTCTCGGATGTGAAATTTGTATTCACTATGACATAAAAAAAACTATAGGCCGTCTGGTTGTTGTATGAAAACTACAATCTTGTCGCAATCCCTTCCCACCCTGTTTGAGCTCCTGTAATTTCAGTGAGAACCTTTCCACTTTATCCAGGTCCTTCCAGCTCTATAAAAGCTATTGAAAAGACAGGAACCCGAAAAATAATTTCCGTTAAGAAGAGAGTCGGCTTCACCAAAAGAGGGGAAGCAATTTTCTTCAAGAAGAAGCCACATTCACAATGAACTGAACCATTTATTGCTTTTGTAACTGCCTGCCAAGTGACGCTAACTCGAGACGATAACACATTCCCGAATTCTGTCCAGCCACAAAAAGACAAAAGACAGAAGAAAATAAATGTTCCTTCGAGTGAAGCTAATAGACTCCATTCTACAGCTATTTTAGAGTCGGTTGGTAACGCGTGGGGAGAGTTGGAAAAACGTTCGTCATCTTCTGACACAAACACTTTTTTTTGGAAGATTTGGAGGAATGGGACCAAAATGTTGTCAACTTGGAGGGTGCTTAGTTTCCAGAACAATCACAAGTTAAATCGAAAGCAGAACAATCGCAATCGCAAGTTGTTCATGAAGAATTGTTAGCATTTGGAGTTTCTCATATGTAGTCGAGAACAATAACTTGTCTCCTGGGAAAAAAAACCTGAGATGATGTGATGATGAATGACAGAAACTTTGATATATTTGGTATAACTGCAGGGAGTTTTTGGATTCGAAGAGTAGTAAACGTTAACTGATACTTAGAATGAAGTTAGTATAATGAAAAACAAATGGTCAACCGTGGAAAGTGGTACTCCTAGAGATGTTGGAGTAGTCCCTGGAGATGTCGAGGTTCTGAAACAAGAAAACGTAATAATTTGAACTGTAATTAGTTGTTAGAATCTGTACGAATTTCATCAAAATTGATCGTTGGATTGCAGTAATGAGATATGTACTGTATTTCCAAACTTTCAATATACGCGTTTTGATTTTCTACAATTTTTAACACTAAAAAATCAATCAACGTTATCTTAATTATCTTACAGTCAATTATCAATTATCTTTCAAATCTTTCATTATCATTTTATTAAAATTATCTTTCAGTGCTAATAAAGAATCAGTAGCACATAAAGTAAAAGTTGTGGGCGAAGTTAGACTTTTCAATAATATTTGATTTTCTAAACATATACCTTATTTTACCGCCGATTTTTCTTTTGGTCTGTTTTGAAAACTTTAGCCATAAAATTATAACAATTTTAACTTGTTTCGTCAATGATGTTTTCAATTTGATACCGCAACCATATTATTCTTCAAATTATTTGACAGTACCCAATATTCTCATAATTGATTCCCCTTATTCTATTCCACTTTTTGATTCAAGTTAAACCTACGTGCCAACTAGATGACTTTCGCAAAGTATTTTATTGGTTCTCTGATCCCAATCGCTTATTCATCGAATAATTCTCAGAATTGCACGTCTGAAAAGTGATGATGGATGAGAGTGTTTATTCAGAACATCTAATGATGCATAACTTGCTCAGACAACTTGTCATACCATTATAATTTATTCTTATATATTTGTGCACACCATTTTTTACACGTTCATAATTCGGAATTTCAATTGGAAAATTTTTGGAGGGACAGAGATCAAGGGGAATGTTTCAAATACAACAAGAACAATGAAATGGAAAATGGGATAGAGGAAGGAACGCAAGAAATGCAATGAAAGATACAAGTAGAAGTTGGGGGAAAAATGATAGGATCCGTATCAGTACCTAGTGCATGATTTTGAACTACAAAAAATGGATGAAGAATATTAGGCCTCGTCCTCGGAAATACACCTAGAGACGTGGCGATTGCTGCTGGAGATTACTGTATTTCTGGGTGATCCATTGGTTTCATAAATTGACGTGGCCAAGTAGAAAGCATTACAAGCGAACTGCGAGAAATACATCATCTGTGCGATTGCTGAAAAAAGAGAAGAGAAAATCTTGAGGGGTTAAAACGGATTATCAATAACGTCCCAGCGAGTCGTATGATTTTGACCCAACTGCTTTACTCATCATGCCAAACGAGAGAGAAGCGAAAATGGATTATGTGGAAAAATGAGTTCGGCGGGAGAAGTTTCAAAATTGAGTTTCGCTCGAAAAAATATGAAAAATTTTGTTTCTTTTTTTGGTTCTCCTTTTTTTCGGGGAAACCCGGAAATGTGCAGCACACAAAACTCACGTTCTAAAGCTTGCACAATTTCATGCTCCAGACTGCGTTCGTCGTAAGACGCCCAAGCGCGGAGAATGTGGGATGGGAGGTTAAGAAGGAGATTAAGTACGGATATGAGAATAGATCTCATCACCATGGCAGTCTTCTTTTTTGGATTTCCGTAATGAACTCGTTTGACACTCTGAAAAAACTTTTATTTTGATGGATTTCAGGTATCATTGCTAACTAACCGGAGTATTAGCAGTAATTGAAATAGCAAGCGCTACATGAGCTTTGTTATCCAAAGTTTCTGTTTCACCGGATTGAGAGAACCTATAAATTGGTTTGTTATAGAGTGTTGAAACAAAGAAATCTTCCTACCGTTTAGTGGCAGGTCCACTGATAGCATATCTCCTATCTACAGTAACCCGGTCCAAGCCTTCCACGGAAAATGGAGAGTAGCAGTGAATAAGAACCAAGAAATCAAGAGTGATCCGGAGAAGAGAGGGTACCGCATAGAATAGGAAGATATCAACAAGATGGATGTGCTGAAATAATATAGAGTTGTTTATGGATCCACGAGTCCTTTTTCACCTTCCAAGCACTCTCGTGGAATATATCATACTCTCCGCACATTTTCTCTTTATCTCTGTATGTGACTATGGCCAAAGTGTAGATTTGGAACAAGCTAACACCACATGCCAGGAATCTGAAATTCAATTTTAGGAACATCTCTATCAAATTATCTTACTTCAGTGCATTTCTTGGTTGCCTCCAAATGGTCCGGTACTTGAAAGGATGGAATACGGCAATGTATCGGAGAACTGACAAAAAGAACCAACACCAAACAGAAAATGCGGATGTGGAATGGATTAGGTAGATTCCGAACTGAAATTTTTTATCTTGATATTTGTTATTAAAAATATGGGATACCTTGCAAGTGGTGCTTAGTACCATAGTTGGAACCTCTCCTTTTGGGGTGATGTGGAATATGGCTTGCATGAGTAGAGCAAATAATGTGATTGAGTCTCCAATCTGGAATTGGTAATTTGTTTTACAGATACCGTAAAATCTGTTTTAGATGGACAAGCCCTTCCATTATATCAACACCTAAAATAACATTTATGAATTTTCAAAATGGATCACAACATCTGTTGGAGAAGAGATTTGAAACATATTTTGTGACTTATCCAGACAACTTTTGACAAGGATTCTGATAAGATTTTCACGTGGACAGTGAGAAGATAGTAATCCACGTGAAAAACACACCAAAAGTTCGGCCACGAGGGATAACTTATTCGCAACTTTGACAACGTTTTTTGGTCAGAGAAGCATTTTTGAGCGTTTTTTTTATTGTGATATTCGAAGTCAGCATGAAATTTTACATCGATTGAACCATAAACTCATTCTGCCAGGAATCTTCCTTTAATTTCAATCCGTTAGAATTTTAACAAAGTGCTCATTTTGAGCTCCTCCGGGTGCCCTTCTAATACAGATTTTTCGGTAATATGATTCCCTATTTTTTCTTATCTCAATTCTACGTAATCGCAAGGATCCTTGATTCCAGTCTCTCCCTTATTTTATTCCATTTTATTTTCAGCCGTGATTTTTCATCTTTTGAATTTCCCACGTTCCACGCACACAGCACCCCGTCGCTGTCTCACACTTCCTTTATTCTAACAATTTTCTCTCGGCTACCCTAATTACACATTGCTCATCATCCAAACTTTGCTCGAAGTTGGGTTTGGAAGAATATTCACATAATTTTCTTGTTTTTGTGTTTTACCCCTACAAACTCACCGACATGGCAGCTAGTGGTAATCCCGATGTGGTTTCGAAACGGACGACGCTTTTTCTGGAAAAAACACATAAAATACATCAAAAACCATGGACAAACAGATTAAAATCAGATGGGGAGGTGAGAAGTAGCAAAAATAAAGGCTCCCGTGATAAAAAATCAAACACTCACCTTGCAAGTCGTATCAACTTCCGTAAGACGTATGTGTTCAAAATGACTCCAGCTATAGGTACAGTAAATACCATTACCATGTAAGCACTTTGAAGGAAAGCCATTTTGATGCACAAAGTGCTATTGCATCAAATCGGAAACAAACGAATTCGAAGTGATGTTGAACTGAAATGAAATTTTTCACAATTTCCTGAAAGAAACGTCAAGAGAAAAGAGAGTTCGAAGAATATCGAAAGAACAGATTTCAATAGCTGAATTTGAGAAAATATCAAAAATATGAAGAATAGTAGTGCAATATTTTTGAAATGTATCACTTTCTAAGAAACGAGCAGCAAACATTTTCCCGTGAAACCTGAACAATCAAATGTGATTATTTCCTTTCCACTCGACGCAAATATTTTTCAACTTTTTTCCAGACTGAAACAATTTGTTTTTGATAAATAACATTATTATTCTAAGTTATTCAAAAATGTCTAGTCTTCTCTCTCTGAAAATGGCATGTTTCGAACTTTGAGTCATGTTCCAAAATTGATACTTCGGAAGTTCGAAATGGAATGGGTACAAAGTGCAGTTAAACAACGAAAAGAGCACGTTGAAATGTGACTTTTTCAATTAAGAACCAACTTGAAAGAAGAAAAGCAATCGAAGAGAAAAAAAACTGGGCCGAAAATAAAAGAAAGTAAGGAACGAGATTTCATAAATGAGAAAAACAGGATTTCCAGTTTCTCACACGTCAGAACAACCTGTTCAAAGTTAGAGACAAGTCGACGCATGAACCCTGATTTCGCGCTCCCTGGCCAAACCAAACGTCTCGATTTAAACTTCGGATCATCTGGTCTTGTGCCGTCAGACCGGTTGGTTTGATAAGCTTTCTTTCTAATATCAGATAGACCAAACCTTTTCTCGCGCAACTTAGCGGAAACTTGAGTGTTTTTAGTGATGACCTAATCAAAATCACATTGCTAAAAAAACTGGAAAATGGGGAAAGCCCATTAGTTTTTCTATCCAGGGCGTCATAGTTCCAAAATATATAAATATAGAGTTCAATAAGAGATAAATGATTATGTAGGTGTCTTCGCGTGCAAACAGTTGAGCCTATTCCAGTCCGCTTAATTATTCTCATTAATCATAAAGGGTGCGTGAATCATTCTTCGTCAAACGCCTCTTGGTACATATTTCCTTGTCGCAAAGGCGCCTGAATCTAAAATGAATTATGCAACAAAAAAGTGCCAAGAACTAGGGTGTGTCAACAAGAGAGAAGATCCCGACCTGCCTACTCACTATACGAGAATTGTATTGATATGGGTTGAAATCAGAGGATCAGAGAATGAAAATTGTTGTTTTGGGAAGGAAGAAAATTTTTCTTAAAATTATTCTTCCTGCAACAGCGGGTCTGAACTAGAACTACAATGAATAATCCTTGAGAAAAGAAGATTTTGCAGTTTACAAATTTTCTAATATTTGGACAGCTTTAGAACGGAAAAATAGTTGATGGAGGAGCTACAGATTGCCGAACAACAGAACGAACAACTCTTTTTTACTTTTGGCCTTCCAGAAGGTCAATTCCCTTTTCAAAACATATTGAAGTAGGATTACAGTAGTTTTTTTCAAAAATTATCTCAAATGATTGTCCCATTTCCAGTAGTTACAAAAATAACAATATTTTTGCACAAAAATCGTTAAAACTCGAGAAAATCGATTTGCAAAACGCCAACTTACATTTTTTCCAACCTATTTCAATGAATGTAGAATTTTTCGCTGATTCGAATGCACCTGATTTCGCTGCTCAAAACGCAATAGAAACATTCTTATTAACAATTTTTCACTTGTCGCGCCGACCGTTGCCGACGTATTAACCGGCAGCGGCAAGCGCGACAGCAGATTTAAGTCGTTAGCGGCGAGCGCGACAAAGTGAAAATGTGTTCATAAAAATGTTCCCTCAGCGTTTTGAGCAGTGATATTAGATGCATTGGAATCAGCGGAAAATTCTACATTGAAATAGCTTGGAAAAAATGTAAGTTGCCGTTTTGAATTTCGATTTTCTCGAGTTTTAACAATTTTTATGAAAAAAATATTGTTTTTGTAAATACTGGAATTGGGACGAACATTTAAAAGAATTTTAAAAAATGACTGAAATCCTACTTTAAATATCACGTTTTTGAAACCAGTACAAAAGTCGAGTCGAGCCAGACTTTAAAAAAACAAGGTTCCAAAAAAACTAAAGCTCTTCCAGAAAACAATCAGACCAAGAACCCAGAGCTGGAATACTGATGATGGCATAGATAGTATGTAGATTTGTGCACGAATATTCATTAGAAGGGCGGTACATCAGAAATGCGCATACCAAGCGTTTCTCACATCTCTCGTACTAGGGACAACTCATTCAGACAGTTACCGGGAAGATTTTCCGATGATTTTCCGAATAAGAACGGGTTCCCAAATATTCTCAACAAATAAGAAACTGCCAGCACATTTTTTGCATATTTTGTAAGATGAGATGATAGCGATCGTTGGTCCCAACAAAATGAAGGAAGTATTTGCATATTGAGGACTTATTGGACTGGAACCCAAAAAAAATGCACGAAAATGTGCTCTTGGGGCCATTATTAAAGGGAATTCCAGAAAAATGGCAATAGACATTTCAAGGAGGTCTGGGTGAGAAGCAAACGTGACCCGAAGTTCAGCTTAGCACTCCATCCCACACTCAAGTCACAACGTTTTCAAATATTCATCCTTGCTTAGCAATTTCACGTGGGATGACTGCCAAAAAAAACGAAACTATTCTCTATTCCAACCTAGTTTTCGAGTGTTGCAAGATATATTTCCAGAATAAGACCCCTGGCGAGAAAAAAAAGTGGGAGTATGTAAAGATGTATCAGAAAAAGGAGCAGGAGAAAGAGAAGAAGTTCGAGACACGCACTTCTCAACTAATTAGAATGAAGGGGGCAGATATGGAAGCGGGGGCCAATGGAATAAGACGAAGCGTTTCATCGAGGTTCCGGGTTTTTTTTTCGGGGGCAGAATAGGGGGATAGAGAGAATGGATGCAAAATGCAAAACTTAAATTAAGAAAAGCATCATTTTGAGTTATTTCTGGAATCCAATTTGGCACAATGCGATATGAGCCTCTTTCATTTCCTTTTTTTTCAGAATGGATTTCAGAATTTCAGAGCTTTGATGGTTGGTACGTCAAAACTGAACAATGAAAACCAAGACCCTAAACTTGAAGAGAAAGACAATAGTTGTTGTTTTCAACAAAAAATGTAACAATCCAAGTAAATAGTGTCTGGGATTCGAGACTTGAGTTCTGGAGTTGAAACTTCTAGAAAAAAGGTACAACAGTTTTTATCAGTGAATTCCATTAAAAAACCCTAAATGCAGATACCAAGAACGGATAATTATAATTATCATGCATTACCAAAAAATGTTCTCCAAAAAACAAGCCCCCTTTCTTATTCTTTTTCCAAGTAACGATCGGAAACAACACCCAAAAATATTCTTGAACAAGTTTAAGAGCAATAGACTTCTTGGAAAACATACAAGTAGGGGAAAAAAAGAACGTTCCGATTCTAAAAAAAGTGATTGACAAGAGCTCAAATCGCACGAGGCAATTCAAACTTGTTTGAAGTACTCAAAAATCTTTTCAAGACGAAACGCGCTATTTTGAATCACAAATCTCAAATCTTAGTCAAAGCGCTTAGAATTTCCGAAATTCTCACGCTCGTTCGGACGTTCTGATTCAATTAAAATTGAGAAAATGGGTTAGTGGACTTCCTGAAACTTGTCTCGGAGCTTAAAGTAGGATTTCACTCATTTTTTATATTATCTCAAATGATTGTCCCATTTCCAGTATTTACGAAAGTAACAATATTTTTGCACAAAAATCGTTAAAACTCGAGAAAATCGATTTTTAAAACGCCAACTTACATTTTTTCTAACCTATTTCAATGAATGTAGATTTTTTCGCTGATTCGAATGCACCTAATATCGATGCTCAGAACGCAAAAGAAACATTTTTATGAACAAATTTTCAATTGTCGCGCCGGCCGCTGCCAACGTATCAGCCGGCAGCGGCGAGCGCGACAGCAAGTTTATGTCGGCAGCGGTCGGCGCGACAGAGTGCAATTTTGCTCATAAAAATGTTTATATTGCGTTTTGAGCAGCGAAATTAGGAGCATTCGATTCAGCGAAAAATTCTACATTCATTGAAATAGGTTAGAAAAAATCTAAGTTGGCGGTTTGAAAATCGATTTTCTCGAGTTTTAACGAGTTTTGTGCAAATATTGTTATTTTAGTAAATACTGGAATTGGGACGATTATTTGAGAAAATAAAAAAATGAGTGTAATCCTACTTTAAGTTAGTTTAAAATAGGGACATGTAAAAGGATACTCTCTGGCACGTGTTTGGGGAAGGACACATTATTCAGAATGTTGACCTAACATGATTGAAAACTAGATTCAAACATGTTTCGATAAATAACAATAGGCCAGACATGGATAGTGTTGCCAACATGTTTTAATGGAACTTCCCCCAATCCTAAAATTGAATTCGTAAAGGTAGACGAAAGGGTGGGTGGATGGACATGAGAGGAAGTTCTCTTCTCTCTTTTTTGTTAACTATATGCGTTGGTCGAGCAGCACTTTGTTGGTGGAGTGGTAGAATTTGAATTTGTTTCCGCATTCGCGTTAAAAATAGAGATACATGTATTTATTATTATTCTCCGAGAGCTCTTCCCCAGAAAGAAACATCCAGTTTGTTGTGTGGTGTGGACCACTGAAATAAGCCAGATTAGCCTAGAAACATGTTTTGCAACGATCAGATCAACTAGATTCTAGAGTCTGAAGCTTGAAATGTTTTTAAGGGGGAAAAACGATGTTGAAGACATCGAAAAACGAAAATCATCGTGGGATAGGACAAACAAATACATTTTGGCATTTGGAACAATGAAGAGAAGACGTGGTCCGAAAAATTGGGAAACGAATTCTAATGAATCTCTTTCTTCTGACACAATCAGACAACCCATCACTCTCTCTGACCTCTTCAAACTCCAATTTTTTATCAGAATTCACTGAAGCGAATTCGCGTGCCTATCATCAATGAATACATGTGTTCAGGAAATCCAAAAATCGTCGGATGATCATACATTCTGAAGGGTGCTACTATGTGACACCATCGTTAAAGCGGAAAACAACAAAAAAAAGTTGAAAAACGTGTGGACCACAAACAAAAGGCTTTGTTTCAAAAATCACTTTTGAAAAATTAAAGGATCATGTTTACAAAGTTTTGGATAAGTTTAAAGGGAGATTATGAGAAATAAGAAACGAGTGAAAATTTTGAAATTTCGAATAGTACAAAACATCCTAATTGTAAGAAAGTGCTCCTAATTTTTCTATCAAGTATTCTATTAAAGGAAGATTCCGGGCAAAATTAGTTCATGATTCAATCGATGCAAAGTTTTATGCTGATTCCGAATATCACAATTTAGACGCTTAAAAATGCTTCTGAGGCTCAAAAAACGCCATCAAAGGTGCAAAAAAGTGATCCCCCGTGGCCGACCTTTTGTCATGTTTTCCACGTGGATTACAATTTTTGCACTGCCCACCCAAAAAATTAGGCCAGGAGGTATAACTTGTCTCGTGTTCGGAGAATTTTGATGGCGTTTTTTCGGCCTCAGAAGCATTTTTGAGCGCTTTCATTGTGATATTCGGAATCAGCGTGAAATTCTGCATTGAACCATAAACTCATTTTGCCCGGAATCCTCCTTTAAGTTCATCCTCAAAACATAGAGTGACAGAAATATCCGAGTATTATTAGATTTGGAGGAGAGCACTCATAATAAATTTGCCAGACAATAAGAGTTTGAAGTACATCTTCAATTCAAATTCAAAACAAACTGATAATTTGAATAGCAATTGTTCAGACAGGTAGAAAATAAGATTAGAAAAAATAAAATTATTTTGAGAAGCAGGAGTCACTTGATTCAAATTATAATGTCGAAGCATTAACTGTTATTTACGAGAACCGAATGGCTTTTCTGTTAAAACCTGATGTTAGAAGTGTTCTGTAATAACAAAGGGAGCCTGAAAAAAGTGAAACCAGACTTCCCTGGAAAAATCAGACAGTGCCGACGTCACTTCTTGGTGTTCACCCGAAAGTTCATTGAGTCGAAAAGTAAAACAATAAAATATCAATAAGAGATGCAATGATGCTTGAAAAAAGTGCTCCGTACTTCCTCTGCAGCAAAAAACTGCGCAAAAAGAATTGACCGGTGTGCTGAGAAAAAGAGAGCTCACTTGAGGTCACGACAACTATTCGAAATGAGAAATGACAAGGCGGGGAGGGTGTGTATGGGTGGGATTAGGGTCTGAAAATAATTGGTTTCCGATAGAAATAGCAAAGGTTTGTCAGCATCGCGCTTCATTACAATCTTGAGGGGATTTGAGAACAAAGAATTTTTTCTTTGGAATTCAAATTGGAAAAGGAAAGGAATAGGGAAGAGCGCACAAATTGAAAACAAAAGAAAATATAGTATCAGTGATATTATTTTCTAAAAATAAAATGGCGTTTCGTATCATTTTGAATTCTGATCACTCGCTCTTGAAGTATTCATAGTTTTCATAAAACTGATACTTTTTTTAGAAGATCATGAACCAATGAGACCACGATTTCTAATCCGGAGCATGTCTAGGTAAGACAATATTTCTAACATCATAAACAATTTCACCTGGGTCTTACGAAGTTACACTTTTCCAGAAAAATCTTGATGAATCATTACCATAAAAAAGAGAGGGATGTAGAATAAGGCAGACTTCTTCGCTTTTCTCACAAACTCCTCAAAAATTAGCTTGATTAGGTTCAAGTTGAGTGTGCGTGATAATGCGATGGCACACATTTTTGTCGCCCTACTAGAAAGATTCAATTCATCCCGAGAAAAAAAAAATGGAATTGTTGGATGGGGGTGGGGGTGGCACGTCATTTCTAGGATGCCAACAATGATATTTCAAAGAAGAATGAAGGTTAGGCTCCAAGTAAGGGTCAATGATCGTGTGAAGGCGCTAATGAAAACTCGGACGATGCATTTGAAGAATATGTGGAAAAATTGTAAATGTCACATGTCAAACGTTTGAGATGAGGAGGAAAGAAAGAAGGAGCAGATGAGGTCAGAAAGTGTTTTGTCTTTTTATAGCATATTGTAGTTGTACTCATATGAACAAGCTCAACGATTAAAAAATTGTAGAAATTGTGGAGATCAAAAAGTTAGCGTTTGTCACGTACAACAGCTTCCTCAAAGGTCTAAAATAGTTTTCATGCTAAAATTTCAATGAAGCCACTAGAAGAATTCATACTGACAGATTCAGAGTCTGCGATCACGTAGCTTACAAGTAATGTCCTTGAGGTTGCAGATTGAACTTTTTATGAAACTTTGGCCCAAGGTACTTTCAACTATGCTGAATCAGATTCTAAAATAAAACCCGGCTAAATGTTCACGTAACTCAAGATATGAGCCCCCAAAGTTGCTCATA
This sequence comes from Caenorhabditis zanzibari, assembly GCA_963966625.1. Lineage (NCBI taxonomy): Eukaryota > Metazoa > Nematoda > Chromadorea > Rhabditida > Rhabditidae > Caenorhabditis > Caenorhabditis zanzibari. Next base: position 12,555,662 of record OZ016473.1, read on the forward strand.
ACGCTAACATTGGGGTACTTTGAGGACCCATATCTCTGCTCAAAATCACTTTCAGAAGGTCTCGTTTTTTGTTTCGCACTCAGAATTTACCATTTAACAAAATCTGATGCTTTTGGGAGAAAAAATTTTTTGAGCCAAAACTTCGAATTTTTGCCACCATTTGGGTGCGGATTTTTTTGGTCGATTTGGGTTCATCAACTTTTTTCTTCCAAATCGGAATTTTTCGATTGGAAACAAAAGATATATGTGTAAAACGAAGTTTCTGACAAAATTCAGTCATTTTTGACTAGTGTGGGTCAGTTTCAGAGGAGAAATGATGGCGAAAATATTGAATTTTCTTTGATACTTAATTGAGCCATCTGGATCCAAATTCGGACGAAAACAACTGAATTTTGTCAGAAAATTTGTTTTACACATATATCTTTTGTTTCCAATCGAAAAATTTCGATTTGGAAGAAAAAAGTTGATGAACCCAAATCGACCAAAAAAATCCGCACGCAAATGGTGGCAAAAATTCGAAGTTTTGGCTCAAAAAATGTTTTCTCCAAAAAGCATCAGATTTTGTTAAACGGTAAATTCTAAGTACGAAACAAAAAACGAGACCTTCTGAAAGTGATTTTGAGCTGAGATATGGGTCCTCAAAGTACCCCAATGTTAGCGTTATGAGCATCTTTGGGGGCTCATATCTTGAGTTACGTGAACATTTAGCCGGGTTTTATTTCAGAATCTGATTCAGCATGGTTGAAAGTACCTTGGGCCAAAGTTTCATAAAAAGTTCAATCTGCAACCTCAAGGACATTACTTGTTATTACTGCAGTCTGCATAAATCGGGTTCCTGGCCTAACTTTTGCAGCTGGCCGAACTCCTGGACCCGACACGAAAACAGCTACAGTAACCTCCGTAAATCGACACAAAATTTTTTTGAATTTAATTCCTAAAATCTTTCCGATTTTTTTTCTTCGTTTTCAACCGATTTTCTCGATTTTTTTCGCGATTTTCGAATAAATTCATCGAAAAGAAATATTTTCGCAACATTTTTTCTTCATTTATAAGACAATTTTCAAATTTCAGAGTTCAAAACAGGAAAAAAATGTTGCGAAAATGTTCCTTTTCGATAAATTTATCCGAAAATCGCGAAAAAAATCAAGAAAATCGGTTGAAAACGAAGAAAAAAAATCGGAAAGATTTTAGGAATTAAAGGTGGTGTGCGGGTTTTTAACATAAGGGCTCACATGGGGTAAAAATATGTGAATTTTCATAATATCATGATGAAAACGCGCAAAAAAATTTTTTACGGCCGCAAAACGCCGTCAAAGTGCGATTTTTTGGTACGGTAGTGGTCCCTGATGGAAGAGCTGGCCTAGCTTTTTCCACTAGTCCGCGGGCCGCCGACGCGGCGAAATTCGCATATTTTCCCGAAATTTTCAATTTTTTAGCCAATTTGCGGATAAATTATCAGTTTTTCTGCATAATATGTTAGAAAATCACCTGACAATGCCGCCACAAATGAGTTTTCACTGTTTTTCGCTAAAAATAAGCGAAATTCGGTTCGCGAGAAAGGGACCACTACCGTAGTGCAAATCGCACTTTGACGGCGTTTTGCGGCCGTAAGAAATTTTTTTGCGCGTTTTCATCATGATATTATGAAAATACATGTATTTTTACCCCATTTGAGCCCTTATGTTAAAAACCCGCACACCACCCCGCACACATCAAAAAAATTTTGTGTCGATTTACGGAGGTTACTGTAGCTGTTTTCGTGTCGGGTCCAGGAGTTCGGCCAGCTGCAAAAGTTAGGCCAGGAACCCGATTTATGCAGACTGCAGTAATAGTAATAATTGTTAAAGGTAGTGTGCGGGTTTTCAACATAAAGTCTCAAATGCAGGTAAAAAATGTATGAATTTTCATAATATCATGATGAAAATGCTCAAAAGAAATTCAAGCCCGTGAAATGGGCGATATTCTGGTACTGTAGTGGTCTTTTTCTCGCGAACCGAAATTTGATTATTTCTCTCACAAAGCAATAAAAACTCATTTGTGACATCATTGTCAGGTTATTTTCCAACATTATTCAAAAAAAGGAATTTTATCCGCCAATTGGCTAGAAAATTGAATATTTCTGAAATTTATGCGAATTTTGGCGTTTCGGCGGCCCGCGGAATAGTGCTTCAATATTAAGATATAACTTGCTGTGAAATTTTTAGAATGTACAAAAAATTCGGTTCTAAATTCAACTAACAATAAACTGAGGGTTGACCTTAAAACACGCATTACTCTGCTCACAGAGCTGGGACACGAAATCAAAATGCACCAAAAAAAATTTTCAGCTCTCCAATGATATACGTCGTGACATATAATTCTATGTCGACTATGAACAATTCCCTAGAAATGCACAAATAGGTTTGAGCCCAACTGTGGTAAAATTTGGTTAACTTTTAAGTTAAAGCAAAACTCTTTTAGAAGTGTCTCCGGAAATGATCTCAATTCACGAACACCCTATTCAATGTCCGAATAAATTTCATAGTTTTTTTATCGTTCCAAATATACAAATCAAAATAAATTCCAAAAACTGAAAGCGTTGAAAAAAGCGATCGAACCAGACCCTAAGCATTCTATTGCACACAACATGTCATAAAATAGGCAAGAAAAATATACAGTTGAGCTCCAGAGTGAAAACAAAACAAAAAACCAGCAGGAATTGCAACATGTACATATTCTCAATTTTCATTAATTCTCGCTGGAGGCGGTCTCGACACGTCTCGTCGGTGAATTTCGCGGTTCAAAACATTTCGCTTCTTTTCATATCTGAAAGAAAAAACCTCATTGATCAATCATATCACAAGTTTTTTTTTTTTGTCTTGGCTCCCTCACTTTTTGACAATATCGAACACTTCCTGTTTGTAAAGCTTCATCATCAAATGTTCGTACTCCGTCAGCTGTTCGAAATTGAACAGATCCCACTGCAATTTTTATTTTTGTTTTTATATCTTGTCATTTTCACGGAATACCTCTAGCAGGTGGTCCAAAGATGAATCGGATTGAGCGTACATCAGCAGCCAAGGCGGTAGCTCTTTTTCTTCGATGATGTGTAAATTTGCATTCAAGTCAACTTGTGATCGGCTGGCGACGTTTACAGATTCTGTTCGGAAAATTGGGTTGGAAATTCCGGGATGCTCATATTGTGTTCTCTTCATCTCTTCGCTGAAATCCTATTATCATTCGAAGAATTGTCGAGTAAACTCACTTATAATAAAATACTCCCTTCTGTGGGTCAAAAATTTTCTTCCATCCAGGCTTCAGACTTTCATGTACCAATGGATGCACCCAATGTGTTCTTCTATTAGTATGGTCCACATAATACGGTTGATTCTCTGTTGTGAATTCAACCGCCCAATTTTCAGGTAGTGGTAGATCAGTAGAACAGTCACATGAAGAGCGATACTGTTGAATTGCCATCAAGTGTTCACTTGGAAGAGTTTGAAGCGATTGGAATCTGGGAGGTTGTGGAGATGCAAGTCCTTTTTCGCTGAAATAACAGTTCTTATTTTATTTCAACTGATCTTTTGCCAAGACTTTGCACTTTCTCATTACACCTAAGCGGATTGAGTTTCAACTCTTTCAACTCACCTGACACTGAGCTCTCTCATTCCTTGTTCTACATTCCCGATTGAGTGCGACGCGGTTAGTGACTTTCTTGGCACATATCGGAGTGCTCCTCTGAAAAACGCTCACATTATCATAAATATCAACGAGTTATCACCGTCGTTTCATCGAAAACCGATTAAACGGTACAACACGGCAATCTAAAGTATAGTTGACAGTGGCGTCCTCCATTGTGTTTTCTTGAAAAATAGATGAAACAGTTTTCGGCTTGTTGTTTTTTCGGGGGGATATCAAAAAACTATATAATCGAAAAAAAGCTTTTTGGGGAATCACGAGTTGCTACATTCCGAAAAGTTTTCGTTTTTCAATGAACTTTGATACCCGTTGTAAAACGTAACATTTATGAATTTTTATCGGAGACAAGTTTTCGGGAAAAAAAACTGTACCTGTTGAAACTTCGCGATGAGAGAACGTTATTGTTTCGTACTCCGAATGATGTTGATGGCTCGTCGGATGGTTCCGTGTAGACATCGTTTTCACTGTAACGTAATGAGCTCAATTTGAGACCGTTTTTGTTATCACTACGGTAGCGATAAACTATCAGTATAGTTGAAACAATACTAATTTATTATCAAAAATCGTGTACTATACCCTTAGAGGTTTGCACAGAACTTTTGTCTGGAAAAATGGCTATAGATTTTGATGTTTTCTGATTCATATTTCATGAATATACATTTTGGTGAACAATGACGAATCTGACTCAGTTTTTCCTTCAAAATGTAAAAAAAACTCACCTCGCCGTTGATCTTGAATGTAGTCTTTCAAACTCCATTTCCTTCAAATCATTGATATCAAAGGAGTCTTCTTGATGTTCCAGATCATCCAAATCTTCAGTTTCTTCTATACTCGGGTTCTCCGAATGATACATCTCGAATTCTGAAGGTGGAGTACTAGACGGTGGTGGTGGTACTGCAGACAATATCAGTGTTGATGCAGCAATTGGGTTTCTTCGGGTTCGACTCACAGCGGTTGCTGAAATTTTGAAGTAATTTCTATGAGTAAAGGTTTTGACAGTACCTGCTAGTGATGGTACGTTTGGTGGGCTCTCTCGCTTGACGTATTTACCCTGCGTTCCTTCAACTGATGTCATTGGTTTCCGTCGGGTAAATAGCATACTGAAAATTGAAGTGTTTGAGAATTCAATATGCGAGAAGACTGTGGAAATTTGCGTTTTAGATTTGAATCTAACTTGAAGAGTGAGGTCACTAAACGTCAGAATATTAAAATTTAATCGCTAGATCCGAAGAGATAGCATTTTTTGGCGAATTCAGGTCGAAAACGAGAAAAATGAAACCGGAAAGAAAGTTGTTTTTTCATTCGCACTTTCCAAAGATTATCTGAAAACGACGGTACTTTCAACAGTGGTAATAAAACGGCGTTTTTCTAACGACTCTTGTGACCCAAATGCAGCCATAAAAAGAGCGATACGGGTTTCAGGACAGGACACCCAATCAAACATTGTTGCCATTTTGATTCCAACCAAATTGTGCGAGAAAGAAAAGAATGTGACTAATCGGCAAACATTATAATAAGTTTTTCTCTCTGCCAAGCGAGAAGACAGAATCATCCCGAGAATGTAACAAAAACTAAAGTATCATTTGCCCCAGATTTCAGGAAGAGCCGTATGTCGACGAAAAGCTCAATGTCGGGCCAGTTGATATGAGGAAAAGCCCCGGCCGAGGGGAGACACAGAATAGTGAAGTGATTCCGGAGAGTCAAAACAGCAACATGTGTTACTACCCAAACGACGTATGTGCGTATGTGAGTGTGTGTCTGTGTGTGTGTGTGTGTGTGTATCTGTGTGCCGGTGTCAACCAACTCGGCGTTCTAAGACGTGATGAGAACCGAACAAGAGAGCGACATAGGAGTGATGGAGTAAATACATTGGAGACGCAGAAACGACTAGTAGTACAGTACGGTCTATGTCTCCATAAGGTTGCCTACTGTCTCATCCCGTTCAATGCCTACCATAATCTGAGGGTGCGTGCCTAGGCATAGAAGGATTGACAATAAAAGGGGAAATGCGTTTGGAATGCGCAAGTGGGAGGGAATGGCGGAGGTGGTATGTAATGTAATGTTTTATTTACATGTTATGCAAAAACAATCAACGCAAACTAATTAGAAAAGTGGAACAATGCGAGAGGCGGGAAATGTGGGGAGGAAACTTTTCATGCTTTTGTGTACAGTTGTGTTTTGGTGATGATGCCTGGGAGCCTAACTTTTTCGACGTGATTTTGTTTCCTGTTCTTCCTGCGAAAATGTTTGCGCAGTGTAAAATCTAAAAGAACAAGACACTAACTACAATGGAGCATGGAAAAAAGTGGTAAATGATTATCAGACCACATTCTGGTTCAATGAATCATTGTTTGCTCTTTTTCGAACAGTCGAAATTTTTCGATAAGATGATTATGAAATTCTTTAGTTAATTCGAATAACTAATTTCTATTCAAGTAATTGAAATTAAAACAAAAAGACTTACAATTTCCAAACAGTTTCTCCTATCAACCACTCAGTGTCGCCCGGGCAAGTAAGAGATAATTGAAAATGTTTTCCTAATCTCTGACTACCAACCCCAAATGAGAAGAAGAATGTGCGAGATAAACACCGTATACAATATAAACATCTCTCTTCTTCCTCCCCTTCTGCCGTCTCTATCTCATCTATCTACCGCCTGACACTATTTTCCCCCGGGTCTCTCTCTCTCTCTCTCTCTCTCTCTCTCTCTCTCTGTTCGATGAATTTGCATACTGTTTTGGATGAATACATTCGAAAGTAGGCGTCAAGGTGCTGCTGCTGGGCCGAGGAAAACATGACGAACATCATTAAGATCCTATCTTAATGTTTCTACACTTACACATCCGCCCTCGAAACTACTGTCCGAGTAGTGGGCAATTTGTTGCAAATCGGGAATACTTACCAAAAAAAGTGGTTGAGAAAAGGAGATTTGATTGGGATGAAGGAGAAAGTGGTGGGAGGAATTTAAGGGTGATCAAAAGGAATTTGTCGCGTTTGCAACATTGGGAGGATATAAAAATTGGTTGATTGTGGAAAGAAAATGTTCAATAATTTTGATTTAGGTAATTTATATTTCTATTGTATTTTTTTAACCAAAAATGCTGTTATCGTGCAAAAAATAAATAAATTCCACTAGGAATTTTAGTTTCGATTTCACTCAAATGGTTATTTCTAAAAAGCCTAAATAAATTCGACCCACAGAGTTTCATTCTCGATTACTCACAGATTATCCTCATTATTATAAGTTTCAGTATATATTTTCCATATTTTTACATTTAGTATATTAATTTGTCCCAGTAGGAATGGAGATTGTAAAGAATAAATGTTGAAGAATCTTTTTTAGGTAATTTATACTTCTATTATTTTTATAAAACAAAACAAAATGCTGATGTCGTGAGAAAAATAATTGAATTTCACCAGGATATTTAATTTCGGTTTCAGTCAAATGCTTATTTCTTAAAAGACTAAATAAATTTATCTGAAAGATTTTCAGAATTGATTATTAGCAGATTGTTTTTATTATTACCAGTTTCAGTATATATTTTAAATATTTTCACATTTAGCATGTAAATTTGTCCCAGTAGGAATGAAGTTTGTGAATAATAAACGTTCAAGAATATTTTTTGGGGGAGCATTAACTTATGCTATTATTATATTTCTAACTGTAAAATACGGATACTGTGCAAAAAAATAAATAAATTCCACTAGTATATTTAGTTTCAATTTCATTCAAATTCTAATTTCTATCAAGCCTAAATAAATTTAGCTCACAGATTTTCAGTATTTATTATTTTCAGTTTGATTATTGTTATTTTCAGTATTTTCTGATTTTGAGGGAAATTTTTTAAAAGATTGTTGGATTAGAAATTTGTGGTATTAAGCCTAAAATTGCGCAACATATTCAGGTTTTTTACAAAAAAAATCAAATCAAAAAAAAAATTTACATAAGAATAACTATGAAAGTGTCGTATAAAAATCTTGGTCAGAAGAAATCGAGAAAACTGAACACTTACCAATACTGGTTACTCCCTTAATATCTCACAGCCTCCATAATCACTAGGATAAATACAAAGGCAGATATCTCTGTGGAAAAAAGTCAACTATATGTGATGAATTGCCGATACCTCACACACAATCATACATACATACGGTTTCGCGTAAAAACACGTCATTGTTTTCAACCTTGACCAAGTTTAACATGCGTTAATCTTTATCGAAAGCAGCTTATTCTGTCTTGTTGTCTTGTTTCAAATGAGTCACACCTCTTTTCGACCTTTCTGAACCTCGTCCGGATGAGACGAGCTTACCACTCTTCCGGTCTGTGCACCAATTGTGTGTGTATTTACTGTTTGTGCTCGGTTCGAGTTGGACACAACACAAGTCTGTATGCAAAGGCCCTATTTCGGGATTGAAAAGAATTTGTCACACCAAACAAGTCTGAACGCAAATCTGGCTTGTTCAGGCACCCCGCCGCCACTTGCAGAAATGGTTGACCCACTCTTCTTTCGATATTGTTCTGTTTGTGTTTTGGGGGCGAATGGTATCAATCGAAAACGAGAAAAGAATGAAGCGTGCGCAAGTCAAGAGAGAGAGAGACATCGTTAACCGTTCGGCATCTCCCTATTTGCACTCGTTCCCAAAAATTTGTGTTTCATCATTTTCATAGAGTCACAACTTGACCCTCTTTGTGTTCTTTCAATTTGCACTTTTAAAAGACATTTCGTTTTTGGAACCAATCTTTATTTGAAGAACATTTCAAATTCATAGCTTTCACACTATAAATTTGTGAACTTTCTGAACTTTTTTGTGATTTTTCTTGAACATTGTCTTGGCAAGAAAGTCAAAACAACAAAGGAACAACTTTTTCTTCTGAAAAGATGCGCTGTAACCCATACCAGAAAGAAATGCATTTTCTGACAAAAGAATACATCTCATAACACCAAAAAAAGTTCACACCCACTCCAGAAGTTTTCTACCCTTTTTTGTTCTCCTTTTTCTTCCCGCCTCTTCTATGCCATGTCTTTGGACCTCTTCAGAAGGATGAGTCTTGATTTTTGAGTTGTCGTGTCAGAGCGTGCCTGGAAAAGTTCGTGTGCTCTGGACTCTAAGGTCAGGCAGCCCCCCTTTCCGTGGAAAATGTTTATATATTCTAGTATCCTCTTGGAATTGTTGATATTTCCAATCAACAAAAACGCATAGAACCTCCTCCCTTCCTCCCCTCTTGCTTCTCCTGAAACTAAACCCTTTGGTTTTCCTTCATTTTTTATTCTTTCGTTTTTTCTTCTTCTTGCTCAAATTAATTGGAATGTTTGCCAATTTCGAAAGGTTTAGGGTTTCTATTCCGGCAAAATAATCAATTCCGGTTCTTGACCGATTTGACGTCTCGACTTTCCCTCCTTTCCGCTAATTTCGAATGCATACAAATTGTTATGGGATATGTTATGGAAAGTCGCAAGTTTTTTTTTGAGCTTTTTCCCGTCAAATGCCCTTTTCTCGCCTTCTTCTTCTTCATTTCTCCTTCCATCTTGCTTCTCAATCAGCTTCCTCTCGAGAAATAGTCATTGTTACGGTTTGATCTTCTGTGTGATCGTTCTATGACCCTTACCAATCTCGTCAATTTTTTTTTGTCAGATGATAGAGATGAACCTATCGATGTAAAGTTCAACGGTATTCTTTAACGCCTCCTATTTTGGTGTTGACTTTTTTGATTTGCCGTGATCTTCTAACGTGTAGGCGAGACGACAGTCATCATTCTTATTATTTTTAGGTTACTTTTTCTATTTTTCAGACTTTTTTCTTGATATACCATAAAACCTCTAATAGAAAGACACTGAATGCCAACTTTCAAGAGTCCGCACGATCGTAAATTTTTTTTTCTTGCGGTAAAACGTCCAGCAAGCAATAATAGACTTTTCAGCTAGAAAAGCACTGTATATGATTCTCAGAAAACTGATAATACTTCCATGAGGAGGTTTACAAACTTGATTTTTTGGTGTCCCTCTGTTAGAGGTTTTACGGTATTCTAAAATCCAAAATTGGTTCTTGTGATTCCATTGATATTATAACACCTTAACTTTCTTTCACTCTCTTCCTTTTAGTATCTTTGACTAGTTCCACCATAGTATATTCTCTGATCCGTTTCACTTTTCTCTCTTCATTTCATTTCACTGTTCTTGCCTTTATCCACTTGTGTTTTTGTTTGCACTGTTCCAGTTGTCCAACCATGTTTGTTAACAAAGTGCCTGCTGCAGCTGCTGTCCCAAAAACTACCCGTTAAATTCAAATATATTCAAATCAGACGTTTTTCCCGCGTCATTTCCATATCCCGCCTGGTCCTACTTGTCCTTATAAATGTGACGTAAACTGGCAGAAAATCTTTCTCTGCACACCAACAATCACGTTGGCAGACAATTGAAAAATCTCTGATCCTTTGGAGAGGAAAAAAAAACAAATCTGTGTTCTCTTGTTGTGTTCACTTGTGTGCACTTGATTTCCAGCGTCTGTTTTTTTTCTATCAATAACGGAACCCCTCCCTTCCGGCGAACTCTAACCTTCGCGTCAAATGACTTCATTCTTTCCGATTTTGATGTTATTTTCAGATGTTCCTGCTACTCCTTTTAACAACACCGGCGTGGGCGGATATAGCCACATATGGATATCATCCCAAAGGTGCTAATCCTACATTGTACTCTCCAGAAGACAGGTACGTTTTTTTTCAGTCCGAAATGTCTAAATCAAACTCGATCTTTCCGTTTTTTCTCCGGTTCACAATGTCCAATAAATCATTTGTTTCAGTGTTCTCCAATTGGACGAGGTTACATTCAATGATACGATTTTTGGCCCGCAAACCGGTGATGCAGGATATCTTGTGGAGGTATAATAATATTTTGAAATCTAGAATCTTCCATAAATTTCACCTATTTCAGTTCTATTCCGATTGGTGTGGCCATTGTCGTGCATTTGCACCAACCTACAAAAACCTCGCCAAAGATGTTGACGGTTGGCAGAACATCGTCAAAATCGCTGCCATCAATTGTGCGGATCCAGTCAATGAGCACGTTTGCCGATCGAATGGTGTCCGATTCTTCCCATTGATTAAAGTAATTCGATATGTGCGAGACTCAATAACAAACTTTTTGTTTAGTATTTCCCACGCGACTCCATCAACTCCACAGAGGGATCTCAAATCAAACCATATTCCACTGTATCTGAGATGAGAGGACAATTGACCAAGGCTGTTATGGATGATTATGCTCTGAACCGATACAAGGAATGGCCAACTTTTGACTTTTTGAAAGAGTGAGTATTAGTTTTTGAACCTACCTTAATTTGAAATTTTCAGCGTTGTGACCTATGGAGAACTCTGGAATGAATCTTCATCCTCTGCTAATCATATTGCTATCATCTTCGAAACCAATCAAGCTAGCTTGACTGGTGCTCAGGTACAATCAGAATCCATTTCCCTTTTTTTAATCTAAAGTTTTTCAGTTGCTCCTCGACCTCAGTGGTAACCGTGACCGACTTGTTGCTCGCAGATGCTTGAAGAGTCACCCACTTGCCGAGGCATTGAAAATCACTGACTTCCCTTCGCTAGCGATTTTCAAGCGAGGAGAACGCAAGCCAGTCTTGATTGCTGAGTTAGTAAAGACATTTTAATTGAAATAATTCTCTTGAAATTTAGACTCCGTCGACTTTTGCTCCGCGAGATTGATCAATTCCTCGGGAAACCCAGCGATAATCATCTCCAAACCATTCATTTTAGTAGCCGGAAAAATAAGACTGTCGACTGTAATAATAACCCCGAACTGTGAGAAAAGTTTTATTCATCATTTAGAGTTATAATTTATAATTTCAGATGCAAACCAAACTACTATGTCTCCGAAGTTGATATGCTCAAGGCTATGCGTTATGCTCTGTTCCGTGAGTCTGCCAGAACTGGAGCTCCACTTCAAGCTGCCAATCTCTCGGCTCTTTATGAGTTCACATCCCTCCTGGCTGACAACTTCCCAACCACAACTGTTGAAGGTGCTACAGATAACTCGGTATAAAAATTCAAAGTTAAATTAAATTTCTCTCACTGTAAGATATTTCAGACTGTTCTTCATCTTGACAGATCTAGTCGTGCTGTTCGTGTATTCTCTAGACTCCGTGACTATATTGCTGAAAAAGGACTAGAGGCTCCGATTAGTGTTGAGGACTGGCAGAAGGAGTTTTTGGCCGCTGAGGAAGAAGCAGGACATCCATTCCCTCTGAACACAAACTGGGATCATTGCGCTGGCTCATCAACTCAATACAGAGGGTATACTTGTGGATTGTGGACTACATTCCATGCTCTTACGGTTTCTGCTTTCAAGAACTGGCAAAATAAGACTAATGGTAAGGAGGAACTCCAATGAGGCTATGCCTAATTGATAGAGCATGAAAAGTTATTTTGGAATGTGGAAACAGTTTTCCCTTATTATTATCAGTTTCTGAGAAAATCTACTTTTTTGAAATTTACTACTTTCGGAGGGACGTTTCTCGGCTATTTTTCAACCAATTTTTGAAAACTAAAATGCAATAGAAAGCTAATAGAACAGACTATTTGCGTTTAACACCATCGTATTGTAATCAAATACCAACGAATAAGTACTTTACGAAAAGTTCCAGATGTTACTCTTCCACTCCCACCACTTCAATCTATTCGCGATTGGGTCGGATCTTTCTTCGGATGTAATCATTGCAGAGATCATTTCTTGAAAATGACCACTGACACTTTTAAGATGGAAGCTAATGTAAGAATTATTCAAAAATGGTATATTCTTGAATCCAATTTTACAGGTTCGTCGCCCTGAAGATGTCTACTTGTACCTCTGGAAGGCTCACAATAAAGTGAATGCTAGACTTCATGGAAGAGAAACCGAGGATCCAAAGTTCCCCAAATACCAATTCCCAGCCAAGTTCTTGTGTCCGGATTGCAATACCAAGGGATTCTTGAATGAAGACGATACTCAACCCTTCCTCATTGACTACTACTCTAGAATTCGTCCATTCAATAATGCAACCCTTATCAAATCCTAGATTTCTTCTCGTTCTCCCATTCCGTTCTCAAACAATTTGGCTACCTTCCCAGTCCATCTCTAGTATAACATATTCCAGGAGGTCCTTCCGCATAGACATTATTTCATTCTTCTTCTTCTTCAAAAACTTTAATTCTCGATGTTTTCATGTTTTCATTCGAAATATGCATTTATCATCTTGCCATAACTATTTATTCCAGAATAAACGTATTTCTATCTACCTATTATATAATTTTTTATTTGCATAAGGAAAAATGAAGAAAAACTTAAAAAGAAGGTGATAAGAAAGAAGCTGGCAACAGGGCGTTTTACGTCTTTCTTCATGTGTACTCACTGAAAGTATCGACACACTTTTTTTTGAAGTCATATATTTTTTGAATCAAAAGTTTTAACGGAATCTTTCACTAATTTTAAACATGTTTTCAAGATTAAAAATGTCTTAATATTTCTTGTTCCTGTAAATTTCAAATTATTACTATAAATTAATATTGAAAAAACAATTTTAAAATTTATTTGATATGACGACTATCTGTTCTCACAACATGTCAGAGTACCAAATTTTTGTATGTAGTATGGTCTCAGATTGTTTTTGATCTTCGTTATTGACCGCCAAGAAATTGCACTTTTTGATCTTTCCCACGAACATTTGCCACTCGCTATCATTTTTCCAACAAAGTTTGACTGGTCCGAAATGACAAGACTCCCAGCGCAAATACGGTTTCCTTCATAGATCGTCATCTACCTTGAGCTATTTCCGTCGTCATTTTCTTCACCGGCTCTTTTCTCTCCTCGTTTGCCGTCTTGGTTTTTCACTCTTTGCGCGGTTTTCCAAGCTGTCCGGAAAGCGTGGATGAGCGAGTGAGCAACCATAGTGCGGACACGCAGACGATCCGCATGATCGTCTGTATCGCAATGACCGGCTTCCGTTTTCGTCGTTTTGCTCCCTGTGCGCAATGCGTTCGATTTGACAAGAAATTTTTATGGTTTTCGAGAAAGTGAAATCTAGATTTGCTTCTTGAAAGTATAGTGTGCCTATGAGTTGAAATTTTTTGCACGGTTTCATTTGCAAATTATCTACTTGTTATTTTTCGTGTTTTCCGTCTTGGATTGTGACCTTTGCGGCCGTTTTATTACATTTTGAAACTCGGGCACATTAACTATAACTATCTTTCATATTATTTGAATTTTATCCCCTCTTATACAGTTTGGATTATTATTCCTTGAAAAACTTGGAAACTATTTTTTACCTACATCTGTGTTTCACTCCTTCAGAAATTTCATTTCGCACTATACCCTCTTAAGCGGCAAACACCAATAATAAATACCCATATCCGATTACCTATCCAATTACTCTTCCGACTACAGCTAGAAGGCCTTATTCCAACTACACCCCCACTTTTTCCCCTTTTCTTTCTTTTCCACTTCATGATCGATCATCTTGTTGCTTTTTGTCAAAATCCAGCGTCAGCCGAGTGCACAAAGCCGCGCACCGGTGTCGAAACAATGGATCGGTTAGGCTCTTCTTCCAACTGTTGTCTTTTGGCCCCCGTAGTGTCCACTTATGGCGCTAAACAACTGTTTTCGATTCTCCAGCTTCTATCTCAAACAATATTGGTCTCTTCCTCCTACTCTTCATCAATGTTTTCACTTTTTTCTTCAAGAACTCAAGTGGAGATAGCACGTTTTTTGGAGGATCGTTATGTCATACCTCTTGTTCGTCTAGACCTGGAATGCGGATGAATTTGTATAGGGTTTTTTGTGTCATATTATCAGTTTTGAGGATTGCTAGTGTTTTGATGGCACGGTTTCAAAAATCCTTTGAAGTAAAAATTTTAAAAACTAAAATGTGGTTCTTTGACTCTCAGAGTTTTCCAGTTCTCTTGAAACTTTTTCCCACTTTTTTTCACGGTCAAATAGTTTTCAGAAAAGCTCTTGGAAACCCAAACAGCTTCTCAAGTTAAAGGGGGATTCCGGACAAAATGAGTTTGAGGTTCAATCGATGCAAAATTTTATGATGATTCTAAATATCATAATGAAACGCTCAAACATGCTTCTCAGTCCCAAAATCACTGTTAAAGTTGAAAAATGTTTTCCCTGCTGGCCTAAATTTTCACGTGGGCAGTGAGAAAATTGTAGTACACGTGGAAAACAACTCAAAAGTTCGGCCACAAGGAATTACTTTTTTTTGGAACTTTGAAAGCGTTTTTCGGGTCAGAGATACATTTTTGAGCGTTTTTATTGTGATATTCAAATTTAGGATAGAGTTTTGCATCGTTTGAAACATAAACTCATTTTGCCAGGAATCCTCCTCTAATAATCAAAATCCAGAAAGTTTGAAGTTGCATACTGATTCATTAAGTGTTATATTAAGTGTTATAGAAAAGCATCATCTCAATACATTTCAATTGCATTCTTACATAAATTTCCCTCCTCATTCACTTTTTCCCAAATTACTTTCGTTTATCCGATCGTTTCTTCATCTCCATCAAAAACCAATTCCATCATCATCATCAGCATCATCATTCCATTCCTGATAGCTGGAATGCTGGAGATGAGAAAAGTCGCAGCGTGAATGTAATTTGCATCCGAACAAGTAGTATCGGTTCTCTTTTTCATATTGGGGATACTAGTTGTTAGTCGTCCAAGGCTTATCTCGTTTCTTTGATTGACCTCAATTTTGACTGACCATCTACATAAGAAATGCAAATATTTGTTGTTTATTTCATCTAGTTCTTTGTTCTCTTTTCCACTCAATCTTTTGAATTTTGCTCCCGTTCTTTGCAATTGAGATGATTTTTTGAAATTCTATTTTTTCATTTTGTTAGAATTCTTATTTTTATTGGGATTTCCTGCATTATCCATATCACAATTCTCAGATTCATAAAATTATATCTCCCCTACCTTTGTTCAAAAGTTTCAATTCACTGATAAAGCGAGAATTAAACCGACTAATTTGAATTTTATTCAATCTTATGTGAAGATGACCTCATTCATTTAGGCCGAATAGAAACAAGAAAAGAGAAAATAGTAGTGGCTAGTTAATGTGACCAGAAACAATTGCGGCCGGAGAAGGAGGCGCGGCGGTTAAGAAACAGTACGGAAGATGACGGAGAGATAGTCCGCGCATTTCGGATTAACCGTGGTCAAATATCACCCGTGTTTCTCTCATCCCTCCCTTTTCTTGAACTCATCACTTGGACCCCCAATACATTGGTCAACAAATATGAAGAGAGAGACAGAGAGAAATAAAAACAGAGTCTCTCTACACAGGCCTCCGGTTGTCTTTATTCGGGAAAACCGAACGTTTGCGGTTGTACTTTCGGCTTATTGGAACCTATATGCATATTTTGGTGTTCCAAGTTGAGCTCATGACTTTTGACAATACCCCTTCTTGTTTTGACTGCTTGTAGATCGGAAGGTCATGTTAGCTTGATTTGAAGTCTACCGTACGGCGCCTATAATTCCACCAGATGTTCAGTTCTTCATTCCCTTCCGTTCCATTTGAGACTATCCTTATCTACCTCAACATCTAAGATTTTGAATCATAACGTTTTGGTTCTATTCGAGTGACCTTTTTTGGTTCTATCTTCTCCACTTCTACTTCGTTATGATTCTAGATGATGACTTTTTTTAAAGGGGGCGTAACATAATTATTTTTGGTTGAGATTTTTATATGGTTCGACGCGGAATTTTTGTAAGAACAATAATTTCTCTTGGAGCATAGTCTAAGAATGCCTAGTTTTTGAGTTATAAGCCGAAAAGAAGTCAAAAATCAGTACTGAACAAGTGCAGATTCATCCACGTGGCAATTTTGCACTCGCTCAGTACAAATTTTTTATCCGTTTTTGGCTTATAACTCAAAAACTAGGCATTCTTAGAGTATTCTCCAAGAGAATTTATTGTTCTCACAAAAATTCTGCGTCGAACCATGTAAAATCTCAACAAAAATAATTATGTTACGCCCCCTTCAAATGAATTTTCATGTTGTTCTCGAACAGTTTCTCTTCTTTCATTCCGAAGCTAGAACTAATACAGTATTTTTTTTCCAGAACTCTCTTCCGATTCTCAATGTTTGTGCATCTGTGAAAAAACAGAAAAAACAATGGTATTAGTAAGCAAGGTAAGGTTTATCCAGCTGCTTGTGTTACGTAACATGTTTTTTTTAGGGCGATTTCATCTGGATAGAACCTGGCAAGGCCGAGGGATCTATCCCTATTGGAGCTCGTGTCATCGATCAGGACCATGGTAGATTGAAAGTAATAGACGATCTTGGAAACGTATGTTTTCGAATATTTCAAATGTTTCGAACGTTTATCCCTTCACTGATACCCGACCCGCTGGGGTCTTGACCTCAATCCGTTTCTTCTTACTTTCGCTTCACTGCGTGGGGCAACCACAGCGTTAACATGTTATCACGCGGTTTGATAAGTTCCGATATCCTGTTGCAACTTTTGAGACAAGAAAGAATACAAAAGTGCATTTCAGGAACAATGGCTATCGGCGGATCGAAGAGTCAGACTGATGCATCCGACTTCGGTTCAGGGTGTGGAAGATATGTGTCAATTGGGAGATTTTCATGAGAGTGCGATTTTGAGAAATTTGTTCATCAGATACAGAGAAAAATTGATTTATGTGAGTAGATGCGAAACTTGAATGTTCTGAGACATTGCATTTCAGGCATACACTGGGTCTATTCTGATAGCCGTGAACCCTTATATGGATATCGCAATTTATACAGCAGATGAGATCAGAATGTACAAAAGGAAACGGATTGGAGAGCTTCCACCACACATCTTCGCTATTGCTGATAATGCATATACCAATATGAGAAGGGAGCGGAAAAACCAATCGGTTATCATCAGGTACAAAAAATTCTGGAATTATGTACCCGAAGATTTTTATTTGATTTTTTTGTATAGACCAACTCAGAATTTCGAGATAATAGGGGTTTCGTTGTGAAAAAAATTTTGAAAGTTTGTCCAAAAAAATATATAGGCTGTCAAAGGTGCTAAAATGGGTCCGTTAGAGTATCTAATTTCTCATATTTTCAATTCAAAACTGGTTTCGGGTAGATCGTGAAAAAATGAATTTTACGTGAATTTTTCAGTAAAAATAGAAAAATCAGCTACCCGAAAACCTCCTATTTAGCTCGATTAGTAGCCTATATCTTCATTCAGACAAATTTTCAGAATTTTTTCCCAACTGAGACCCCCCTTACCTTGAAATTCTGCGTCGACCTATATATACACATCAATATTTCTAGAATAGTTTACTCCCCCTTTAATACATCTTGCAAAACAAATTTTGCTACCGTTCATTAGTTTTTCTTAAAACTGAGTTTTCAAAAAAATTTTTCGAAAATTTGAAAACTTAACTTCAAAAAATTATATCTCCTTCCATAGTTTTTAAAAACAGATAACCTAATATTACATATTCTACTTCATGGTTCCAGTGGTGAATCGGGTGCCGGAAAGACGGAATCCACAAAACTTGTCCTCCAGTTTTTGGCAACAATTAGTGGACAGCATAGTTGGATTGAACAACAAGTCCTTGAAGCGAATCCAGTTCTCGAGGCGTTTGGTAATGCGAAGACAATCCGCAATGATAACTCGTCTCGGTTTGGAAAGTATATTGATGTACATTTCAACGAGAGTGGATCCATAGAAGGTTGGAAATAGGATATAGGGACTGTCAAATGAATTTTGAAATTTCAGGAGCTAAAATTGAGCAATATCTTCTGGAAAAATCAAGAATCGTGACCCAATCTGAGAATGAAAGAAACTATCACATTTTCTACTGTTTGTTGGCAGGTCTGTCTAAAGAAGAGAAATTGGAGTTGGAGTTGGGAACTGCTGCGGACTATTATTATCTGATTCAGGTAAGCATATACCGTAAAATTCGTATTGGAAGGGCAGCTCTACCCCCATTAGCTCGAAATGAGCACACTCTAGAAATTCATACAGATTGAAATTAGTGTTATTAGAATTCTAGTCAATACTTGACTTGGCATGTCACAAAATATTTTTTTAAATTACTTCACCCACAAATGTCATGATCGATTTTCAGAATTCAGAAATAATTTTGTAGGTGATGGAAAAATAGAAGGGCACGCCCTTCCAATACAGATTTTACTATACGTTTTAAAAACGCTTCGAATACCCAAAATTTTTCAGGGAAAGACGCTAACTGCAGAAGGAAGAGATGATGCTGCGGATCTTGCAGAAATCCGTTCTGCCATGAGAGTTT
This sequence comes from Caenorhabditis zanzibari, assembly GCA_963966625.1. Lineage (NCBI taxonomy): Eukaryota > Metazoa > Nematoda > Chromadorea > Rhabditida > Rhabditidae > Caenorhabditis > Caenorhabditis zanzibari. The sequence goes on from OZ016473.1 coordinate 12,574,645, forward strand.
TGATGATAAATGAACAAGAAATTGGGAGCATCTTCAAACTCTTAGCAGCACTTCTACACATTGGAAATATCAGATTCCGACAGAACACTACTGATAACATGGAGTCTGTAGATGTTGCTGATCCATCAACCCTTGTTCGAATCGCGAAACTCTTGCAATTACACGAACAGAATCTTCTTGATGCCATCACCACTAAAAGTCTGGTCACTCGTGAAGAACGCGTCATTTCAAGATTGAATGGTCAGCAGGCGATTGATGCAAGAGATGCCCTTGCAAAGGCAATTTACGGGAAGCTGTTCATTCACATCGTTAGAAGAGTTAATGATGCTATTTACAAGTAAGAAAATTAAATTTGGCGAAACCGAAAAATTCATTGACAATTTATTCAGGCCTTCACAAACAAAGAGAACTTCGATTGGAATACTTGATATCTTTGGGTTTGAGAACTTTGAGAGCAACAGTTTCGAACAACTCTGCATTAACTTTGCAAATGAAACACTGCAACAGTTCTTCGTTCAGCATGTTTTCAAAATGGAACAGAAGGAGTATGACGAGGTTGGTGACTACTCCCATAATTTGAAGGCAGTGTTATTATTATTACTTGTTTCAGGAAAACATCAATTGGCGTCACATCAAATTTGTGGATAACCAAGCTACGGTTGATTTGATCGCTCAGAGACCAATGAACATCTTGTCACTCATCGATGAAGAAAGTATTTTCCCAAAGGGAACTGACAAGACAATGCTTCTGAAACTTCATTCCACTCATGGCAGAAATGATCTTTACCTTCAACCAAAATCAGAACTGCAAAGAGCATTTGGAGTCACTCACTTTGCTGGAAACGTCTTCTATAACACTCGTGGATTCCTTGAGAAGAATCGTGACTCATTTTCCGGAGACTTGTCTGCTCTCATTTCATCATCGAAGATGCCATTTTTGGCAAGATTGTTTGATGATTTGGAATATGATACATCTTCAAGGTGATACATTTTTAAAATTAACTTACATCACAAATTTTCTTAATTTTCAGAAAGAAGGTCACTGTCGGAAATCAATTCCGTCGATCCTTGGAGCAACTTATGGCTCAACTCACTCAGACTCATCCATTCTTCATCAGATGCATTAAGCCAAACGAGTTGAAAAGAGCATTGGTTATGGATAGAGACTTGGTTCTGAGACAACTTCGCTATTCTGGAATGATGGAAACAATCAAAATCAGAAGAAGTGGATATCCAATTCGTCATGATTACTATCCATTTGTTTTCCGCTACCGTGTACTTGTTTCTTCAATCCGAGGACCAGTTAACAGAATCAATTTACACGATGCTGCCAAAAAGATCTGTCACAAAGTGCTTGGACCCAATGCTGACTATCAATTGGGAAAAACTAAAGTGTTCTTGAAGGACAAACATGATTTGGTTTTGGAGCAAGAATACTACCGCATTTTGAAGGACAAGGCTATCATCATTCAGAAGAATGTACGGAGATGGTTGGTCAGAAAAGATTTCGAAAAACAGAGACAAGCCGCAGTCACAATTCAAACTGCATGGAGGGGATATGACCAAAGGAAACGTTATCGGCAGATTGTTTCCGGATTCTCTCGCCTTCAAGCTGTTCTCCGTTCAAGGCAATTGGTGTCTCATTATCAGTCTCTACGTAAGACAATTATTCAATTCCAAGTGAGTTTTGAAAATCGCGTCTAAGACAAAATTTATAATATTTAGGCTGTATGTCGGGGTACACTGCTTCGCCGACAAGTTGGTGAAATGCGAAGACGTGGAGAGAAAGCACCACTGACTGAAGTTTCATCTACAGCATCTGTTATTTCTGACACTCACGAAGAGGAATTGGTAAGCAAACATAATTTTCATATTATGCCAATCGCAGTCAATGTCAGCCTTACGATATTTCGACACGAGAATGCTACCGTAGTATATTAAAATTTAAAGGAACATACCCGCATGTTCAGGTCAATTTTTCAATTTGACATGTTTTTCAAACAATTTTCGATAAAATTCGGCACAAAATGTTATTTTTCGCTCCCAAATTTGTTAAAAATCGTTCGAAAAACATGACAAATTAAAAAATTGACCTGAAAATCAGGGTATCTTCCTTTAAATTTTAATGTTAATAAAGTACGGTAGCATTTTTGCGCCGCGATATCACAGCCGGAAAATCTGGGAAAATTCAGCCAAGACAGACATTGACTGGCATAATACTCTAAATTGCTTTTCTAATCATAAAAATTCAGTTCGAGTTGTTGGATGGGAGAAACTCAAAGGTATTGTTGAAAATGTTGTGATGGTTGTGTGGTCTCTTAGTCTCTATTCTATTTAATCTTTTTTCGGGAAGGGTTTTTCTTGGCTCAATGAGCAATTCTTTTTTTTTCAGGTCAGTGTCTTGTTTGATTTCTTGCCATCTGAAGGAAAAGACTCTGGAAATGAAAACGACAGTACTGATAGCAGCAGAAGGGGATCTTATTCTAGGCATCATGTAAGTTTTTGTTAGTGACAATTTTCAAAAAAGCTCTGCTTTAGCCATCGCCTGTTATGCCACCAACCAGCATTCCTCGAGTGGATTCATTCGTCGATGAAGACCTCAGCAAATTCCAATTTGGAAAATACGCCGCCACATTCTTCCAAGCTCAAGCCACAGCTACTCATATCAAAAAACCAATCAAGACTGCACTATTAACCCATACAGAACCAAGTGCTCAACTTGCGGCCCTCGCCTCTTGGACCACTATTCTTCGGTTTATGGGAGACTTGCCAGATGTCAAACCGGGATCTACAAATGGATCTGAAATTTATGTGAGTATTAGATTATTTTATTCTGAAAGGTGTATTGTTTCAGGATAAAACTCCGGTGATGAGTCGATTATATGCTACTCTTGGAAAGAAGTTCAGTTCACGAGACGTAGAAGAAGCATTGCTATCCAGCGAGTATGGAGGGAACAAGACATTGAAAAAAGGAATGGGGAAAAAATTGATCAGTATGACGTTGAAGAGAAAAGGAAAAATTAATGGATCCGACACCTCTTCAATCTCCTCTGATAGCGCATATTCTGGTTTCAATGCTATGCTGGAAAACAAACCGATGACTAGTTTGGATAAGTTGCATTACATCATTGGATTGGGTATTCTGAGAGAAGATTTGAGGTAGGAAGTTACTAGGAACCACATATAATAATAGTCAAATATCTTCAGAGACGAAATTTATTGTCAATTGTGCAAGCAATTGAGCAACAACCCATCGAAACTCTCCGCTGCCAGAGGTTGGATCCTGCTGTCACTTTGTGTTGGATGTTTCGCCCCGAGTGAGAGATTCATCAAGTACCTCTTCTGCTTCATCCGTGAGAGAGGACCTGCTGGAACGGGATACTCCACATATATAGAAGATAGGTTACGAAGAACTCAAGTCAATGGAACCAGACATCAACCACCGAGTTATGTCGAACTGCAAGCCAACAAATCTCAAAAGCCCGTAGTCTTGGCGGTCACTTTCATGGATGGAAGCGTCAAAACGCTGTGTGCTGATTCTGCGACAACAGCTTCCGAACTGTGCAAGCAACTTGCAGAAAAAGTTGGCCTCACGAATTCGTTTGGTTTCAGTTTGTACATTGCGTTGTTTGATAAGGTGAGTTCCTCAAAACTTAAAGTAGGATTACAGTCATTTTTTTAATATTCTCAAATGATCGTCCCAATTCCAGTATTTACGAAAATAAAAATATTTTTGCACAAAAATCGTTAAAACTCGAGAAAATCGATTTTCAAAACGCCAACTTACATTTTTTCTAACCCATTGCAATGAATGTAGAATTTTTCGCTGATTCAAATGCACCTAACATCGCTGCTCAAAACGCTCTAGAAACATTTTTATGAACGAAATTGCACTTTGTCGCGCCGCCCGCTGCCGACTTGAGTCTGCTGTCGCGCTCGCCGCTGCCGCGGCAGCGGTCGGCGCGACAATTGAAAAATTGTTGATAAAAAATTTTCTAGGGCGTTTTGAGCAGCGATATTAGGTGCATTTGAATCAGCGAAAAATTCTACATTCATTGAAATGGGTTAGAAAAAATGTAAGTTGGCGTTTTGAAAATCGATTTTCTCGAGTTTTAACGATTTTTGTGCAAAAATATTGTTATTTTCGTAAATACTGGAATTGGGACGATCATTTGAGAATATTAAAAAAATGACTGTAATCCTACTTTAAAATAGGATTATAGTATTTTTTCTCAAATGATTGTCCCAATTTTATTATTTACGAAAACAACAATATTTTTGCACAAAAATCGTTAAAACTCGAGAAAATCGATTTTCAAACCGCCAACTTACATTTTTTCTAACCAATTTCAATGAATGTATAATTTTTCGCTGATTCGAACGCACCTAACTTTGCCGCTCAAAACGTAATATAAAATTTTTATGAACTATATTTCAATTGTCGCGCCGATCGCTGCCGATGTATTAGCCGGCAGCGACGAGCGCGACAAAGTGCAATTTTGTTCATAAAAACGTTTCTATTGCGTTTTGAGCAGCGATATTAGGTGCGTTCGAATCAGCGAAAAATTCTACATTCATTGAAATAGGTTAGAAAAAGTGTAAGTTGGCTTTTTGAAAATTGATTTTCTCGAGTTTTAACGTTTTTTTTTTGTGCGAAAACATCGTTATTATCGTAAATACTGGAATTGGGACGATCATTTGAAAAAATAAATAATGACTGTAATCCTACTTTTAAAAAAGTTTCTCAATACATTTTTCAGGTCTCCTCACTTGGCAGTGGCACTGATCATGTTATGGATGCTATTTCTCAATGTGAACAATACGCGAAGGAACAAGGCAGACAAGAGAGAAATGCTCCATGGAGGTTGTTCTTCAGAAAAGAAATCTTCAGTCCTTGGCATGATCCAAAGTAAGATTCACTTCTCGATATTCAGAATTAACAATCAATTTTTTTCAGAGACGACCCAGTGAGCACAAACTTGATCTATCAGCAGGTCATCAGAGGAATCAAGTATGGAGAATACAGATGTGATAAAGATGAAGAACTCGCTGCCATCTGTGCTCAACAGTACTATATTGATGAGGGTACCATGGATGTAAATAAATTGGAGAATAATCTATCTTCATATTTACCGGACTTTGAAATGGCTGGAAAAGAGATGGCACTCGAGAAATGGACCCAAACTATTATGCATCAGTATAGAAAGGTACTGTACAACTATTATTTTTGTTTCAAGGTATTCATTTTTTAGAAGTTCACTGGACGTCTCCCATCACAAATTGAAGTCAAAGAAGATGTTGTATCCATCGCTAAAACCAAGTGGCCCCTTTTGTTCTCTAGGTTCTATGAGGCTCTCAAGTTTGCTGGTCCACCATTGCCAAAGAATGAAGTGATCATTGCGGTGAACTGGACTGGTGTATATGTTGTCGATGACCGGGAACATGTAATGCTCGAGTTCAGTTTCCCAGAAATTTCAACTGCTTATTATGGAAAGTGAGTTCTTCAAAATTGAATGATTTGCTCTTTACTCTGGTTTTCAGAGGAAAGCGCAGTACCACAGATACTTGCACTATCCGTTCTGTTGTTGGCGACGAGTACACTTTCCAATCCCCGAATGCAGATGATATCACAAATTTGATAATTTTGTTCTTGGAAGGACTGAAGAAGAGGAGTCGTTACTTGGTGGCGGTAAAATCACAGAAAGGAGATGAGAAAAACAACTTCCTCGAGTTTGAAAAGGGAGATCTTCTGATCCTAGTGAACGAATTTACCGGAAATACATTGCTCACCGAGAGTGTTGTAAAGGGAGAGAACTCGAGAACATGCTTGTTCGGTCTAATCCGTGCTGAAAATGTGTACGTGCTGCCAACTTTGGTGAAGCCATCCAAAAACACGCTGGTAATCGAAAAAATATGATTTCATATTGAATACATCTATTTTTAGCAAATTTTCCCAAAGGATATGGATATGAGCCTGGATTTGTTCAATAACAACAAACAAGTTACTGTAATCGACTATAACGCGGAACCTTACACACTGGAGAACTTTGCCGAGGACAATTTCAAGTAATCAATAAATATAGCAATGAGTTCTAAACTGTTATCTTTCAGCTCACAAGTGAAGCGAGTTGGATCTCAGATTTCATTGATGACATTGAGAAAGAAGGAATCGCAAATTGAGAGCTGGAGATTCTCCAGAGATCATATTGAGCATCCACTTCTTAAAAAACTCAACGGAAGGTAAGATCCACTAGCTCGGGAAATATAAATCTTTGTGGTTTCCAGAGATGATGCTTGTCGTGGAGCCGTCGAAATCTTCGCAGCTATTATGAAGTACATGGGAGATGAGCCATCTAAAAGGAGTAGACTTGGAACGCATCTTACTGATCATATTTTCAAACTTCCAATTTCAATGGAAGCTTTGAGAGATGAGCTCTACTGTCAGCTTGTTAAACAATTGACTCTCAATCCTTCTATTATGTCTGAAGAGCGAGGATGGGAACTTCTGTGGATGGCAACTGGTCTTTTTGCACCAAGTGCTGCGCTTGCTAAAGAAATTAGTCACTTCTTGAAATCCCGACCGCATCCCATTGCATTGGATTGCCAAAACCGAATGCAGAAACTTGCCAAGTAAGTTTAAAGCAGAAATCCCGCGCCAGAAGAAAAATTTGCCGACCCGGCCCGGTTAGGAAAAATAGGGAGAATTTTCGATAATTTTTCACATTTCAATTTTTCGCTGTTTAAATGACACAAAATACTCAAACATTAAAAAAATATGGCTGATTCAGAACAAAACCACAGAAAAAATAAATTTTATGCTTTAAAAATTCAAACCAAATTTTTTGACTCCGAAAATTTGGGCCGAATTTCTGATTTTGGCCCGGCCCGTAACATGTCTGGTTTAAAGAGTGAACTTTTTCTTCAAAAAATTGTATTTCCAGAGGCGGAAGTAGAAAGTATCCACCACATCTCGTCGAAGTCGAAGCAATTCAACACAAAACAACACAAATCTTCCACAAAGTAAGTTCCCCTTCCTTTGACGCATTTCATTCTGTTTTTCTTCAGGTATTCTTCCCGGATAACACGGATGAAGCAATCGAAGTGGACTCTGCCACACGAGCCCGCGACTTCTGTCACAAGATTGGCTATCGTCTTGGTTTGAAATCGTCCGACGGGTTCAGTCTATTTGTCAAAATAAAGGACAAAGTTCTGGCTGTTCCGGAGACGGAGTTCTTCTTCGATTACGTCCGTTCGCTGTCGGATTGGGTTCACACAAATCATGCAATGCAGAAAGACGCAACAATGATTCCAATCAATTACCAAGTGTACTTTATGAGAAAACTTTGGTACAATTTTGTTCCTGGAGCAGATCCACAAGCAGATATTATTTTCCATTACCATCAGGAATCCCAGAAGTACTTGCTTGGTTATCATAAGACAACAAAGAACGATGTCATTGAACTAGCTGCTCTAATTCTGCGAGCTATGACAAAGGATGGAAAGAATGCTCCAATTGCTCAAATCCCTCAACTTCTTGATGATATGATACCAAAGGATTCACTAAAAATGTATTCCGCCAGTGAATGGAGGAAAACCATCGGAAACGCTTACGCAAGAGTCGAGCATCTTAAATCCGATCAAGCAAAGATCGAGTTCCTCAATTACATTTGTCGCTGGCCCACGTTTGGTTCCGCTTTCTTCCCGGTGTCTCAATACTCTGATTTGAGTCTTCCCGACAGACTGTTACTTGCCATTAATCAAACAGGAGTGAATATTTATCACTTGGAGTCGAAGAATCTTTTGGTTCAGGTAAGATAGAGATTCATTGATTTTTTAAATAAAAATTGGCTTACAGTATCCATTCAATGTGATTTGCAACTGGACCAGTGGCAACACCTACTTCAACATGACTGTTGGCAACATGTTGAAGGGTAATGAAGGCAAGAAACTCCTTTTAGATACTACTGTGGTATGTGGAATATTTTGAAATCCCAATAGATTTTCTGTTTCCAGGGTTACAAAATGGACGACTTGCTCACTTCTTATATATCACTGTTGATATCAAATCAAAACAATAATTCTACAAAACACAGAGAGAATGCACTATAGATTTTTGAATTCGTGTTTATTTTTTTTGAAAAAAACGTGTCAGTCTCCCAAAAATATATTATAAATATGTTTATGTCTTTTTTCTTTCAAAATGCTGGTTGTCTTGCTCATTCTCCTTTTTGAAAACTATTATTCAATTATTTTCGTATTCTCTTCTTTTCATCTGAAATGTGTTATTCGCATTTCTCAAAGTATTTTTCTTCTGTTCGCAGACTATTTTTATGTATGCACCCCTCCTCGAAGGTATTGATGACATTAATTATTTTACATAAATCATTCATACAAATTTTTGGAACAAAATTCTTGGAATACTACAATTTGATTCTATTATACTAACCATAGCACTACAGTAGGGAACACCGGAGGAGCAAAGACAAAATCACGAGAAGGATGGGCAAAAGCTAATAAATTAGGAATGAGCACTAATCAGCAATTTTTTTGGGGGGATTTTTCTTTCTTCTTTTTTTTTGGTGGAGAGAATTTCAGGCTCAATATACAAAACATGGGATGAAAATATAAACAAAAAAGACAGAAAAGAGACATATGCATCTGACTAACAGGTCTCTGTCAAGGATAGAAAAATCTGGGAAAAAAGATCGCTTCGAGTTAAAGCAAGTTGATGAAAATTGGATTCCAAGATTTCAAGGAATGATTCTTTTGGCAAATGTCCGGTTAGAATGATAAGAGAAAGTGAAGGTTGTGTGAGAAGCTATTCTTACGATATGTCTTGAATTATCACACTTTACTTAGCAGTCTTCGGCATGCTTGATGTTGAAGAGCTGCTAGATGATGAACGATCCTCCGTTGGGGTCCTCTCAGCGGTCTGAATGTAGCTGAGAATATCTCTGCAAGAGACAACAGCAAGAATCCTCTTTCCTTCGTCGATAATGGGCTACAAATAATTGGTTATCGTTTTGAAACAAAAATTTCTATGTACCAAGCAACACTTATCCGAGGTCATAAGCTTGGCAACAGTCTCGAACACCGTGAAGTTTGTGCGTCCATAGACTAGTCTATTCTGAAGAGAATGAAGCACTTTGACTGGCTCCTTGAGCATCTCATGGAAATTTCCTCCTTGGTGGCTCATGATTTCAAGAATGATGTCCTTTCTGGCAAGCATATTCACAATTTGATTGAAGTCATTGACCACTGGAATTGTAGACATTTTCTTCTCAGCCATCAATTTAATTGCATCCTCAATCGTAGTATTCATTCCGATCTGAAAATAGATTGTTGAAGTTTTGGTTTCTGTACTCTTCCACCCTTGTTGTCACATTTTCTAAAACCGCTATCACTTCAAAAATGTTTTTCGGTCCCATTCCCCTCTTCTTTCCGGTTTTGTTATTCCCTCTCTTGCAGAAGTCTCCAAGTGCCAGCACTAGAATTATTTTTGCAGATAGAGAGACTTCAAGAAACTCAAGACTACTACCGAACCAGAGACGAGTGACGCTCAACAACCGAGGCACAGAATCAGCTGTAGAGGCATTAGGTCGGTATGATAACTCTTCTCTCCACCAGTAACACACAATAACAAAAAGGGCAACTTGGAAGAGAGGAAGAATTCATGTGACCTTTGCAAAACTCGGCACTCAGTAGAGAGATACCATAGTTAGTGAAGAGAGAGCCAGCGTACACCGACAGACTTTGTTATTGAGGAAAAAAAGATCGACGGTCAATTTTTTTGATATTGTTTGAACCAGAAGGTAAAGGTGGTTCTTGGTCGTTCAGAATCCGGATTTTTTCTATCTCTTTGCTTTTCGACACAAACAAACCTTCAAGACGTCGCCATTCCACGTGCCAATTTTCTTTTGGTCCAAAGTGGCCTGGCGCACGTGAAGAAGAATGGCATCCCCGAAGTCACTCTAAAAACTGTTATTAGTATGTTGGAAGAGTTTTTTGATAATCACCAGTTTCAGAACTGTCTCTTGGAGAATCATACGAGTCGTCAAGAAGAATAATGGAGTTCCTGGCTTGGGGATGATCTGAAAATCCAAAGTCTCATTGAGGGACATTCACACTTTCCAGTATACCGTATCAAAAATTGGAATGAAGTCAACTTTGTTATGTGAGATGATATTGGCAGCTTCCCATACGCTGCAATTTTTTAAATAAAATAAATCTGTTCCCCTTGTTCCGGTCCGTTTTTTTCTGGTTCAATTACAACTGATGGGGTCTCCAAAGAAGATAGAAAGAGGGGGGTTCTAGTTGTTTATCTGATCTCTGGTTTCTTCTCACTTTGTTTCATAATAAACTCAGTGTCAACGTGCTACGAACAAAGAACCGTATTCTCATATGATTCTTGTTTACCACATTTTTTCTGCGTTTTTTTTCTGCGGGAGACAATGTTTTTATCGATACCTCTCCGTTTTTTTTTTCTTCATATATTCTGCATCATTTGACAGCAGAAACATAAACGTAAACACCACTCAATTATTCAGTCTCACTCAATCTGTTTCAGTCACATAAACATGCACCCGGCGCGGAGGTCAAAATGCGAACGATAGAACTGGAATTTTTTTTGAATTACCTATTCTGGACTCCACTGCAGATGATGTTTCCTGATCCGATCTCTTTCAAGAAGTCCACCAATGTCATCGTAGCCACCTAGAACACGTGAATTTCATTCTAGTTACAGTATTCCTCGAATGACACTCTTATCTAATTTTTCATCTTAGAGACAGATTCGATCTTCCCGGACTAACCTCACGGTTGCCAGCCGCAACGAGAAGAATGGCTGTGAGACAGTCCCCCATATTGAATACACACTCTGCATTATACTTGTCTGTATTTGTGACAACTGCAGCAATGTGTCCGTGTTGAGAAAGTGCATGTACTGCAGCTTTGACCTGGAATTTTAGATTTTGTTTTTTTCTGCAAGAGGAAGTTGAAAATGAATACCTTTGTTTTTCCGTCAAAAACAACCAGGGAGCTGTGAGTTGGCTGCAAGTCATAGCATGTGATCGACTTCATGAATGTGTGGTATGGATCCGCATGTCGATCTGAGAGGGGGAATTATAAACAAAACAAAAATTGCCCGCAATTATACCGAATGCCGAGAGAACTTCGTAGGCGCCTTCGTTGCTGAAAATTCGGCACGGTCGCATGATTGCGAAATCCTGAAAAACTTTAGATTCAATTCTCGACGACAATGAGTCAATAATCTTACCGCTCTTCTGAACACATTCTCTGGAACACTCATCCGCCTACGAGTCATTGGCATTGGTTTAAGACTGTCGTCGTCTGTCTCCATTGCGCTTGGCCCTCCGGGAGCATTCATTCCATACTGATACGACGTCTTCCGGTTTCCAGTCTCGCCATTGCCACGCTGACATTGAAGTCGTGACTGCATTGTGTAGCGACGACGGGACGGAAGTGAAATCTCGCGGATGCCAAAAGAACTCCGACGCGATGCGTCGATGCTTGGTCCCGACTCGTATCTAGAAGAAGGCCAATTATCGTTTGGGGCGGATCATAATTTCTAGGTGGATGATGGGGGGAGAAGAAAATTGCATAGCACACATGCTCTTATGGGGAAGTTTTTTCACATAAATTTTTTTCAAAGTGTTATAACAAAACATGTCATATTTTCAGAAGTGAGGTGATGAAAAGTGCGGCCACTCGCCAGCACTAATCCGGCCCGTGTCCCTGAATGGAAAATCCGCCCCGAGGGCAAAATTCGACCATGATTGTTTAGATCTAGATTAGTTGCACGTACCCATGATCCATCGAGTTGCCGTACACGTTGACTGGAGTGGTTTCAAACATTCCGCGTCTTCCTTGCCTTGTGTTTTGTGCTTCGAATTGCTGAAATACTTTTTTAATTAATTGAAATATCAGAAATCTGAAAATTGAGAGCTGATAAAAGTAAACAAGCTTTTAAGAACCTAAAAGCATCTCTATTTTTAAATCCCTTTAAAAGGAAACCGAGATATAATGAGGTCACACCACCGGATTGATCAGATTTCAGACGTAAACACGCGTTGTGAGCCCGTAGAATAGGCAAAAATTTGCACTTTTACTCTCTGGTCACAACAACAAAAAATGAAAAGAAAAAGAAGCACGTTGTTTACAAGCTAGACGGGCTGGATATCTAAAAATAGAAGAACGAGAGAGCAGATATTTGGTCCGTGTGCATTTTTTTTCTCTTTTTCCTATCGCTCGTTTCCTTTTCAGACTCGATGTGAAAAAATTTGAGCTCTTATGACTGAAATAGGAATGGAAGGGAAGGAGAAGGAATATTGAGCATCGAGTGGAATGAGAAATACCAAAAAAAGGAAATGTTTGAAAGCACAAAAACCGTTTTCAATCAGGCTGTGAGTAATCTGTGAACGTCTATAGAAAAAAAAACCAAAAGAAGAAAAAAAACTGGAGCATGGTCGAGAAGGCGACAACGCGTGACTCGAATTTTGCGATTCTCTCAAGACCGGACGAAGCAGGCTAGCGATTTTAGAAGTGCGACAAATGTGAAAAACATCAACTGGGCCCGCCGTTGGTTTTGGGAAGAAGGGTGGTCTCCTAGGCAAGGGTTCAAAGTACAAGATGAGCGCCCTATTACTAGCTAATTGGATTGATCTGTACATATAGGATCTCTTCGTGATGTGAGCATTCTATTTTCAAATGAAGAATTTCCCAAAATGAATCTCTAATCTTGTATCCGAAAAACACCAACTGTTACAAATCCGTCTGGAACATATTTTATAATCCTTGAAGCGAGGTGTTTACAATGAAAAACCACTCTAAGGGCGTTCCTTCTTGTTTTTAATGACGCCATTGTTTCTTTTGTTTCTGGCAATCAAATCAAAAGTGAGATTCCAACAGTTCAAAGTTTCAAATGAAAGTTCTACCATGTCCTTTTTTGTGATAGAAGTTGTTAAAAAGTTAGGAATGAAAAAAGGGGAGACCCCATTAGATAGAGGGCAACCAATAATAACTGATCAGGAGTCGTTTTTTTTTTTGTTATTGTACGCGTTTTTTTATCAACCGCCTCTTTTCTGATTGCAATTAATACACGTTGAGATTGTGGGGCGGAGAAAGGAGAAAAATCCTGATGGTCGGGGGAAAACTGAAATTGATAACAACTGAAAAATAAGAGAGAATTAAAGAGAACGAGAGGGCGTAGGGTAATGGAAGAGTAAAGGGGGGGGGCTGGTGTAGTGGCAAAGATCAACCAAGGCGGAGACTGGCGGAGAGGTTAGATCAAAACACGAGAGATAGGGCTCTTGGTGGAAAATGAGGAATCATTCTAGGTTTTGATCAGGTAGGTTGTAAACAAGAGTGTTTCAAGAATTTATTGAAAGTTTATAACTGAGAAATGCAAAATCAGAAATTTCCCTGAAAGGTATGTGTTTTTTGTCATTTTTTTCGATTCAAATGAAATCTGAAAACTCTCTAGTTCCTATGAATTACAAGACCCCACTAAATGTAGAAAACAACTTTTGCTCTCCTCCGCGAGAATAACATGCGCTAATGTTCACACCCCAATAACAAAGGCATATTTGCTCAACCGTACTTTGTACTATTTTCGGGATGACACGTTCGGCGAAATCTATTCAGAGAACTGATAAGAATATATGTGTTAAGTGATCAAAAGTGAAACATCACTTTACCCAACTGATTATTTTCCCGCGTCAGCTGTCAAAAATTATACATACAGAGCACTGTTATTCTTTTGGATGGCATAGAATTTGGTTACTTTTCGTTCCCAAAGAAAAACAGCTTTGAAGACTGGACGAATGAGCACGTGCCGAACAGCACTTTTGAATCCAATTGTCTATTCCGAAAAAAAGAGGAAAAATGCCGAGAATGGCGAATGTCTTCTTCCTATGACGACGAAGACCACCATCAACAAAAAAAGAGAAGAAGGGAATAGTAAAAAAAGAAGGAACCCAAAGTTGAACTGATTTTTAGATTCTAGGGACAACGTGTATTTGGACGATATTTTAAAATTGGTTTTGAATGATTTTCGATAAAAAAAATCGTGGTCAAAAATAGAATCGTTGAGATGATTCAAGGAAAGTCACCAGTCCGGCAATACAATAACATGGCAGAGATTGCAAGTAAAAAGAGGACTGCAAGAAGATGGAACCCATCGCGCCCTCCACGGCCGCGACCGACGCACAAACAACTATTTGTATGGGGCTGCTGCTGTGTATGTTGCGTTCGTTTCAGTTTCTATGTGTGTGTTTGTTTTTCTTCCGACGACACACACACACGTGGTCTTTTTTTGCGAGTATCCATCACACATTGCTCTTCTGACGCCGCCCCCTTTGAATTGTTACACCAGTTATCGAGACATGTGGCAAATGAGATGGAAAAGATGGCATCGAGGAGAAAGGTGTTTTTCAAGAGAAAAAAAAATAAAAGATGAACATTTATTTTCGAACCGAAGTTCTTGGAAATGATTTGAGGGAATGGGAGGGGAGACTTCAAAAACCATACTGTAATTAGAAAAAAAAGATGCTCGTAGATTTTTTTTCTCAAAACTTTTTGAAAATCTGTGTTAGAAAGGCACCTCTAATAAAAAGGCATCGCGAATAGGTCAAAATGAGCACTTTCTTAAAATTCAAGCGGATTGAAATTAGTCTTATTAGAATTGTCGTCAAAATTTAGCTGGAGACGACACTAATCTCTTTTCTAACAAATGTTGTGATCTATTTCTAGAATTAAAAAATACTTTTTAGGTGTTGGAAAAGTGAGGGGTCTTTCTAATTCAGATACGGTACATTGAAAGAAAAAAAACAAAAATTTGCTCCAAGAATAGAACTGCCTCTGATTCAAAATTTGCTACTCGGATGTAGCTACACATATCAGTTTAAAAAATATCATTTTTCAGCATTCAAATTATATCCCGTAAACAGAATGATGACATTTCACGATAATCAAATCTATGATTTTAAAAACGTAAATTATAAAATATCGGATTCCTCCTTGCATTACAATCTTAAATAATCTTTTTAAAAAAATAATCTTAAAATAAAATATTTTTCTGTGCTGAAAAAATAAAGGGGTTCTCTAATACAGATTTTACTGTACATTAAAAAAAGAAAAAACAGAAATTTGCTCCAAAAAAAGACTGCCTCTGATTCAAAATTTGCTACTCGGATGTAAATACACATGTCAGATTTAATAATACTTTTTTCTTCATTCAAATCATATCCGTAAACAGAATGATGGCATTTTATCAATCTATGCTTTCAAAAATTCAAATTTTGGAAAATATCTCATTCTTTTTTTTTATTGCAATACAATTTTGTTTTTGAATGCCTAACCTATTTCACACACATGTTTTCCGGACTTCTGACTCATGTCAAAGTCTATTTGAAAACCAAAATAAAACTGACAACACTTATCAGAACTATTTTTATGGGGTATCTCCCCACCCAAGTTGCAAAAACACAATTCGACACAAACACTGATTTTTTTCTAGCACTAGTAAACTTTTGATTGGATATTTTTATCACGCAGACAAAAGAAACTAGGTTGCCCCGAAAAACAGATTGTTGTTTACTGTAAAATGAAACTGAATGTCCAAAATAGATTTTGTTTTGATCTGACAGATAATAAAAAGATAATCTTTTTTTTTTCAACAACTTACAACGAATCTCGGTGGAATGTGGGCTGCTGGCTCACTGTTTCGCCTTCGGTTCTTCTGGAAGAACTTGAGCATCGTGACTCTGAAAATAATATGGAAGTGAGAAGATCAAATTATCACGAGCATTGATATCAAGTCGTAGTAAAGGAAAGAGATGAAAAATGAGTTAATCAGACATCATCGCCTATTTGGGGCCATGTGAGAAGGAGTAGTCAGCATCAAACAAATACAAAAAAGTGAAATCAGATGAATACAATATCGGAATCAGAAAGATATGAAAGAAGTTGGTTGGGAACGAAAGGTTTCGCCCGATTTAGAATCCAGAAAAATGACACATTGTTGTTCTTTTTTGACTAGGGGGACTAGGACCTAAAGAGTCATTTTTTTGGCTTCTTTCGCACTCTCTTCTTTTTTGTTTGGGTTTAGTTTTTTTTTCAACATGGAAATG
Source organism: Caenorhabditis zanzibari (assembly GCA_963966625.1). Lineage (NCBI taxonomy): Eukaryota > Metazoa > Nematoda > Chromadorea > Rhabditida > Rhabditidae > Caenorhabditis > Caenorhabditis zanzibari. The sequence goes on from OZ016473.1 coordinate 12,590,793, forward strand.
ATCACATCACAAAAAACAAGTTTCACATCCAAGTTTCAAATTTTCGCGTTTTTTGAAGAGAGCCGAGTTCTTTTTTTTCGCTCAGCGTCATCTCAAACGGAAGTCCGTGAGTCTTGTGACGGAAGCTAATGGGAGAAGAGGGAATTATGATGGGACACCAAATCAAAAATTGCTGTGATCGTCAACGTCTGGCGGAAAGTAGGGGAAATGAAGACGATGAAAAGGTGGGGCAAGAGAAGGAAAAAGAACATGAGCTCAAGAAATTGGAAGAATGTAAACATTCTGGCAAAAGTGCAGCAACATGGTATCCAGAACAAGGAAAAATGGGAGACAAAGTTGTGTTTGATTGTCTGTGGTCTTTTCAGTCGCCACCCACTTAATAAAGTGACAAAAAAAAGGTGGCAACTTTCAAAAAATAAGTTGTTCGCTACAATGTTTGATCTTCGGAATAGAGTTTTTAGTAACTTTTTACAGTTCCCATTATCCCGTTAAGAACTGGAAAAAAAGGAGAGAAAACAGAGAATGTAAAATGAAGACTGAAAAAAAGTAATAAAGTTCTGTATATCTATGTTTCTGATTCTCAAGTTGTTATTGTCAAGAGATTCAGCCAAACGACTATCGTGCTCGTTTTTCTTGTATTATTGAGGCGAGTGAGAAGAAACAAAAACGAGAAGCCACGCAGGCCATCATTCATGTTTCTATTAATGAGGATGGAAATTTGATATGATGTTGGTGAGAAAAAGCACAACAAATCATGAACTCTGGTCCTTCAAATTTTTCCAATTCCAATGATAGCTTCCCATTGTTCTTTCAAAGTGTTCCATGTTGTTTTTATTTCCCAAATAATGTTGTTGTCCAGCGATCAAACAACAATCATTTGTTTTTTTAGGAAATTGTCTCGATCGGATTTCTATATATATAAAAGTTATGTCTTGAAAGAAAGAACTATTAACTGCCAGGCTTCGTCTAAAAACAGACGAATGGAACAGGAACACGGTACGTGCTCACTCTTCAAAAAAGGAATTAATGGCACAGATGATCAACAGATGTTGGATAGTACGAAATTGTACAAGATTGTCTACAAAAAACATATGAGAAAGGAAAACAAAGTAATCTTGTATACGAAATCACAAGACACATCTGATGTCCTTTTTAGAAGTCTTTTCAGAAGTGGGAACAAAATCTCGGTGGGAACAACAGAAAAGGACTTCCGGTTTTAGAGCGAAGAATATTCTATTCTTGAAAATGGCTCCACCTAAATCAGAAAAATACAATATTACGCCAGTCTCTGTCAATGTCAGTCCTGGCTGAATTTTCCCAAATTTGTGGCTGCAATTTTACGTCACTAAAATGCTACAGTAATATATGAAAATTTAAAGGACCACACCCTGATTTTCAGGTCAATTTTTCAATTTTTCATGCTTTTCAAACGATTTTCAACAATATTCGAAGCGAAATGTTATTTTTCGCTCCGAAAATTTCATTTCACTCTGAAATTTGTTGAAAATAGTTCGAAAAACATGAAAAATTAAAAAAGACCTAAAAATCAGGGTATGTTCCTTTAAATTTTGATATATTACTGTAGCATTTGCGTGCCGAGATAACGCAGCCAAATAATACGGAAAATTCAGCCAGGAGTGACATTGACTGAAACTGACATAATACTTAGATATGATGATACGTAATTTTATTACAAATTTTGTTCTGAATTTAGAGCTAGAATAACATTGAGAAATAGTCCTATATCAATTAAAAAATGAGAAAGGAGACCATGTTCTAAAGACGACCGGGTGCATGTGAACCAATAAATGAAAAGAAATGAAAAAAAAATCATGTGGTGTCGAGACCATTCGGTGAAATGTTCCTCTGTCATAAGAATGGTCGGCTTCTTTTATATTGAAGACCACCTACACAAACATCTGAAACTCTCGGATCGTACGGGATGGCACAAGACGTGGGGGTGGGCTTGGGAACTCGGTTATTCTGGGCGATGATGAAAACAATCGAGACGATTTTAGTCTATGATGAATTGCCATCTGACTCGGAAAGAAGCAAAAGGAGGATTTTGGAGTAGACAAAACAAAATGATTCGTCTGTATGAAGAATCTGAACAATGTGTTAGAAGGAGAGAGTTCAATTCTGCGAGGGAATTGTCTCAGAATTGTTTAATTTAAAATTATTTTTTTGACAAAAGTTTTAAAAAATATGTTTTTGATTTCACAAAACCATAAAATTGTCTAGATACTGTATTCAAAAATGTAACTGAAAATACATGCTATCTACCTGGGCACTAAATAATGATGGCCTCATGTCATAATTATTAATTTAATCAAAATTTAAAGTAGGATTACACTCATTTTCTTATAGTACAATTCGAGAAAATTGATTTTCTCGAGTTGTGCAAAAGCATTGTTTTTTTTCGTAAACTAGGGCCGATTACTTGGCAAAATTCATACATGTCCGAATCCGGCCCGGCCCGTAAGGCCCGGCCAATATTTTATAATCAATTTTTCATGAAAAGTTTCTAAATTTCATGAAAAATCATGAAAGTGCTCAATATAATGAAAAATTCTAAAATTGAACAGAAAATAGTCAAGAAATCGTATTTTTTTTCCAAAAATTGACCTTCGAAAAAATTGGGTCGCAAAACCCGCCCGGGTTTAGACATGTATGGCAAAATTTTAAAAAATAGGTGTAATCCTAATTTGAATTTAGAGCCACGACTCAAAAAAAAATTGATTTAGATTCAACGATCTTATCGGCACTATTAATTGGGAGGATCCTTGATCCGTAAAAAATCAGATGATAATAAAATCTGCTCACCTGAAACAATTTTATCTTCCATAACTTTTTTTTGCAAAAAAAAACCCGTCCCGGAAAAACATTTTTGTCAAGGAAAACCCCAAAGATCAAAAAGCAATAAAGCGTAACATGCTGATTTAAAATTGAAAGTTTTAAACTTTTTTTTGTCGAAAAGAGTTTTTTTTTAAGTTGCTACGTGGAAAATGTAAAGATGCGTTTTAGCTCAAGCAAAAAACACTCATATTCCTCTTTTGCGCAAATGTTGAAAAAAAGTGCCCCCAGCAACAGGTGCTATGGAGAAAAGGGGATACACCCTAATGTCGAGAAAAAAAGACCCAAGAAAAGTACATGATTCGAAGTGAAATAAAAATACTAATTCGTTGTAATATGGACAATTTTGTGCAACTGAATCAGTTGACAAAAAAAATTTCTGGAAAACAAGGGGAAAAAATTTCCAGAAGAGGCTCCAAATTAGCAGGAATTTTCAATAGAATTGTCAAAATTGGAGTCAGTTGACTATTGCAATGAAAAATTTATGTGAACCTGAATAAAATGGTGATCGTAAACCATTCAATAACCCAGTTTTTATTTTTGAGAGCGCAACTGGAATCTATTGATTTTTTGGTAGGTTCAGAACATGTTCCAGTTTTATGGTCTATGCCCTTTGTTTAGTATCCGATATTCTTCACATTCGACGGTTCACATCTGTAATTGTCTTATTTTATGAGTCCTCACCCCTATTCTTTACGACCCATCCCCCAATTCATCTGCTCTCTGACCCATTAGCGACGGTAATTTCCGAAAAAAGCGTGTCCCTTTTATGATCCACATTGCCAGGTGGCCCACATCTCAAACACATTCAGTGCAGCTGTTTTCCGTTTTTAGCTCACCGACTGGTTGTATTTCTTATTTCGTATCTAGTGAGCACACATGGCCCCCAAATTTTTGTTTCACCTGTTACAAAACTTGTCATGAAATGGTAATGGAGAATGTGCTTCCTTCCTGGCTGAATGCATAATCTGGTGCAAGAGTCTTGTGTTGTCCATCTGTTGCAGATGAATATTGCACCAACACCTGCCACCTTCGGGAAACCTAATTATCCTATTGAAGCCGTTCCATATCCCTTTTATTCTTCTTTCGTTTGGTAGAAGCACATACCATTTCCTCTGAACAAGTATGCCGTCTCAAAATAAAATTTCTCGAAAAATCGTTCGAAAAGTTCCTCGAAAGTTTCTTGAAAATTATTCTAAACACATTTTTCGAAAATTTTTGTAGAAATTTCTGGCTCCGGGACATTTAGAAAGTGGACATCTCGAAAGTGTGAAATCACGTTTTTGTTTAATTTTTTGAATTTTTCGTATATAATTTTTTTACAATTATAATAAGGCATTGCTCAAGATATAATGGATCATAAACGCAAAAAAACATATGAAAAGTTCTGAAATATGGGCAAAAACGCGATTTCACACTTTCGAAATGTCCGCTTTCGAATTGTTCACTTTCGAAATGTCCGCTTTCGAGGTGTCTCACTTTCAAAATGTCTTACTTTCGAAAAGTCTCGCTTTCGAAATGTCCACTTTCGAAATGCCCCGGAGCCAAATTTTTCGAGAAATCGTCAGTTTTGAAAATTTAGACTTTTTGGGAATTTTCATATATTAATCGACGCAGAATTCGACGACATAGAAGATGGTGCTTATTTGGTAGCACAAAAATAACTGTTTCTCTAGAAAATGGGATAGGATTTTGCGGAAGCTCACCTTGCTCAAAACATTTTCGAGAGAAATATCAGAAAGTCGGTAGAAATCGTGCACACGACACATATATTTCCGTTTTTGTGTATAAAAAAGTATAAATTTCTCAAAAAAACATCGAAAAATTTTCAGATTTTCGAAAATTTCTCGAGGAATTTTCAGAGAAATATGTCTCGAAACCGTTTCGACAACACCCACTGTTCTTAATTTTAGAATCTTGAAACCCTCTTGAAAACTAATCCGCTTTTTGGAAACTTGAAATTCTCAAGAAGTCAGTTAACTTCACTTTTTTCTACAAGTAGTTGTAAGGTTCCACTAGTCTGGCCAATTGTCTCATTACTTGACCGTTTTACAAAAGTACTTTCCGTGTAGAACTGCCTTCTAAAAATCAAGGTTCCGCCAAATCTCTTCATCATCTTCAGTGCCCCTATTGAACAGTGTGTGAACCCTCTTGAAACTACCGCCACACTCAACTTGTGCATACTCGATATTTGTCTACTTTTAGTTTCTGGCCATTGGGTGTTCACGCGTGAATGCTACTTTCAAATAAAGTGCGATTCCCCTCTTCGGTCCGTCCTCTTCTGTTTTCCACCCCCACCCCCCGGGAGCAGAGATCGTGTGTTTCGCGCATTTGAAAACAATAACACTTGTGCACGACACTGTTGTGTCCATGTTTAACTCAGCCTGTGTCCATTCATAGCCCGATGTTACGGATGCTTCACTTTTTTTGGAGAGTCTTGTTCTCATATACATTCATTTTTGGGTTTCCTCCTCCGATTTTCAACATTTTTGAGTGGTTCCAGGCGCATAAAGCCAAACCGGATTTCAACCCGTGTTCACAGTCCATGTGTTGATTGTTTTCTCAAAAGTGTGTGTGGCCTTTGAGACACATCTCGCTAGATGTATCAGATATCCTGAAGACTCTAATTGACCTTTCTCCAGAAACCGTTCCCTCATCTTCTCCTTTTTCCTCATTCTCCTTTCCCACCGACGCGAAAAGATACCCTATCTCATTCATCACCTTTTAGAACGTCATCTGGTTAGCCATCATCCAGTCCCCCGCGCGCCTAGCACTCAACAAAATAACGGTTTTGCTGTAATTTATCACCCTACCACATCCATAGATCATTCTCCTCTGATTGAAGTGAAAAAAAAAGAAACAGGGAGGGAAATACAGGAGGGAAATTTATGAACGAAGACGATAGAGATATGTATAAGTGACACATATGAGAAGGAGAGATCAACATGTATGATATGTAAGTTCGGCCATCGTCCGGGCAGCCAGCCAATTGTATTATGTTCTTCACACTTTTTGTTGATCGTGTTGCAATATGTGGGATGGATGCAAATTGCTTCTCCGCAAGAAAAAGACAGGAGGACAACTGTTTTTTATTTCTTTTTTGCATGTCTAATATCTCTGGGTACAATAGAGGACGATGGTCAGTAGTTATTATTGAAAACTGTAAACGCCATTTTATATCAGAGAATATATGAAGCAAACGGACCAGCCAAACCAAACTTTTGTTTATTTCAAAATACACTTTACAATAAATTTTTTTGCTAATCGAATACGGTAAATCAAAATACAAAAGACATTATTTAGTTTTAGAGTCAACTTGGTTTGATGTGATTCTGTTAGAAAATTTTTAAGGAAAATTAAAATTTATAAAAACATTTTTCTTATAAAATTTTGTTTCCCATAAAATCTAAAATTTACAACATTATTGAACAGCGTAGATCAAAATATTAAGGCAATTATGTAGTTTTAGAGTCAACTTGGTTTGCTTTGAGTCTGTTACAATTTTTTTTGGAAAACACAAAATTTCTGAAAAAATTTCCCTTAAATTATTTTTTTCCCTAAAATCCAAAATTTGCAACCTAATTGAATACCGTAGATCAAAATATGAAGGCAATTGTTTAGTTTTAGAGTCAACTTGGTTTGATGTGAGTCTGTTACAAAATTTTTTAGAAAATTTAAAATTTATAAAAAAAATTTCTTATAAAAATTTTTCCCCTGAAATTTGTAACCCAAACCCTTGCTGCACAATGACTTAGAAACAACACCCGAATCGAAAAATAGTGAAGACTTTTAAGAAGAGATTAACAAAACGGTTAGCGCTGAACCCTCTCACTTTATTTATTTATGCTTCCCCTATATGGCGCATCATCACTCATTCCAACATAATAAATACACTGCTTCCTTTCTCCTCTTCTAACGTTTACTATTAGAATATGTTTATACAAAGTTCCTTTCACTAAATGTAACCATCAGATTTCACACTTACCAGTTTCTAATCCCGTCAGGCTTAATCCGTTTCGTTAGTTGGTCAGTTCCGCGAAAAAACCTGAATAGAATTTTATTTTCTTACTGTCTATTGTGTGAAAAAGCGATTTTTGTGGCCAGACATTTACACCAATAGAAAATGACCAATTGAATGTTTCAAATACATTTTGTGATCTACCTTATTTCGCTTGGAGGCTTGATCTACTTTTACACGGAAGAATTTCAGTTCTATTCCAATTTAAAATTATTAAAATGTTTCTAAATGCACTCGATTATACCAACTATTATACTTTTCAAAAATGCAACAATTTTCCCCTCTATTAAATATAACTGCCCATAATTTTCGTTCCTGAATTTCAAATCCATCTTTTACTTAATTCGAATCTTTCTTCTCATTTCATTTCTCGCGACGGCACGCGAGATCATTAACCCGATTCAAATCGCTTACTGATTCCGCGTGTGTGTTCGTATTTCGACTTCTCCTCCCTTTCTCGAAATTTTTATTTTATCTCTATGGATATATTGTTTCGAGATGACCGTTTCTGTGTCTTATATTAATGCGTCACTGATATGGAAATGACTGATAAGATTCACGTTTCATTTTAAAGTGTCCGCCCCCATCAGATGTTCATGAAACTTCTAGACATGTGCGGTCTTAATACTCGTTTGTCTCTAATTCGATATGTGTTCCCAAAACTGGGTCAGGTATCCCGAGATCAACCTTTGACTAATCAAGCAGTTTTCGTTATCAGTGCATGATAGTGCGTGCGAAGCTTGCTTTTCTTTTTCAATTCAAATCATCTAGTATTTGCTTTCACACCCTCTCACTTCTCTTCCATTTTTATATGTATTTCCCTATATGCACTCTATACTAACCCAAAACACTGTACTCAAGATGACATAATATAGTTTTTTCCGTCTTCCCTCGATCTCCTTTCTCTTTTTTTCTCACCATAAGAAAGTGAAAAAAATGATTCGCTTTCTCAGACATCGCTTTTTTTGGGAAGAAGAATTAATTAGAAAACCGCAAAAGCATATGGGAAGGTAGCAACCGGAAAAGACGAATACTGTTTTTATGTTTTTTGGAATGTATGCGCGGCACCGACACTGGCACACACATAGCATACAGACACGGTATTTCCTCTGTGAGCCATCAGCAGTGAGAGCCGGCTGTCCGTTACTATTGTATTTGTACACTGGTTTAGTCATTGTACACTGTTCTTCTGTCCGTTCCCCGCTTTTATGCTCTTTTTATTTATTCGTCATATATAAGCTTTATCTGGCATAGATGGCACATTATTCAGATTCTCTAATTTTTGAAATCCACTAACAATAGTGAATGTTTCATAGTCTCCTGCACTGTAATATTTCTCGTTTTCCAAAAGTTAAAAATTTCAATAATATCAAATTGTTATTATGACAGTCCCATTCGATGTCTGTCCTGGCTGAATTTTCCGGATTTTTTGGTTGCGATATCTCGGCGCGAAAATGACGTAAAGTAATATATTAAAATTTAAAGGAACATTCCCTGATTTTCAGTTCAATTTTTTACTTTGTCATGTTTTTCGAACAAATTTCGGAAAATGTAATTTTCTGAGCAAAAAATAACATTTCACTTCGAAATTTATTGAAAACCTTTCGAAAAACATGGCAAATTGAAAAATTGATCTGAAAATCAGCGCATGTTCATTCAAATTTCAATATATTACTGTAGCATTTTCGTGCCGAGATATCGCAGCCAAAAATCCGGAAAATTCCGCCATGACTGACATTTACTGAGACTGGTATAATAGAGAAAAAATATCAAAATTAGGTTTTCTGCTATTATAAAAGTTCACCGCTCAATTGATATTCTAGATTTGTCAAAAGTTTTCAACAACAAAAAGTGATAATAACCAATAACAAGACCATTTTTCTTTCCATTCATGACCTTTTCAATCCCCAATTTGCAACCTTTTTCATCATTCCACAAAAAAACTGTCTGAAACGATCAGGGTGCAATGTAATTGACCCATAAACGGCGCTTCCCAATTTTCTCCAGGGGGCGCCGAAACAAGTTGACGTTCAATAACAGGGCGAGCGAGCGAAATGTGAGTTCGATGACCTTCATGTCTTTTTCCCGACTCGGAATACCGTTATTACTCAATCTCAATCCAAAACACAGCTTCCAATTCTAATTCCGAAACGGTGGCGATGGTGGAATCCAAATTCCTCTTTGTCCGAAACCGGTGTTTTCCTATTCTCTAGTAGTGATTTTCGTATTTTTTGATTTGTATGGATCCAGATTTTTCAATCTCGAGAGCTACCCATCCGCATTTTTTTGTTGTTATTGTTTGAAATTGAATTTTCGGTGTTGTTCTAGTGGACCGAAGCGAGATGGAAAGATGAATGTACTTAAGTATTCAATTTCATTCAGTCTCCTCTTATTGTTCATTTGATTTTCCTTTTGTTGACCGTTACATATTTTTACTGTTTCCGGATACTATTTTTTGAATTTCGAAATAACTTATTTTATCTATTATCAATATTTTCGATTTCAAAACTACTTATTCAATAAGAAAAATCTACCCAATTTCCAGTTCATTTGTGGTCTCAGGACACACCCAGTATTTAATTTTTGAATGTTTTTGAATGTATGTAGTCTTATCTTTTTATATTTTAATGCACCTTTTATTGTTTTACAGTTTTCATTTATCCTAGAAATCTTGTTTCCAACTTTTGGTTTTAAAGTTTTTAAAAAATTGGTCAATTTACTCGTAATATCATTATCATTTTTTCTCTCGTCTTATCAGTACTAATATCAAATAATTTTCAGACTGAAAATAATTGCTCCCCTTCAGATCAAGACGGTTCACAATTTCTCGGGAGACATGAGGTTAGTTTTTTTGTCGAATAATGTAGTTTTCGGACATATTGTCATCTTAAAAAAAGTCACTCTGAAGTTTTTATGGTTTTCCGGCGGTCACCAACGGTAACCATTGTTTGTCTTCTAAAACATTTCTAAATATAGAAACTTTAGAAAAAACAGCTAGAGTCTCCATCAAAAACTGGAAATCCTGAAAAGGCTGGAAAATATTTTTTCAGGGATATGCAACCGCCATCCATGGGTGTAAATGGATTCGGAAGACGATCCCATAATTTCTCCTCTCCCTCACTCGTCGATTACAGATCCCAGCCGCACCATTATGGATCGCAACCAAGCGTGAGGATTCTTTTTTTCTCATTAACGGATACTATTTCATGCATTGTTACATCTAAGCAAGTCTGTGAAGAATTAGGACTTCTTCATTTCATTTGCACATTGTTTCTTTCGGCTTGAATGTTTATAAGTGCGTCTCTAGCAAACATTCATTCATAATTTGTGAATCAGAAAAGTAAGATTAGCAGTCTCATACTAGTTCCGATGATGAATCACATTGTTTAGCTAATGTGTCACACCCAACAACACACAAATTGGATTTCAGATAGTACAGAACGGAGGAAGTCAGTCACCGCCAGACTACGCATTACTGTTTGACCAACCAGTTGTTGTTCTCAGATCCAAGAAGGTGAGTTTTGGATTTTTTGGAAATTATGGAAAGTTCCGGATGTTGTTGCTTCTCAATTATGAGCGAAATCTGTTTGGAAATTCTGGATATATTCTGGATATTTTATGCATCATGGGAGTTGTTGCTCACCACAAGATACTATATTTAGATTCTTCCGTGTTTCAATACAGACTCTTGAATAGCAAAACTATTTTCAAGAGGAGCAAAATCAGAAAAATATCATAGATTGAAGAGCTATATTGAAGGCCTTCCACCAGTATCAAGAATCTGAACCTGGTCATCTGAAAGTAGAAATTCAACATTTTCAGCTCAGTACAGAGTTGTTGCTCACCACTGGGATACTATATTTAGACTCTTTTCTGTTTCAATCTGAACTTTTGAATAGCATACTTGAAAAAATAACTTCAAGAGGACCATAGATTGAAGAGCTAAATTGAAAGCCTTCCATCAGCATCCAGAATAAACCAGGGTCATCCGAAAAAAAGGAATTCTAATCTTTCAGCCCAGCACAGTCAGATCCGCCAAAGAAGAATCAAGGTTACGCTCACAACAACCCCCGGCCAACATTCAGAGAGTTCAAGTGAGTGGCTTAAAAAAGGATTCCGCGTAGAATGAGTTTATAGCTCAATCCATGCAAAATTTTATACTGATTCCGAATATCACAATAAAAACGCTCGAAAATGCTTCTCAGTCCCAAAAAACGTATTCAAAGTTGCAAAAAAGTTATCTCTCCTAGCCTTACTTTTGCGTGTTTTCCACGTTGATTACAATTTTCCCATTGTCCACTTGAAAAGTTAGGCCAGCAGGGATACCTTTTTCAAACTTTGAGAGCGTTTTTTGGGTCAGAGAAGCATTTATGAGCGATTTTATTGTGATAATCGGAATCAGTATAAAATTTTGCATTGATTGAACCATAAACTCATTTTGCCCGGAATCCTCCATTAATTTAGATACACTTTATTTCCTTCTCTTCCAGGCTATCCGCAGTCGACCTCAATCCACAGCATCCTACAACAGTTTAGGTGAGCTCCCCCGTCTTAATTCTGTCAAAATCTCATTTTCTAACTTTTCAGCATCTTCTGGAATGGAGAACATCCAGTGGAGAAACTCTGTAATGTCATCTGTGACTCCAGACAATCGTCGACACACTTTGTATGATGAAGAGGACAATCCACGAGTGGTAAGTCCTTTTTTTTGAGATGCGAAAAAAAAACCAGAACACAGAATTGTTAACATTGTCTCTTTTATTTGGGTGGGAAAAAAGGAAAATAAAGTCTCAACATTCTTGCACTTTCGGGTTGAAAAAATTTGCGTTGGGTGGTATTAGGGTGAAAAATCTGTGGGTCGTTATAAATGTATCAAAATTGAAGCGGACATGTCATCAGCCATTACTGAAGGAAGGCCTTGCTTGGGTCTCTGTCGCCCTCGGCGATGAGTTCTTCGTAGTCGGCTTCACTGAAAATTAACTTGGTTGGCTAGCCTAAAATTATGATATCTCACGTGAGGTCCTCATTGGCATCACGTTTTCCGATGCGGAATCCATAGCGTCCGACAAGAAGGTTACGACGCTTCTCCAAAGCGATTTCCTCATCATCCTGTGCCCAGCGAGCCTTTCTTGCACCTCTCAATTTATCCTGCTCACGACGGTATTCCTGCTCTCTCTCACGAATTTGAGTATCAGTGAGACTATAGCCAAGCGGGAGACCGGTGGGAACCATTGGCATCCCTCTGAGCCAGCTTGGAGGGGTTGGTGGTGTTGGTTGCATCATACGACGTCGGAACGCTTCTGGAGATTCAGTGGGCATGTAACTTGCCTTGACAAGAATAACGGCTCCCAGAAGGAGCAAGAGGAGGATTGGTTTCATGATTGGAAGCGTCCTCAGAGCTGAAAAGGACGAATGAAAACTGCGGAGTTTGAAATGGGAGGAGAGAGGAACTCAAAAAAGGGGCGGAGTCTTCAGAGGGTCCTCTACATGTCTTGAGGGCCGTAATTTTTTCCCTGATTCGAAAATGAATCTTGACATGAAAGATGTTTGGCCTCGTCATCTGACGTTCAGCATCTCTCTTCTTTTCGTTTTTTTTGCCGTTTTTGCCCGGCGAAAACGAGGAAAAGCACATCAAGAAAAATGTTGAGCGACAGGCGCAGAACACACATTCTCTTTTTTTTTGGTGATTTCCTGCGATTCAGAAAAAGAAAATGGATTACTTATCGGAGGGCCCTCGTGGTTGTTGGTAAGAGCAATCATGCGAGAAGAAGTCATGAGTTTGTAGAGAGAAAAAAATGGTAAAAAAAGAGCACAACATTTTTATTTGGGACACAAAGTAGAAGAAGAAAAGCCATTGGTGAGGGTTATGGGGCTTTGAGTACATTCGAAAAAATGAGTAAGGAAAAAGGGTTCTGAAAAAAGGGGTACAAAGAAGTGGACAATTATGCAAGTAAGATTTATTACCCTTTTCGGGTCTCTAATAGTATCCGATAGCCCATTAAAGATTTCCGCCACCAAGGAAGTCGCCAACTGTCTTCGCTACCGTAGCCTCTCCGGTGTTTACGTCAGCAGATTTTTTTCTGAAAAAAGGAGGAAGGAGTCCTCGAGTGCTTGTTGTTGATTGATGTGCATTCTTCTTACCCCATGGGACCGAAAAAAACGGCTGCTCCATTGAACTCTTGCATCATTGGGAGGGTATCACCGCGTTTTCCGGGACGAGCACGAGTCAGGGTCGAAGTTCGGTAGAAGGTGTTGATGAGGTGACTGAAATGAAATTTGAAAGTTTGAATGAAGGTCACACGGTTATCAAGTTTGATTTTTAACTTGTCTAGGAATAGCTTGATATTTTTCCCAACCAATTATGAAATCAGAATCTATTATTGTTCTAGACTTTTGAAACTTCTCTAGACAGGGTGGGAGCATACAGTGGTTTCTTATTCTTTGGATTCTCCATCACTGCAATCATCTCAGCCAGTTTCTCAAGTTTTGCTTTGGCGGAGTCCTTGTTGGCGGGAATTTCTGGAACTGGCTCCTTCCACTTGAACAAACGATCCATCTGGCGGACTCGCTCTCTGTAATATTTTTTTCGATTTCTGTAATAACTTCTCATGACTAACCTGAACATGAGAGCTTCCAGATAATTAGGGAAAGATCCAGGGAACGTCGAGAAAGAAGAGAAAATATCTGTTTGCGGCTTCTCAACTTTGTTTGTTGTGGTATAAGGAGTTCTGTACATGATAGCATCGAAAACGGGAGCTGAGAATCTGGAGTATGCCTCGGAATCATCTCGGTATTGACGGGGTGGATAGTCAAGGATGCTGCCGGAGCTCATCTCAGAAGATCGCTTCCCATACCGTAATGGCATTTTATTGGTCTTGTTCATGATGCGAGACACGTGACTGAAAATTTCGGTCTGTTTTCAAAAAATGAGAACTTTGTTCTTACGTTATGACCTGGTCCCTGGCAGGGTGATTAACGACAGTTTGAGTTGGAATGGGAACCAACGGGAAGTTGATCGTGAAGTTGACACGGAGATCCTAGAAAAATAGAGTTCTTTGGAATATAATCCGATTGGGTTACTAACCGCAATTGGAAGAGCATTGGCCAGGCTCAAACTGAGGACTATAAAAGTGAGTAGTATCATTGGTTTACCCATCTTTCAAACCACCAAATTGGGAATTAGATGATACCTGAAATCAAATAAAGATTGTCGGGAACAATCGAAAAAGAATCAAGAACGATGGAAAGTTGTATTCTGGCAAGGGGATTCCCCGAACACTTGAGTTGAACTTTTTCTGTAACTTTGATCCTAGCCTAAATTGACCCTGAAAAGCCCAAATCTGCAATAAAAAGTAGTCAAATAATCACGTAACTCAAGTTATGAGGCCTCAAAGTGGCAAATTAGCTGAAATTCCTACCCAAATGGTAGGAAAATTTAAAAAATTGGGCTAAAAATGTTTTTTTCTCAAAACAGTAAGGGACGTTATTATACACTAAATTCTAAGTTCGATACAAAATTCTGAAAGTGATTTTGAGCTGAGATATGGATCCTCGAAGTACCTCATTTTAGCCTTATCTGCCACTTTGAGGGCTCATAAATCTAGTTATGTGAACATTTGGCCACTTTTTATTGCAGATTTGGGATTCTCAGGGTCAACTTTGTGTAGGACCAAAGTTTCAGAAAAAGTTCAACTCAAGTGTTCAGTCAAGCCCCCTGTGAGTCCTTCTAAGAATTAAGATTTCAAATGAAACCCAAATCAAACCCTATTAGTATAAAATTCATACCTCTGAAAATGAATATCATGATATTATTTGCTCTCATTGCATATAGAACTTTAGGTTTACAAAATAACCATATAGATATTACCAAAAATATCTTCAAATATCAACTAAAGAATGAATATAAACTCTAATACCGCTATTTTATATACCCCGATACGGAGATAATTACCGTCGGAACAAAACTCAAAACGCCGAAAACCGTGTGTCTGAGAAAAGCCAAAAATGACAAACGTCAACCAGACAGACTTGCTCTGAGATTTCGAACTTCACTTTCTCTTTCTCATGCCATATTTCGGGGCGTTTAATTGGCACTGAATTAGTCTGGCACTCGGCTCAACCCACATCTTGTAGGCGTACTATTTTTATGGTCCCATTGACACCCACGGCTGCGTTTTGCACGGATGCAAATGCAAAGATCTGCTCAGCACCTACAGTGTTTTTTCTTTCTTGCATCTGAAAATAGAACAGTGGGTGGATGTGTATGATCTTTATTCCAATGATGTTAGCAGGAATGACAGAAAAAGTGTGTGTGCGATTACAATGGATATTTATTCCCTCCTTCTCTCTGTTTGGGTTATGAAAATGGCAATTAGAACACGGAACGCTTTCCCGGTCGGAATCCGGCTCGGCCGATTGCGATTGATCTCTTCATGAGTGGGATCCCACGAAGTTTGAGGCGGAGAAGAGCCGCACGGTACGGGTCCCGACGGAGGACTCGTTCCTCGTTGACGAGGTGGAACCCACCAAAGTTGAGCGGGATTCCGTTTCCGAAGGAGAACGTGGTCTTGGCGGCAACGTTGTTGTCCTGGAAAGTAACAAATAGGTTGGGAGATTTTAAAATAGCAAATATTTTACTCTATTTTTTGCTAACGGATCTCTAAGACTTTCAAGAAAAACGCATGTCCCTAGGCCTAAAACTCCCTGTGCCCAGGTCTGAAAATTTCTCAGCCTGAAAGTTCCTATGCCTGAAAATTCATGTCACCAGGCCTAAGACACCCTGCACCTTGACCTAAAAGTTCCTAAGCCTAGCCTAAGCCTGAAAGTTCCTATGCGTGAAAATTCATGTCCCCAGGCCTAAGACACCCTGCGCCTAGATTTAAAAGTTCTTAGGCTCAGCTTAAGCCTGAAAGTTCCTGTGCCAAAAAATTAATTTCCTAAAATAGGCCTAACTGCTCCTGTGCCTGAGCCTAACAGTTTTTGTGCCTGAGCTTTAAAAAGGGAACCCTAAGAGTAATTACTCACCTGTTGCCCATCCATGGCTTCTTCGTAGAATGTGATCGCTTGAGCGATGGCGGCGGCAATGCCGAGCAGAATTACCAGTCGAGTAAGATGAAACATGTTCACGATGATTATCACTCCTAGAAGCGAATCAATGAACGATTTCCTTTGACTTTTCCTATCCTTTTATAGTTTTCGGCACCAACGATAGACTATAGCCGGATCGGAGACGTGAGAGAAAATGGGCGGAGCACAATGGTTACCTGTGTCATAGGATATCAAAAAAGTTGATTGATTCTGAGCAACACTATACAATCCCATAAAAATGATCGTTAACCACGCGTTTCCTTACGCCTTTTTCCGAGAATCTGTCTAACTTGTCTGAGAATAGAACAACATCACAGTTCATTTCTGATTTCCGATGTTTTACTGATTCGAGAGTGGAAAACTATTGGGAACAAGAAAACACCGGGCTTTTTTAACAAATATTTATTGATTCTTTTCATTAGAAGACACAAAACGAGCATTTATGCATCGATGTAGGCAAAACGATCAAATGGGATCGAGGCTTCGTAGTCCCAAGATGACTTCTTGTCACGGGTTTGAGCGAAGGCTCGCTTTCCTGGACGCATTCCGGCTCTGCCGATGGCCATGGAGCGTTTGGATGGACGGAATCCATCACGGTTGATGTAGAGACGCTTCTTCATATCGATCGGTTCGCCGAACTCGAGATCGTCGTAGTCTCCAGCTTCTTCGCTGGCGGAGGAGTCGACCTCGGCATCCTTGTTGCCGAAGGCACGATGTTCGTCCATCTTGCGACCGAAGATTGCCGAGTTGAAGGCGGGCGCCGAGACCTTTTTCATCTGGAAAATCAGTCATAAGTTACTGATTCCTTGAAAGGGATAAGACAGGCTGATTTTTTTCCGCGCATTTGCGTCCGGATGGCTCAGCCGGTAGTGATGCTGTACCCATAGCAGAGCGCACCAAGGTTCGAGCCCATTTGGGGTACATTTTGGCAAAATTAGAGCAAATTTTTTTGAAGTGTCCTGCCACTTTTAATACGAGTCTGATTTGCTTACCGGTGCGGCATTGATATCGTTCTCAAGAACGTAGGCAGCAGCTCCAAGTAGGGCGACAGCAACCAGGAGAAGAGCGGCTCTCATTTTCGTAGTCAAGCTTGCTTACTACGAAAAGAGAAGGTGGTGGATGGGTTGGCACCTTCCTCTTTTTTCGGCTTTTATAGGCAGTGGGCGGGGTTTCCGAGTCCAGGAAGATACTGATATAAAATATAGGGTTCGGATTTTTTTCCAAAAAAGGTGGAGCTTTGTTTCGATTGGTCCCCTTTTGTTCCGCCTTTTTTGCTCTGGAAATGTATAATACTGTAGTTTTGTTCAACAGATGATTCATTGGGAAATAAAGTTATCAGAATAAGAAATCAAAGGAAGAAAATTATTCAGAAACTTTAGTAATTCTCCAGAAGCGGTGAATGTTGCCCTCCGTGATCCGGTCCAGTCCATTTCCGAGATTCACTTTTGAGGAGATGGTGGATCGCTTTCCTGATCGCCATTGTGATCCAATTTCCAAAGAGCGTTTTTGATCCTTATTGTTCTCTTTCTCGATGTTCTCATTGAGAATTTGTACAATCGCTTCTTCGGTTTTTCCATGGTCCGAATCCTTCTTCGGGCAATTTTTGCAATCGAGAATTCCAAAAATGCGATTTAGTTTCTCAGCTTCTATCTTTCCCTCTCCAAATCTCATTGCCATTAGATGCCCCATGTTCAACTTTGGTTGATCCACAATCATGAATCCGTTTCCAGCAGGCTCCTTGTCCTTCTCCTTTTCAGAGTTTGTCGCATCAACCAACATTTCCTTTGGTTTATCCAGTAGCTGTAAGTGCTCCCCATTCAGATGAGGAAGCACGACAGTGTCGAATCCGCTCCCTATAAACGATGTACATAAAACGATTATAGGTACCGAATGGCGTCATTACCATAAGAGTTTTGTCCGCTGACATCACGAGAGCGTTCACCGGTCTATAATGATGAGAATTATTATGGCTCGGTTACCTACCTAGAATGCGTTAACTCACTCCGACAGATTCGATCCCTTGGGAGATGTAATAGCAGATGGCAAAAATAGCCGCCGCGATGAGGAGATTACGGAAAATCTTGGACATGGTAGAGCTCTGGATGAGATGCTCTGATTATGGGAAACACTAATCGACCCCTAGTTTTTATAGTCCGTTTTTGCGATGGGCGGGAACTTGGGAAGAAAAACGGAATATCTGAAGAAATATGCGGAGGAAGATGATACAAATGTCGGGGGATGAGCGAGAATACAAAAAGACATATTTTTCTTCGTGATGATTCAAATTGGAATCTTACGGTAATAGAGATCAGAAGCGTGTTTTCCGTTTTAAAAAACGTGACTCGATCGATGAGAAGAAGAAGAGCCTGAAAAACAAGTCGATATCTGTATATCACTGATGCTGGAGACAATAACTTACCTAAACAAGAATATGGGTGAATTGAAGTAATGGGATGTAATAGTTTTTCTGGATTGCAATCCAGCATTTTTTCGGATATTTTCCAACAAAATTAATCAATTTATTCATACGAGAGTTTGGGAATAAATATTTAACGGGTAAACTTTAGAAATTCTCAAGAAAAACTAAAAACTGGAATAGTCATTGAAGATCCTTCTATTTCTCGAAGAAACAACCCAACAAAAGTGGAAACTTACATTCTGGTGTGGTTCAAATCTGTTTTACTGAAAACAATTTTCCTTGGCTATGTATCAAGAGATTGCAATTAACATTGTCCAGATTCTCTAATAAAAAATTTTCAATAAGCATCAAGAAATTACTTGTAATCTTGTTTATGAAACTCCACATCTGAAATTTCGGTCCTTGGAATCAAAAAAGTCGCAGATGTTTGATTTCCCGATTGTTTGATAGCGTTTTAATTTGAAATCCGCTTCTCAAATACTTGAATCATGAAAGTTACCAAAACTCACAGCAAAGATTTAAATTTCGCAATACTTTCGACTATGTTATATGAAAAGTTACCAACCGTGAATATATGCCATTACCTGTTCGATTTCTTATGATTTCTAACGCTTTCAGGCTCAATTCTTCATTTTGAAAACTCAGATTTCCTGTTACTGGGAATAACTGAACTCCGATGTTCGCTTTATATCCAGCAATGAAGCACTTGTCATATTTTTTATGTGAGATCTTCTTTCAAGATTGTGACACAAATGCCTAGAAAACAGTTCTTATTTTCAGTCGATTCCTGCTTTAAAATTCGGTTATCATCCTTTTTAGTTCCTTGTATTGCCTGAATCTCTGTTTCGCATATCCACTCCTCTGAAATCAATATTCAGACTGGGCGTCCTCGTTTCCATGGCAATCCAGGTCCCCCTTCTGAAAAGACCCCTCAATCCTCAAACAGTTTCTCGAAAAGAATCCAGATGCCCAAATTCCCGTCTCCTCTTTATTCTGAACAAGATACCTGAAAATTCGAAGACGAGCTAACAGAGCACGAATTTATTCCCAAAAGCGCTTGTAAATGAAATGAATCGAGATAGGAAATAGAATGAAGGGGCGAGAGAGACGAGAGATGGAGTGTGTGTAGTTGTTGTTGAGACAAGAAGTTATACAAAGCGGGAATTTATTTGGTTAACAGATCCTCAGAATCAGAGGATGTAGATTTCTGGAACGTGCTGTGGAGCGATCTCCACCATCTCGGCGCTTCTCTTTCCTGGACGGAATCCTTGACGGCCGTAGGCCATGGAGCGCTTTCCTGGACGGAATCCTTGACGTCCGTAGGCCATCGATCTCTTTCCTGGACGGAATCCCTGGCGACCGTAGGCCATGGAGCGCTTTCCCGGACGAAGTCCCAATCTTCCCATTGCCATTGAGCGCTTCATGATGAGATCACTGTAAACGGAGTATAAGAAGAGGTACAAGAGCAAGCAGATCTAAACTGAATTCTCACCTGACGTCGATGGTGTGGAAGTTGTCCATGCTTCGTTTTCCTGGGCGGAATCCGCTTCTTCCAAGAGCGATGCTCCGTTTGCCCATGGCACCCTCGGTGAACTCTTCCTCTTGCTTCCAGTCATCGTCGTCCGAGGATTCGAGAGCATCCTGGTTTGGAGAGCTCTCGAGAACCACAACATCAACGGACTAAAAACAAGTACATGCATCATTATTTTGATGTCAAATTGACTTACCGGAGACTCATCGGAGTTGAAGGAACGGAGTGGAGAGGCTGCGCCAACGTAGATGGCACAGAGCAACGCCAGAAGCGCAAGAACAGCTCTCATTTTCTTGTCGAGACAAGCCAAGAGAGGAGAAATGAAAACCGAAGAGAGGGCTCGTGTGAGAGCTGAAAACAATGAGATAACAGTGGATGCCGATCCCTCTTTATAGGGGGATTCCATCTCACTAAATTGGGGGCGGAGTCAAAAACAAGAGAGATAAAGAAGTCCCAAGCGGGGGGAGAATTGATAACAAGAATGCAGGTACACAATTCTATGAGCGGGAGGAAGAGCGCGCGGGCGGGCGGGCACTGATTCTGATTGGCTCGAAATATGAGATGACGTTGGTCAAAGTTAGAAGAGAAACTTTGGGGTGGATGGTCATGAGTTTCAATAGAATCTGTGAATTGGAACGATCTGAATGGGGGAAAGGGGATGGTGCAAAATGGCAGGGAAAGAGAAAACACTTTGAGAATTTTTACTATACTATTGAGCTTCAACTGTCTAAAACCTGGCCATGTCTAGAAAACAATATATGGTAGGAGATTGAGTCAAAATGAGTTTATAGTTTAATCGATGCAAAATTTCATGCCGATTCCGAATATTACAATGACAACCATCAAAAATTCTTATCTGACCCAGAAAATGCAGTCAAAGTTGCTTCGCCTGATTTTTGTGTGAATAGTGCAAAAATTGTAATCCACGCCATACATGTGATCCGGGCTTTTTTGGACCTTCGCGGGCCTTTAATTTTCTCTACTTCAAATTCGAAACTTTTCTTCGATCTTTATACCAAAATGTAGAACTCGATGAGATCTATGGTACTAAAATTACTCCGATTGCCTGCCTCAGTTTTTGTCTAGAACTTGTAAAACACCCGGGCCGGCGTTTTTGGCCCTCATATGCTCGGCGCGGGTGTTTTATAAGCTCTAGACAAAAACTGAGACAGGCAATCGGAGTAATTTTAGTACCATTTTATAGATCTCATCGAGTTCTACATTTTGGTATAAAGATCGACCAAAAATTTCGAATTTGAAGTAGAGAAAATTAAAGGCCCGCGAAGGCCCAAAAAAGCCCGGATCACATGTATGATCCACGTGGAAAACACGAAAAAAGTTAGGCCAGGAGGGATACGTTTCAGCAAATTTGACGGCGTTTTCTGGGTCAGAGAAAAGTTTTTGATAGTTTTCATTCAGATATTCGGAATCAGCATGAATTTTTATGTTGACCGGAATCCTCCTTTAAAAAACTGTTATTCAAATAAATGTTAGAAATTGAGCTGCGGTGTTTTGACATTAACTGCTAGACAATAACAGTACCAGTCGCCGTAGCTCCCATGGGAAGATCGTACACGTTGGTTATCTAGGCAACCGATAAGCATAACATGTTTTTCTCGATAGCCACCCACTAGTCTACCTCAAAATTTCTTTGATAGGGATATTATATGAACAGGGGTCGGATTCTAAAGTATTCCATTTTTTTCAGGCCCGACTGGAATACTTCCAGGGAGAGGAGAGTGAGATGTTGAAACGAGGACAGGATCAAGCATCGAAACTTCTCGAATGGTACAAGGAGCGACTTTTGTCTGTTCAGAAAAAGGCGCGTCTTCTTCAACAAGGGAGTGTCTCATTGGTAAGTGGACCAAAAGTCTCTGGATGTCTTTGGATTGATGACAACATTTCGTTTTGTCTTAATCTTCAAAAATGTAATTAGTACTGTGTCTAAGAAGTACGGTGCCCTCGGAATCTCTTGAGGCTTCAATTTCATTAGAAACTACTAGGAGACACAATTCTTTTTCGAGGTATTCTTTTTGATCTGATGATGTCAACTGGATAAAAGTGATTTCATCTTATAACTTATATTTTTGTCTTTCGTATAGCTCGTCGTCATATCGCGTGGGCACCACCATAAGGTACAGTAGGGTAAGGTACCCTGCGATTAATTCAATTATCTTTGACACAAGGTAAGACCACATAAAATATGATGGGTTTTTTCGAGAAAATTGGAAGGTACAATTGGTGAGATCCGGGTTCGTTCGAAAAATTGAACTCTTGGACCCTTTGAAAAAGCTGAACAACCCGGGGAACAGAGTAGGGTTGCGATGAAGATTTTTATTTTCAAGTTAAAACTTATGGGAAAATGTGAAACTCGATGAGGTCTACAGAATGATGTTAAATTCAATGAGCGTACACTATTTGGATTTTTTCAAATGTTTGTTAAGCACCCGGGCCGGAGATTTCGGTCCGTGTGAGCTCGGCCCGGGTGCTTTCTGACGTTTCATAAAAAATTTAAATAAGGAATTCAGATTTTCTAACTACAATTCTGTAGATTTTATCGAGTTCTACATTTTCATATTTTTCCCGGAACTGAAGGAAGCATCTTACTAGAGGATTCACAGATATTGAGACAGTAGTTAACAGTGAATGAAAATGACGAGGATGTTTTCAATGTCTCTAACTCCAGAGTAAATGTCTTAGTAATACCCCGCCCAAAATACGATTCCAACATCTTCCCAAAATCACGTTATCATCAATCATCAACACTCAATGACACGATTTGAACCTACAAATTGACAAAAACTAGTCAGAAAAACAAGTACACTCATTTCAGGATCCAGCTGTCCATGAACAGAAGCTCAACTTCCTCCGTGCCCACATAACAGAGCTCAATCGTCGTATACTCGCTGTAATGGAGACTAGCGATAAAGGATTCCCAGCTCATCACAATCGAACCGTAAGTTTTTTTTTTCATTCTCTTCGTGATCTTAGGCCTCCGTGCGTCAGCTTCATATATCTACCGTAGGATCTTCTGATTGGATTAAATGTACAAAACACACCCAGTTTCAGAGAAAAATATGTAGTTTTTCATGCGCACTTCAGCCACATTTTCTTCCCGCTGTACAGATACATTTTTTGTATGGCAAAACTCGTGACAGATAGCTACGGATTAGCTTCAGGAATCCAAAGTTTGTGTGAAGCATCGACGAGAAATGAGTGGGAGTTAGAAATACATAGGTGTAAACAAGGAAGAGGGGTCCGGAGATGTTGAATCATGGATCGAAGGGAAAAAACTGAAATTGTGATTTTGAGTGAAATTATTTCCGATTTCGACGCTGAAAAAGTTCTCCCTGTGAAAAATATAACCTTTTGTGCAAATACTCGAATTATGAAGATATGTCGGAGCGAATAATAGGGGAACGAGTATGGTTTTATATTGGTGGATTCTAGAACTATAATTACTGGGAAACCAAAAACCAAAACTCAAAAGTGCCTAAGCCTAAACTCTAAGCCTAAGCCTAAACTCTAAGCCCAAGCCTAAGTCTAAACTCTAAGACTAAGCCAAAACTCTAAGCCTAAGCATAAACTCGAAGCCTTAGCCTGAGCCAAAACTCTAAGCCTAAGCATAAACTCGAAGCCTAAGCCTGAGCCAAAACTCTAAGCCTAAGCCAAAACTCTAAGCCTAAGCCAAAACTCTAAGCCTAAGCCAAAACTCTAAGCCTTTGTCTTCATATTGCTTTGTACATTGATGTGCAGATTTTAACAAAAAAACTTTAAAAGCCATCTGAAAATTTGTCATTTTTCAGGCTTCAAACGGTCCATCCAATGGAGCAAATGACGATCAATTGGTCTGGCTTCATCGTCAAAATCAGCGGTTGAATCAGGTGAGGAACAATGAAGTGTGACGTCACACATTAAATGAATCTTCTTATCTCTCTTTCTATCCAAAGTTTGAAAATAAACTCTCAGCGAGGGTCAAGTGTGGATTGAGTGCAGTATCAGGTGTTGCCAGAGATGTAGATCCAAATTGACACATTTGAATGATAAATCATTGTTGTTGCATCTCATCACATTCTCACTATCTGTTTCGTTTTTTTTTCCAGGAGCTCGCTGAGAAAACACAAATGATCGATCAGCTGAAAAGAGAAAACGAGATGGTCAAAAAGAATCAAGTTCAGAGAGTCGAGAGGTATTTTTTGTGTGTGACCTTTGACAAATGGGATTTTCTTTCAGAAGTGTTCCGATCTTGAGACCATCTGCCTTCGTTCGTCCCGCTTATCAGATCCCGACAATCATCAATAACAACAATCACCCAAAAAACCCATCACCGCATAAGATTTATGATACCTTGATGTAACTTTTTCCCTTTCAATCTTTCCTCAAATTTCTCAATTTCACACCCCGTACTCAAAAAAAACCACTAATTTGATTTGATTGAAATTATTCGATTGAAATTATATTCTTTCCAACTGATTTGCTGCTATTTGAATTCAATTCGGAGCTTGTTCATAATGAATTATATGTCATTTTTGAGTTTCTCTTTGAAAACATCTGTTTTCGAGATGTACTTTTGTATGTGAAAAGTGAATCTTGAACGTTTTCTAAATGGCTTTACAGCTACATTAAATTGATGTTGTAGTTGATCAGAGCCAAGAGATAGAATTGTTCTTGCAGGCTGGCCAACTAATGAGATGAAAAACCAAGAAATCAAAAAAACGAACCTGCAATTAGTAATATTACGAAAATTCACAACCACTAGAATTAAGCTACCTGCAAATGTTCCCCCGTAATTACAAGAGTCAAAAGCAGTAAGAAATCAAAACAATGAGATCCAATGTTTGAAAAACAGATCTCAAAATTTATTGTCTCTCGTCCTTATGACACCCATTGAATGTCTTGTTTTTCTTTTCCACTGCGTTGAAATCTATACTGAGAGCAGAGGCTACTGTAAGAAAAGCAAAGTACTCAAAAGTGTTATTGGGGGAAAAAGAGCAATCAAAAGCAACAGCGACATGATAAAGCAGCGGATGAAGAGGTAATTTCATCGTTTTGTTTTGTCTCTCACCTAATCGTTTGAGAAGCAAATTTATGAGTTCGTCAGGCCTCGGGTCCTTCATATCCCAAGGTGTCTCATTTTTGATTCGCTCTCTCTTCTTCGTTTTTCTCACCAACTGTTTATTTTGTGATTACGCAACGATATCAACTATTGGATGGATGAAAAGGGGCCCACCATTGTTTCAAGATCCTCACAATGTTTCTTTTCTTCTCAAAACAGTTGTCTTTGTGAGATGGATTAACCCGCAATCGGTTTTATAAACATTATCTCTGTCTGTCAGACCAATTTTTTTCGAAACCCTTTTTTTGCGGAGGTCGATCGCTTTTCAGAATGGATGAACACTTTCCGGGAGTTCATTAGGCATGCTTTTTGTTACTTTTTCTTAGGTAAACACTAGCTTTTATTCGTTTTTTATATCCACACCAGTTGCTTCTCCATGGGATTCACCATGGGCTCCAAATGAAAAAAATGCATTCATATAATTTATATTTCATAACTTTTACGTTGTTTCTTGTTTTATTACCCCAGTGTCATTTGAAACCACCCAACCTTTTTTCGGTTGTCTCATCAAAATTTACAACGATCCCGAGACCCATCCGGCGCAGAGGTCATACATAGTGTGAGCGCAACCTGAGATCCTTGCTACTCATTTCCGTGCTCACCTGCATCGGCAAAAATGCAATATTTTGTTCATTGTCAACTTTGACTGTGTGACATATGTTGAAGGGGAACAAAATGTGATCCATCTCGAATTACACACCCTAAATTGCGTGTTTGAGGTGTCCTGTTATGGTTTCAATATCAATCTCTAATTTTGACGCTCTCTGGTTTTCGGCTCTGAAACATCAGTTTTTACGTTTTGTTGTTGAGTGCAGTTCCAAAAGTGTCAGATTTTAATTTTGAAATTTCTACCAAAAGTTTATTTCGAACAAGAAAATTCCGTTTTTTACTTTGACGATAACTACTACTTTTCAAAGTTTGTAATTTTCTTCAAACTTTTTTTTGTTTTGGAAAATTTTTCTGTCCTAAAATTTGCAGATCCTTACTTTCAACATAAAAGTTTTAAAGGAGGATTCCGGGAAAAATGAGTTTAATCGAAGCAAAATTTCATGCTGATTCCGAATAACACAATGAAAATGCTCACAAACGCTTTGCTGGACCAAAAAGTTGCAAAATGTCATCCCACCTGGCCTTTTTTCGCAACTTTGAAGTATTTTTTGGGCCAACGAAGCTTTTTTGAGCGTTTTCATTGTGATATTCGGAATCAGCATGAAATTTTGCAGTGAACCATAAACTCATTTTGCCCGCAATCCTCCTTTAAGTAGACTATGCAACATTTCGGACCCTTCTTCTCTAGACTGGGTCAAAAGTACGAAGTCCCTTATTGTGAATTCGTTCCCCGTTAGCAGAAACTGCAAATCAAGGATGTGCATAAAGAAGATATTTCATCCATGCTTCAAAAACTTCCAAAAGAGTACATAGGTCATGATGACGGCACCGGGGGGTCAACCTTTCAACCTTTCGTAAAAGTTGACACGTCATTGTTCTTCAATTTCTTCGTAGTACTGAAAAGAAGTACGAAAAAAGGTGACACTACTTGAACATCCCATTAGGTATTCAAGAAGATCAGGTCTAACGGATATCACGTTTTCACTTCCAAACACCAACTTTTTTGAACTCTTCTTCTTTTTCCCGAAGATTTTAGACGATACGTCATTTGTGGTCCCGGATTGTTCTCATATTGCAGATTTCTCAAAATTAATATTTGCCCTTATTTTGAAATTCATTCCTATCCTTTTCTAAATCCCGTACTTAGCTATTATCCTTTTCGGAAAATTGCAGGAAGAATCAAAAGATTTGTTTAACGAAACCAAAGTATTGTTTCTAATCCATTTTTTTTGCCAATTTCGGTCTTCATTTTACCTAATCCCACATTCCTGAGCAGCATCCTGCAATAACGGGAATTGTTCATAAATGGGATTCTCAAAATGTCATGCGGAAAAAAAAATTGGAAGGATTCATCAGAATTCCGGATGCAGCGACGAAATATTAATTGCATTCTACAAAGAACTATGATTCTTTGAAAGTGTAAAACACACGAATAACTAGAAACGTTTTGAAATTTGAGCATAATTCTGAAAACGACACCGTCGGCTCTTTACAACGAAACATGTTTGCATAATTGAAGGTTGCAAACATTGTTTTGGATCGTTCACAAAGATTAGTATTTTTCGAATTGTATTTAAAAAATTTACTTTATGAAAGTAGGATTACACTCATTTTTTAAAATTTATTTTTTCTGAAAGTTCCTGGTCCTATTTTTTCGCAGCCGTAATTCCTTCAAAGTAAGATTACAGTTATTTTTAAATTCTGTCAAATGATCGTCCCAATTCTAGCATTTACGAAAATATTAATTTTTTGCACAAAAATCGTTAAAAATCGAGAAAATCGAATTTCAAAGCGCCAACTTACATTTTTTCTAACCTATTTCAATGAATGTAGAATTTTTCGCTGATTCGAATGCGCCCAATATCGCGGCTCAAATCGCAATAGAAACATTTTTATGGACAAGTTTTCAATTGTCGCGCCGACGGCTGCCGACGTATGATCCGGCAGCGGCGAGTGCGACAGCAGATTCAAGTCGGCAGCGGTCGCCGCGACAAAGTGCAAATTTTTTCATAAAAATGTTTCTATTGCGTTTTGAGCCGCAATATAAGGTGAATTCGAATGAGACAAAAATTCTACATTCATTGAAATAGGATAGAAAAAATGTAAATTAGCGTTTTAAAAATCGATTTTCTTGAGTTCTAACGATTTTTGTGCAAAAATATTGTTATTTTCGTAAATAATGGAATTGGGACGATCATTTGATAGAATTTAAAAATAACTGTAATCTTACTTTGAAGGAATTACGGCTGCGAAAAAATAGGACCAGGAACTTTCAGAAAATCCCTCGTCGTATTTTATTTTTTAAAAAACTTATTCAAAGATCTCCACTTCTTCCGGATTCTCTGCGTTCATTCCGAGGGCATTCTGAAATTGACAACTATTGACATTATTAATGAAACAATGTGTGACCATGAATGTGGGAGGAATCCTAGGTTCCGGCTCACTTTTTTTCGTACTCCAAAATAGAATTGACTGGTATATCTCTAGTACACTTTTGACATTGTCCAGGCGTTAGGGGGGAGAGACTACTCAATTTTAATGCATTCATGAAAGAAACCAACACACATCCACATTCTTTCCGTCCTATCACAAACAAAGCAATTTCAGCCTAGTTTGTCGCTCAATTTCTTTTATCTTTCCTACTATATCGCTTTTGTTCTCGAAATTAGTTCCGGAATACAAAAGTTTCAACCTTCGTCACTCTTGACACCTTCTACTTCCTACTGCATATTTCACAAAGTCACACTATTGTCTTTCTCGTTCATTTCGTCCCACGCAGTGGAAATATTTTCGGGTTTTTTGTCTTTTCCTCCCGTAGATGATCCTTTGTTAGTCTGCAAACTATGTGGTTTGGATTTCAACCGCCACCTAAACCAGGATCTTTTCAATTTTTCGCTCTTTCTGAGCACTTACACATAGGTCCATTTGTCAAATTGAACCTGGAGAGTTGTTACGTATGGCCGAAGCTAAAACTCCTCCTGTTTCACTGAACCGCATTTTTTTCCCGGGGACCCATTTCGTCATCAAAATCGCTCTTCTGACTTGTCTTGACCTCATACGGTTTGTTTACCCAGAAATCTGACACTTGCATTTTTCAATCCCTCCATTGTAGGTTGAAATAATCAGAAGTTGAAAAAATTGGGGAAAAATGATAATTAGTAATCCTGGTTGCGGTTTTTCCCAGACATGCTTAGGATAAAAACGCGAGAAGCTTTAACTCATAAGATTTGTCACATTTTCACATTTGCGTTTAACTTCCACTTCCCAATCATTTCCTGTTGTATTCCAGAGATGAGTCAAGTTTTTTAATCTGGGAAAAGGTTTGAGAAATATTTTGTTGCTTTGATTTCTAAAAGCGTATAATTAGAAGCCATTATAAGCAAAATGTCGAGGATTAGTATACTTTGAATCGAAGTCTGAGCAGGCGAAACTTTTACTAACACCCAGCTATTCCTAGAATAAATTCCTCCTTTTCTTATTCAGATTTGTGTCGATGCCGCAAAACCATGTTATCTTTGAACCTTAGCGCGTCGAAATAGAAAAAAGGACTCGACACTCGCTTCATTGTGTCTCGAAATTTTTCGTGAACGTCGCTCACCTCCGGATTCCCATTTTTCTTCTTCACAACAGACGTGTCACCGTTTTTTTTGTGAATTGTGTCTACTTGTCTGCAAAAAAGTCCCCGTTTCTTCTCCTAACCACGTTTATCGTCAAATCCTTACTCAATCTTGACCTTGTTGGTCACACATACAACATTTTGTGCTCATTCTTTCCACTTCGCACTTCTCAATTCAGACTTTCTTTCCGTGTTGCATCAGAAACCGCTAGACACACATTCACTTTCAGTTGCTAAAAAAAGAGAAGTTTTTGTATGTGTGGGGGGGGAAGGACCAGCAATTTTCATCTCTTTCTCTTTTTTTCACTCCAGTTTAGCCTTAATTATCCCCGGAGATTTTTTTTCAAAGTGAATGCTGAATGCAGAGTGCAATTTTTCCTGAAAATTGTCGGTGTGTTTTGACCATGACGGCATATCCGCAAAGTCCTTTTCAGGGTGGCCTTTAGTCTAGGGGATTCTTTTTTAGAAACTATTCAGATGTAATCTCAAATATATTTGACCAGTATGTGGACCTTTAGAAGTGGCACTTGTCGAAAACTTTTTTTTGAAGATTGTTGAGCAAGATTCATCATTCTTCTACTCATCTTTTTGTTCTCAAGTCTGATGTGTACGCTATTTCAGAGCGTTGGAAATAATCAAAAGTTCGAAGTGTTTTTCCAAATTATGGGGTATCTTGAAATTCTGATAACCTCAAATAATTCAAATCCATTCGAATTCCAAGAATGTGCTCATTTTCAGCTCGCTGGGGTGTCGTACAAGCGATGCCTTTTTTCTGAAAGTGCCCTTCTAATACAGGTTTTATGGTAGTTGATATTTTTCTATTACCATGATCTTTGAAATTATCTCAACTGTTCAAACCACAGTTTCAAATCTCAAAATTGCTCTTCGATTGTTTGCAGACTGATCACAAAACACTGCATAATTAAGTCGGCTCTCAAATCCCCAACATTTTTGTCATTTCCTAAAATTTAAATTTTCACTCTTTTTCTTCAAACAAAAGCCTTGCACCTGATGTATGGTGTCATATTCCCCACTACCAATTTATCTTTTCGAAGAAGGCTCACTTCTCACTCTATTTCAAAAACCAAATCGAGGCATCATGACAAATTTTCGCGCCCACCACAGGAGGAACATAAAACTGAGATTGAACTACTACTAGTACTTGTTTGATATTAACCATTTTTTTTTGCTCCATCCATCACCAGCTTCTTCTTCTTCTTCTTTTTCATCTTTCTTCGTATCGTCTTCTTTATTCCTCCTACTCCTGCTTTTCTGCTTTGCTCATGTTTTTTCATGTTTCCAGTGCAGGAGTGGGAGAAGGATCCGAAGGAACTTTTATATCGGTTTGAAATGACTGGCCCACATTGTGATCGTGGAGGCAATAAACTGATGATTACTGACTTTCTCATTCAGAGAATCCCCGAGGCCTTTTTTCCTGGTTCCTCGGAGATGTTGAATATTTCATCTAACATTTTTATTGAGATGTCTATTCTTCTCGTTCCTACCATTCCTGGTATACTTTGTGCTATACTCTGGTCTCGAGTTGTTTATATACATCCACACCATTTCACACCTTTCCGGCTCAAAACTTGGCTAATTTGTTTTCTGTCATGTCAAAAAAACATGGATGGTGTCTATGGCCAAAGGCAACCTCCGTTTGTTTGGTTTAGTATCTTTGGTTTCTGAATAAAGTCAACATGTACTAAATCCCGAATAGGGCTTGGCGGCAACGAATTTCGGCAACTTTTTCAAATTATAATTACTTTTTTCAGGGAAATCGGGTAAAAATACGATCAACAGAAAAAAATGTTCCTTATTAAAAAAGCTACCGATTGGTTGAGAAACTGTCATAGTTCATCAAATATTAACAGAGGTACTTCCTCAGTTGCCGAAAAATTGCCAATTTCGGCAATTTCGGCAACTTTTTTGGCAACACAAAGCGTAACTCTGATAATTATCAATGAAATTTGACGGTGTTTTGACCAATCGATAGCTTTTTAATGAGGAACATTTTCTATGTTGATTGTATTTTTAACCGATTCTCCTGAAAAAAGTTATTCAAATTTGAAAGAATTGGCGAAATTCGTTGCCGCCCAGCCCTGATCCCGATTCCTGATCGTTGACGGTACGCCATTTAAAATAGTTGATGCTCCAAATATCTGCACATAAATCCTCGTGATGAGATCCCATCTTTTGCATACTGATTGAATGAGCACTCTCGTGCCGACATTTCCGGCTTCCCACTTCATTATCATACGTATAAACTTTGCTTCAAAAAAGGACGAAGGTCTCTTATTTTTTTTCTTCCATTTTTTTTCTCTCGATAGGCATTTCAATTGATTTCCGAGTCAACGAAAAAGCAAAAAAGGAGGCGCTTCTTCTTTTTTGCCGGTGGTGGTGACGTTCCCTGGTCCCGCCTCCAATGGAGGGTGCCAGCTCATCCGGCTTTCTGCGACGCCTTCTGACCTCAGGAGAAGCTTTTTCCTCGTCCTATTCACATGTTTTTCTTACTGTAGCAGCCCGACACTGAATAACTAATATTAATCTATCAGCCGTTTGGGTTTTGACACATTTCTTTATTAGAATTGCATCGAAAATTCAATTGGATCCAATGACCTCACAAGTACTTGTTTTACTTTTGTACTTTTCTGTAGGGATCAAATATATGCCATTGAGCCCCGTCAGAAAATATGAAACCTTGAAACCCTAAAACTTGTTTCTCACCCAAATCCCTTTTCTATCTGAATGGGTGCGAGGGATGTTATTTTTTCTTAAATGAATTAGATGAGACATAAGGTTCTGGAATGAATGATTCAATCCACAGATTTACTTCTACCAGTGTACTTTGTTTTTTTCTTATTTTTACGAAATTTTTCACGGCCTCATAAGGAAATGGTACTGGCGGCATGAAAATTACAGGGTGACTAAAATTTTTTCCACGATTTTCAATCCCAATAAAACTACAGTAGGAGCCAACGACTAGCTCAAAATTTGCTTCCTTATTCTTGAATTTTTCTTTCTAGTTTTCATTTTTGTCCTATTTCCAAACATCAAAATACAAAAAGTAAGTCTTTCCTCAAGAAATGTTTATAAGATTTTGGGAACAGGCGCTTCCAACTCTTGCAAATTTCGAATTTTGACCACGCCGGGTCAGCTCGATTTTTGTGCTACGTCACAAACATTTCGATTTTCGTGCTCATTTTTTTGTTGATTTTTTTAAAAGTGAGAATTGACTTTTGAAGAAACTACGTCTCGTTTAATCTTCAGACTTGCCTTACGACAGTTTGGGGAAAATGTGTTTTCACTCTTCTTCTATTCTATTCTATTCGTCTCGAGCACTAAGGACCATATGTTTCTGATTTCCTCTCACAAACTAGTTCGCCTTCTGATTTTTCTCTGCTTTCTATTTTTCGAACTATCGCAGTCATTAATATATCAATATTTTAAAAGCTTTCAAATCTCGAAGGATTTACATTAGTTCCTTTCAACGTAAACTTTTGAGGAACAAGACAAAAATTCAATCATTCCTTGGGCTTCGCTCTACTTTGAAGACATTCGCAATGCATTGCTAAATCGTTTGACTAGAGAAGAATAAGTGATGCAACATTCTTTTCAAGATTAATTACTCAAAATTGTCTGAGACCAGAGCCAAGAGGGCCCCCTGAATCCGGAAGTTATTTCTCTTGTTACTCATTTTTCTCTACTTGGTTTTACTTTTTTTTTATATCCCACTGGCTTCTTTTACTCTCACTGACCAAGCCAAACCATCAAAACTAGGAAGGTGAATTGGACAGAAAAGAGTGAGCTGATCGCACGTGAAGCGGAATGAAATTTAAAGTGTTTGGTCCCCTTTTCAACTCACTTTTTTTACTCATCGATCTTGCCATTGAAATCTCGAACAAATGTTCAACTATACTTTGAAGATTCAATTTTGGTTTCAGTTTTTCTACAATTGCAAAATTTGCGTCGACCTTTAGTCTCTCTTCTGGAGTTTTTGTCTTTTTGGGGGATTCGGATTTGAAATGAAATTTGAATACCTTGAGAACATACCGAGTGCAACGAAAAACTAGTGGAAAACGGGAAAACATTGGACGTAGCGGTGCAGACAACCATTCATATTTCCGATGCTATTTCCTTACAATTTTTGATTTTTTGTACTTGTACTGCCCTTCTCGAGCTTTTTTATTTGACCTCTTACTCTTCTTTCTAGTTTGACCCGTACCTCCTATTTTTACACTATTTGAATATTCCGGCTCTTCCATTGAAACTTTTTGTTTTTTTCTTTTCTTTCCCGTCACCACAAACTTCTCCCAGGTATAACAAAACAAAACCAATTCTTGAGTTTTCACGTGCTCTTGGGGATAGTAAGGATTTGGTCATGATACTAATTAGGATATTCCAAAAATCATGTTTTTTATCTGTAACTTGAAAACAAATTTTAATTTGAGAATTTGATTCGATCATGAGATTAGACGATTATAAAAACATAATTTTTCCATTTCCGACAAAATGTCTCAT
The DNA here is from genome assembly GCA_963966625.1 of Caenorhabditis zanzibari. Classification (NCBI taxonomy): domain Eukaryota; kingdom Metazoa; phylum Nematoda; class Chromadorea; order Rhabditida; family Rhabditidae; genus Caenorhabditis; species Caenorhabditis zanzibari. The sequence goes on from OZ016473.1 coordinate 12,624,560, forward strand.
TTTCTCTTTTTGAACTCGCATATGCCTTTATCAATGTCAGTCCTGGCTAAATTTTCCTGATTTTTGGCTGCGATATCTCGGTACAAAAACGCTACCGTAATACAGTGGCGAAAATAGGTGAGTACACCTTTCTTTCTAAGTGAATAACTTTGCTCAAACAAGTCCAATCTACTTGAAAATTTGCATGCTTGTAGCCAAAGAGTCTGTGAGTAATACCTATAGTTTTTTGAAAATCAGAATTTGCTCAGGGCTCCAGAATTCTACATGATGTAGGCGTGATTCAAAATCCAAAACCTAACTTTTTTCTCAGGTGATTTAATCTTTTCCATTTTTCCCAAAAAATGTTGCAAATCGATCTAATAGACACCACAGAAAATTTGGTTTGGTTTGGATGATTGGCTCCGGAGATACGGACGTCGGAGCACGAAATGACATGTTCGCCACAATGAGCATATCTCGGCTGAAACTGATCGTAAGTCCTTCAAATTTTCAGAGAATATGTATCTTTGAATGTACCACAAGATGGGCAAAAGAATTTTTGATTTCGAGCAAAAATTATTTTTTCGATACACTGCCTCAATTTGGTCAGAAATGTCCCTGTTCTTCGCGAAAAATTTTTTTCCTCAAAATCAAAAATTCTTTTTGCCATTTTGTGGTACATTCAAAGATACATATTTTCTGAAAATTTGAAGGACTTACGATCAGTTTCAGCCGAGATATGCTCACTGTTCCAAACATGTCATTTTGTGCTCCGACGTCCGTATCTCCGGAGCCAATCATCCAAACCAAACCAAATTTTCTGTGGTGTCTATTTGATCAATTTGCAACATTTTTTAGAAAAAAATGGAAAAGATTAAATCATCTGAGAAAAAAGTTAGGTTTTGGATTTTGAATCACGCCTACATCATGTAGAATTCTGGAGCTTTGAGCAAATTTTGATTTTTAAAAAACTATAGGTATTACTCACAGACTCTTTGGCTAAAAGCATGCAAATTTTTAAGTAGATTGGACTTGTTTGAGCAAAGTTATTCACTTAGAAAGAAAGGTGTACTCACCTATTTTCGCCACTGTATATTAAAATTTAAAGGAACATACCCTGATATTCAGGTCAATTTTTTAATTGGCCATGTTTTTCGAGTGATTTTCCGAGAATTTTCGGAGCAAAAAATAACATTTCGCTTCGAAATTTGTTCAAGAAAACTATGTAAAATTGAAAAATTGTCCTGCAAATTAGGGTATGTTTCTTCAAATTTTAACAGATTACGGTAGCATTTTCGTGTCGAGATATCGCAGACCAGAAACATGGAAAATTCAGCCAGGACTGACATTGACGGAGACTGACATAATAACTTCATCTCAAGATTTTCAGATTAGAACTATGAGTTAATCAACCTGACAACAAACGGTTCAACATGATGCGGTCCCTTCTAACCGTTTTGTGTCTCCTCAACTCGTTCGAATCTGGTGACTTGGCGTTCATTCCGCTGACAAAGAAGTTTTTGGATAAACTCAAAAACGAGACATTATACAACAAATTTGCGACACCAACACAATATGATGGTGAGTTAGATTTTCGAATAACAAGGGTTGGGTTGGGGTGAAATGAAAATAACGAAATCCACGGCACAGTTTATTTCTTATTATTGACTCAAAATGATGGTTTCTTTTAGAGTATATACGCGTTCACGGTCCAGGTATGAACGAGTGTTGCAGGCTTTTCTTCTTCTTACTTAACTGTTGCTTTTTTCTCTGAAAGATTTTTCTCTCTGACACACTGCTATACACACTAAACACTGATCAACATGTTTTCTCTGCTCACAGTCTCACGTCTACTGCTTTTCGCACTAATACGTGTCATTTTTTGTCCTTAGGACTCACGTAGATTCATCAGTTCTCTGATTTCTGATTTATTATTATTCAAATTCAGGTGTCCCAACAAATGTCACTCTCTCGATGTTCATCGAAGGAATGAGCTCTTTCAGTAAGCGATACAAAGTGGACTCTTAGAACATATCCATAATATTAAGGTGCTCAAACTATGGACTACCACCTCGATGTGTACTTTCAAGAAGAATGGTACGATCATCGTCTGGCTCACAACGCTTCCGCTCCGATACTTGTCCGAGACTTGGAGGTTTTCAAAATGATGTGGCACCCGGATGTTTATTTTGCAAATGCTAGATCGGCGGCTTTCCAGGTCAGTTAACTTCCATTTGTGTTTTGACTCTTTTGGCGACAAGAAGAAAGTGGGTAGAAAAAACGATTTTCTTTTCAACCTACACACTTGAAAAAAAACCTTCTGACGAAACTGCTTATGCAAATTCTATTTCAGGACATCACGGACGACAATTTTCTTGTATGGGTTTATCCGAATGGACGTGTGTGGTATGACGCGAGAATCTCAATTGTAAGAAAGAAAAATGATTGGAAACAAATCACTTCCTTGTTTAGGTCAGCTCTTGTAACATGGATCTATGGAAGTACCCATTGGACTCTCAAGAGTGTGCTCTTCGGATCCTCTCATATGCTTACCCCATGACAGTTCTCCGACTTCTCTGGTCAGAAAAAGAAGACGTTCCTGCCATCGACCGTAATCCGGATATCACAATGCCGGATATGTCGCTGAAACACATTAGAACCGGATACTGCAATGGAACATATGCAACTGGAGAGTGGAGTTGCATGACAGCAATATTCTACGTGGAACGGGAAATGATGCATCACGTCATGCAAACATATGTGCCGACAGCGTTAATAGTTGTCATCTCCTGGTTCAATTTCTGGCTGGAAATCGATTCAGCACCAGCGAGAGTTTCTTTGAGTATCACCACTCTGCTCACTATCTCAACGCAAGCTAATGCGGTGAAACTTGCTCTTCCAGAAGTTAGCTACATGAAGGCTATTGACGTCTGGATGGGATCATGCATGGTAAACGTGTACTCGATTTACTTCCATCAACAAAGTATAACTTTCAGGCCTTCGTGTTCGGGGTCATGATAGAGTTCACAATTTGTCACTACGCCAAGAACTTGGAGATGCTCCGTGGAGACGCTCAACCGTCTCTCATCGTGGACACCGCGCTCTCGACACTGTTCGGAGCAGCACGCGACATTGACGATTTGGTGCGAAAAGTGGCCACGCTTGTATGTTGCTTGCACTGCTTTCACACGCTAAGCTCATTTTCAGACTAAGACTTTTTTTGGATTCTACTTTAGTAGTGTCAAAACTGCAAGAAACCAACCAGTCCTTGATATTTCTCTAACCTCGGCTAACTTTGAATTTGAATTTTTTGACTTCAAGATGTGATTCAAAGCAAAATGAATCATAACTGAATGAGTTTGAGCGCTTTCACGTTTTTCCTATCACTCACACATTCACTTACACTCACTATATTTTCTTTGAGTTTCTTTCACTTCATTTTTCAGGTTGAAGAAACTGATTGGGTTTGTTTTATGCAACGCTATTCCTTATTTCTCTAATTTCATACTCCTTGAGCATGTGAACTATTTTTTCGTTCGGAAAGAACCGAATTTTGAAACCAATTCCATGCACTTCTCTGAATGAAACTGCCTGCTAATAACCTCTGTTGCCTCTCCCCATATCTAATTGTTTTTCAAATTTTTTTATTTTCAGAACGAAGAAGAAGGAGTTCGAGGGGACGGAGAACAGCATATTGCATTGAATATGCTAAATCCCGAGGAGCCGCGGTTACGCTCGTTGAATCCAACGAACGATGTTACGGCGAACGGAACCAGGTGACTTTTTCTAACCCAACTGCCACCGCAAATTGTATTTTTTATTTTGAAGGTACTTCGTTGGGGCTGACAGAATGAAACGCAAGAGGTCGAAGGCATCGTTGTCGCGACTCCGACAGCAGGTAGCAAGCATGCGTCACGCCGTGAGTTTTGCTTTTTGGCTTACAGTAATCCGCTTGATTTTCATTTTTTCTTTTTTTCATTTGCTCAGAAGCAGCTGGCGTTTGGAATTATTTTCGAGTGAACACACACACACACCTCTCAAAATAATTTATATTATTACAACAATACAATTTCAGACCGTTGATGTCTCCCGTCGCGCTTTCAACTGGACTCGTGCCCTCCGAAATCTCCGTGGTCGGCGTGTTGCTCAACGAATTGATGAACGGTGTCGTATTGTATTCCCAATGATCTTCTTCCTGTTCAACATCGCCTACTGGAGCTTCTACCTTGTTTTCAACTAACATTCTCTTCTTCTTCTGTGATTGATCTCGTACGTTGTGCATGTCCTCTTCCCGAATCTTCTTTTCCTACTTTTTTGAATTTGTATTTTATATTTCTATATAAAAAATAGGCGTATTGCCTAAAAAATTGTTTCGTGAATAAATTATTTCATTCCAATTGATGTTCTTCATTCTAAAAAAGTTTTACAGCTCTATAATAGTCATTACAGTCTTTCAAGGGATTATTCATAGGGGAAGTCAGGTTTCCTTGAACGCAATGAACTTTTATGATCCTGATACACGAACGTCCAAGTTTATGGTTCTTTTCTGGGTGGAAATGTGGAATAGTACTATTGTTATGTTAGTTCTTCATAAAAATGTATGGAAACTCAACTGCAGACTACAAATGGTACACAATTTTTGTATTAATGACGTGAACGGTAGATTTTCTGTCAAATTTTTGAATAACAGAGAATAAAGGATTTTTTCAAGACGTTCGAAGTCAGAAGCTCTGTACTTGAATTTCGCCATAAAAATAATCCGAAAACAGCTGAAAATTAGCCTCTACCAAAATTCAAAAACCTTCTCCTCACGTCCATTTCTGTTATATTTTTTATCACAGTTGCAAATTCATATATTTCATACAACCTTCCAATCGCTACGGGGGGTCTTCTGTTTGTTTTATTTTCAATTCGAATATTCGATTTTTCTTTGCAGCAACATATACTGACATTTTTCCTTTGATTTTTTGGTTGCTGCACTGTATCTTCGAAATAGTTAAACAACATATAGCTGTGCAACTGTTCCTTTTTCCACATGTAACTGTTACATTAGGTGACTTTTTTCCCATAATTTCCATATTTTCAATGTGGCATCGTCCTTCATTGTTCATATTGCATTGGCTGTTAGTTTAGAAGCTTTACAAACCATTGAAAATTTTAAAAACTCAAATTTCAAGTGATCCTGTGAATGAAGTTTCCTAGATTAGTCTATCATATACTCAAACATTCGATTGATTCAATATTACCAATTTTTTCCTAGCCATGTGATATTTTCAGTGTTGTAACAACACTTCGGAACATATAGCTGTGCAACTGTTCTGATTTCCACATGTAACTGGTACATTAGATGACTGTTGTTAGTTTAGAAGCTTCCAAACCAACGACAATCTTCAGAACTCAATTTTCAGCTAAATTATGTTCTCGATGAAGTTTCCTAAATTATTTCTATTATTCCAAAGCAATTTTCTAGAAGTTGATATGAAAACTTTATAAATTATAATTATAGAATAATAATCCAAAATTGGAGTGTAAACAAATTTCAATTAAACTTCAGATTAGGTTCAAACTGATTTTTTTTTTCGTAGATGTGTGATTTTTCGGTTGCTGCACGAAAATCTAAAAAACTCAAATTTAAGCTCTAGATGAAGTCTCCTAGATCAGTCTACCAAACACTAAATTATTCAATACGTTTCATATTCCTAAGCAATTTTCTAGAAAACTAATTTGACAACTTTGTAGATTAAAATTCCTTATTAATCTAAACTTGGAGTGTAAACAATTCAGATTAGGTGTCAAAAGCTAACATTGGTCAAATTTGATCATTACAATATCCGTTTTCGCCCTCAGTCGACTTGTTCCTTTTTTTTCGAAAACCTTGTCACTCAAGTAAAAAAGAGTAACATGACAAGTGCTTTTCGAGGTTGTTGAGCAAAACAGAGAACTTGTTTCGTTTCACTTTTTTCTTGTTAGATGAGACTGAGACTTTTCCATCATTTTTTTGTGGTGAAGTTAACTCTCACTTTCATTTGCCACCCAGACGTTTACCCTTGTGTTTGCGGTTATCAGCAAAACAAACACGCATTTATTGCAGACGATTGAACAAAAGTTCTTCACTGGAAATTGATCGGGTATACTTTTGGTTTCTCTTTTTTATTTAGGTTTCATCATCATTTTTCATCTGAAATTCTGCGAAAAGAGAAAAAATATGAAATGGAAGCAGCATCGTAAAATTAGCTATAATTTGCCTTCCTCCTCGCCTCATTTATTCTGAGCGCTTTTTTCCCTGCCCTGTTCATAGTTATTCTTATTCGTACAAACCGTCTCGCTATATTTTCACCGTCCTTTTTGGTATTTATTTGGATTAACTTTTTCATTCCGTGAAACTCGAAACGGGAAACTACAGTAATCCGTTTTTTGCCCTCCCCATGGAAATCCATTTTCTTTCCTTTCGTCGAACTCATTCCACCCCTTCGCCCCCCAAAATAAGTGAACTTTTTTTTTTGGGAGGGCACATGTCCCACAGACCCAATTCTCATCCTGCGATGAAAAAAAACAGCGACCTTGCCTTCAGGGTATTGCTCCAGGCGCCAAGTGTGCCGAGTTTTTTTCGCTCGCGACCTCTCTGCAAGTGCCTCCAATCAGTCCCCGCCTCGGTTTAATGAGAAAGATTTATCTTGTCAATCCTGCTCTGGGTGGGCAAACTCGGGTCCACTGGAAGGAAGTGTACGGGGGGCAAAACCCGAGAGAGGTGAAAATAACCCATCGTTTTTCTCTGTGACATACAACACACTTCTCTCACCTCGCTCCAACCCACAATATGTTATCTCTAACTGACTGGCCGCCGGACGCGAGACCACTGGTTGGGGAGGAAAATAAACGTTTCGGTCTACTCCGTTGTTTTTTTTCCTCGTCTCATTTTCCTCCGTTTCAACTGTTTCAGTCATTCAGTTCCCGCCTACTCGGGGTCCTATTTAGTGTTCGCACACTCGGGATCATGGAGGGGAAGGTGGGTCTAGGACTGGTGCTGTTTCCTTATCATTTAATCGACTTCTTACCAGAAGTATACATAACTGCTGTCAAGGTCAACAATTATCACAATAACTTTTATGTTTGTGTTGATTGTAATTCATAATATTACTAGTTATTTTATTCACGACTACCGTATTTTCTATATGGATGGGAGGCCATCTTTTTTTCATCAGTCAGATGAATCATATTTGTTCCGATGAATCATTCATAGGAGCTAACCGAAGCCAATAGTAGCTTGCTTGAAAAACTTGGACCAAAAAAGCGAGTTGTATCCTTAAAGAAGTATTCCGGGCAAAATGAGTATGATTCAATCGATGCAAAATGCCGATTCAGAATATCGCACTGAAAACGCTCAAAGAAGATTCGTTGGCTTGAAAAACAAAAAGGCAAAATGTTATCCTTCGCGGCCGAACTTTCTTTGTGTGGACAGTGCAAAAATAGTAATCCACGTGGAAAACACCCCAAAAGTTCAGCCACGAGGGATAACTTTTTTTGCAACTATGACGGCGTTTTTTGGGACTGAGAAGAATTTTTGAGCGTTTTCATTCTAATATTCGAAATCAGCATAAAATTTTGCATCATGAGAACCATAAACTCATTTTGCCCGGAATCCTCCTTTAAAAATATTACTCTCACGGTAACCATGAGCTTTCAAACCTACAGGTTTTTTTAAAAACTTTTCTGGATAATATTCTTTTTTCTCAATAGCCGCATTCATCATCAAGTCTTTGAGATCGCACAATTCCTACATAAGCACTTTCATAATGGTTAATTAACTATGCAGCTGAAAAGGAACATGTCTGTTTTTTAATCAATTTCAGGCTAGACAGCTGTATTAGAATTACAAATGTCTTCGTTTTCCCCTGAAAGTGTCCTTTTGCGTGTGGCTGACGGACCACCGGGATCACTTGAGCCATGCTATCTCTTTTCACACTGTTCTCTCATTCGGAGCTCCTTGACTAGACCTCGAACCTCTTTCATTTCGTTTCATTTCTTCTTCCCCTCTCATTTTTTTTCCTCTTGTCACTTTTTCAAACCGAAACATGCCAGTAGAGGAAGAGTTTCCCCTTCTCCCCTACATTCAGTTTTCAGGACGTTTTTTCTTTTGCTCTTCTCGAACGACGAGTGTGTGTTGAAAAAGGAAACAGAAGCACCACACAAAACCAAACGAGTATTCGTTGGGACAGAAAAGAAATGAGAATGTAATCTTCGATCACAACGTTTTTTTCCTTGTCTATCTTGTGCTTCGACTATTCCGGAGAATTCTTCTTCGTCCCGTCAACCTAAAGTCTCAAGGAAAAAAACGGGATAAATAATGACTAGTGCATCGTTTCTTTTTTGTCACACACGTACACACATGCCCACAGACACAAACGCACATACATACATACATACGAAAAAGTGCCATTCGCCATTCGAGAGAACTTCAAGGAAGAGAATGTGTGACTTTTTTTAGTTGGGACCACCACCTCCGTTTAACGCCTTCTTTTGATGTTTGAAATGTCTTGTTCACTTTTTTGATGTTTATATTACAGCGAAACTTGAAGGATGTCAACGGTGGTGGGTGCTACCGTAATCAATCCTCTGTCAGAGTTCATAGATACTTCTGGAGCAACAAATCCAATGGAGGTCGATGGGGGTGAGTTAACTATGCGATACCAAATGTTTTCAATTAGAGAACTATTCCCAGAAATGTTTTGGAACCAAAACATATGTTATATGAATAGCTAGATAACAAACAAGAGATGAATAGAAGATCTGAAAATACGCTATTTTCTAGTAGGACCCCAGTGTTCTTTCAGCAATAAATATCTCTTCGGACACATCTCAAAAATGGTCCGGAAGTCCAATAGTTCCCATTGCCATTTCCCAGAAGACCAATTCGCTACCACAGTCAGTTGCCATGTCCATTTCTCAACCTCGACTCACTGCCAATGTAACTTTTTTTTTCGTCTCAGTTTGTCCATGAAAACTTTATGATGAATGACTTTTTTCAGGGCAAGCGCATCGGCAGACCACCAGGAACATTCAAAGTTCATAAGTAAGTGTTGTAGCCACTCTGGAGCCAAAACTCTCATGGGGGTCGCTTGTTTCAGAATTGCCAAGAAAGCAACTGTGGATGATATTACCCTAAAGGTTCCAATTACTTGTAAATGGGAGAACTGCTACCAACAGTTCCATTCAGTTAAGGTGGGTTTATCTGGTTTAATTTCATAATAGCTCTCTTGTTTAGGAGATTTCAACACACTTGAACATTATTCATTTCGGTGTAGAGTCTGTTTGTAAGTGGGAAGGATGTCACAACAGACGATTCAAATCTTTGTACCTTCTTGTGTCACACTGTCGCAGTCACACAGGAGAACGTCATCTCAAATGTCCAGTAAGTTTATTTATAGATCCCTCTGTAATAACCACCCCTTTTTTAGGTCAAAGACTGTCCAAAAGCCTACAAGTCTCGCGAGAACTTATCGACCCACGTCAGAACTCATACCGGCGAGAAACCGTACGAGTGCCAGTTTTTAAACTGTATCAAGCGTTTCACTAATGCTTCGGACAGAGGAAAACACGAAAATCGGTGCCACTCCGGAGTAGGTTTCATATGATTACCCACCGCTATACAGTTGATAATACTTGATAACGCTTTTCGTTGAAATCGGGGAAAGTATTTTGATAACGATGCACTTTGCCCATTATTCAAATTGGAAACTCAATAATTTCAGAAGCGAGAATACATTTGCGACGTTCCAAACTGCACAAAGTCATACACTGATCCATCTTCCCTCAGAAAGCACATTTTGCACATTCATGGCCCAGAAGTTCATGAGAGCCGGAAGAAGACCAAAGTCCGTTGGATGTATCGTCGTGATGGAAAACAATTGAATGAGGATGGAACTGTGGTAAGCTACAGGGTTTTGGATATCAGAAGATATGTGCATTTCAGACCGTTATCGAGAAACCAGTATCGCCGAAGCAGGAAGTGGAGCAACCCGCAACAGCCGCTGTTACCGGATTCCCATTTTTCCCAGCAATTCCAGGATTCCCACTAGCATTCCCAGGACTTCTAGGAATCCCTCAGTTCGCATCTCTGTGTCAAGCAATTTCCATGCAATCTCCAATTCAACAAACGTCTGCTACCGTATCCCCAGCAGTCTCCCAAGAGGGAATAATCCCCGAATGGAATCCATCTCCTCGAGCCACCCTCGACTTTCCGAATTCTGCATTCCGCACATTTGTTCCATATCTCATCAAACTCAACATCTCGGTGGCTAACTCTTTGAGTGAAGACGAAATGAACTACCTTACTGATGTGATCATTGAGCGACAACAATTCGTCCAAGCCAGCTACGCCAATCTCCAGAAGCCTCTTCCGATTCCAGAGAAATATGAATACAAAGAATGCGAGTGCGATGAATGTAGACTTGGTACAAATCACTCAAACTGAAATAACAATTTCATGATATACATACATTATTATACTGATCTCAATGAATGAGAGTCCTGGCTGAACTTCCCTGATTATTTGGCTGCGATATTTCGACACGAAAAAGCTACCGTAATTTATTAAAAATTAAAAGAAAATACACTTATTTTTAATTCAATTTTTTAAATGTTCGTGTTTTAACGATTTTCATCAAATTTCCGTGCGAATTTTTGCTTTGAAACATGTTGAAAATCGTTTGAAAGCTATGAAAATTTTAAAAATTGACCTGAAATACAGAGTATGTTCCTTTAAATTTTGATATATTACTGTAGCATTTTCGTGCCGAGATATCGTAGCCGAAAAATCGGGGAAATTCGGCCAGAAATCTCATTCATTGAGATCAGCATAATATATCCTTTTCTATAATGCTAATTCTTCTTTTCTTTTCACACAATTTTCATTCCTTTTTTCGAATGTTCAACTTCTCTGTCTTCCCATTTGTTATTTTATTAAAACTCCCGGTTGAAATTCCACCTGTCTAGTCTTCATAGTTGCCGGTTTAATTTTTTTCCCCTGTATACAACGTCTAGTAATTTTATATCTGGTTAGAACTGATCTACTCTTCATTTTAGTTGCTTTTCTTGTCCTCCTTCTTTTCATGATTCGATATACACTGCATTTGGTATTTTTTTTTGCTTTTCGCCAAATTCAAAGTTTTTTCCTCCTAGTTTTCAACTTTCTTTGACTATGACTGATTTCCATTTCTGCTTGATTTTCAATTAAAACTCGAAGCTTCGATTCCAAATAAAGAAATCCCATTTTATGTTCCAGTGTTCTATGTTTAACGACATCGGGCGAAAATTGTAATCTAGACCGAGATAGTCCTCCGGACAAAGGAACCGTTAAGGATGGCGTTTCGAGTGTAGATTCTTATCGGAATGCCTGTTTGTACAGATCATACCACAGGAGGTAGACAGTGAAAAGTGCATTTATGAGAAAAGTGTTATCTAGCTGTTATCTCAAAAGTTGTGAACAGTTTCTTTGGTAAGTAACAAAATGGTTTCTTGTTAATGGATAAATCCACAGTTACAAAATAGTACAAATTCCAATTACAGTCACAAAATTATACAATGAATTATTCATCGTCGTCGCCTGTGGCTGGAACTCCATAGAATCTCATCTGCCTTTGAAAAGTTCTCTCACAGTAGAACAAATCGTGTTCTTGGAAAATGATTCTGATGAAAATGTATGTATCCGTTGAAACATAATACATCCGAATGTATCTGAAGTTCATATTACAATCCTACAATAACTTTCACAACTTACTTCTTGACGAAACAGATAATAAAGACGAGTGGGAATACAAAGTAACCTAGTGTTTCAGTAGTTCCGAACATTTTTCTTCTAGAAAGTATAACGGCTGTGTTTGGAAAACAAAGTAATGGGTGAAATGAAAGTTTCTGATAAGCAAGGTGCTCAAAAATTGAAGCCAAAAAAAAGTATCGTGCCATAATTTTAGTAGGTGATATCAGTCCTTTTTTGAGAAAACGTGGAATTTCTGATAATGAACCTTGGGAATAGAAGTTTCGTTCAAAGTTTGGTTCGAAATGGGGGTTTTGTGGTATCAAATTCATTATATTATAATTTATCTTCAAAGTCATGATTCAAATTATTATTCATTTGATTATTTCCTACTTCCTGTCCCATATGTATTGGTATAACCTGGTATTTAGCATCCCCAATAGCAACGGCACTGTTCTTAAACTTCATGAACATCACATTACGAACACATCCAGAGTTTTCTTCAAAGTCCCAATCCACTCCCCTTCTCTTTTCCTTTTTTTCGTTTTGAAGCCGACTCTGCCTGCTCAAAAACTAATGAATAGACCTCATCTAAAAACATCCACCCCACCTCGTCGTTCTCCTTCTTTCGCCTCCCACTATACACATTTTTTTTGCGTGACAGTGAGGCGCCCAGCGTCCAACATGCATGGCATGGGGGAGCCGAGCACACTCGAAATAGCATAGGCGCCAGATAGGGCGTCAGACGTATATTGGCCACACGCGCGACGCCGCGTCGCGGTCGGTGCCGGTGCGGAAGCTCCCCGTACTAGTTGGTGGACGTTTCCCCTTGGTGTCAAACCGGGGAAACGCCTACTTTTCGCATCAGTCGACTCATTTGGTTCTTGAAAATTATTACTGATTTATGGCGTCTTCCTCAACATGCATGGGAAGCTGAACGGTAGATACTTCAGGTAGCAGACACGCATGTTAGCTCCCTGAGTTGATGCCGTTCAGATTCTGTATTGCATGACGTTTATGGGTAAGCTAATTGCATTAATTTTTTCAGGGCCGCGTGCTTAGCTTCATTGAATGGAGAGTGTTGGTAATTTCATAATCGGGAAAGAGACTCTGGTTGTTTGTTGATGAATTCTACTGTCTGGATACAAGTCCGTGTGTATTTGAGACTACGGTTGTTCTTAGGAGGGATGTTTCTTCATTAATAGAGACTAAAATTCATGTTGAAATAGGACTTTTTCGATTTCACCATTTGAGACTGGCTCGGTTTTGATTAATATATGTACCTGTAGTGGAGTAGTCAATTTTTGAGTTGAACAACTATCACTTGAGTACACAATAAGATTTTCGAATGAGATCGGATTGGGAAACTAACTTAAAGGGTGTTAATGATAAATCTACAAGATAGTGAAGGGTGTAATACGGAAATGGGCGGAAGGCGGAACATTTGAAAACTTAGCGGAAAACGGAAGACGGAAAGCGGAATTTCGCCTACTTTTAATCGCATTTTCCTGCCTGAAATATAAATGTTTGCTGCTGCTTTGCGTAATTTTAGAATTTCTAGCACAAATTGGCAGGAAAATCACTGTTTTTATCAAGCTTGAAGGAAATTTGAAATTTCTTCTTACGCCTAATTTTTTAATGTTTCGCCGAAGGAGGCAGGCGGAACTTTCAAATTTTTGGCAGAATTCCGCTCATCTCTGATGTATTCAAGATCATAATCATAAGTCAGCGTGTGAAGTTGTATTAATTGATGTCGATGTACTTAAAGAGCAAAATATTACCAGCAAAAAATAGGAGATGACCGGAAATACGATTTTACACGAGCCAACCCGACCTGCCTTTCCAGGATTGCCATGTTGCACCTAAAACTTATAAAGGAATTTCACCAATTCCGTTATTTATAGTTTCTTGGGTTCATTGAGACCGTCTATACCTGCAAAATTCGATTTCCGTTTTGCTGATCCAAACTTTCCCTCGAAAATCTATAACATTTATTGAGAACCTTTTTCCAATAGCTTTAACAATGCTCATTCTGTTTATTTCAGACTTGTGATCCGGGCCGAAACGGGCCGGCGCGGGCGGGCAAATTTCTCACCTCTAAATTGTGATTTTCAAGTCCAAATTTATATGAAAATGTAGAACTCGATGAGATCTACAGAATGGTAGTTAGAATATCTGAATTCCATGTCTATATTTTCCATAAAACGTCACGGGCCGGGCCGGGCCGGAAAAACGGGTCGAAATCTCGGCCCGGCTCGGCCCGTGACGTTTTATGGAAAATATAGACATGGAATTCATATATTCTAACTACCAATCTGTAGATCTCATCGAGTTCTACATTTTCATATAAATTTCGACTTGAAAATCACAATTTAGACGTGAGAAATTTGCCGGCCTGCGCCGGCCCGTTTCGGCCCGGATTACAAGTCTGGTTTATATGCTATCTTAATTTAGTCTTCAGCTATCTTAATTTAGTCTTCTTAGTCTTTAACCATCACATCCACACGTGAAGGTGAAGAGTTTTTGTTTTCTGTCATAGTTCACTTGTCATTTAATTAATCCTGTCATACTATGAGTGAGAATGTGATTGATGTCAGTCATCTTTTTTTGGGTTATTACTTCGGTCATCTTAGTTCTTAGTTCTCTTGTCTGTTCGCAATCTAATTCTTGGCAGGTGAGATCAAACAATAGGATAAGGACTTGATCAAATAATATATGACCTGACTCCTGTCGGCGTCTTCAAAAAAATGTAATTAGCCTTCTGGGAATAAAGTCATCAAGAGGGCTTAGCACCTTAATCTAACACAAGTTCATGGGTACTTGGATAATCAAAATTATGAGAGTCAATTAGGTTATGTCTCTGCAAACAAGTAGATTGAGACAAAGTTCTAATCCGTTCAAGTCTAGCTATTTTCAGACCAAAAGTGTTTGAAAAAAATGCCCTTTGTCAAAGTACGCCCTCTCCATTGCAAACCATTTTGATAAAATCTGTCGCTGTGTCTAAGAAACGAGACAAAGACAGTTTTGAGGGAAGAGGGTTGCCTTGATTTCAATTTCGAATGTTGCGACCCCGTCCGTTCAAGGTAACCCTCTTTTTTTTGGAAGGGCGCCGTGTGTACTTTCTTCTCTTTTTCTACCGGTTCTCAATACACGGGAGGTCCTACTATTCCCTTTCTTCGCATTTTTTCGATCTTCGCTTTCCCAACTTTTCTCTTGTTGCCCCCAAGCACCTTTAGTTCGAATTAGTGCAAGTCGTCGGAAAAGAACGTGTAGACGCAGAATGAGAAACATTTTTTCCTCTGTTTGCCAACGTCATCATCGCTCATTTACGACGTCCAGCGTCGGGGTACGCTTTGCATATTCCTTTCCCACTGTTTGAAGAAAAAAGGGCACTGTTTACCAGTCATCTTACTACCCTTTCTTGGGGACCGTTTGCACTTGTTGCCAACAAAAGTACTCCGCATTCCCCCGCCCCCACCCTAGCCGTTTTGAATGGGAGAGAGGCCAGGTGCGCACAGGAGAAATAGAGAATCGTCCACGCCATCTATCCCTCTGGCTCCGCCCATTGTGTTGCCAACACGGTCGATGGATAGTCGCCCCCATTTTCATTCGACTCTTTTCGTATTCCAGTGAGCGGTCCCTCAGACGATTGGACTTCCACGTCGAGCCACAGCTATTCGAATGAAACTTTGCTGGCAAGATGTAGGCAGTTCAGTTGTATGTGGAGACCAATTTCCTGATTAATCCTCCTGCATATTCCCTATTTTTGCTGGCCTTGTTGTGTGCATGTCACAGCATCTCTCTATATATACATATTTTCTGCTACTGCTCAAACCCCTGTCACACGTACGGGCTTCTTCTTCTTTCCCAGCGCACCGCCACACATAATTATGCTGGCAAGACTAGGCAGTCCAGACGTGTGACAGCGGTTGTTTTGAAAAGGAAGGTAAGTTTCGTGGCCGAGACCAAAGAAGGTCCGCACTTTTGGACTTCCATATCTTTCCCAGCTGATTCCAAATTAGATGCTGGCAAGAAATGGCAGTCTAGATGTGCAATCCTACTAACATCTCGTCACTTTTGTTTTATGGTGCTCATCTTTTTTGAAGTTTTATAGGAGTTTAGGACAAAGTATTATTTGTTAGACATCTACCTTTTTGGAAAAAAGAGCCCTTCTGACCTGAAATAACAACAAAAGTTTTTTCTTTGAGGCTATGAAGTTTGTTCATGAATTATTATAGAGCAGCTTACAAGGATCAAAACAAATTCATTATCAGCCGAAGAGTACTGTACAAATTGGTTTTTGTGAGTCAATAACAGCCTACCGACAAAGGACGATAAATCGTAAGCACCACACCCTTACCGTTAACAAAAAACAAAACACGCATCATAAGACAAAAAGAGACGTTTTGAACGTTTTACAAAACATTCGTTTTTTTTTTCTTCAGTACACATTTGGAATGGAAGAAAGACAATGTTGATAACGCTAACAAAAAGGGAAAAGAATCCACATTATCACAGTGATCGATGTTCAGGTTGTTACTACTTCACAAAGGAACTATTGAAGGAGAACAACGGGAAGACGAAAAATCCCATGAGTCAGAAAGAAACTGCACTTGTTTGGGAGAGAAGAAGGTGCTGACACCAATGGGTGCCAGTGCAAACAACTTTCAAAAGGCGAACACTTAGCACTCAGCTGGACGGTGAGAAAAGGGATAACACTTTGTTTAGTTGTCAGGCTGGAGACATTTTTTCTGACAGTAGGTGACAACGTCTTGATGGATCTATGGTCTGGGAGTGCATGGGAGACAATGAATTTTCTTGTGGGAATGTGGGGATTCTGAGGTATGAGAAAATGGGCTCCGCGAGGTTTCGAAAGATGACGTTTCGCAAGTGTGACATTTCGAAAGTGTGACGTTTCGCAAGTGTGAGATTTCGAAAATGCGATATTTCACGAGTGCAACGTTTTTCCTTTTGAAACAACACACTTTCGAAATGTCACACTTGCGAAACGTCACACTTGCGAAACGTCACACTTTCGAAACATCATCTTTCGTATCGTCGCGGAGCTAAATAACAAATAAAACTATAACAATGATCTCCAGAATAATGTCAATTATATAAAGGGATCTCCAGAAAAAAAAAACCTGAGAAACGTACGATAAATTTTTGCAATTCAGACAAAACTGAATGAAACATTGTTTAAAACTCAGTTACATTTTTTTTCTGTATTCAACAATTCCAAATTTGACACATTGTTTTCTATTCCATTTTTGGGCTCCGCGACGATACGAAAGATGACGTTTTGAAAGTGTGACCGTTTCGCAAGTGTGACATTTCGAAAGTGCAATATTTCACGAATACAACGTTTTGCTTTCGAAATAACACACTTTCGAAATGTCACACTTGCGAAACGTCACACTTTCGAAACGTCACTTTTCGAATCGTCGCGGAGCCCAAAAATGGAATATGAAACATTGTGTTAAATTTGGAATTGTTGAATCTAGAAAAAAGTGTAAATCAATTTCGAACAATACTAAAAACATTATTTCATTGAGTTTTGTCTGAATTGCAAAAATTCATTGAACTTTTTTGAAGTTTTTTTTTCGGGAGATCCCTTTTGACATTATTCGGGAGATCTTTGTTATAGTCTTATTCGATATGCTTAACTCCATTGAGGTTCTCAAAGTCAGCAGTTCCATGCAGGTGCTTCTCTTCAATTCAGAATTCTATGCTCCTTGATCACATAATTGTTATTGGCCTACCTATTCCATTTCTACTTGTATGTTTTGCACAAGCCATGTTTCCTCAAGATAATTAAAGGACGTTCACTTTTATGTGGCGCACAATTTGCGTGAAGATCCAGATCCGGGTACGAATTATTATGGAACAGGTGCTCTTTTCAAATGCGGTAAGATGATTGCTAGGTTGAAAACCGAAACCTTCATTTCCCCACCAACACCAGCCTTCATTTCCTATCCGGATGTGCCCTTTTCGTTCAATGCGAGCGTTTCGACTGAAATAGAAATTACACATTTGGCAAAACTAGAATACTTCCAAACATTTGACCGTCACTGGTTGTCATCGAAGACAAAGGGGTTGAGAAAAGAGAACCGACGACGTTTTCCTGCTGGTGGAAAAACGAGGGAATGTGAAAAATGAGACACTTTTGTCCTTTTTTCTCACTTCAAAATCATTTTTCACTGGTAGACGACAGTAAAATGATTGACGGAGAGAGATTCGACGCGTTTCGAAACGCGACCGACCTGACGCGAAGGAAATGAGTCAAAAAGGTTTCGGACGTTTTGAGGGAGATGTAACAGATACGACCTCAAATAGAGGGGAATTTTTTTGGATAGTAGGAAATTCTCGATGGCTGTATTTGTTTTGAGGGTAGAATGGGTATGTCGGGATGAAAAGAACAATATTTTTTTTCTCTAAAAATTCATTGCAGTGAAATCTGATTAAATCCAAATAACAAAAAAAACTAGCGTACACTCAATACAATTTTTTAACGGAAATTTGCGGATTTGCAAACTTTCAGTACTTAAAAAAATTTAGCCTGTTTTCGACCTATATCTTCTCGGGGAGTTATTTTCAGACTATGCTGCACGAGATTCTACGCCGATTGATATAAAAAATCTCTCAAATTTTAGAAATAGTGTTCTCCCCTGGTTCAATCGATGCGAAATTTCATGCTGATTATAAATATCACAATGAAATCGCTCAAAAATTGCTTTCGATTTCACTTTGAAATACTTTTCTGACAACTATTGATAAAAAATATAAAACAAAAAGTCTTCAAACTAGAAAAATTCAAAATAAATTTTTTTCTGTATGCAGACGGGCTGAGGTTTTCAGAAAATCGGCCCGGCCCGTCGCAAACCTGTTTTTTGCAACTTTGAAAGCGTTTTATGGGCCAGAGAAGAATTTTCGAGCAATTTCATTGTGATATTCGGGATCAGCATGAAATTTCGCATCGATTGAACCATAAACTCATTTTGCCCGGAATCCTCCTTTAAGACTTCACAATTTCAATGACTTATTTTTACCGTTTTGAAATCCCAAAGAACCTACATGTTCTTGTAACCATTTTTCGACTTCTATACCATTCTCAATTCCAACATTTTTTTCCAACAAATAATCAATTCGGTGTTACCCTCCGTGCCGACCGTTTCAACACACTATCAATTTTTTCCAGTCACAAATTTTGACTATCCAAAACGTGGAGAAACAGATTTGCCGTAATCGGCGTTATCAGTGAATTTTGATATTTCAATTTGATCGCGAATTTCCTTGAAAAATCAGCGAACATTTGTTATCAAATTCCGTCGCACGGTCAGGCGCACAAGTCTGATTTTGCTAGGTAACAAAGTTTTCAATCATTATCAGCAAAACCACTTTTTCTAGGAAGTTGAATTGTTCTTCGCCCAAGATGGTTGATACCCATTATCGTAATGTTGTTTTGAAATGTGTAGTCTTTGTGTTCAAATGTTATTACCTAGATTCTTCAGATGGTGCATCAAACAACACAGTCAAAGGCATTGGATTCACTTAGCAAATTTTCATGATTAGCTAAGAGAATACACGACCTTCGAATGTGAACGGAGCATACGAGTACTTATTATAGATTAGAAGGGGATCCGGATGAGAATAAGGGCATATGAATGAATTCAATTCAGAGTGAAACCGAGGAGTAATGGGCGGGATTTGGAGCGAGACGTGAGGATTTACCTTATGGGGGGAGATATGAAATCCGGGATCATGGAAACGAGAGGGTGCATAGAGACCGCCCAAAGAGAAGAATTGAAAATAGGACACATTAGGGATACGAAGGCTTAGGGGGTTTCGTTTTGAATTGAAATATCTGATGTGCTCAGATGAACCGAAAAGAAGCCCATTGGTCAGAATATATTGAACTTTTGAACTGAAAAAAGAGATTCAGGAGCCATATGTTAGCAAGCAAAATGAACAAAGACTGTTTATCGAAAACAGCATTTGCAGAGTTACAAACAAATGGGGGGTTACAAAAAATTCAATGTTCGCCTGTTCCCAAATTATGATTTTATACGTTCCAGTGTTCCCGACCAAAAACTTTGTTTATTTTCAGAATCGCAACCTTGCTTCACAGTTTAATTAACCCCAATTCAGAAGTTTCTCCGTCTCTAGCTCATTGTCGTAGTCACGCCCTTCGATGGGTATAAAATAGCTGTTGGAGCAGTAATGAAAGTCATTTTTCTGTTGTGTGTGTGTCGGCTATCTCCTCCAAACAAGTCGTGCCTCGGCACCCCTGCATCTCCCCCTCCTATTCTCTATACTGATAACAGTGGTACTGCTGCGACTGGTGGTGGCAGCCTATCTTATCAACAAAACCAGTGTGGCTCTTCTCTTTCTCTCACGCTGTGCACTAGTTCTTCTAGAATACTAGATTTCTAGAAGATATTCGCTGTTATTCCAGAGGCTACTGCATTTCTGAATTGCAGTCAGTTGTAAGCTTCAATACGAACACACATATTTTGTTATTAAAGCTACCAACAGACTGCAAATCGGATGATGCTTGTTATCAAAACAAGAGGTGAGCGGCAGATTAAAGATTTGGGATAAATAAAATGTTTTTTCTCTAGCACAGGAAAGTTTGTTCAGAAAATGAGAAGAATTTTTTTTCATATAAAGGGACTAAGTTGGGGATTTTTAAACAGTTGATAAGGTTCAAAAAGAGATAATAAAATATGAATATACCTTTTGAGAGCACATATTAAAGAAAGAGGTCAATGATGTCAACTAGTCGTTAACGGGAAGTCGGAAGGTTGGGTAAATTTGAAAATTACTATAATTAATATTTTGCAGATCTCAACTGATTCTATAAACAACCTGTTCCTCTGAAAATTTAGCAACTTTTGACTATATTTTTCAGCTTTTCAAGAAAGTGGTGTAGGCTATTTGTTAATCAAAATGAACATCATGCGGATATCAAATTCATAGCAGGAATTTCCCAAATATTATTTGATTGTGTGTTTGACAACAATTTTATGGTTCGATTGTTTTCAGATAAAGTATGCTAACTGACGACAAAACTGAAAAATTGTTCACGTCAATATAGTGAAAAATCACATATCTAGTCTGAAATGGAGAAACCGTGAAAACTCTCATGTTTGGCCTGGGAAAAATGAGCAAAACTACCCGAAAGAGCACGCTGGCAATCTGAACCCGGGAATTGTTTCATCTGGCTACGAATTTTACTCTTATTCGAAAAAATTGTATCATCGTCGAAACTGAAAAAAAAATATTATAGAGAACAGCCAAATGCATTATTGTTGAATATCGTTTTGTTTCTTGGTTTTTATGTGAATTCTAAAATGAAAAAGACAATTTGATAAGATTTACAATATACAAGAACAAATACCGTGAAATCAGTTTTAGAAGAGTACCTTTACTAGAAGTGAACCCCGAAGACCTCAAAAATAGTACATTCTTGAAATTCAAACGGATTGAAATTAGTATTCATAGAATCCTCGTCAAGCGTTGACTGGGCACGTCACAAAATATGTTCCAAATCTGTTTTCCAACATATTTTATGTTTCATTTTGCGAATTAAAAAAATTTTTTTGAATGGTGAAAGAATATGCCCTTCTAAATTATAAAATTGAAAGAATAGTTTGCTAATTGAAATCTTGACAAAAGTTGCATCTTTAAAAAGCAAAAAAACTAACATTTTTCAACATTGAAAAACATTAAATTAAAACCAACACCCAAAATATGAAAAACCAAAAACTTCGCGTTTTTGAAACTACTAATTTCCTTCAGTTTTCCTCATATCAATACTTATACTTTATTGCACTTCTAATAACTGCCAAGGCGAATCGTTTGAGTCTCCTGCTTCTGTGTTTTTCTCTTGTTTTGCTGCACTATTTTTGTTAATGATAGGTATGCATGTACCAAAGTGTATATCTGTGTTCGTGCGCGCTCACGTGTCATAACAGTGGCACAGCTGGTCCTTCAGTTTCAATTACTTGATCATATAGTTTTGCTAGTTTTTCGGTGTCTACTCGTTTTTTACGGTTTTTCCATTCATCATTGGATCCGCTAACAACCGAAATCTCTTCTCAACTGCTCTTCTTAATCCCAAGGTTGCGTATGTTTTATCATACGAGAAAAAAACTTTCCTTTTTTTGCGCATTTTTCCTCAATTCACAGAAACGTTCAAGATGCATCGACATTTCCCCTTTTTCCATTCCCATTTTCTCCTCAGTTTACATTGTGTTTCCTCGTGATAGTAACGGAATCATACAAGCAGCCGTTTTCTTTCCGAACAGAAAACGAATAGCTGCCGGGGCGTCCGCATAAAAGTGCTCTTCGGGTGGTCAAAAAAGGAAAAAAAACCAATGTTTTCATCTCCTTTTATTTATCCTGCTTATTTATGTAATCTCCTTCCTTATTATTTTTTTTTCAATTCTTATCATCTCGAGTATTATTTCAGATTATGTACACGCAATTTGAACGAGATCTGATCGATCAGTGCCAGAAAACTTTCAATCGCACTGTGAGTTTTTATTAACGCGGATAACACTGAAGCAACATGATTTTCAGGGCGTAGTCGCTTTCAATGGAATTGATCCAGTTATCGATTTCATTGGAAAACGGACTAAGCTCACGAGAACTGGAGCAAACATTTTCCATCAGTTCTTGACTGAATTTATTGAAAAAAAGAAGGCCATCATCACTGAAAAAAGGAATGCGTTGGGAGAATGGCCGATCCCAAGGAATCTGCTCACTTATGAGCTTTCTGAGGCAGAGGATAGCCTGATCAGGCGAACGAGAGGATTCGAAAAATCCATTGAAAGCCTCCTCGTTAGTTTTATGAACCTTTTGGATTAGTTATGACTATTCTTGTTTTCAGGAAGCAGATATTAAGTTCAAAGAGGAGGAGTGCCTGGAAGCGCACAAGTTCTTTATAGAACTAACAATAATGGAGAATGCTGAGTTTTGCAACTCAGCAACTGAAAGTAAGTTGCAGTTACGCTGACGTTATATGCATAATGTTATTACAGAAGAATTTAAATATGAGTGGATCCCAGCACTCGCAGAGAAAACTGCGAAGTGGTCATATGCGTACCATAAAAGCGCACAAATAGTGCTTTCACGGATCCCAGCAAATATTGGCCAGGACCAAGTCAATCAAGTGATTGAAGTAGTGGGTATCGAACACTATATAGATGAGTAAATTTGCATTTCAGATCGCTCCTAGGGTAGCTTCAATTCTACCCGTGTTCCATTTGCAATTGCATTCAATTTTCCATATGATTCTCCATGGTCATGGCAATCTGTGGATACATTTGCTTCGTCAAGGACACGTTTGGATCACGGAGCAATCGCCGGTCTCTCAAGTTCCAGAAATAGTTAACATCAAGACAATGTTGAGAATGCTTGGCTGGCGGTTTACTGAAGACATCATTTTTCCTGCGCCACTTCCAAAATTCTTTTCCTTCAACGATTTATATGTCGTTCCAATCCGCAACGACTATGTCGTAGCTCACGAAGTCGTCGAAGTGGTGGACGACGAGCCAAGACGTCGAAATAATGTGCAAAATGGAGGAGGAGTAGTGCTGGCCGAGATTGTTTTGGGTGACAGTGATGATGAAGAAGACGACCAAAATGGAGAAGAACAAATGGAAGTTGATGCCGAACCTGCCTCTGATACTGACGACGAATCTGATCTCGAACCATAATTTTTATTATTGAAAATGGGTATGCAATTATTTCTTGTTTTTGACCTCTGTTGATTTTCGTTCGAGCATTTTTTAATGATATCTTTCAATCATTGTTTTCCAACTTTTTTTGTGAGAATAAATGTAAATTCTAAAATGAAATGTATGTTTTCTTTCAACTCTCTTATCTCTTGGTTCATCTTGCTTTCATCATCTCCTTCCATTTCTCTGGCGCTTTATTGATTTCCGCGAGTTGCCCGATGCCCAAGAACGACACTGAAAATAGTGCATTGTGAGGAGAGGGCAGCAAAGAAGATATAGAAAAAGACTGCTGCTGCCGGGCCCTGTCTCCGTCCGGCGTTGGAAGGAAAACGGAGGATGGGGAGAAAGATTAAGTTCGAATGAGAGAATTAGAGTTTGCCATAGACACAGGGGGTGCCGCGTTGTTCTTTTCCTCTATTTTGCAACGACACTCCGTTTTCCCAAGTCTCGCCTTGTTCACCGTAAATCAATTTTATGGATTCCTTCAGACCCGCGCTCTTTGAACAGTCTTGATTGTTTCGCTTATGATAATTTATTAATTCTGAGGTAAAATTCAGCTAAAATGGAGGAGGAGCAACCCAGAACCAAGAAACTGATAGAGATATGCAAAGAAATTCTGCAAAACACTGTGAGTCCCCGTCTATGGTGTTTAGAAAATGGTTTTGCATGTTTCAGACAAACGAGCAAATTGGAGACGTCACCAAAGTGTGTACATGGATCAAGAAGAATGCAATGCAGGATATGGAGCTCGAAGTTTTGCTGGACTTTGTTTCTGAATTCATTCTCACCGGAATAACAATGTTGAAGCGAGCAAGAATTGAGCTGAAAATTGGGCGCAGGGAAGATAAGGATTTCGTCGAGCAACTTGTCAAAACTCATGAAGATTCTGTTGAGAAGATTTTGGTATGTCTTTGATAGAGACTTTAAAGGGGTAGAACACAAATTGGGATTTTTGAGATTTCGGTATCATTCGATGCAGAATTAGGGGCGGGAAGAAAATTCTCTTTGAAAATAGCCAATTTGCGCCCTCACAGTTAATTCTTTTGGGCTGTTTTTGACCCGTATTTTGAAAATAAGGCATTTTTGGACCATGGTTCAAGAGAATTTTCTTCCCGCGCCCTAATTCTGCGTCGAATGATACCAAAATCTCAAAATTTCGGGAAATTATGTACTCCCTCTTTAAAGAATAAAACCTGTGTTTCCAGAGTGTGAAGCGTCGAAGCAACGAGAACATTCACAACTACAAATTGGCGTTTAATTTGGAACAAATGCTCTATAAATATAACATGTTGAGCATCAAAAACGTCCAGACCACGGACATGGATGAAATGCTGGAAAGGATGTTGGAAATGTGTGTGAGAGTCCGGGAAACCAAATTCATACAGTCATCGTATGTCGTTCTTCACAACTACATGTGCGAGTACGAAATCCAATTGATCCGCACAAAAGAGAAATTGAGTTCGATTGCAGCACTACAGAAACGTGTTGAGAAGGTATGAATATTCAACCACCTCAAAATGATATATCAACTTTTTTCAGGAGTTCCCAGATTTTTCTCTATTGAGATTGCCAGGCAACTCCAAAATGAGGGTGTTGGTCCGCAAGTTTGCTTATTTGATCGACGTAATCCTGGATAAGAAGTATTTCAAAATGGTCAAGAAAAGCGCGGAGCTCTCTCCAGATGGCGAGCTAAAACCAGAGCTACAAAACCAGTGCTTCGAATCTCTTGCCTACATTGAATTGAATACTTCTCCAATACCAATTAATGTATATGAGAATTCAATCAAGAAGTTTGATTTGTACACTGAATACCTTCACACGGAATCGACTGATTTGAAGCCAGAACACTATGAGGAGGTTTTGAGTGCGTTCCGTTGTGTTGGAGTAATAGTAAAGGTGAGTGGAGGGTATAGAAGCCCCTCGATCTTTTAGAGGATTAGTTATTGTTGTACGGCATTCATTTTGACCTCCTATTTTTCAGCAACTATTCACCGATAAAGCTGCTGCATCGAAAAAACGCGGACCTACTCATTTATTGGATGAATATTATTCGGAACTGACTTTGATCAAATACTACTTTTGTGAAGGAATCATGTTGAAGAAATTGAGTAAGTCAAAGAATCTAGAACGTTTTCCAAGGTTCTTTTTTCAGAAGGCGAGGAGGTATGGAAACGATTAGAAAATGCACTCAAACTTGCTCTTCAATTGAATCTTGACCAAAGTCAATTGGATGATATTATCGAGGCGACTAAAAAATGGCACGACTGGTTCAGTGAGGAGAAGCCGGATATCGATTTTGAATCTTTCAAGAATGAGTAAGAATTTTTTTTGAGTGGACATTGATACACAGCTCTATTTTTTAGATTCAAACTAGAGTCATCGACGGAAAATATAAGCGAGGAGAACAAGAAGTTCTATGATACAACTCTGGACATCTTTGGATTCAAAACCGATAAAGATGCTCTGTAAATGATACTCAACCAGCATGTCATGAAATATCAAATAGTTCCATATCAGAAGGTTGAAGTTTGAAACTTTCTTAAAGGTTTCTTCTTAATTAAAACGCGAAATTAGGGAAAATCAAAAATAAGAAAGTTTCAAGTTCCAATTTTCTTATGTGTTGTCTAGTTTCCCTAGTTTGCAAGTTATTCTCCTCCAATGTCATATTATTCAATATAATTCGTAATGGACTCTATAACTCATCAATTCATATTGAATTCAACGCTTCCTTTTCAAATCTCACCTCTCTGAAAATATCTCTAATCTGAAAATGCTCCCTTGCTCCTAACGATTCTCATTCCACAAGATAATTATTGATCCCAGTATTCCCTTTCTCTTGCATCTCAATTCTTAAAATTCCTGTTTTGTAATATTATTTCATTCCAACACACATTTCCGTAATATAAATATAAATATTTTCTTTGAAGAGTAGTTTGAAAGTTTAAAGGTAAACTAGCAGATTTTTTAAAAAATTGTATCATAGAAGTTCTTCGAACTTTTATACATGAAATAGCAACAAAAACTGGAAATTAGACAATAGGACCAAAAAGTTTCGATCGAATTTTTTCCTCACGGGCCCGACCAAGAATTCTTGCTTTCAAACCGGCCCGGCCCGACCCGTTGCAACCATGTGTTTCAAAAGTAGAATACATGGATTGATTAAAAGTGATCAGAACTTATTCCTAAAACAGGCAGAAAAGAAATAGAAGAAAAGGCCTCAAAAACATTAAAGTGAATAGATGAGTAATGAGTAATGATTGTTCTTTCCCGCCCCAGTATTTCGCTTCTCTCGTTTCTGCCCGTCCGACGATTTCTCCCAACCGTCGCCGACGACGCCGTCACCCCCGTCCAACCACACACACACATTTTGATAGAGAGGCGCCGGCGTGTGTATCAGCAGCCGGATCGCGGCTGATAATATGTACAGTGTTATTCTTGATTCTAAACCGATATTCATTTTCTGCACTATTCTACTATTATGTATTTCACTTGTCCAAACTGTTCCAGTCTCAACATCTTCTTATCGAACTTTGCTCTATGGAGAGAAACTGAAAGGCTTTTTGACGGTTAGTTCAGTTTCTCTTGAGGAAGTAATAGTCTTATCTAGCGGGGGTGATAGTGCGAGTTGATTCGATTCAGTTGGTTCGAAACAAGAAAAAAAAAAACGGTTGAAGTGTAAATCATCCCTTTCCTTTTTCAGTGTTTCTTCTTGGTCTCCCAAGGTTGTTTCCTACATGAAAAACAAGATTGAAGTTTATACCAGAATCACATATCTCTTATCATCTCTCTTTATGTTATCTTCTTGACAAGAACTGTAGGAAATTTATATGTGAATTCAAATTTGAACAAAAAAGTGTTTCCATTTTGTACTATTATTCTGTGGGAAACCAGATTAGGTTGACCTAAATTGAAATGATCATAACTTTCTTCTTGGCTAACAGCCGGAAAGTTTTCCATCAATCAAACCCACCACTGATGAGATCAAAAAGATAAAAAACACACATGTAATTCGGATAACGAGAGAAGACAGAAATCGAATTTAGAATGTTTTCTTCCCTCTGGTATTTTAACGATTGCCAATCGCACATTCCAGATTTCCCCAGCCGACGAGAATGGTGACACCTACATAGTTAGTTTCGACATCAAAGAAAAACCAAATGATACTCTGGTATGGGCAGTACACACCTCATCCGCTCCTTACGACATGGCTGTAATGACTGATAACTGTCGACGGGTCAAAAAAAGTCCGCCAGTCGTGAAGAACATGCCAGTGACGGATTCCACCATCAACGGCGATGGACTGGCAGGCAACACGTTGGTTGTTTCCGGTGATAACAGTGAGGTGGGGGTCATTCAGACATTGTTTCTGCAAAAAGTATTTCTGCAGGTTCTTGCTTGCGCGACGGTTATAATACCTGGGAAGGAGTTGATGCACGCATCGTTTCATCAGGAACCAATTGAAGGACACGTTCACATAATACCCATCAAAAACAATGCGGTAATCATATGAGGAATGAGGGGAATAAAATTTTATTTGTTTTTAGGTTCGATTAGTTCCTGATCTCAAGTACATGTCAAAGTATGATTACGTGGAACCGGAGAAGAAGATTATGACATGGGCATTTGTGGATTCCTGTGCAAATGCAAATGAGTCTACAAAGCAAACGGATTACAGTGAAGTCGGAGTCGATTCAAGAGCTACTTTCGCTTTCAGTAAGGACTTTTCCCTCAAATGGATAGTAAAGTGTTTTGAAAAATGGAATATTTTCATATGGATCAATTCAGATTGTTGCAGACAAAAAAAAGTCCTCTTGGATACATTTCCAAAAATTAACCTAAATCAAGCTACAAGCTCTCAAAGTGCCAAAAAAGCGCTTCCGTGGTCCTATTTTCAGCAAAAAAAAAACAGAAAAACCCAGTGGCCCTCCGTGAAGAAAATAGGACCACGGAAGCGCTTCTTTGCCACTTTGAGCGCGTGTAACTTGATTTAGGTAAATTTTTGGATATGTCTTCAAGGGGATTTTTTCTTGTCTGTAACAATCTGATACGATCGATATAAAAATATACCACTTTTTGGAACATTTTAGTACCCCTTCAACAAAAAACTTTATGAACAAGTCCCGTGTGTCTTCTGTGTCTCTGCCTTCTAAAACTTACTAATATGATAATAAAAAGACAAAGATCAAAATCTATTACAGCACTTCCGGAAAACTACACTTTGGAGGCATTGGCGTTGTACAGAGAGGACGTATTATTTGCGTGTGCAGATATTGTTAACGTGGAACCAAGAACTTTGAAGTCATTAGGAGTGACACTTCGACAGAATCATTATTTTGAACCAGTGATTGGATTGAAGTCCCCTCCAAAAGAACTTCATATCAGAGATGATTGTTTGGATATTTCAACGGAAATTGTGCATAAGAATTATTTGGATTACTATCCATCAGTGAATATTTTTGGGTCGGAATCTATAATGTTGAAGGTAACACAGATTTGTAGAGAAAAAAACGAACTCACCAGAATTTCAGAGTTTGGTTCTGAACACATCCTGTAGTGCTCTCCGTCCACAGTTTGCTCGTCCAGCAGCCATCGCAACTTTCCTTCACCCAATAATCGGAAGGTCAGTATATTTCTAATTGCAGTTTTACAGATCCCGGTGGTGTTCAGTGGTGGCCCGGACCGGACAGTGAAAAACTTTCCCGGCCCGGGTAGGAAAAAAAAACAGAGAAATTGTCGAAAATTTTTCACAAGTTTTGAAATTTTTTGTAATTTTCGCTGTCAAAATGACACAAAATATTCAATCACCAAGAAAAAGGCTCATTCAGGAAAAACCATTAAAAAACAATTTTTTCTGCATAATAAATTCACACCAAAAATTTTGATTTCCAAACGCGGGCCGACAGAATTTTTGATTTTGACTCCGCCCGGTCTACAGTTTTTTTTAGTTTTTTTTTTTGTTTCAGAATCGCGTTTGTGGACACGGATGATAAGATTTTGCTGACTGGAGAGATTCGAAATATTTTCGATGAAATGTCTACAAGAGCAACCGTTCTGGTAAGCCTGCATTAGGGTTCACAAAAAAATTGGCTTTTTTCAGGTATCCAATAAGACAGCCGAGTCCACATCATGTACACACACCATTTGCGATACCTGTCATCGAGTGGAAAATGCTGCTGTTGTAGTCGGAAAGAATGAGAAAGCAGTGACACTGACGGGAGTCTTCAACTGGTTTAACATCTCGGATATGCGATCAGCAATCATTGATCTTGAATGGATGAAAGTTTGTGCCAATTTAACGGTACTTCCTTCTGGAGCCCTCACAATGCATGCGATGGTCAAAAGAGTTGCACCATTCTCATCAGCTACCGTTGCTTCTGTGGTTGCTTTGGAGTATCCAGCTAACAACTACACCGAGGTTAAATTTCAAATTTAATACTATTAGAAATATATTTCTATTTCCAGATTTTGATTAATAAAAAGCACACCTTCTCTGATGTTCAAGCTCATTTCCGTCCCCTCGATCGTAGCATCACGAGTGGTCCACCTTGTGGGGATCAGAATCTTGGAGGTGTCACTAAAGTTACATGGATCAATGATTTGAAGAAAAACTTGATGAGCAGTGAAAACGATTCCAGTGTGATTTTCGATGAGAATTTTGTGACTGGAGCTACAAGTATGCTTGGGACCTCGATTCTGCTGAAAGAAGGAAAAGAAGTTTACTGTGGACACTTTGAACCGCCATGTGAAAGATTTGTGGCATTCGCAGAATTCGGACACCCGTTTGATGGGTACATCAAAATGGTGAGGATTATTTTTATTCTTGGTCTTTTTTTGTGAAAAAAACTGTTTTTAGACCCAATACGTGAATTCTAACTGGGAATCTGGATTCCCCACAGAAGTATACTACTCGCTAAAGTACAGTAATCAGACGGATCCAACTGTGAACCCGGTAAGCTATTTGAACTCAAAATTTCACAATCTTGTTCTCATTTCAAGGAATCCGTGTCCTGGGACATTGTGAGCGACCAAAACCTGACGTGTAATACTGCTTTGATTTTTAATCCATTACAAGTTGATGTGAGTTTTGATGTTTCCTATTATGGTCATTTCCGAGTTCTCAGGTGTCTGACTGCTCCAGTCAAAGGTATGAGTTTTGTCCGATCGGAAGTGCCGCGAACCGCTCGAAACCTCTTTTGATGCATGCTCGTTGGCATTTGACTGCTCAAAGTTTCCCGCTTTCCGGTCCATACTCGGGTATGTATCATTAGGGAGGATTCCCGGCAGAATGAGTTTATGGTTCAATCGATGCGAAATTTCATGCTGATTCCAAATATCACAATGAAAACGCTCAAAATGCTTCTCTGGCTCAAAATACGCCTTCAAAGTTGCAAAAAAGCTATCCCTCCTGGCTTAACTTTTCGCGTGAACAATGCGAAATAGTAATCTACGTGGAAAATACGAAAAAAGTTAGGCCAGCAGAGATAGCTTTTTTTGCAACTTTGACGGCGTTTTTTGGGCCTCACAAGCATTTTTGAGCGTTTTCATCGTGATATTCGAAATCGGAATGAAATTTTGCATTGATTGAAGTATAAACTCATTTTGCCCGGAATCCTTCTTTAATGTTAAGGGAACTGATACAGTGCGTCCAATAAGGATAGGACCCCCCTCGATTTGGGGTGTTCCGGAAAAAGCAAAAACGATACGGGAAATCTGTAACTGCCAAACGATTTAGAATACAAAGAAACCCTAGAAGCCAAATTTTCATGACTTTAGCACTTTCCGTACTGAGGTACTAACCAAAAGTCACTTTTGCAACCGTCCAAAAAGGATAGGACCACCCGAAAAACCGATTATTTTTGAGTGGAAAGTACGGAGTTATTTGGTCCACGCAGTTAAAAACGCTCAAAAACTATAAAGAACAATACAAAACAACAAAATTAATACTCCTGGTCGGAATTTGAAGATTTCGATTTTTCGACATTTTAGTCATTTTTAGTACATTTTCAGTCTGGAGGCCATATTTCCTTCTAGAGTAAAGCATTTTCCACAATTTTCTCAGGGTAGTGTTGACATTATTCCTGTTATAATACTGGAAAACATGAGCATTATTGCACAAGTTTCCGCAGACTTATGAGCAATTCTTTGACCCAGTGATGAACTAGACCTTCACTAAAAACATGAACATTCAGAAAGTCCCCGATAAATGTGAAACTAGGAGCTCTATTAAACTGTATTGAAGCGGTAACATTGCTGACGAATCAGTTCATGCATTAGTTCTTCAAAAATGCCTAATTTCACATTCATCGGGCACTTTCTGAATGTTCATGTTTTTAGTGAAGAATTAGTTCATCACTGGGTCAAAGAATTGCTCATAAGTCTGCGGAAACTTGTGCAATAATGCTCATGTTTTCCAGTATTATAACAGGAATAATGTCAACACTACCCTGAAAAAATTGTGGAAAATGCTTTACTCTAGAAGGAAATATGGCCTCCAGACTGAAAATGTACTAAAAATGACTAAAATGTCGAAAAATCGAAATCTTCAAATTCCGACCAGGAGTATTAATTTTGTTGTTTTGTATTGTTCTTTATAGTTTTTGAGCGTTTTTAACTGCGTGGACCAAATAACTCCGTACTTTCCACTCAAAAATAATCGGGTTTTCGGGTGGTCCTATCCTTTTTGGACGGTTGCAAAAGTGACTTTTGGTTAGTACCTCAGTACGGAAAGTGCTAAAGTCATGAAAATTTGGCTTCTATGGTTTCTTTGTATTCTAAATCGTTTGGCAGTTACAGATTTCCCGTATCGTTTTTGCTTTTTCCGGAACACCCCAAATCGAGGGGGGCCTATCCTTATTGGACGCACTGTATTTCCATTGATTTTTCAGTTGTTGGAAAGACCCTACGATTACGGTCAATCAAAAATCCAGACCAAATCGGTTGCTATCCAGTAAAGAAAGTTTCTGAGGTATGGAGGGAAGTTACAGTAATAACGCTTTGTTGTTTTTGTTTTCAGGCGACATTTAGATGGGTGGTTTACACCAACACTTCTTTGTCTACAGTGCAGCAGAGAATTTCGAAAAAGACAAATGTTCCCATTTACAAGGTATTCAGGGAATCGCATGACTTGTAAAAAATTTAGATTTCTTTTTCAGATTGAAGTGGATTATACTCGAGAGCTTTATCAGACGCGGTGCACTATATTCAGAATAACTATTTTGGGTAATCATCAAAATTGGTTTGTGGTGTAATCTAATAATAATTCCAGAGGAAGATGAGAAGTTGGAGAAGATTTTGGATTCCTTCGATGTAGAAGCTCGTAAATTCAACAATGACACTGAACTCATCTGTAGTGGTACCCAACCCCTATCAGCGGAAACAACAGATGCAATATCTCAAAATATCATCACATCCTCATCATCATTATTATTATTTTCGATTCCCAAAGTTTTACTTCTTCTCGCCTTGGCTCTTCGTTTTCTCTAATTCTATGTTTTGGTTAGAAAAAATTTTTATGTGGTTCTCCAAATACGTGTATAACTACGTTTTTAATAATGCTATATCTATGTTTTGCTGTTTTCTTCTTCAATGATAAATCTGTAAATATAGAGAGAAAGGGGAAAATATAAGTGAGTGTTCGTATAACACGATTATAAACTTCCGGTGCGCAGTGTGTACATCTCAATCTTCTTCTTGTTTTGGATGTGCTCCAGATGAGAAGCTTCGAGCAGCAAACCGACGTAATTCCACCTGCTTCTCGTAATTGTTATTGCTCCGGGTTTCTACATTCTGAATCGCATGTCTCTTTCTCTTGTCTCTTGACCTTGATTGGCATTATTGTTCGGATTCTATCAAAATGAAAATAAGCCTAGGTAAACAAATTATGAAAGATGCCATCGCAACATTTGCTTTTTTCGATGATGTGCTTTGGCATTTTTTTGCTTGCTTGAAGTCTCAGATTTTCCGAGTTTCCTCCAAAATTGCAGCTGTTTCTAGACCACCATTTCAGAATGCTAAAGCAGCAGACAAGTCCGGAATTCTCATTTTGTGACTTCTCGGATCCTTTCCTCCCCTCTTATTTCGCAACGCGTGTGTACATGCCGTTACCCTATGAAACTGATATCTTATCTTGGGATTCCGTGGAATTTTTGATCAGAATTCATCAAATTCGTGTGGTCAAATGTGACACGAAGAAGACGCAGTATAAGCAACGCATAAATTGGTCCGTGTGTGTGTGTGAAGTAGAAGGAGGAGAGTGAGGGAGAACCTCCGTCCAGGGTGGGGGGACCCTCTCTCTCTCTCTTTCTCAACAACCATTTCCTTTCACGTCAAAACTAGCAATATGTTTCTTGAAGCAGAGGGAGGGGTGGGCCCCCCTATTTTTTACGTCGAGCTATTACAACAAGTTGCACTTACTCAACTTGTTCATACCTCGGGACTATAGGCTCAGCCTTCGTTCAGATTTTCCCATCGTGTATTTAATAATAGATTTCGTTTCCAAATCTCGTGGGATAGTCAAGAATTGTTCGTGCATAGCTAGGTATTATCTTCTCATGTTTGTTAGTGCACCTGAATGAGCCTCGTTTTCCTTGTTTTGATGTTTGAACCCTTTTTAAGAAGATTCACAACTTTGATCATTCTTGTACTCTTCAGGAAAAGTTATTGAACTTTAGGTAATTGAATAGAGTTACTCTGTACTATCATCAATTTCCGTTGGAAACCTAAAGGTCTTCTTTCCCATGTGGTTAATATCATTTTGCTTCATTCAGGAAACCTTTATTTGCTCACTCATTCCATCATTGCTCTTTACCTAATGTTTTCGTGAACTTCACTCAATGATTATACAACTCACATTTCGAAACCCTCGTCCTTTTCCCTATCCTTTCCACCTTGGCATTTCATTTCGCATCACATTTTATAAAGCAACGTTTATTTTATAGCTCTCTCTCTCACGAATCGCAATCCGACGAAAAAGGGGACGCCGGTGTCCACTTCTGTTCCATTAGAGGCCACCCTTCCACAGAGCGAAGCATTCACACACGTTACTTAGCGACGCGAGCCGTCTATTAGCAGTGGCCAGAGAAGAGTGGACACCCCGACTAGGGGATAGAAAGCTTGACCCCTTACGGAACCCCCTGATATATTGCTGACACCCCGGGGGCGAGCGCCGGAATGCGTTCCGCGCTGTGGCCGTTTCGGTTTTCGATTTTATGGTTTCTTTTCTTATCATCGAATGTTTCTGCACAACAAAACGCGTCATGTCCAGGTATGCATTATTCTGTTAGTTGTTATTATGTCAATTTTTCAGGAACCACCTTTCTGAATGCAACAAAGACGGAACAATATCTCACAACACCAGATTATGAGACCAGCTACAAATATCCAAATTTTTTAGAGTGCAAGTATTTCATAAAAGCTCCTGATAAAACACGAATAGTCATTGAAATTATTGATATGGAAATGGAACCAAGAATATTTGAAAGGTGTTCGGATTATGTCGGATTCATAGAAGGTTTGTTTAGTTTTTCAAATTATCAAAA
Source organism: Caenorhabditis zanzibari (assembly GCA_963966625.1). NCBI lineage: Eukaryota > Metazoa > Nematoda > Chromadorea > Rhabditida > Rhabditidae > Caenorhabditis > Caenorhabditis zanzibari. The sequence continues at coordinate 12,659,572 of OZ016473.1, forward strand.
CCAGGTGGCTGTCGCCCCTTCGGGGCTCATCCACCTGGCCTTCGCTTACTCTGTATTTTGAACCTACGGTTCTATTTTCAGAGCCTTCGGCTCTTTTTCCTGAGGCTGGGAACCTTCGGTTCTATTTTAAGAGTTTTATGCGCTTTTCCCTGATATAGAAAACCATCGGAACCATAACGCGACACATTTAGTTCTTGTGGAAATCATATTAGGCACATTTTCGAATTTCAGACCACGATAACCTTGCTTTAAATTCAACTTTTCCAAAATTTTCTTCCATAATCTGTTTCCTCGCCTCGAGACGAACAGAATGATATAAAATTCGACCCATCTATCTCTCTCCATCGCGCGGCTTACCCCAAATTGGGGTAATTGAACCGGCGCCTCGTTAATTGTCGGCGGGGGGTGATGAAATCAAGCAGCCGACATAATCCGGGTTCGCGTCGGCCACTATACTTTGTGTGTGCGCTGCCTCTCTGCCGCCGACCGAGTGAAAATGACTCTGCTTCTCTGTCGCCGCGCGTGCGAAAATGAACCCAGTTGCTCAGAAAAAGTGCTCCAGAAGGCTTCAAAATTGGAATTTCGAAAAACCAAAAAGACGTACATTATCCTCAGATAATCACGAACAAACTATGAAAATTTCAAGAGAATCGGTAAACTTTGAAGCGAGTTATGACTTGCAACACATTTTCGGTACCGAATTTAGTACTGAAAATGCACGAAAAGAGCCGTAACTTGCTCAATTCTTAAGATATCAAAAATCTAAACATATGGGCATCAACGTAGACAAATTTCTGATATTTCTGTAAAACTTTCATCCAAATCGGTTCAGATTGGGCTGAGTTACAGCCGCGGACATACAAACAGACATACAGAAATCACTGGTTGTTATTAGTAAAGATGTCAGAGAAAACACTTTGGTATCTGTTAGTCTATGTTATAAGTATTTATAGTCTATGATAATCTTGAACTTTCCAATAATAATTTTGTTTCAGAAGGAGCTGATACAAATATAACCAGAAATATTGAAGTTTGTGAGGACATCAAATCAAAGCAGCAGGTACATAAATTTCATAAAATCTCCCATTTTCAATCAATTTTTTCAGTATATTTCTATGTCAAATAGCATTACAGTGGTTTTCCATAGCGATGAAATTTATGCGTACCGGGGAGCAAGATTGAGTTATCGATACTTTGGTGAGTTCTAATTTTTGAAAAAACCATTACTCATTCTCATTTTTAGAGCTCGGTTCATGCCCACCAGGTTGGAATGAGATTTCAGAGGAAAACTGTGTGCTTTTGGTCACAGAACCGAAAGCAGATTGGGTCAAGGCTCAGGTACAACTTTTAGTTAAAAAAATTACAGTAAAAATTGTTTTCAGGAACGATGTCTTGAGCGAAGGAGCAATCTTGTGAGATTAGAAACGAATGAAAAGGTCAATGAACTTGAAGGTTAGCCTTTTAGTGTTTTTGAGAGAGAGAGATATTTTTTTAAAAATGAGAAATTTCAGAATTATTTAAAGGAGTGCCTGGCAAAATATGGACTGGTAATAACGATGCATCTACCGAAGCGAAATTAGTTGATATCACGTTCCGAGAAGCACCACGTTTGGCGAGGTAAATTATATTCACAAAAAGCTCTATTTTTAAAATTAAAATTTTCAAGAGAAGATCTCGGAAACGTGAAAGATAACAATGAAGAAAACGACTGCATGATTTTCCAATTCAAAGATGAAGATCTCTTCCGAATGGATAGTTGTGCTTCTATGAATGGATACCTATGTGAAATGAAGAAAGATGGATCATCTGAAATGTACCCCACACATGCTCAAGATATCTACGAGGGCGCGTACTCAAGGAATAGTCAATATACGCTATGGTTACTTTTATTCCTGATCGGTTTACTCTTCCTTACAATCTTTGCATTCTTATGCTTTAGTAAGTTTTCCTATTCTTTGCAAAAGTGAAAGCTCTTAAATTATTCAGTGTGCTGGAAACAAAATGATCCTCGTGTCCACACGGAAACTGAAACCATTCAAAACAACGCATTCATGAACGAGTCTTCTCACCATACAGAGACAAGGACGGGGGGAACTTCACAGCGTAAGTTTTTTAACAGTTTTTCGAGAATTTGGTCAGATGCAAAAAAGAGAGAAGGTTTTTGGGGGTATTCAAATATAGCCCCCACCTCTATTCAATTATAGCCCCCAAAAATGAACCTAAATAAAGCCCCCACCTAGTGGACTTCATGTTTTACACCCATTCAAAATAAGCCCCCCCCCCCCCCCCCCCACCGATTCAAAATGAGCACCCCACCAGTTCACGATGAGCCCCCCCATACCCATTCAAGTTCAGCACCCCACTTTTTATCAGGCTTAGTAAACATCCGGAAGTACTGTATGTCTAGTTGTTAATTCAAAATTGTCCGGTGGGGGGCTAATCTTGAATGGGTGGGGTGCTCATTTTGAATTGGTGGGGATCTGAAATTGAATCGGGGGGGGGGGGGGGGGGGGGGGGGGGCTCATATTTAAATGAGTGGGGGCTCTATTTAGGTTGTGTTCGTGGGGGGCTTAAACTGAATGGAGTGAGGACCTATATTTGAATTGTCTCGGAGGGGGTGGGGCTATATTTTAAGAATACCAGGATCTTCAAGTATAGCCCCCCCCCCCCCCCCCCCCCAATTTGCATTGGTGGGGGACTATAATTGAACTAAGCCATTCAAGTTTAGCCCTCCGTACCCAAGTATAACCCCCCACCAATTTTAGTACTGGTGGGGGGCTATATTTAGGTTCATTACAAGGTGGGGGGGGGGGGGGGGGGTGATATTGAGGTGGGGGGCTATTCTTGAATTATCCCAGGTTTTTTCAGATACCAACCCTCCTAATGATATCAACAGAACATCTAGAAGTTCCCCTGTGGCAATTCCTATGGAAAATAATCGAGCGGCTCCCAAAAAGTTCCCAACTGCTCCTATACCTAATCGATTACCCATGGGTGAAGAAGTCTCTGGGTCTGATGTGGGAGAAACCGGTATTTTAAGAGGAGATGAAGTGGAATCTGTAAGTGCTGCTCCACAACCACAGCCAAGAACACTTCCGCCAATGCCGACAAGAGAAGGCACCTTCCACAGTATTCAAACAAGGTACGGTATTCATATTATATGAGAAGAAAACCTATGAGTTTTCAGAGAAGGAAGTACTGTAAGAACACGAAGAAACAAGGAGTTGTTCGAGCGACCTGTTATGAATGTTCTGGATAACGTCTCTGCCATTTCGTTGGACGAGTTTTGGAGCAACAAAAAACATTGAGAATGCGGCATATGTAGTACACACACGGGTTTATGAAATATACTCCTATTTATTTTTGATATTTCTTTTTCATCAAACTGCCAACAAAGCAACGCATTATGTCTTTCTTTATTATGAAGAATATCAAATTTTGTATTTAACAAGTATCCGTAAATGCAAAAGCAGATCAGATCACATAACGTGGAGCTAGAAGGAACAAAGGAAACAGTTTTTTGGAGCATAGGGCAAGAGAGAATTATTAAACTACATCAAAAACGTCTGGTCGGGTGTTAATGTTTTCATATTTAACCGGTGGCAAAGTAGACGGGACTATCACGCATCGGAAGAATGTTCGGTTTCTTCGAAGGCCAAGGAAGTTTTTCCAGTTGGATTTGAAGCCTTTGTTGAGTCGATTCCTGGCACTAATCTTTTTCTTGTTCCCTGTCAGTTTCTGTAGGAAAAAATAGGAAATATAAAAGTTAATTGAATATATTACCAAGTAATCGATATAAGTACAACCGATTGAAATCAAATAGATATTCCACAGTGTGAGCCCTCCAACCATGACCATTAGAATTCCACTGAGCAAGTAACAGAAGACCACCGATGTTCGAGCGAACCCTAAAAATTCGATATATCAGTTTCCGATTCGCTGAGAGATTAGAGTTCGCTTTCTTTCACCTTCAGAAAGGGGCGTTTTCCGGTGAACACTCACATATACAAACCAACTGTAGTGTTTATTTTTCTATTCATACAAAAGTCATATAACCACGAACCGTCATAGTCGCAAATAATATCCTGAAGAGGTGCGTTTTCCAAAATAGTTGTGCAGTACGTATTCGTTGAGTATTCCTGAAAATGTTGGATATTAAAGGAGTTGCATAAAATAAACTTACCAGGAAAAGATGATCGTAAAATGATTGATATCCGGCGAATATAATAACACTTGCAGCTAATGTTAGGTTTGCCACAAATAAGAAGAAGTGACGATGGTTGTGGGACCCCACACATTGATTAATCCAAATGCAATGATGATCCATTCCAAGAACACATCTTTCGCAAACAGAGCAGTGATGTGCTCGATCACTCTTCCAATAGTTGCATTTGTCGCAAAACGCATCTCCTTCTTCCTGGAAATAACAGTTTTTACCATACATGCCCAACCCGGGCCGGCAGTTTTTTACATTTTAAATAACCGTTTTCTTATGAAATTATATACCAAAATGTAGAAATCAGCGAGATCTACAAAATGTTGTACAAGCCAATAACATTTACCGACTGAAAAATAACTGGTTTCCGTAAAAGACCCGTACCGGCTTTACCCAAATTCATTTTTTTGGCCCGGGCTGGACATTTATGGTTTTTACAAGTCCAACTTTTTAAAAAACTCTTACCCCTGGATTCGCAACCGGTGGTATCGTCCTTGCTTTGTAATAATGGTATTGGATATTCACAAGAAAATACACCCCGAATATGCCTAGGGTTACAAGAAGCCATCCTGGTTTGTATCTGAAATTTGATAGATTTAACAGGTCTGAAATATTTGATAACTCACAATTGCTCGTATGGGATTATAATGAAGAAAGATGTGAAGGCTAGAAACGCTGATATGAAGTAGACGAAGACGACGAGGAACTGAAAAATAAATTTTATTATTGTTTTGGGACAAAACCATTTGTTATTCAGATGTAATTATTGAGAAAGATGTTCAATTTGAGCTACTAAAACTAACTAGCCTTTATTTCTAGTATTGTATCGAAATTGTCAGCAGCGAATATGTGATCGTATAGAAAATTAGTTTCATTCAACAGTCACATACACATTTATTCACTCGTCATCTATCCAATCCTCTTTTCGGTTTCATTCTTTTTTTTTTCAATTTTTCATTCGCTATTTTATATTCAATTTCAAAATCTTCGAAACCCGCCCACTGCTTCATTAGATGGGAACAAGCGAGGCGTTTCATTTCCGCATGAGCTCTGGACGACAGATGCTCATTTAGTTTCGTGCATTCTGCTTCTTCTGCTTCTCTAGATTTAGTTTTGTTTTTCAATTTTGAGCGTTTACAGCTTTTGAAACACTTTTTGGTTTTTATTTTTCTTGAGAATTCAATTGTGGGGTTTTAATTAAAATTTCTACGTTTTCTTCACTTACTTTTCCAAGCTGCCGCATTGAGGAATTTGCAGCGTTGACCATGGGGACAAAGGTCCCATCATCGATCTTTTGGTCGATCAGGTCGCAAAGTCTATTCATCTTTTCTGCAAAAGGAAGAGCGTTTGTACAAGTGTTGAAAACAAGAAAACGACTACTTACCATAGCACATTTTCCGTTTTCCTCTCGTTATACTTGTCTTCTTCCCATCGTACTACGAGTCCCTGCCTTCTCCTTTTTTCTTCCCTTTTGAATGTAGGTTCACAATAAAGGATGAATGACGGCGTTTTAGTTGAAGAAAAAGCGCGCGCGCAGACCGACAGTGCCTTTAGCCAATAGTGTAATCGGCCCCGGAGTGCGCAGACATCGGAACTGACCATGCGATGGTGCGTTGTCGCCCGTTGTGTCGTTTGGAGACAAACGGCCGAAACAGTGAGGGTATAGTGTGGGGATGCGGAGAGGGTGCAGAGAGAGGGGGGACGTTTATAGAGCAAGAAAGAACAAGAGGGACTCGGGAATAGTGGACACGAAAAACATTGATGTGGAGTTGGGGCCGTTCTTTTTGCCCTCCCTTCTTGTTGTCTCGGCGGACTCGACGTTATCATTGATTGGCTTCGTTCTCTCTTTCTATCAAATTTGTTTCCTTCATTGAGTTGTTAGAAAATAGTATTTATCGTAAAATCTGTATTAGAAGGGCTTCCCCTTTTATTTTTCCAGCGCCCCTTTAATATTTCTGAGTTCTCAAATGGATCATAACATCTGTAGGTGAAGAGATTCGAAACATATTTTAGGACGTGCTTGGTCAGTTTTTGATGAGGATTCCAATTAGACTGATTTCAATCCGTTCGAATTTCAAAAATGTGCTCATTTTGAGCTCATCAGGGTGCCTTTTTATTAGAGATGCTCTTCTTATACAGAATCCACGGTATTTTGAAATTACCTTGAATTTGTATTAGAAGGGCACCTCTAATAAAAATCACCCCGATGAACTCAAAATGAGCACAGTATTGGAATTGAAAAAGACTGAAACTAGTTTGTTTAGAATCCTCGTCAAAAGTTGCCTGGAAACGTCACGAAAGATGTTTCAAATCTCTTCTCCAACAGATTTTATGATCCTTTTTCAGAATTCAGAAAACTTTTTGGGTGATTGAAAAATATAAGGGCATGCCCTTCTGATGCATTTTTGTTCATATCTTATCCGTATATTCTAAATCTTATCCAATGTGAGTAGCCTCTGCCGTCCATTCGTGACCCGAACCTCTTCTCATTTTTGGCCGTTTCCTCTCCTTCTCTATCTTGATGAGGTCTATGCAAACCAACCATTCTTCTTCTATTCTCATTCAGTCCTCCTCTCATTCCACATCTCTCCCCATCTGCTTTCTTACTCCCCATCCGAGCCCCCCGTGCATAACGCCTTCCCTTTTTTTTCTCAACGTCACCATCTAATTTCCTTGTCGCTTTTTCTCATTCCTTTCTCACACCAGTAGCTACCAGAAGCGGTTCGGAAAATGACTGCTCCTCAATGTCCTCAATGTGTTGGTTTTGAGAGATGTGAAATTGGCGGCGAGCCGTTTCGTTTTTTTTGTACATCCGTTCTGGGGGATGCCTGTTTTATTGGCAAGGAGGGGCATGAATCCGCATCTTCATTTTGTTTGAAATCGGTGTTTTGAGTTGAATCTCAAAATATATTTTGGTGTCAATAAGTTCCTTGTGTGAGTGGCTGATAATTTGTATGTTGGCGTTGGCGATAAGAATATTGGTATGAAACATGGACTTGTTTTCAAGTGTATGGTTACTTTTTTTTGCGGTTAGCAGCATTTGATCCTGATTTTCAATAAAATCAGATATTTATATTTTCCCTCCGTCCCCTGGATCAAAAATTTCAAGAAGATGTTTAAGCAAAAAGAGATACCGTAACATTTCAAATAGAGATAGAGCGACACCCAAAAAGCCGACTATCGGAAGCCCATAAGACTTTATTTTTCGTTGTTTGCCGTTGAAAATTTCAGGAAAGCGAGATATTCTTCTCAACTACTAATTCGCTTTATTAGAGATATAACGGTAATGCTTATTCATTTTCAACTATAACATCTTGTTTAGAAGTGTTCAATTCCTCAAAATTATTCACAAAACAATTATCATTCATGCTTCTAGAGCTACAACGATTCTGTTTTCCCATCGCTTTTCTGCTTTCTCACCCGCTGTTTTTTCTCATATCCATGCTCATATGCATGATTTCCGTTGTCATGAAAACACCTTGCTATTTCTCTCTGTTATCTTCTCACGTCCACTTTACATAACATACTTTTTAAAAAATATTTTCCTTTCAGTAATATCCATGGCACGCCGGATAAACCTGCTAGAAAAACTAAAGCATCACTTGGAAAGAGATGAACCTGCCTGGATCCTAAGTTTAATGGATCGTATCCATAACCACAAGATTACTGAGCTCAATTATCTTACTGTGGCTCATGTCATCAAGTAAGACATCTAATTGAACATCAAGTTTCATTTTAACTATTTTCAGATATGGCGCTCCTTCCCCATACTACAGTTCATATTTATTGAACATTGGAAAGTTCATTCCATATGATGGATACCGAGAGGTAAATGAATTTCCAAAACTTCATATTTTGACCTTTGAATTTTCAGGATCGCATCAACATTTTGGCTAACCTACCACAATATCTCAAACAGAATCAAAATATTCTAAATCATGTTGCTACTCACGTTACCAATGTCATACTGGAGAGAGAACGCTTGGCATATAAGGCAGCTAAAGTCCGATTGGGAGATTTCTTGCTCAACTTTGTCAAGAGTAAGCATTTCAAATCATTGAAGTTTTTCATTTGAAAATTTTACAGCAGCATCTAATAATATGTTAGATCAATTTATCAGTGATAGACAGCGAATCGATATTTTGAGATATCTGGAGAAGTATGTGAAACCAGAGTGGAGTCCACAAAGCATGAAGATCATTGATGACACTTTCAGCATCGTAAGTATAGATGTACCATAAAACCTCTGACAGAAGGACATTTCCTTCTATTGTTCAACCTCCTCAAAATCAAAATTCGAATTTCACAAAAGTATCTATAACTAATTTTTGAGAAGCAACTCATAACGTATTTCATATTGATTCTAGTCTATTGTTGACAAGGAATGAATAGTTACTACTTCCAGATCCACAGAAATTTGAGAAAGTGCTTTTAACTCACTTGGGTGTCCTTCTAAAAGAGGTGTCCTTCTATTAGGAGTGGCCTTCTATTAGAGGTTTCACTGTAATAAAACATTTGCCATTCACCCATATTTTCAGCTTGCAAAACGCCTCCAATCCCACAACGCCGAAGATTTCATGGAAACAGTAATGGAATCCAAATGCTACACTTACCATGGAATGATGGCCGCATTAACACCAGCTGTCGATAGAGGAGTTATCACTTCCGAACCCTCGATTGATTTTATGGTGAAGAAGCTCAAAAAGGCTGATTTAGAAGAAATCGGGACAGTTGAGGATCATCTGAAACTTTTGATTGAAGAGCAATTCGTGTTGGCGGTGAGTGTAGCAATTGAACTTTCTATGATTACATTTTCCTTATTTCAGTTGCTAAAACCACTCAATGTTTATGGCATTGATATCTTCTTGTACAACTTGACCAAATATGGAATCATTCAACCAGAAGCGATTGAAAAGGCGGCGTATACTCATATTCTTAAGCTTTATGGCGTACTTTCCGAGGTTTGATTAAGAATGTACCAGGTCACAATAATTAGTAATTTTTTAGAAACCTCGAAACAATTCACTGATCTACTTCACTCGCATCTGTGCTCTTTCGAAGTTCTGCCCGAAAGAAAAGAATACAATTCTGAAAATGGTTGTAAACTTTGGAAATGAGTTTGTGGATCGTATGAATAGTTTCCAAACCAACGTGCTCTGCTCGGTACTAAAGATATTCTACTGATATTTGTTAATTATTATGTTCCAGACTCTCGCTTCGCTCAGTTTCCCGAAACAAGAATGTACAGTGAAAGGGACATCCAAGCTCTTCGAATTTTTGTTCAAACGCCTTATGGCATTGCTTCCGCCACTGTACAAAAACGAAGTTAGTTTGTAAACTACAGCCAAAAGATTACCGTCTATTTTAAGGCTCAAGTCGATTTGCAATCATGTCAACATGTGATGTTCTGCCTATATCAATTGTACGAAATGGGGGACGAAGAAAAAGGAATTATGGACCGTATTGAACCACGATGGAGAGATAGGTAACCCAAAATAAACATAGTTATTGAAATTTTCCAAAAAAACATTTTAGATGGCTTCATGCTTCCGATTTACTTGTAGTTACATCGAGAAACGTGAAAGCAGAAATCAATCGAGCACAAAAATGGAATTACCCAAATATCATTGAAGGACTTGCACGTATTCAAGACATGATCTTTAACACTGGGTAATAAATTTGGCGACTATCCCTTTGATCCAAAATTTTCAATCTTTTCAGACAGATCCTTCATCGCATTCTAGGCAATATTCCTGACGTCGAATTAAAACTTGTGCTACCACATGTTACATCGTATAAGTGCTCGAAAGGTATCAAATTTTTGTACATTTAGATTTAAAACTTATGTTTCAGAAAATCTCTACACTTCCAGTTGGATTCGCTCAACGGTTTACTTGACAAGGAAACTGAAAGACGGTGGACCACTAACGATTCCAGCGGTTAGGATTTTTTCTGCCGATAGAAGCCATGATTCTGATGACGGCGATGAGAGCAGTGAAGAGGAAGATGAAAGTGATAATGATGAGGACGACGGAGTAGAAAATGCAATAGGTAGCTCTAATGAAGAGAGCGAGGATGATGAAAAAATGGGAACAACGGAAGAACAGATGAAAATAGGGGTTGAAGACTTCAAAAGGCACCAAGTGGATCTAAAAGAATCAGTTGCGAACGTAGAATCGTCAGATGAAAAAGAAGAAGAATCAGAGGAAGAGGATGAAGAAGAAGAACCAGAACGAGAACCAACTTGGGGATGGGATTATGCTATCTTCAACAATGACAGCGACGATAGCGATGATAGCGATGATGATGACGATGATAACCTTTCATACGCGGGCACCGAGTTCTCAGTTGCTTCAACTGACGATGAAGAAGACGTTCGAATAATCGACGTCAACACATCATGGTTCAGTTTGCGAGGCAACAACGATGTCGATCTTTATGATGCTCTTGTAGAGGAGAGAGAAAGAAGATGGTATCGAGCGTTTTCACACAACGATGGAACTCTAGCTCGTCTACACTTGGCAGAGGGACTTTTGGTTCCTGAAATCAATAATATCTTCGAAGGATTCATTCGTACAGCATTGAACATTCCATTACCAGAAAGACCGAACGTTGCCGCTCCAGCAGGTCGAATTGACCCGGAGAGCCGTTTGATCGTTGCATGACTGTCTGGATTCTCTTTCTCATTCTTTTTCCGTTCTCTCTTCTCGCGCACTCTGCCCATACACTCTGACACGTTTCAATTGATTGATTTTTTTCTGTGCGCAGTCCTCGTTCATATTGTATTATATACAACCACTCGCCATTTTGAATGGGATTATTATTTTGGTCTTTTGATGTAATATATAGCTGCTGGCAACCCATATATTTGCTTCTCATACAATGAATAAAGTTCAAAATGTATTGTCATGTTGCTTCTTTCAATGGTTTATATCTAATTACTGTACCTTTATCATCATCTTGTGATTTTGTAAATTGTCTTATAATCTGACTTCTTCTTTAGAAAACCAATAATGTCTGTCGCTTGGGATGTTCAGAACGGAGTCATCGATGCTGTGAAGCAAACGGTCAACGCTCAGAATGTCCACGAGGTTTACAACGGACGTACTGCAGTTCAAATCGCAGCAGACTATGGTCAAACTGCGGTTATCGAGTATTTGATCAGCATTGGAGCCAACATCCAGGTATAGAGGAGAGTAATGTAATTGTAATTATGTAATATTGGTTCAGGAGAAGGACAAATACGGGATCACTCCACTGTTGTCGGCGGTCTGGGAGGGTCATCATGACGCTGTCAAGTTGCTTCTGGAGCATGTGAGTAAATTTTTGAAAGTAGGATTACATTCATTTTTTAACAATTATCTCAAATATTTGTCCCAATTCCAGTATTTACAAAAATAGCAATATTTTTGCACAATAAAACTCGAGAAAATCGATTTTCAAAACACCAACTTACTTTTATTTAAACCTACCGATAAACGTAGAATTTTTCGCCAATTCGAATGCACCTAATATCGCTGCTCAAAACGCAATAAAAACATTTTTATGAACAAAATTGCACTCTGTCGCGCCGACCGCTGCCGACTTACAATCTGCTGTCGCGCTCGCCGCTGCCGGCTCATGCGTCGGCAGCGGTCAGCGCGACAATTGAAAACTTGTTCATAAAAATGTTTATTTTGCGTTTTGAGCAGCGATATTAGGTGCATTCGATTTAGCGAAAAATTCTACATTGAACAAAAGTGGAAAACATGTACGTTGGTGTTTTGAAAATCGATTTTCTCGAGTTTTAACGATTTTTATGATAAAAAAATGTTGGTTTCGTAAATAATGGAACCGACTGTAATCCTACTGTAAGATATTTTACACGCTAGATAGTAAGAAAACAAAAACTTATTCATTGATATCATTTTTTCCAGGGAGCCGATCGTTCTATCTTCGCTCCAGATGGCACTGCTCTGATCGACTGCACCGAGGAAGAATCCATCCGCGAGCTTCTCAAAAAATAAACTTCTTAATAACCACGGAAATACATGCATAATTACACATTGCCAATCTATACAAAAACGCTTAATTTATTTTCATCTCAATCGCGGCATTTTCCTTCTTCTCTTCTCTAATCCTGTCATCTTTTCGCTTTTTCCACCCTTTATGTTCTCTTCCTTGCGCTGTTGTGAAACCCGTCAATCAATGATACTTCATCCCTAGTCTCCACCCCCGTTCAATTCTTGTCACATTTATGCTTCCGATGCTTAATTTCTTTTCAGTATTTTCTCCGTGTTTTTTTCACCTGCTCGGTTTGTTTTCTTTGCAGCTTTACTATTTCAGCTTTCGTTTTCTTATCAATTCATGATGCTTGTAAAAATATTTAATAAAGGTGATTGCTTCTAGAGAGGATTAATTGGTTTCGACTGAAAATAATCACGTGGAATAATCGGCACAAGCGTACTTGAATTTCAACATTTGAAGAAATAAAGTTATAAATTAAATAATTATGCCTGATTTGAAGGATAACAATCGAATGTTGAATTATGACTACGAAGAGAAGAAACATCTTTTGTTTTGGCCGGAATCCAATAGGTATAAAGTAAGTTTTACACAACAATTTTTTGTCGAATCTGAAGAAAACGAAGATAACCTATGTTTTTTCATAAAGGAGTATTCCGGGCAAAATGAGTTTATGGTTCCATCGATGCAAAATTTCATGCTGATTCCGAATTTCACAATAAAATCGCTCAAAAATGCTTCTCGGGCTCAAAAAACGCCGTCAAAGTTTTCCCAAAAAAAAGTTATCCCTCCTGGCCTTACTTTTCACGTGGACAGTGAGAAAATTGTACTCCACATGGAAAGCGCGCCAAAAGTTCGGCCACGAGGGATAACTTTTTTGCAACTTTGAAGGCGCTTTTTGGGTCAGAGAAGAATTTTTGAGCGTTTTTATTGTGATATTCGGAATCATCATGAAATTTTTCATCGATTGAACCATAAACTCATTTTGCCCGGAATCCTCCTTTAAAAACCAACTTTTTTTCAGACCTGTAAACCAGAAATCCGTGGTACAATGCAATACACAATGCCTGGTATAAAAGAAGAATTTGTTCGGAGCCCCATTGACCATCGTTTTCAAGTGAGTTTACACAAAAAAAAGTATGACCTATTTATGAAAATGTATTTGTTTGTAGGAAACATTTACAAAATTTTTCTCTTCATATGACCTCGACCTCAACCAAAAAGGACTTGTTTGGTTTATTGTAAGTAGAATAAAATATTCTAAAAATATCATACGGGTTCAGAAAAAAGGAGTATTGGAAGGAGCATTGAATGGAACATCGGATATGTTGACGTGGCTCGGACAGGGGAAGGATAAGGCTGGACGACCTTCTGAATTAACACAGATTACCATGGAAGTGAGTTGAACATTTGAAAACGAACTTAAAAGAGGATTTCGGACAAAATGAATCTATGGTTCATTCGATGCAAAATTTCATGCTGATTCCGAATATCAAAATAAAAACGCTCAAAAATGCTTCTGAAGCTTAAAAAAGGTTGTCAAAGTTGCAGAAAAGTTATCCCTCCTGGCCTAACTTTTCGCCTGAACAGTGCGAAAACTTTAATCCACGTGGAAAAGACGACAAAAGTTCGGCCACGAGGGATAACTTTTCTACAACTTTGAAAGCATTTTATACCCTCAGAAGCATTTTTGAGCGATTTTATCGTGATATTTGGAATCAGCATGAAATGTTGCATCGATTGAATCCTAAACTCATTTTGCCCGGAATGCTCCTTTAATATGACAATAATTTTGTATTCAGCTCTGGACCCTACGCTTCCAACTTTTGCTAAATTTACGTATGCATGCTCAATTATTAGCTGAGTTGGCTGCTTTTGAAGAACTCGATGCACCCGATCTATTCTATCAGTACAAGACCAGCGACAAAATAGGTACTTTCTTATCGCAACTATTTGATTTACGAATCAATTTTTGCAGGTAGTTTGGTTCCGTTTTCAATGCGAATCATCCACGCAGAGGCTCTCCGATTCTCACCGTTTCCGTGGAGCAGTTTGATAAGAATTGAAGCGTTGCGATTGCAAGTGGAACAGGTCAGAGAGTAGACCGAGTACAATTTAATCTATAATGTTTCTTTTTTACAGATTGTTAACATTTTCCGCGTGCAAAACGCGCCAACGAGTCATGTTGAAGACTGGGAGAAACGATTGGAATGTGTCAAGTACTTGTTCGTTCGAGTTCTTCATGAACTTGGGGTAGGGAGATAGCAGTAAGACTTTAAAATTGATTGATGCTTTCAGGAGTACAAAATCTCCATAAAGATGTTAGACCAGGTGCGTCAGGAGACTAAGAACCAGGAGGAGAAGATTGTTCTGACTCGAGCGTTGATGAGAATGGCGATGCAAGCTGGAGACGAAAGGGCGATGCATTATTTCGCTGAAAAAGCGAATAAACTTTCTTCCGGGACAAATGAGATGATTATTCATAAAGCAATGAGGAGTATTTTTCTGGGATCGAACACTCACGCGCAGGAGTATATTGCTAGAATCCCGGAAGGATCGGAAAACTCTCCACAGTACATTAACACAAAGTCAATAATTCAATTGTACACTGGAAGAGCTGTGGATGCTGTGAAAACTATCAGTGCAATAAGACCGGTAAGTAGATTTTTCGTAAGATAAGTTTTTTTTTTTTAAAGTTGAAGTAGAATTACAGTCTTTAAAACATTTTTCAAATGATTTTACGTAAGATAAACTTTTTTTAAAAATTTAAAATAGGATTACAGTCTTTTGAAAACATTTTTTTTTCTAATGATCGTCCCAATTCCATTATTTACGTAAATATCAATATTTTTGCACAAAAATCGTTGAAATTTAAAAAAAAATCAATTTTCAAAATGCCAACTTACATTTTTTCTAGCTTATTTTAATGTAAAATTTTTGCTGATTCGAATGCACCTAATTTCGCTGCTCAAAACGCAATAGAAACATTTTTATGAACAAATTTTCTAATATTCTTATTTTCGTAAATACTGGACTCGAGGCGATTATTTGAGAAAATTTTAAAAATGAGTGTAATCCTGCTTCAAAATGTTAGTTTTATGCGTTGCAGATTGTTCCCGGTTCCACAACTACAAATTTGAAAACCATCGCTGAGTTGTGTTATTCAACAGCAGCAAAAGATGAGCTACTAATCAGATGAGCCATAATTATTTTCCAATCCAAGGTGTCGGTGCTTATTTCTAATTCTAGTCGGATCTATAATCAAAACTGACTTTTCTGGTGGTTGTGAGACATAATTTTGTAATTGTCATAATTTATTTATTTAAACTGCCAAATGAACTTTAACAAGGTCATCGAAGAAGATTATCAAGAAAACTTATATAGGCAATTGAGAATCGAAGAATTTCAATTTTCGAAAGTTTCTTTTCCACTGGAAGTGTTGGTAGGAGAGCTCGTAGTTGAGAGAACGCCATGTTGAAAGACTCCACACGGATTCTGAAATCGAAAGGAGATTAGAAAATTTAAAAAAAAAACTAGACAAGTTCACCAACCTCTCCCTTGTAGCATGAAGATTCCTGTACTTTGGTGTTGCACGTCTTCGTTTCCTTCTCTCTGCTTTGGATAACTTTCGATACTCTTCAGAAGTCGTGTCTAACCCGCCGTCTTCCATAAGCATTGTTGTCTGTAAACTGGAATGTTCGGAAAAGAAATAAAACAGAAGGATAAAATAACAGATTTACCATCTACATTTCTGCAAAAAGAATTAGAAACAGTAGGGGCGGCGCGATGAGCCATTTTATTGCTCATAACACTAATTGAGTTGGCCCACGCCCATATGGGTCTCTTTTTCGCGCGCGTTTGCCGCCACTTGGGGATTACCTATTTCGAGTGGAGATGTAATACGACTTTATTACAAGAACAATAGATGGAACAATAAGATTTATATTACTCGTATGGATATGGCACACAGGAAATCTTGTAAGAGGAGATTTGGGAAACAACAGTTTGTAGATTATATGGTCTGATAAAAGAAAGTTCCCGTTTGTCAAGAACACTGGGAGTTGGGTAAGGATTAGTATTGGAATGCTGTATTCTCATACGTCACTGAATTTGACCGTTTCGTTCTCTGCACAGCGTTTCCGTTCTCAATAACACCGTTTGTTGTTTTAGGACCATCAACACCATTTTTATGAATCCCATTCGGTATCACTTGCTGAATTTTCATCTCTATCTGCTGTTGCTCTTTTTCAGCAGTTTTACGTGCTTTCCTTCTGAAAATAATAATTGATATCATTTCAACTATTAAATCTTACTTATAATAATAGTATTCAAATGCAAGTGTTATAATAGACAACGCGATTCCAGCAAGAATAACAATGAAGACACCACCAATATTTTGAATAGAGATTCCATCGCTTTCATCAGATGAATCTGGACATGTAACCCTATTCGGATTGTCAGTCCACCACTTTTCTTTCAATGTTTCTAGTCTCCTTTGGTTTAGAAGCATCAAAATTCTGGAAATGTATTTTTATATAGTTTACACTACTTTTCAAGTCCCTACGCGCTAGAAATCTTGTCTTTGAGAATGTGCCCACTTTGAACTGCAATTGCATACGGTTTTCTGGAGAACTCGGTTCCAACTTGCTGAAGTTTACAGTTTGTGAGTGCCGCATATTTGATTTCGGTAGCGTCGCCTGAACCCCATTTTTTGAAACAATATAAAAATTGTATCTCTACCTATGAATGCAAATCCATCTACAGAATTCAAGACTCGATCCACTGCAGCATCCATATCCGGTGGTAGTTTAGATTCTTGCATGTATCTCCACATATTAGTGAACTTGTCAGAAACTGGATAATCCCAAACAGCAAGCTTTGCTCGATCTCGTGGGGACATGCTCTCGTTGAGAGACATTTCCTTCCACATGCTGAAAAATTTGATGAATTATGACTTCTGAAGAATTACTTATGTTAGGCTCTATTGCAGACCTTCAAAAAATATTGGTCCCATCAAAAGATTACGAGCCAATACTTACTTGTAGAATGTCTCCTCGATTTCTGCCATTCTTCTGAAATAGGTTTCAGATGCGCTGCCTTTGATAGGTGCATATTCAATTTTGTATTGCTTTGCAAGATCATCCAGGGAGCTGAAATCAGATTAATTTTTCTAGTGTTATATCAACCCCCTGATAAGTTGTTACCTAATCGGTTGTTCTAAACGGGAAACAGTTAGAAACGCAGCCAGATTAGCAGTGTAAGATGCGATTATAATGAAGCCAAACAGCCACCAAGTTGCAGCTACTAAACGTCCGGATATGTTTTTGGGAGCTTCGCCACCACCTAAAAATAGTTTTAAAGGTACATTTTTTAGAATAATGTTCTCAAATGATCGTTCCAATTCCATTTTTTACGTCAACAACAATGCACCTAATATCGCTGCTCAAAACGCAAAAGAAAAATTTTTATTAACACATTTTTAATTGTCGCGCCGACCGCTGCCGACGTATGAGCAGGCAGCGGCCAGCGCGACAGCAGATTTAAGTCGGCAGCGGTCGGCGCGACAAAGTGCAATTTTGTTCATAAAAATGTTCTTCGAAACAGCGAAAAATTCTGCATTCATTGGGTCAGAGAAAATGTAAGTTGGCGTTTTGAAAGTCGATTTTCTCGAGTTTTAACGATTTTCGTACAAAAATATTGTTATTTTCGTAACTACTGAAATTGGGACGATCATTTGAGAAAATAATAAAAAAAACAGTTATCCTACTTTAAATTAGAAATTAGTTCCCGGTACCACTTACCCTGTGGAGTTAATGAGGTCATGCAGAACCATAGACACTCTTTCAAACTGAATTGTCTCTTTTCAATGTCATTCTGATATCTGAAAAAAAAACACAAATCACACTTCTGAACACAAGTGCATTCTACCTCTCTTTGTTGTTTGTGAACGAGTAGGGACTAAACCGATCAAATATCCATAACAAAATACTCGTGAACAAATATGCAGCTACAATGCACAGCCAGACTGGCCATTCCAGAACTTTCATGAATTTGAAAAGCGAATACTCCACGTCCGCTTTTTTCATAAGGATCGTGGTACCAACAAGATCATAATAGGGAACTGTGAAGTCCACATCGTTTTCTCGCTCAGCCATCACACTCAAAGGGGCCAAAGCAATATCTGCTGAGCCAGAGACTAGAGCTCCAATGAGTCCATTCCAGTTCCCATTGTCATCCATAGTACCGAAACTTCCATCTTCAACTTCATAGATGGTATAAGTGAAGTTCACTTCCACTTGTATCATATTTATAAGATCAATACAATACCCTTCATACGGAGTGTTTGGGTCCCCAGTTCGTTGGACAAATGGAGGTTGCTAAAAAAATACAAACATTTTTTAAAAATAATGAAATTCACTCACTATGAGAGTCACCACTCGAAATATATTCAGGTTTCTGACATCAACTTGAAGTGTTCCGTACATAACGGACAATTTTGTAAGTGGGGTCCATACTCCGACCTGAAAAAGAAAATTAGAGAAAAAATTGGAGAGAACGCTGACTTCTTTATTGAATAGTGCATCCTCGTGATCTCGATCTCTGTCAATCTTGTAAATTCTGACTTCCACGTTCTGGAAATCAACTTTTTTACCAACGCCATTTAATTTTCAAATTACAAGCGCTACCTGGAAGAAAACATTGTTCCCGGTCTCCGAATAATTCCCATATTCATGTGCTGGATCATTCAAAATCACTTCTCTCACTGTCGTCGTGATATTCGACTCGGATGGTCCCGCTTCACAAGTGAACGTTGGAAGTACATCAAACGTTGCATTCATCTCTCTTATGGTGTCGAATGCATATCCCATTACATTCATATAGAATGCAACATTCAACTGAAAAAAAGTCACGTGGGGTTTTCGAAACTTTTGTTCAAACTTACCGAGTCCCAACCGTTGATCGAGTAATCCAACTCTAATCCAATTTCATTTCTGAACAAATAGTCGTCCAACTCTCGAATTTCCATTATTTTGCCGACTGGAAATGGGCGCAGCCAAAACATAAGTGCAGATTCACAACTGTCGCATTTGAACGCAGTTATGTCCTGAAAAAGTGATAAAATAAAAATGAAGGTGATGAAGAAGTCCACTAATTTAAAATTTTTGTATCATTCAATGTAGAACTTGTAAGAGATCAAAGCACTCATAGACCATGGTCTAAAAGTCACTCCTAGTAAAGACATAGACTGAAAACAGGTCAAAAAATAATACTGACAGGGTGCAGATTTTCACGTTGCACTATGATTTCTGCAGCGTGAAAACGTGAGACCTTTCAGTACTGATTTTTTGCCTATATATCTTCTAGGAGTAACTTTTAGACCATGCTGAGAAATTCTGCATGGATTGATATAAAAAAGACGAACTTGTTCAATGTGCTCACCCCCTTAAAAAAACGAATTTACCTTGGTCAAAACGTAAATATTGAAGATCCGCTGTTCGATGTAATCGGCAGACTCTAACGTGAATCTTTCCACATTTTCAGTTTTTGCTACTAGAATCAGAGAATTGATAGATTGCATTCTCAACTGCGTTATTTGTGCTCTCATCTTCAATACTGTAGTTTCCATGGCCACAAATCGAACTCCAGGTAAAGCTCCAAAAGCTCCTCGCCATGCAATGAAATCCGCAGCTAAAAAACTTCAAAAGTGTTTTTCCATGAACATCAAACTTACGATAAATATTGTCATACAACACTGTACTATTTGGAGTGATGTTCAAGTCCGCAAAAATATCAGTTATCACATTTTGAAACACCAATGTTGATAGAACCATTGTTGTATAGGATGGAGAAGTGATTGTTTGAGAACTTGTAGTATCTGCAATTTCGCAACAGGTATTTTCTTACACATTTTTTTGAGGTCCTGACCATTGAAATTAAGAGGCAGTGCCCAGTAATTGAGATCCACTTGAATTGTTGGTACTTGTGATATTCGTGCTAGTTTAGCGACTAAACCGATGGAATGACTGGATCGACATACGCTTATGACAAAACTGACGTTCTGCATTTTAGCACAAACTGAAGGGCAAAAATTATTGAATTCAGGTGATTCCCTTGACTTACGAGTATTTATATCGGATGTTTCATTGAAATCATAACGAACTAGAGAAATCGTATCTACTCGAAGCTTGTCGATGTAAAACATTTTACTAATGTTCAAATGCCGGAGAGCAGATTTCGCAAAACTATCATTTTTGTCAACGGTTACCACTGAAAAATTTTAATTTTTATTGAGAATAACTAGAATTTCTTACAAATATTTTGTGCATCTACATATCTTCCTGGGAATATCATGAACAATAAAAGAACGAAGAAATAATAATACAGTATCATACGAAACTCTCTGAAAGAGCAAGTGTCATGGGAACATGGACGGTTAGGAGACATCTATGTGGGACGAATATTTTGACGTGAATGCTGGAGGTAAATGCAGAAAAAGGGATCGGATTTCGTGCAGGGGGCAGGTAACTCTAGAATGCCTCTTCAGTATGCATAATCTCTTCGGGTAGAGAAACACGGGCCATTTTATTATTTGCCATTTAAGGGGAAAGAGGAAATGGGGAGGGGTGCCCAGTGGCTCGTGCAAACTGTGGTCACACGCTGATTAAAAAAGAAAGAAGGATCATTTTAGTTTGTTATATACCGTAAAACCTCTAATAGAAGGACAGCAAAGTCATCCCAAAAAGAGCACTTTCTCAGATTTCTGCAAATCTGAAAGTAGTCAGAATCGATTCCCTGTCAAAAATATATTACCATCAATATGAATCGCGTTATGAGTTGTTTTTCAAAAATTAGTAATGGATACTTTTGTGAAATTTGAATTTTGTTGAGAAGGTTGAACAAAACACGGACATGTCCTTCTATTAGAGGTTTTACGGTACAAGGATCATAATATAGTTTAGAATTATTTAGTAGCATTTTTCCGTGGTGTCATATCCTGACTATGACGAGGAGTTCTATTTGAATTCAAAGAGTGAGTTTCGATTCCAGCATCGGAAACTGGTGTGTACGATAATTGACCCTTCTTTTTTAGTTCATCCTCCGCCTCGCTTGTTGGCGATTTTCTTCCGGATTTCTGAAATATCTTAGGATTTTTAGTTCACGAATACATTGTTACTACGGTAAAGATCAAGTCATCATCATCATCATCCTCATTATTCGAATCTTCCTGACGACTTTCACAGTTCCTTGGAGATGGTACCCTAGGAGGCCCATGTCTGGAGACAACGAAGAATGTCAGGATACATTGGTCCTCCTAAATCATTAAAGATAGATATACAACCATGAAACTGGTATGTACCTTGATCTCGATTTCATCTCTCATTTCAAACTGATATAGGCCGGGATCGGACTCTTCAATCTTATTGTGCGTTGTCTCGCTGACGAGAATTTTCATTGGCTAGAAAAATTGAAAATTATCACTTCAAATATATAATTAAAGGAGGATTCCGGGCAAAATGAGCTTATGATTCAATAGATGCCAAATTTCATGCTGATTCCGATTATCACATTGAAAACGCTCAAAAATGCTTCTCCGGCCCATGAAATCCCGTCAAAGTTGCAAAAAAGTTATCCCTACAGACCTAACTTTTTGCGTGGACAGTATGAAAATTGTAATCCACGTGGAAAGCATGACAAAAGTTCGGCAACGAGAGATAACTTTTTTGCAACTTCAAAGGCGTTTTTTAGGCCAGCGAAGCATTTTCAGGTGTTTTCATTGTCATATTCGGAATCAGCATGAAATTCTGCATGGTTAGAACCATAAACTCCTTTTGCCCGGAATCCTCCTTTAACTCCCTTACAAGTGAGCTTTGTTCCATTTTGTTAGCCACATAAACAGTTTCACCAAAGAGACAGTATCTTGGCATGGTCAATCCGACTACCCCAGCAACCACGGCTCCAGAATGCACCCCAGCTCTGATATCAATTTTTGGTACTTTCTCATTCATATTCACCATTTTCCCAGCTTCCACCAGGAACTGAGAAGCACAATCCAAGATGAACTCTGCGTCATGCTCAGTTTTATTTGGAGCACCACTAACAACCATATAAGCATCTCCAATGGTTTCAACTTTGTATACACCATGATCGTCTATGATCTTGTCAAATTTAGTGTAGATGACTCTTAAGAACTCGATCACTTCCAATGCATTCAAGGAACTACACATTTTTGTGAAATCAACAATGTCTGTGAAGAGTATAGTAACCGAATCGAATCTCTGAAAACGAGACAGTTATCAGTCCCCGATAAAGTTTTGCAACCTCGCAACATGCTACAGCACTTTCTCCATTCCTCAACTGATTAGCGACACTTTTTGGCAGCATTTGATAAAGAAGTTTGTCAGTTCGCCGACGCTCTTTCTTCAGACGATTCATATTCTCTCGCATATTACGACTCTTTTGTGCTTCCTAAATTGACACCAAAATGACATTCGAAGAACTTCGCACCCTTTACCTGATGCAATAGAAGTTTGAGTTCTGCTGCTTGTTGAGTGCTGGCCAGCACGAGATCTCTACTCGAATCGTGAAGTGCAAAGTCGTTGATGAACAAACCGGATTTGTACATTTGTGGCAGATGACTCATTCTGAATGTGACCTTTTTAGAGTTTCATAAGAACGGATGATACGTACACTGGAATTCCAACATAGCAAATGCTCTCCCACTCTTCCATGTAGAACATTTGACCCTTCAATGATAAAAACTTTTCACGTTCTTGGTCTCCCATACGGTGGCGTTCCTCGGTCACTGGAAGTAACAAAAACTGCCAGTTATTTAACGGTAATCTCACTTTGATCCGTATCTGTATGCTTGTAAACTAGAAGACCATCCTCATCCTCTTGAATTGGCTCACAGGAGATCAACTCGAAGATGTTGTTGGAATGCAACATTATCTATATTTTGAAAGTATTCGGCTCTATTCGACTTTGATGGCCCCAAGCAAAAGTTTCATGGCCCCGAAAGTTTTTATGGTCCCCGAAAATTGATTATGGCCCAAAAAAATTTGATGGCCCTAATAATTTTAGCCGACTAGAATTATGCTCTTTTTCGGGCTCGTTTTATCAACCTTGTTAAAAAATCCACTCGACAGTGATTTACTACGTGTTTCTGAAAAATTTTGTATAAAAAAGTGTTTGGAAAGAGAAAGAGCTAGTAAAAGAGCATAGTTCTAGTCGGCTAATATTATTGAGGCAATCAAATTTTTTTGAGCCCATAAAACAATTATGACCTACCCTTGGGGCCATGAAATTTTTGCTTGGGGCCAAAGTCGAATAGAGTCAAATATTCCACAACTACTTTATACACGTGACAGTCATGCATAATCGTAAATTTCATTCCTCCTTCACTTTTTTCTTCGTCTCGACATTTTTTGAAAACATGCAAACTGTATTCGCCTTCAATTATATCCGGTTTTCGGGTCGCTCTCTTTTTCTCCTTCGAAATAAAAGACAGTCTCGCAAAAGGACGTCTTCGACTTATCTTCAGATATAGCGCACCCTATTTTATTTCACAACAATCACACATATCCATTTCGAAACGAAAACAAGTACCTCTTCCCAACGGAATCTGATGAAGGGTCTCATCAGAAGAAACGTTTGATTGATCTTCTTTCCAACGACCCCCGCCATCACACGAAGCAGTCCGATACCGATGTTTCTGCAAGTAGTCCCCCGTTTCCCTCTCAAATGTTTTATAAAGTGTAAAATGTGAAGAGAGGAAAAGGGCTCTGTCACTGCTCAAACAAACACGCAGCTCCGTTCGCTAACGATTGATCCATTTAGTTTTCCCCTCTCTCCTCCGTTTCCTCCTATTTTCTATATGTTCAAACCGATTGGAAACCGGCGCTCGGAGTATTCCAAACATTTTTTTTCATGGAGGAATGAGAATGAGAATGAGGATCGAAAAAAAGAGAGAGGAAAACAGAAAACACTGCGGAGCGTGGGCGATTTATAAAATGTCGGTGCGTAAAACACCCTCGATTAGAAACCTTATTCGCATTCCGCGATTGAAGACGATGATGAATGGGAAGATGTCGAAAAAGATGTCGGATGTGATCTTCACCTTCTCGAGAATTGAATCGTTTAGATTACGGTACGCGGTATTCTGAAAAACGAAGATGCCAACAACACCGCCAAGACTGGAGGGGAATATGTATAATGCTGATAATGAGAGTCCTGGCTGAACTTTTCCATTTTTCGGCTGTGATATCTCGGCACGAAAATGCTACCGTAATATATTAAAATTTAAAGGAACATACCCTGATCTTTTTTCATGTTTTTCGAACGATTTTCTACGAATTTCGAGGCAAAATGTTATTTTTTTGCTTCGAAAATTCGACATTTATTGAAAATCGTTCGAAAAACATGAAAAATTAGAAAATTGACCTGAAAATCGGGGTATATTTCTTTAAATTTTGATATATTACGGTAGAATTTTCGTGCCGAGATATCGCAGCCGAAAACTCGGGAAAACTCAGCCAGGACTCTCATTTATAGAGATTGGTATAATATGTACCTGTCTGTTGAAATCAAGATTATTGAAATGAAGACGCATGATGACGTGCTCCAGATTCAAGTCATGCTCAATATCCAACAACTCGATGACTACTTCCGTTTGGAACAACTCCTTAGCGATATTACGAATTTGGCCTTGCACGTAGTGTAAAAATCCACGTCTCTTGCTTCTGAACTTTGCAAATTGTTCACAGTAATAAATCTTCCAACCTGGTTCACATAAGACATTCTCAAGTAACTTTCATTCGTCTATTCTCATTGAAATTTAATAGTTCTCTTAACGACGTAATTTGGACGAATCCGCGTTGTAATGGTTTTTGGCGTGACATATTCCTTTCCCTCGAATCAAAAGTAATGAGTTCGTATTATATGTCATCGGCGTTTTTGCCGAACTCTTTTTCTGAGAGGTCAGGTCATATGGGAATCTCTGTCTCATTGACCCCCCATTCCACTTTGGCACAGTCAAACGACCAGGAACATTTCGGTCTGTCAGAACCCATCAAACATTTGTTGAAGACGGGGCGAACAATCATCAAGAGTGTCCCCGAGACAGTATTCTCACACTCTATTTGAAATCTTCAAGTTGCAACATTTTGACACAAAGGGGAAACCGAGCGGTGGTATGCGCGAGAATTTTGGTGAACAAACAAACCCCCCTACAAGCATCAAACTACATGTCGATCTTTGAACTATTATGAATCCGCACAGTTCATACCCGATTCATTTCCTTCGCTTCCCCCCGAAGCGGAAAAGAAAATATGAATAAACACTAAATGTTTTGTTACTTTTCGCCTCGTTTACATACCAATCCGACGAACCAGTTATCGCTCATCTTCTCTTCTTTCCCAGCACTAACCTATAGTGAAGTGTCAAACCGGTACGGCTTTCGTGTTCGCAGTAGAATGATGGTGGTTTGAGTTTGGGAAACGTAAAACGGAGGTATTCATGCAAATTGTCCAATCCGTTCAGGAATTGTGGAAACGTCCGACCAAGCACTCGAAGTACCTGTCAAAATTCGTTTTCAGATGATGATGTGAGATGCGTCTATAAACCGGTACCTTATTGAATTCATATTTGGTCAGAAACTTATAGAAGCTCGTGCCGATATTAGTCATAAGCTCATCCACCGGATCTCCGGTCACATCGTGGCAAGCCCATATCAACTTGTGCGATAATCCCTCCGAGTACTTTTTATCCATTTGGAATACATCATCAGTTACCCCGGACACAAACTGAAAAAATGACCCCATTGACAATGAAAAAAAGAAGACTGGTTATCGGTTCATAAATCAAAGGTTGTCGTAACTTAGGACCTCATTCGAAAGTGATTAATCGTGACATATGTCAGCACTATATCACTTCGATCTTCTTTTTACGCACACCATAATCTTCCCCTAGACGGTGGTCCCTTATCTACTCTCTCGACACTGGCTCATTACGCCACCGCCTTCCATATTCGATTGTTATCTAACAGGAAATACGCTATCTTCAACGCAATGACCTATGAACCGCCAAACGAGGCGGATTGTCCTTGAAACTGTTGGGGTTGCACAACCTTCTTATTTCTTGGGCGAAGGCTTGTTTTCACGGTCATTCAAATACCCGAGAGATGATATAAAACACAGTGACCAACTTACCTTCACTTCTGACCAAGTTGAATCACCGTACTTTTCTTTGATATAAGTAGCAATATGGTCGATTATCAAGCCGTACATATCGTTAGTAGATAAGATATGAAATGGGAATGTGGTGGGGTGACTGAATAACTAAATGGAGACAAATTTCCTGCTCATCACTTTAGACCGGAATCTGCTATAGCCATGTACCATTTCCGGTAGCGACACTTAATCTTAACGTAAAAACAACCATATTTAAAAGGGATCTGTGTTTCAACTAATAGATGTGTCCCTTTGAAGGGAGAGAACACTAATTCCAAAATTTGGAGATTTTCAAATCAGTCAACGTAGAATTTTCGAGAGACCGAAAAATTCTCAGGGTATAGTCTGTTTTTGGAATTAGTGTTCTCCCCCTTTAAGTTTTGTGACAAAGACTGTTGGAGAACCTAAATTCCCTTCTAACTTCCGTTTTTTTTCAAGTTTCTCATCCTCATTACGAACGCGTCATTGAGTTCAGTTTGGTTGTCCAGTTGTTCTTCCCCCGTCCTCCGTCATATTCCTTTTTTTTGCATGTCCTTGATACACCACCGATTCCAAGTCGAATGCAATCGTTACCTTTGCAAGCAGCAAAAGAAAAAAAACGAGAGAAAAAGCAATATTATATGTTGTTATAAAAAAGCTTGGTTCTCTCCCTGATTCACCAACAACTGTACAACAATAGAGAGGAAATGTAATATTGGAAAAAAAATATATGTTATTTTTCACAGAGCACCCCACGCAAAGCTTTCAGATAGGAAATCCGGATTTTATGAAGAAATGTTTTTTATCAGTTCCGGGACCACAGTTCAAAACTCGAAACTTCTTCATGCAGACCCCGGTTCCTTCAAAATCGATTGAGAAAACAATATCCTTGGAGAACAAAGAAAACAAAAAACGCTGCGAGCCGTTTAAACATGTGCAAAATCGGCGGTCAAAGATTGCATGGCTAATTCTAAAATATGCGCATTATTTGGACACTTGGGAGCGGGGCGATGACTTGGGTTTAAAGTGGCTATAGTGTATTTCAAAATATTGTTTGAATATGGACCCGTCTATTCAATAGGGACCCTCTTCAAATGTTAATTAATATACAGTTATGACCTGACCACTCCAATGACGGTAAGCACACATTCCGGTTGAGCCACTTCCTTCCTCCTAATCCGAATGGTCTCGTTCAACTATATGAATGTGTTTGCAGAAGAAACAGAATAACCTATGTGGGATTTTAATTTGATGAAAAAAAAAACTTTATTACAAAAAACAATACTATAACAAAGTGCAGGTAGCTGCCAAATATACAATTGGTGGCAAAAGCTTCAGGTATTTACAAATGAAAAAAGTGAGAAAGTACGGGTATTGAAATTCAATAAAAAGGCCTTGCTAATCACATGTAATAGTTTGAGGTCAGAAAAAAAACATAGATTATACATGAAAAAAGTAAAAAAAAAACTACAAACTGATTTCTAGAAAAATCAAATCAGTCGAAAAACTGGAAAAACTTTATTTCTTCTTCTTCCTCCTCTGAAGGTGGATGCGCTTTTCGTAGGTCCACATTTCGCGTCAAATCCATGGTTTGTTCCTTGGGACAGTAGGGGCACTTGAAGCGTTGTTGTCTCGAATGCCTGTACAAAGGTCATATTATTTAACCATTCAAAGTGTTTTTTTCCGGTTTCCGCGCGCACTATTCTCATCCTCTCGTTTGCATTCGGAAACTCCGAAATTTTTCTATATAGTGTTCAATTGTCAGAGAGCTTAGGCTTTGGTTAGAGAGGTGTGTGTGAGCGCCGTTCTTTGCTATGCGTGTGTGTGTGTGTGCGTCTTTTCCACTGTGAGTGTTTTGTGTGTGTGCTTCAAATCTGATTGATCGATCGTACGAATACGCAATCGACGAGAAGAAGGGCAAAGGGGGGAGGGGCACGGACGCCAGCTCCGCCCACCTCGGAAAACGACGAGGCATCGCGGTCGACGTAAAGCAGTCATTCAGTGTCTCCGGTCGCAGCCCAGCAGCAGCAGCAGCAGCAGCAACACCACCACCTCTGCCCCTCTACTTCTTTTCGTTTCCCCGCCTGCTACTCTAACTATTCCCCCTAAGCCATTGTGGCCAACGGTCGGTTTTCACCTTGATCTGAGAGCTAATCAGAATGCTAATCTGAGATCATCGTGAAAGCTAGTTGTTGGTGCACTCGGCCTTTTGTCCAGTAATCGAAAGAATTTGGAATTGAAAAAAACTTTGCAGCAGAGATTTTTTTCAATCAATATTTGCAATACCTTGGCAAACTGCGATTACGATTTGCTGTCAACCGCGAACACGCGTCTCTTGAAATGACGTGTCCACATTGTAGTCGAACTGCAGGATTTCTTGAACTACATTGCTCCTTGAGAATTGGGCAAGAGAACGCAGAATGTTTTCCATTATGATACGTGTCGAATGGAAGCTCCCAATCCAGCCAAATGTTCCAGTCGAAACCAGTGGACATTAACCGGGTCAACACGTTGAATCCCTTGAAGCCATGTTTCAATCTGAATGAACAAATTGTATGGAATAAACTCCGGAAAAACTAACAATCCTTTAAGAGGCGCCTCGCAAGGAATAAAGAACGATGACATCGTCACTACAAGATTCTCTCGATTCATCGTGTTGAACAAACTTTTGTATCTTGAATCCACCTTCGCGTCATTTCCAAGAAGCAAAGCTCCTACAAGTAGTTGTGTTCTCTCTTCGTCTTCTACACATTGTACTTGGAATTTTTTCATTTGACAAACAGTCCGATCGTAGCCTTCTTGACCAGAATCTGAAATGTATAATGATTGTTCTTTTGGTTCTTGGGTGGACAGTTTTATTAGCATTCAAACTTTCATCATCAAAAGTTAGGATGACAAGAGAGATAGGTTAGTTTGCAGATAGTACTTGATCGCAAGAGAGAAGCGAAACGGAGCTTAGAGAAAGTACAAAGTACGGTTTTCAATGCGATTTTCTGTGAATACATATTATTCAAATTATCTCCATACTAGTTTGCATATTCGGTTCTTTGAATTTACTGTACAAAATGAATCATTGTTGCATCACATCATAATCAGATCTGATTCCTAGATTTGTAGCAATTACGCAACTCACCAAGCTCAAGGGACTCCGTGATCACTTGGGTCTGCAGAGATCTAACGATATCTTTCTCCTCTGGCGGTTTAGATGTTTCCAAGTAGTCCAATGAAGATCCGATATTACCATCTCTCAAGTCGATAACGATCTGTTTTAGTCTTTCCGGCTCAGTGACTTCATAAGTTTCGTACTCGTTCCCAAACACGGCTAGCTGAAAAAAAGAGGCGTTTCCCATGATAACAAACAATTAAAGGAAGTGTGTTCTGATCTAGGACGTTCTACAAAACTAGGTCCAATTAAAAGATTATAAACGTTCACTTTACACATAACCGGCATTCTAACAGTCCCCTATATAGTCATTCGACATATAAAGAAAATGTGCCGCTCGATATTATACTTGTTTGCCTCCCTATGACCGAGGTTAAGCCGCGATGAGAGGAGAGATGCTCTCCAATTACTGTGCAGAAGTGGACATTATTAATGGCAGTCCTCAACATGAGTTTGTTCATCACTCCAAAAAAAGTGAATCACAAAAGAAGCATGAGATTACTAATATTTGTAGCATTTGTATCTAATGAGGATTAAATTGACTTTTGTATTTTGTGATCTGTTTGCTCAACTTCCGTACAATCACAAAGCGCGTTCTTTGAAGAACAAAGAGTTCAGAACAGAAACATCACTTCCAACCTTCAAAAATCATACGTGTCCAACCTGGGCCGGCCCGGGCCGAGCGGGCCGGTAGTTTTCTCCATTTTAAATAATTATTTTTCAATCAAATTTTATTCCAACGAGATCTACGAGATGGTGTATAAACCAATAACATTTACCGGCTGAATGAATTGCTGGCTTCCGTAAAACATCCAGGCGGGTAACATGAAGTGGAACCGGCCCGGGTGTTTTACGGAAGCCAGCTACTTTTTCAGCAGGTAAAGTTTCTTGTTTTATATACCATTTTGTAGATCTCATTGAGTTCTACATTTTGTTATAAAATTTGATAGGAAAATCATATTTTTGAATAGAGAAAACTGCCGGCCGAACTGGGTTTAAACAGCTTTGTGAAAAATCATTTTCTAACCTTTTTCATAGTTCTTCCAACAGGCTCAAAACCATTGGACATCACATAATCATAAATTAGTGATAGTCCAAGATTCTTCCTCCTATCATCTTTCTCCAGATCTGGCGGATTTTCAAATGGATCCTTGATATTCTTCTCCATATGAAAATGAACTTGTTTTCCAATTTTTATAACAACTGTTTGTATTTCTCTGTGCTGGTCCGCTGCCGCTTGTATCAATCTTGCTGCCCTTTGCGCTGTCTCTTCGATCAATATTTGGCCTGTTATAGAAAGGTCTCGCTTTTCTGGAGTGTCGAATAGTTCGTCTCTCATCGCCAGCAATGAGGATTCCAAATTGTCCAAAGCCACCGTCCAACATTTGCTCATCGATGCTACTCGTCTCTTGAAGTCTGTTGTTGAAGTCTCTATTGAATTCATTACAGATTGGTTCCATTCTTTCTGGGAGACGTTCATCGACTGTGAACCTGAAAATTCTTTGTAAACTTACAAATTCTTCCTGATAAATAGTTCAAAAAAGCAACTGGCTTTCACGATGATCTCAGATGTACACTTTTACTCTGCAGATCACAGCGAAAACCTGTCGCTCGAAGAACTGTTTTTTAATAGTTTAGCAAAAATATAACAGTAGAGAGGACGATCGGAAGCGACCGCTCACCGCGGGAGGACGAGGCACGGAATGAAGCGAGCATTGCCTGCCGACCGGAGGGCGACTCGAACAGGGGGCGGGGCCATACAGTCCGCCCACATTCATCCGAACGCAGTGATTCCGACGTCCTCTCTAACGCTTTGTTTCTCTCACTATTTCGCGCTACTTTGGTTGCAGGATGGAAAAAAACCGTAGTTCGACGGAAAAAAGTTCGGAGAGGCCGATAGGGGAATAAAAACTAGCAGAAGAGGGGAGAGCGGAGAAGCGGAATAGTGTTTGGTTTGATGGTGAACCGTTGGAAAATTATATGGGTTTATGGATTGCAATGAAAATGGGGCACTAGGAATATTTGGGTTTTGCAAAAGTATCTATTAAAATAGAAATTTTCATCATTTTATACAAAGGAAATTGGCTATAAGTCTAAATACTATAGGTTTGGGTGGCTCCGGGACATTCCGCAGCCCGACATCTCGCAGCCAAAAATACACTATTTTAAAATATCTCAAAACGACTGCAAAAATGACAATAATGTATGAAAATGACCGCTGTCATTGTTAAATGTCTATTTCTTGTTCATTTTGAGATAACTTATGCGAAAAATAGTGCATTTTTGGCTGCGAGATGTCCGGCTGCGGAATGTCTCGGCTGCGAAATGTCTCGGCTGCGAAATGTCTGGCTGCGGAATGTCCCGGAACCGGTTTGGGTTGCCCAGAGCAGCTTATGAAACTTCAAAGTATTTTAGTATAAACCATGAAATTTATGAAATTTCCCATCTATTTTCGACATTTCCTCAAAATCCATTGGCATTCTAATGGATCCTCAACACAATGTTCAAATATTCTCATCCTCTTGTTTTTATTTATAATGAAAACCAAGATCCAGAACATAAACTAACCGGATCAGAATGTAATGAAATTCCATAGCATCAATTACTGACAACTAATAGTATAGAATATAAACTAAATATAAATAACATAAACGAATTGGACCTGAAGATCAAATTTTAAATCGAAAGAGAGAACGATTCTCCGTGATTTGACTTATGAGTAATCACTTCATTTTGTGGACACTTCAGCTGGTCAAACCAACCGGTCTCCTTTTATCGAGAGAGTAGCCCCTTATGTGCTTAGCTACATGCAATTCAAATAAGGTGGGTTTCGAGATATTTATTTGTTCCTAATCATCCCGTCAACGGTATTGTATGCTATCTTTGGGGGGGGGGGGGGGTTTGAAAAGTCTTCCCATAAATGATGAGTAGTAGAAAGATCAGTAAATAAATTTTCAGTTCACTGAAATAAAAAGATTCTCATCAGAAGGTCATAAGCTATTGACAAAAAAAGGGCTTTATTGCTTGTATTTAACTTGGAATCTCTGTAGAAGCAAGGACACTTGCGATAGATTTGATGGGGCGTAATGTGAAGGCTCTTATGAAAAAATCCCCAAGGGCGCTAAGAAAAATTATGGGCCGCAAGTGGAGATGGGAATATGAGAAATCTTAAGATTGTAATCTTGGTGGTGACCGATATCCGAGTGTCATTGATCAATAGGAAAGAGAAGAAGTGGAGGGGAAATATTCTTAGTAGAAATATCAAAGTCGTGATGACCTGACCTATGGTATCCAAAAATGAGCAACTTTTATTTAAATAATGACTAATATAAAAATTTAGACTTTCATCTGTAGGCTTTTTTGGAGACTTTTTTTTTGAAAACGAACTTTGTTTTGAGATCGTACAGTGAAGTCAAATTTTGAGAAGGGCGAAGAATAGAAAATTTGTATTCTTTTTTGTATGAAACTTTCAGTTTTGCTGTGAAATGTCACATAGAAAATTAGGACAAATTATTCAACAGAAATATTTCTATTTGGTGTTTTTATAAGTTGGGCTCAAAAAATTGAAGAACAAGTCGATTTTGTTCAACGTTTCTAAAAAGTAGAAGATCTCTAAATTATCATTAGCAATATTGATAATGTTGAGTTTAGCCTGGCAACGTCAGTTTTGAGTCA
This sequence comes from Caenorhabditis zanzibari, assembly GCA_963966625.1. Lineage (NCBI taxonomy): Eukaryota > Metazoa > Nematoda > Chromadorea > Rhabditida > Rhabditidae > Caenorhabditis > Caenorhabditis zanzibari. Next base: position 12,692,837 of record OZ016473.1, read on the forward strand.
GTTTTTTAACTGTCAGTAAACATTTTGGATTTACTGTGTTTTTGCTCAACTCAAGACACAATTCATAAAGATTTCACACCTCCAATACTCTAAAAATTGTTTCAACTTTAAAACCATCGCAGAAAATCCTCATAATTTTCACTATTTTCAAAAGCATCTATATTTATCTAAATCCATCTAATTCACTTATATTTATATAAATCCCAAAATAGGACATTTGAGTGTTAGCCAAGATTAAGACAGATGTAAGCTGATGTAATCTAAGTTTCTCATTTAATTATGGGACTGCACGCCTCATTTTAATTATTATTTTCAAATTAATAATCGACTAACCTCTCCCAGGAAGCCAGTATCGAACCTTCTTTGTTTTCGTTATCTTGCCAGGTGTCTTGATGGTATTTACAAATAGTGTAATCTGAAAAATAATTTTTTGAAAATATTATTTAATGTTGATCATACCTATGAAAAAATGGGAATAAAAAATATCAGGATCAAATGTTTCAAACGCCAGGAAACCTCCAAATCATAATGGCGGTGGGAGCAATCCAAAAATTGCTCTCTGAGTCCTGTAAAATGAAATTTGAGTACGAATAAACGTGAGACAGAATGTCGGGGGTCCTTGGGACCCTTGGAGTTATACGAGAAGAAGAAAGAAGGATGAGGGGGTTCAATCAATAGCGAGAAGAGAACGAAAAGAAAAGAGGAGCAAGAGAAGCTCTCTCTTTTGCGTGTCATTCACCAAGATGAGAATCACACAAATACAATTTTCTTGGAATAATTACACATTTTCATTAGTTTTCCAAAGATCTACATATACTGTGTTAATGAACACCATTGCGAATACCAAAATAGTCTCTATTCTTCTCGGTATTTATTGATTCTCTCTGTTCCGCCGGGTAGGTCACGAGTAGTACAGTCAGAGAAGATCGTCCAGCGGAAAAGAAGTATAGGGTGGCCAGCAAACAATTTTATTAGTGAAACTTGTTCCCAGAAACGAGAAGTCAAAGGGGGAAATTCGCAGTTCAAATTGCCATGATTTCGAAATATTCCTTTTTCGTTCTCTCACTAGCTTTTCGCTTTTTTTCAAAAAAGTTTTCATTTCTTTTCAAATATTTGTTCTTCTATATATTTTATATATATTTGCAAACGGGAAAAGAAGGGTTTTCAAGTAAAAAACTGCTTTAAAAATGATCCAGAAACCGAAAAATTACAACTAATTTTCTGATCACGTTACATATCAGCTGCTCACAAATAACAGGAAGATAACACCAGTTTGAACAGCGTTATCAACACTCTTCTCTATCTTGTGCACGTTATTTGATCACTCAAACACTTATGCTGTGTTCCTCTATAAAACTTTTGGCTATTGCAACATTATATGCACCCAAAATATTTCATTCACTAAAAAATATTTTTAATTATAACTTTTGCAATATCTATAATTGAAAAAAAACATAAATACATGCTATATCGGGAAACCAAGCATTAAGTGCTGCGTGTCCAGAAAAAGTAAAAAAAGAGAGAAAAGAAAACATTACGGCTTGTGACTCGAAAATTGCATATGCTTGGACAGCACAAAATTTGTGAGCCGTCCAAAGAAAGAAAAAAAGCATACATACACAACCGCCTGGAAGAATACGAAATGTTTTGAATGAGGTTCTTCTTCAAAGGATTTCGGGTGTAACAATGCCCCGAAAGACGTCCTAATTCTGATGACCCAGATTAGCCTATAAGCAGTCATAAATATTGTTTGTCGTTTTTGGTTTACCCATTTTGGGGGTCCGCCAATTTTCGGTTCGAGTTACACTTGGATGAATAAGGAAGTAGTTTAGGTTGGTTTCCGTGCTGGCTCAGAATATGGGCAGAGGATTAAGAGAAAACAAACCGACTTCGACTGAAAATATTTTGTTTTCCTGCGTTCTAGATTTTTCACTAATAGTTGGACACAAATTTTAAGAAATGTCTCGAAAACAAAATTTGAACACATTTTTGAAGTTGAAACTTCAGAAAATCAATCAATGGATGAGTCGAAACAAAAATTCGTTTATTTCAGAATTGAATTTAGAAAAATTATATAGTTCACAGCACTGATTTCTAGAGAAGTCAACGTAATACATTTTTTTCCTGCGTTTCAGATTTTCCACTAATAGTTAGACACAAGATTTCAGAAAAGTCTCAAAGACAAAATTTGAACACATTTTTCAAGGTAAAACTTCAGAAAATCAGTCAAGGAATGAAAGGGGAATTTGGAAGGAAAATCCGTTTATTTGAGAATTGAATTTCCAAAATATATAAAATTATACATCTCACACTGCCGCCCTAACTTCTGGGAGAGTCAACACAATACAATTTGTATTCCAGAATTTGAAGTCTAATTCAATTATAAAGCTATTCAATCATCAGAAATCATGATAATTACCTTTATTGTCAACATGCTGACCATTCAAAATATGAATAATCAATTTTCACTTGATCTGCATTTTGTTATGAATGCAAAATAGTTTTTTTTTTCAAAATTTCACTTTACTTTTCCATAAATATTCTTTAATTCAAACTATTCAATTCTTTCGTAAGAATTCTAAAATTGTTGTGACGCATTCAACATGAAATGTATTCATAACGAATTGTATAATTTTTCACTTTCAGTTTATCAACCAATAATCATATTATTGTACTAATGTTTTCCCAGATTGTTGCCCCTCGTTTTATCCCACAACGAAATGTTCAGAGTTCCCATGACCTGCGTCAAATGTTCAGTTCAACATCATTTTCACATTATCAAAGTTTTCATGACCCTATTGTTTCAAGAATATGACGTGACCATGACTCGAATGACGTTGAAATCCTGCAACCCGATTCCCCAGAATCTTCGAATTGTCATTGCTCAGGAATTCATGACAAGTGGAGCTGACAGACGTGACATCGTTTGTCACTGAATGACAAAAGATCAAAACTTCCCTATTGGTTCGTGTTTGCCTTTTTGGAAAGATGGATGAGAGTGTCTTCTAAACGGACCATACATTTCGAAGGAGAATTCGCAACTTTCGAATTCCCATTTTCTCCTTGACACGCAAAAAACTTCATTGAAAATTCCTCTCCCAACTAACAAGATATCGATTCTTGATACTAGTCTTCTAAATATTATTAGCGATGAACTAATAAAATAGTACATATCCCGATGATATTGCAGCCAATTTGTCTTCATCCTCTCTCATTGTTTGCGATGCATCATTTTTCTGAACAATTATGAATGAACTAGCATAATTACAGGAGTGACAGACTGTATAATCGGTGCAACCATTAGGCGTCTAATAACTACTCAAAAACCTACATACCAATAACAATGCCAGTTTGAATATTGCGATTTTCGAGGGAAAGGGGACTTTTGAAAGCAAACGACAATAGGGGGGGGGGGGGGGAATATATTAAGTGTGAGTACTACTACTTGTCATGAAACCTATTCGGTCATGTGGTGGAGATCCAACAATATGAAAGGGTACAAAGGAAAAGTACAAAGACTTTCTTTGAATGTCTAATATGGAGTAAGGGCATTGACGTTGGATATTGGAGGGAATAAAAAGCTGAAAGTTTACAGAACTGGTTATCATTGAAATTTCAAGATTCGGAACTTTGGTTAAACTCGATTTTCAGAAAAAAAGTGTTCAAATACTGCAAAAACGGTGTGAATTTTTACATGACTTTTTATGATTTTTAAAGCTAACTATTAGCCAGAATCCCTTACGAAAATTGGATACTACTTCGAGATTATAGAATTTACAAATCTGAATAAGTAACATCAACATATTATGGACCGAGTCTTTTGGGAATATTAGAGAGTCGCCTAAAATCTAAAAACTTTTCACAAAGATTCATTCGTTTTTTTTCTCAAACAAGCTCTGAGTCTCGAACATTTTTTCAATTATTTGAGAACAGAAGATTTCCAAAATTCCTCTCAATACCCTCTGAATCTGTTTGCTTTTTCATTTTATTCTTTTTTATTTTGTTATATATAAACTCCACTTGTTTTTACAATTGAAAAAACATCCAAAAATTTATTCTGAACATGACCCGTCCAATTGAAAAAATGACAAAATTATGGAAAATGCTATATTTTAAATAATATCAGTCGAAGAAAAACGTATTGAGAAAGCACCAATAAGATGGAGTGTTAGAAAAAATATCTACAATTATTTCAGATCCAATAAAGAAAAGAGATCAAGGGAATTGAAAGAATCATTATAGGAGCAAATGAATATTTCTGCGAAGAATTGCACATGTCGTCCGGGCAGCAACAGATTTCACCTCTCTTGCCATAGTCTCTGCTCTTTCTACAGTACTCTCCATTCATCTTCTGTACCCATCCGGTATAGTTGGGATTGTCGATTCCCTGGCAGTCAACTTTATCACATCCCATCGAGTATCCATTCTTCTTCCGTTCATCCGGATCCGAGTATGTTGCTCTGACACAGTATTGGTTGGAAGTGTGGCATACATCTGGATTGATCCTCAACAAGTGACCGTCCTCCCAGATGCGATGATAAAGTCGACATTTCAATGCATCCGTACCGAAATTCGAGATAGCAGCGAATAAAAGGAACAAAACAAGGGCACGCTGGCAGTGCGACATGGATGGTGTGAAGCTAGAAGTGAAATGTGGGCTTCATGAATATGTTAGAGGAGGCACTATATGTGACAAAAAAAGAGGCGATGTACAACCCCAAAAATGGGCGTGGACAAAAACAGAAAAGAATGATATAGCAGAAGAATGTCGCCATTTTTGCTATTTTTAGGGGATGTTGAGAGATGAAGCATTTTGAGGAGCCGAAAGATGAACAAGTATGGTTGGACTTCTTGGAATGGGCTAGAGAATAGTTGCATCAGCTGGGGCAGACTCATTTATGGATGACTCAGAATGGATGAACTTGGCAAAGTTATAGGTTCAAGGGACTCGAAGAATGTTTGGGTATCAGCTCAATATTTGAGGGTTGGAGAGTATTTGGAAACCGTTTTTGGAGGCTGAGGAAATATCTGAACTTTGAGCTTATGTCGCATCAATTTTTCAGTCGTAGTAAAAAATCGGCAATTTTGAATAAGAATATTTTAAGATTCAATCTAGATTATTCACTTATAAAAATCGCAGAGGTTATTGTTTTTCTGAACTTTTTTTTTTGAATTCTTGATGTTGACCTAGTTTCAAAAAATACAAAAACGAAGACATTAGAAGAGGATCTTGGGCAAAATGAGTTTATGGTTCAATCAATGCAAAATTTTATGCTGATTTCAAATATCACAATGAAAACGCTCAAAACTGCTTCTCAAGCTCAAAAAAACGCCTTCAAAGTTGCAAAAAAGTTGTCCCTCCTGGCCAAGCTTTTGTGGTGTTTTCCTCGTGGATTACAATTTTTGCACTGCCCACGCGGAAAGTTAGGCGAGGAGGGATAACTTTTTGCCACTTTGAATGCGTTTTTTGAGCCTGAGAAGCATTTTTGAGCGTTTTCATTGTGATATTCGGAATCAGCATAAAATTTTGCATTGATTGAACCATAAACTCAATTTGCCCGGAATCCTCCTTAAAAAAATATTGCAAGGGGTTGTTCAGAAACAAATTTTTTCCAAACAAAAATATTTGATTGATTTGATACAGTTTTCGATGCTCAATATATCTTCCGATTATATTAAAAGTGTATAGGAACATAAATATGAACTATCCTAAGGCATTTATGATTTGGGAATCTCAAAACTTGTGAATATCGGAGTACCTTAAAAATTGTGAATGTGTATTCTAGGACTTCTGAATTCAATTTTGTTTGAAAAATCATATTTTTGCTATCTTTTCTGAATTAAAGACAGTAGCTATTAATTTTTTTAACTTTCAAAGAAAAGTTTCCGAGTTTCAAGTTATAGACTGATAATTGTTGTGAAATTATCAATGTCAACCTCAAAATTTTGAAAAATCTTCCGAGCTAAAAATCGCAAAAACAGACATTCTTGTTCATTCCCTCAAATGCGCCATTCACCCATGTTCGTATTTTTTGCACAACAAAAACACTCCATACACATGTTTGTGAGCCATCTCTCTGTCGAACAAAGCACCTTTCCAACACACATCACATTTAAGAAAAAGATTCATGTACACCAAAAGACGATCAAAGGAACACAAAGAAGTATCGGAAACAATGTGAGAAACTAGTGACTGGTTTGAAGAGATAGAGAGTGAAGGGAATAAAACAGTGCGAAAAGTGAATGAATTCGTTTGCAAATATGGGATGCAAACAAAACGCCGAGAAAAACTGGCGATGGGTGCTGGAAAATTACAATTAAAGCTGAAGCGAAATGTCACTAGAACATTAGACAAAAAACTGCGCGGATTGGTACTGCACGAAGTAAAAAAAGAGTAAATGAGATTTTGGAAAATATATAGTCTTATTAAAATTGTTTCAAAAAGAAAGCAAGGTTTTTGAGAAAATTTTTGAAAAAAATTACGCCGTATTATTGAAGAAACTCCGGAGACTAGCAGAAACGGGGGGAAGGAAAAAAGGAGTTATCGCTGTGACATGTGACACAATTGATAATATGCATCGGATCAAAATTAGGAAAAATTAGAAATAAAGGGAAAGGAAAGCAATTCACAGCAGTGACTGAGTAAGAGTATGAGGTCACGGAAAAACGAATTTCCACATATTAAAAAAAAGAAATTTTAAAAATTCTTAATATGGAGTGAAACGATTCAAAGTTCTCAACGCAGGATTGATTTGATAAGATGGCAATGATGCAGCTGACAACGCGTTTCCCAAGTACTGCTCTCCAAACGTTGCCTGATTTCCAGATGATGGAATCCGTCCTGGTAATTCTTGTTGTTTGGCTTGGTGGTACATTAGGTACTCGTTACCTTGGGCAGCGGCGGCGGCAAGTTGTAACCTCGCTTGCTCGTTGGCCAGAAGAGCAGCTTGAACGGTAGCTTGATCCATTCCAAAAGCAGACTGTTGTAATGCATTTTGTTGGAGAGCTGCTGCATTGAATAGAAGAGGTTGTCCTTGAAGTTGAGCCAATGGGTTAGCAGCCAAAGCAGCTTGTAGTTGGAACGCGGCGGCTGGTTGTTGAATTCCTGGGATTAGACCGGCTCCTCGTCCGAGAAGGGATTGAGCAACAAGTGGACTTCTGAGCAATAGAGCTCTGTTCATCTGAGCTTGAGCAGCTAGAGCAGACTGTGCCATCAAGGGGTTCATTGGATCGAGGATACCTGGAAATCGAAGGTTGGAATTTTAAAAGTATTTCGAATAATGGTACCTCCTGTTGGCTTCACTTTCTTCGAATGGACACGCGCTGTAGCACAGTTAACTTCAATTTTTCTTCCTTCTATCATAGATCCATGTAACTCCTGGCGGGCTCTTTCAGCATCTTGTGGTCTTTCCATTGTAACAAATCCGAATCCCTGAAATTAAGATCCGTAATTCTCTGCTACTATTCACGTCTGATTTTTTTTACCTTTGAGCCACGTTCATTGAAAATAATCTCTACGTCAGAAACAGCTCCAAACTTCTCAAACATTGTTTTAAGATCAGGGTCTCTGAATCTGAATGGGATATTCGAGACGTGTAATCTTTTTGGTCCATCGGGTCCAGCTGAAACAGAGTTTGATGGAAAAAGATAGTTCTTGATTGATTAGATCCCGCCAATTCGACCCCTTTCTTTCGAATCATTCTGTGGCAAGCAAAAAATAGATATCTACACCTCTGCATGACTACCTTGGTTACGTGAAATTAACGTCAATGACAAGAAAAAGAAGACTAAAAGAGAGAATAAAATGATACTGATTCCGTTTGCATGTTAATCACTTCTCTTTTTGCCGGTCACAATTCCAGAGAAAAAACCGTTTTCTCCATGCAATTTCAAGACGCTTGAATGTAAAAAGATGTAAAAGAGAACAGCACGAATAAAACTCAAGAAAGTTGCGATTTGGATCGGGAAAAGAAAAGGAGAGCAAGGCTTACAGCTAGTGCTGGGATCGGGCTGTGTGACTGCCGATGTGCCGTTCGTCGGGCCGGCAGTGGTAACGGCAACCGGTTGGCCTTGTTGTCCCACAATCTGTGGTCCGATTTGAGGTTGCCCGATTTGCGGACCCATTTGAGCTGCCTTCGCGGCAGCAGCCATGTGCTGCTGAATCGACAATTGCAAATCGTAGTCGGCGTTCGGATCGTCCTGTAAAACAAAAAGCGCTCATTCACAGATCATGCGCCTTAGGAAAATTCGGTCGCCGCTCTTCTCAATTCCAGAGCATGCCAAGTTCACAACCGAGCACATCTCATGGTTGAGATGCAACACACCATTTCTCACCGTGTTCTCTAGAAGAAAAGGAGTTAAAAAGAGTTGGACACCAAAAAAATAAATAGATCATAAACCTCGACAAGTGAGGGAACCGAAAAGTTCCAAAAAAGCGGTTAGGGGTATAGAGAAAAAGTGTAGCACGTGAACACCGTTTTGATCTAGAAACTCTCAAGAGTAGTCCTTAAAACACATTGCTTTTGGGATTTGGCTAAATGTTGTTATTTTCACTAAAACAAAAAATGGTTGCCACCCTCTCGAAAAACCTGAGAGTCATATTACGCTGATCTCAATGAATGAGAGTCCTGGCTGAGTTTCCCCGATTTTTCGGATGCAATATCTCGGCACGAAAATGCTACCGTAATATATTGAAATTTAAAGGAACATACTCTGACCTTCAGGTCAATTTTCAAAAACTTCGTGTTTTTCCAACGATTTTCATCAAATTTCGTAGCGAAATGCAATTTTTGCTTCCAAATTTGTTGAAAATCGTTCGAAAAATATGCAAGTTCGGAAAATTGAGCTGAAAATTAGAGTATGTTCCTTTAAATTTTAATATATTACGGTAGCACTTTCGTGCCGAAATATCGCAGCCGAAAAATCGGGGAAACTCAGTCAGGACTCTCATTCATTGAGATCAACATAATAATAGGGTTAGAGAACTGATCGATAGAATGAAAATGAGCTCTTTTCCGTAAATGATATGCATGTATCATATAGTAATCATACAATTCATAAACCAAAAGCGACGTGTTTCTTGGACAATCGAAAATAGGATGAGAGGGGGTTATTATTTATTCTGGTGCCTTGATTCCAGCTACGTATCCATTCAATATAACACACACGAAATGTGAACGAGTGAGGGGTGAGAGCATGACAGAAATTGGTAAGAGAGGGTAATTTAAATCAAAACGTACCTTGACTTTGGCCTCCGTCGGATTCTCCATATGGTTGATCAATGATGGCGCACTAGTGGCTAGCATTATGTTGTTTTGTGATTGATGAGCTGAAAATTGTTTTGAATTGAGAGTATAGAGAATCATTGAATGAATGAGATGCGAGATTAGAGTTGTAATTAAAACCGACAATATGCAGGTTGAGGCCAACGGAGTGAACGGCAAGTTTCCTCCTCCAATTCCATCTAACACACTGTATCTATGTTAGATCTAAAACAAGTGTCACGCCCGACAAGATCTCATTCTGATAAGCACCCGGTTACTATTTTCGCGGCTACGTTCGAAGGAGGGGAGAGGACAAAAACAAAAATGAGATTGTGAAAAGTTGGCTACTCTTCTGAATTTCACAAGTGTCTTTTATCTTCTTGCTCATTAAACGTCCGCCGCTTTCATCACGTCGTTTCATCAAGTAATCATTTGTTTCTGGGTGCCGAGGAGCTCGCAACATTTTGAATGGCTTTTTCTCAACCTACATTCTCAGATATTTTGTTGTTTGGGTGAAGGCTCCAGAAATTGTTACAAAATATAATCAACCCCTTCCGAATCGGGAAAAATCAAAAGATAAAGCAAAAAGCGAACGGTGACCCCCCGACGAGTTGAACAAACAGTGCGGCAATCTTTTACTCCATCGAGTAAAAGAAAAAAAATTGGAGTGTTGTAAGATGATGATGAGAAGAAAGCAAACGAGCAAATACACTAAAAGAGCTAACCTCTAAGAACCCAAAAAAAAGTTGTAGGAAAGTAAGAAGTGGATGGCAAACGTATACTTTCAATTGCCCTTTACGTGACCTCATCTATGCAGATTTAGAAGCGAAACGAAGTGAATCGAACGAGACAAGAGATGAGAGTAGAGTATATACAGAAACAATTACAGTGAAGTACACACACCGCGTGGGGGAAAATGGTGCGAACGAGTGGCGACGCGACGCACAGGTGGATAGTTTTGGATTATGCAGGTCAGGTCCTCAATGACATGTCGCGGGTACTTTGACCATTTCGAATTAGCGGTCATGGTGGTCAGAAGATCGTAACTCTAGAATTTCTACGCGAGGAATAATGAGGAATGCTAAAAAATAAAAAAAATTGATCTGCGAGAAAATTTTATCTGCGCAAATTAAGTCAGTCCAGGCTAAATTTTTCGGGATTTCGCACCAGCGATATCTCAAAAATATTAAATATAAACGAACACTCGGTAGTTTTCAAGTCATTTTTTCATATTTTTCTTGTTTTTCGAACGTTGTTCAATAACTTTTTTATGCGAAATACAACAAATATAATAAATCAAGCCGAAATTTGTTGAAAAACGTTCGAAAAACAATAAAAAATTGAACATTTACTTGAAAACTATGGTATGTTCCTTTAATTTATATATTTTTGAGATAACGCTGGCGCGGAATCCCGAAAAATTCAGCTAAGACTGACATTCACTGAGACCGGTATAATATGACATTTTATGAGATCATTTTATCAATATTGATGCGCTCCGGAAACTTGGCTCTAAAAAATATGTATCACATTGCACATATATCATTTGCATTAATATTAATACATCCGCGCTAATATTTCCGGGGCAAGAGTGACTAGTAGATATTAGAAATAGATGCGCTAAGAGGTATCATATTGCCTGGGTAACCGCAGATGTCTGGTCGCTATCAAAAGATTGCGCCTCGCCAGTAATCTTCGCCGCGTCATCTCGCCTCCATAAACGGCTCTTTTTATCGTTTTGTTCGAACAACAAAGTCATTCTTAGGGATTACTCATTTTTCAACGAAAAAAATCTTCTGAATTCAACGTACCTGCTGAAACTGCGAGTTGTTGTTGGTGTTGAGCGGCGATCTGTTGTTGTGCGGCTAACTGCTGATAGAGTAACGAGTTTCCCAAACCAATTGGAAGCTGTTGATTCTGTTGGCCAGCTCCGTTGGCAGATATTTGGTACAGTGCTTGCATGGGCAGTGCCTGAAAAAAAGAAGAAATATAAATATGGTGGTTGTAGCGGAAATCCAAAATATGTGACAGTTAGAGGAACGGAGTGGAGGAAATGTTGTTTTTAGTGGAGAGAAGTGGAATATAGAGAACGGAGACTGCAATTCTTGAGCAATTATTGTGCCTCATAACATCAACAAATCTATTAACCAATTCACCATATGCCCCCCGAAAATCAAGAATGAGATGTTTTATGAGGTATCATGACGTTCCACACACCGTATAAAACGAGTGCATTACACTTGAGAACAATTTCAATACTGTTTTTCTTCAGAAAACTGAACAAAAATAATGTCTGACCTTGTGGTTTTTATATTTTTCCCTCATCTTCTTTTTACTCACTCCTTTTACCTCATACTTTTCCAATAAGAGAGAATGAAAGTTACCCGCAATTGGAGACGCCGCGGTGGCTGCTGCGATGGGTTAGAAATATTATTATGAGGCGGATAGCAGCATAAACTGATTGCCTTCTTAGTCAGCATCTAATATTTTTGGGTGGTTTTTAGAGATGATGAGACAGAGAGGGCGGATGAAATAGGAATAGGACAACCACCAAAATTGAATAGAATACACTATGCGCGACGTTTTTGGGGGAGAGCAGCTGCCATGCATTGATACATTTCAGGCAGCAGCGCGACGATGGGTGGGAGATGATTGAATTTGATAGGTTCTTTTGAGAAGGAGACACCGGACAGTTAGAGACAATGAAATCGAAACGTGAGCTTTTAGCACTAATGCTTTGGCAATTGTTATTCCGCCTCTAATGTTTTCTTAATTGACTCTTAATTTTTTGGTGTTCACGTACAGCTGCCGGAACCAGGCTAATGTAGGGCGGAAATTTGAATCATTCGCTTTTTCCTGAATTCACCTAGGAAAAATGAAAAATGAGTTTGCTTTTCGACCAAAGGAACAGTGCGCGAGTTTACAACTAACTGATGCGTCATTTGGTATTGTGTTGTTATTTTATTAACACCTCGAGGGATACTATACAAAAAAGACTATGAAATTGATGAATTGCTTGAAAAAGCACTTGTTGAGTTTTTGATTGATTGCAGGCATCATAACTCCAGACAGAGATTCCCACAGTTTAAAAAGCACTAATTTTCTCCCTCCGAGAGTCCATCTCTCTCACAGGTGACGCATTTTCAAAATCACAGCAAACTGAACAGTTGTTGTAAAACAGAATGACACCCCTGGACGAGGGTGAGAAGCAGAAGAAGAAGCTATTATGTTTCGAATTCATTTCTTCCACATCACACATGATGTTTTGGACGGAATCTACATGAAACATACGCCGCGGGTGGTAGCCAGATGAAAAATCGAGCGTCGGAGGAGGAGGAGGTAACCGAACAAATCAGGAGAAAAAAGAACGCGAAATGGCAAAAGTGGAACCAGATTGACAACCAAAATTTGCGATTGCAAAAATTCGGACGGCACAATGGAACTACTATCAAAAAATATAGATGTGAACGAATGGAAGAATGATGGGAACATGTGGTACGCATTGCGCAAAGCACAGATGTCTTAGCACCACCACCACCAATCTTCGATGAGAACGCAATTGGTAACATAAGTAGGGGATGACAGAAGGCAAACTACGGGATCAACTGAGAAGGGACCATTCCTAATGGGGAGGGAAGAGGTCGTGTTTGGAGACGGTGCAGGTGGTACAGGTGGGATTATGATCGAAAAAAAGGTCATGAGAGCCTATTGATTTTCTTTATGAACAAAAGAGTGCTCATGTGATAGTGGCATAGAAATCAGTTATTCAAAAACAGTAAATTTGCTAACATGTCTAAATCCTGCCCGGTTGGCCCGGATAGGAAATTGCCGCCGAAAATTTTCCGAAAGAAATTATTTTTTTCAAGAGAAAGATTTTAAAAAATTGAAAAAAATTTCACGGAAAATGCAAATTGCACGGAAAATGCAAGTACTAAAAGTATGAAACATTTCAAAATTTAAAAGAGGATTCCGGGCGAAAGGAGTTTATGGTTCAATCGATGCGAAATTTCATGATGATTCCAAATATCACAATAAAAACACTTGAAAATGCTTCGTTAGCCCGAAAAGCGCAGTCAATTTTGAAAAAAAATATGTGCAAAAATTTTAATCCACGTGGAAAACACGACAAAAGTTAGGCCAGGGGGGATAACTTTTTTGCAGCTTTGATGGCATTTTTTGAGCCTCAGAAACATTTTTGAGCGTTAATATTGTGATATTCGGAATCAGCATAAAATTTCGCATCGATTGAACAATAAACTCATTTTGCCCGGAATCCTCCTTTAACAGAAAATAGTCAAAAAATGATTTTTGCTAATAATCGACCGTCGGAAAATTGAGTCTCAAAACCTGGTCCAGGCCCGGCCCGGATTTGAACATGTATGATATTTTGTGTTATTTTAAAACACTGCTGCAACCGCTGTACCAAAACTACTAACCTTGTCTGAGAATGTTAGTATTTTCGGCGTGTGAGAGCTCCCCCAAAAAAAAACAATGAAAGCCGGAAGGTTCCAGAATATTCAAGTTGGTACAGCTGGCTGACAAGTTAGTCTTTTTCCTGCTTGTTGTTTTTTCCTGACACATTCCTTTATTTTTCCTGATTCTAATAGAAATACACCCCGTTACCTATTGTTTTTGTTCCGGTTAAGATATTGTGTAGCTTATTGTGGTTGTTATTTTTTGTTATTACCCAAAAAAAAATCTTTCGAGTATAGAGGAGAGATAACTGTAAGTATATCCTTCAAAATGGAGGTATAATTTGACAAAATTATACAAACTAAAAATTCGGGACCGGTTCATGTCAGAAATTAATATCGAAAAAAAAAAAATTTTTAAGGCGTTTTTTTCTAGAAACCATCAGACAGTAGAAAAAGTTGGGAAATTTTCGAAACAATACTAACTTTGGATGTCGTGTCCCTTTCAGGCAATCCGACCATCCCCTCTCTCCCCCAATTCCAAACTTGACTATCCAGTATAATTGTCGAGTAAATTGCGTGATATTCGTGTGTCTCTCTTCCTATGGAAAGGGTCACAAATTCATTCACGGCTTTCCGCTTATTTTAACTCTCATGCCGCCGCCCCTGAATCCGAAATGTTCGAGATGATGCTTCGCGTGTACGGAGCGTTTCCCGATGTGTGTATTTGTGTCAATGTTTCTGTTTCCTTTCTAGCACAAATAAAAAGGAAGAGGCCCATCTTCTCACAACCATGTACTCATCTAATTATCGTTGAGTAGAGAGAGAGTAAGCCCCCCTACTCTCTCCTTCATTTTAGCCAACGTTGGCTTTGCTTCGATGTCTTGGGCAATGAGAAGGCAAATGGGCAGCTGCGAAAACATTTAAGACGAAGGATGCGGTAAAACGAGATTTCTCGCGCGATGTTTTATGAGAGTCGAAGATTGTGGCTTGATGAAAATCAAAATTGGAAATTAAGCCATGGTACCATGCTTTTCGGAAAAATAAATCAAAGAACCAGGAAAATAATGAATTTCAGATTTTTAGATTACAATCATTCTATTTGAAAGGAAAGCATAAATACAAAAATCGCTGTTTTGTGAGAGTTTAAGATTCTGGCTTGATGAAAATCAAAATTGGAAATTAAGCCATGGTACCACGCTTTTCGGAAAACTAAATCCCAGAATCAAGAAAATAATGAATCCTAGATTTTCAGATTATAATCATTTTATTCGGATGGAAAGAGGCAATAAATGATTGAAAATAGTTCTAGAGACTATTTCAAAATAGAATCCAAGAGTCATCCACCCGTGCCTAACTCACTTCAAAGTGCACATAAGATCGTCTAGGATTCTGATGGGTCTCGAAGATTTTTGACAGGTTTTCCTAAATCCCAGACAATCATTTAAAATTTCAGAAAAGTTAAGACAGAAATCAAAAAACCACTTCAAAAATAAAATTAGTAAAAAAGGAACATACCTCAGAATTCACTACATTCGGGTCGCATGCATTGTGAGAGGTGTGAGTAGCAGTGCTCACCTCTTCGAATATTTCAGCCATTTTCAATAGGAAGGGGCAGCTACAGTAACCAGTTGGGGGAAGAGACTAGAAGGAATAATTTGAGTGTTCGGGAGAAAAAATAACAGGGAGGGAGGGAGAATAGATTCGGGAAGAGACTGACTGAGTCGGGAAACGGAATGGTTGGAAGTCGAGTCAGTATTTATGCGCAGTGTGTCTGTATGTCACACCACAATTGGCCTCATCCAAAGAAGTGGCGAATCACGCAACACAACTCTCTCCGAGGCTCACACGCCTTCTTCTTCTTATTCTTCGTCCGCTTCGGCTTCTGCTTCTCCTTTTTCTGACAATTTGCCACAAATAAGGAGCAGGAGGAAACTGACTTGGGCCGGACGGATAGCGGGACACACGACAGACACGATAGGACGGGCGTGGGACGCGGGTTTTTACTTGACCACTTTTGTCCGGGCGAGATGTCGTCGCGAGTCTTCTTTTCCTCAATGAGTTGTTAGTAGGGTCAGGCCCGCGTACTGACTTCTGGGCGTTAAGAGTAAGACGATGCGAAAAGTGTGCTCGGGAGGCACACGTCTTATTAATTGAGAGGAAATAGGCGGGGCTCCGCTACCCGATGTCGTCGTCGCCCCCCTCTCTTACCCTCTCATGGGGCAATGGCGGCACACCCCATCTCCCAAGATGTAGCGCTAAAAGCACTACCTACTAATCATATTATCTGTTCTGGGTGTGGAAAATGTTTTGTCTTGGTCCAAGAGGCACTATCTCTTGTTTCAGTCAAAGCAAGGAAATATGAGAGGGGTTGAGGATAAGGACTAACAAGGGAGCCATTTTTTTAGGGAGCCCATCTTTGAATCTGTATGTGAGCAAATTTAGAGAAAGTTCCCAGACACTTTTTGAAAATGGTTCCCCTGTAACATTCTAAAGTTAAAACTAATATGACGAATACAAAAATCAAGACAAACAAATATTTGTACCTACTTTTGTATAGCATAAAATGAAGGCCCGGTCAAAATGGGTGAAGCAAAAACAACTAGACACAAAAACTTTGAATAATTCTATCAACGGATTAAATAAAATGACGTTTGACATCCCACACTTCATTTTTTTTTCTATTTTTTTTCTATATCTTTCAAAAAACTTAACAATACACCTTCAATATTCATCCAAACCAGATTTAGTGAACAAAAAAGGAGCAGTCGAGAGCACAAAAAACGCGATTCTTGTTTGATTTCCTGAGTTTGCCAGCGGTCCCACTGTCTCCTCTGCTCACGGAATCAAGTGAGGGCCAAAAGTATTCAGATTTCATGGGAGAAACGCAATATCGCCACGAATGTCAAGGCAGGAATAACAAAACCAGGAAACAAAAAAGTTAATGAATTTTTCGTCATTCTCTACTTTTGGATGGCTTACGGTACACGCGGCTTAGAAACCTAATACTAATGAAGTGGAGAGGTACTAGAAGTGAGAACGGGATGAATTATGAATGTGACTAAATAAACTTGAGCACTAACGAAGAAAAGTAAATGGGAACCAAGAAAAGGAAAAGAAGACAGAGGGAGGGGAGGGCTTTGATTTGAAATAAATAAGAATGCTATGGAAAAAGAAAAGTGTAATCGAATAGGGGTTTGAGGGGTGTTGGTTGGCACACTGGTTAATCCAAAAGGTCCACGTGAATTGAAATGAATTCACGGTCTTTGGCTCGTGTTGTGCTCAAATGTCCGTATCAAATCATGCGTACACAACTTCTGAGAGGAAGAATAGGTTCATTCAAGTCCTCCCCGCCCCGTCGTCTAAATTGGAATTTCTGAAGGTTTTTGGGTTTGAAACGATGCCATTTCGAAACGTCGCATTAAAAATTGTTTCATTCTTTTTTCTTTTGGTACTAAAACGGATGCTCTTGAATTTTTATGTGGAATTCCTAAGCGGTCTTGCTTAAGAATAGAATTAAACCAGACATTCGATCTTATGGGTTGTTCAAAATTTATTCAGAAACGTACCATCCAAAATTTGTTGACTATAAATTGAACATATTATACCAGTCTCAGTCAATGTCGGTCCTGGCTAAATTTTCCGGATTTTTTTGCTAAGATATCTCGGCACAAAAATGCTACAGGAATATATTAAAATTTAAAGGAACATACCATGATTTATAGGTCAATTTTTCAATTTGTCATGTTTTCGAACGATTTTCAACAAATTTCAGAGTGAAGAGTAATTTTCGGAGCAAAAAATAACATTTCGCTTCGAAATTCGTTGAAAATCGTTCGAACACATGACAAATTGAAAAATTGACCTGAAAATCATGGTTTGTTTCTTTAAATTTTAATATATTACTGTAGCAATTTCGCTCTAAGATATCGCTGCCAAAAAATCCGAAAAATTCAGCAAGGACTGACATTGACTGAGACTGGCATAATAGTCCCAGTGGCATCAAGAAAATTTTTTTTTCGTGAGTATCGACTCTTTTGGAGGGCAAACTTTTGATGTATGTTTCAACTGCTGGGATTAGTGTAAACGATTCTTGACAAAAGTAGAATCTTATGTCTTCAAAGACCAAACTAATGACAGTACAAAAGTGTTTCTTCAAAAAAAAAGCTGCCGCAAAGATCAGAAAAGATTAGCTACTCGCGCCTACTGTACCAGCCTAGACTCTGCTACCCCCACACACTTGAAACTGTCAGAAATGTCAAAATGTTTTTGGTAGGCCTTTGTTTGTTGACTCTATTCAGTTCTCTACACAAATCGTTCTGCCCTTCATCAACCATTCCGTTTTCTCACACATCTGCCCTAGCTATTCGTTTATGGAGCAACCATTTCAGATGCTAAACTTGGGATTACGGACACATAAACATTAGGCCACAAACACATACCCACTTACTCTTAAGCTTTGATGGGCGCGGGAAGGAAGAGCCGAGGGGGGACCCCAAGTAGTTAGTGGGAAAAAGGATGGAGAAGAAGAAGATCTCTGTGCCGGTAGCTAGTGGATTGAAGTGTTTGGGTAAGATAGTACTCGTTCTACCTCTCTCTTTTTCTTTTTCTGCCTCTCTCTCTCTCTCTCTCTCTCTCTCTCTCTCTCTCTTTTTCTCTATGAGTGCTTGGGAATATCTTGGATCGACAAAGTCAACATGAGCTCTGTGACAGTGTCGGCTCTCGAGATGTGCATCGATATATGTTCAATTGGTGGTATGTTTGAAGACTATGGGGTGGATATAAGAAAGAAGCCAAGAGAGGTCAGGTGGCCTCCCGGTAGATTGATCTGAGACAAAAATATATACATAACACCGCACCGAATTACAATTTTCGAGTATGTTTCCATCTTTTCAAACAAAATCAAACTAAAGAGCTTCTTGAAGATTTTCGTGTTAATTAGGAAAGCTGGGTGTCCGATTTCTGCACGGAAATACGATAAGTGGCAGAGATCAAAATCTTGGAATGTTACATGAAAGGGATTTCCAAAAGTGTATCTTACAACTCAACCTACTACTATGGATATTTTCGCGTGGGGCCAATTGTTATGAGCCCCAATGCACCGGATGAGAGGTTGAGAGGTTTTCTTGTTACATGAAGAATGAAAACGCAATTCCGCGGAAAAAAAAACATTTCCGCTGACCCTAGTGAAATAACACTCTACTGCTGACAAGTGTATACATCAACAGAGTTCCGATGAGCCATAGGAGAGTCCCAAGAGTGGGATTAGGATTACCATAAAAAGGTATGCAAATTTGACACTTTACTAATTCTCACACACACACACACCTCATTTACATGACTGGAAATTGGGAAAATTTTGATGTAGAAGAGAGAAGTGTCACGTTTTTGGAGAAAGGAAAAACGGAGAAAATTCTTCGAATGGGATCTTTCCCAGAATGATAGATTAAGAACATCAGACTAATTGGAAAACGATAAAAGAGTATTGAAAGGAATAACGAATATTGCGTGTTCTAGTTATTTTCATTTCATCTTTTTTTGGCCAGCCTCTCAAAATTGGGCATGTTTTCGGTGTAGCACAAGGATTACAAATTCTGCTCGGAACCTCCTCTTCCGATCAACATTTTCAATTAATCTTCCATTCCTTTTTGCAATTCTTGGTATGGTTTTTGTTAAGAGACTCGCCAAAAACCATGTGTGTCACAAAAAGTTTGAGTTGATCGACTTTGACACAAATCGTAATTGCATCCATCTGACAAGAGTGATGTGCTCCGCTATTTTTCCCTAATTCTTGTCTCTCTCGAAGAGACATAAAAATTGCTACCGATTGTGCCGTAGGGCAAGAATATGGAATTAGGTCTATGTTTTTTTTTGGATTGTCAGTTGTAGACGAGGGTCCGGGAAAAGCAGACGATGTGAAAGGTAATTAGAGGAGTTGCGGTGAATCAGGAAATGCGGAACATGAAAAATGTCTAGGGATAGTTTACGGAGGGTAATGTGCAGAGGAAGTGTAACAATAAAGGGGATAAAACATACATGTCCGAATCCGGCCCGGCCCAGGTCGGCTCGCAAAGTTTTCCAAAAAAAAATCAAAAAATATTCTGAATTGCATGAAAAATCTTGAAAGTACTAAAAGTACGAAACAATTTGAAATTAAACAGAAAAAAGTCAAAAAATCGAAAAATTTTCCAAAAAATTACCTTCGCAAAAATTGGGTCTCAAAACCCGGGCCGGCCCGGGTTTGGACGTGTGATAAAAATGATTTTGTCGAGACAAAAATGGAAAATAACGACACTGTTTATAGTCACAAAAACTCCTCCTCTCTGACTCATGGTCCCATGCTCCTAGGCATATATTGATTTTCCAACGTCACACTTGTGTATCGTATACAAAACAAGTGGGCTGAACAACTTATGCTCAAGTTTTTACCAAAACGAAGTGCTCAAGAAAGGCACTTGAGAATAATTGGCTGCTTACTAGCTAAGCTGGGAAAAAAGTACTTACCATGTTTGAGACGTCGACGAAGATGAGCCCTCTTTCGGCTATCATAGTGGACAAACGTTTTGTGAAGAATCTGAAACAAAACAGAAACATACAATGTGTTATATCATGTGGACGAAAGGGAATCGAACGTCTTTTTCTCTTCTTCTCAGAGCTATCTTATTGAAAAATGTATTTTTTCAATTTTTTCAGCAAACTGAACTGTAAAACTGGAAAAAAACTACAAGAGAGAATTGAAAAATAAAAAATCCCAGAAAAAAACCAATATATTCAGTTCCTCTTTCTTTTGAATAGAAAAATTCTTCATCCAATTAAAGAAGATATCATGTTTTCTTATGAGAACCTCACTAGAAAAATAGAAAAATAGGCCGAGACCGAATGAGCAAACAAAATTTTTTATAGAGTGAAGATAACAAAATTGAAAATTATTATTATTAATAATATTATTAGCATCATGGAAAAAATATAAGGCAGCCATCGTGATCATGGGAGTAGAAGAAGAAAATAAGCATTTAGTATGACCTGGATTCCCATAAAAAGAGGAGGAGAGTTCAGTATACTTCCGAATCTAATATGAATAAATAATAATTGAGAGAGAAAAGCAATGTGCCAGGAAGTCTATGCCAGAACAAAAGAGAGATGGTGACCGGAAATATATTTTTCTTCTTATTGAAAATCCATAAAAAATTATTGACGGAATGATAGAATTGAGCTTTTATTAACAGAGTGGAGTTATCGCTTGGGAATCGGTGAATAACCCGACTTCTGTTATGCCGACTTGACCAACGTTCATCACTGTTGAGGTATTTTGCCATGACACGATGTAAAACTGTAATGAAATTATGTCTTTTTGAAAGGAGGATTCCGGGCAAAATAAGCTTATGGTTCAATCGATGCAAAATTTCATGCTCATTTCGAATATCCAAACGAAAACGCTCAAAAATGCTTCTCGGGTCTAAAAAACGCCGGCAAACTTGCAGAAAAGTTATCCCTGGCTTAACTTTTCAAGTCGACAGTGAGAAAATTGTACTCCAAAACACGACAAAAGTTTGGCCACGAGTGATAACTCTTTTACAACTGCGGGATTTTTTGGGCCTGAGAAGCATTTTTGAACGTTTTCGTTGTGATATTCGGAATCAGCATGAGATTTTGAATCGATTGAACCATGAATTCATTTTGCCCGGAACCCTCCTTTAAACACTTTGCTAATCTTACGGTAGTTAACTCTCCAGGTAACAGTACCACTTCCTTGGTCCACTCCCTTGCGAACGGTTTTGCACTATTCTCGTACACATTCCAGAAGCATCTACAATAAATTATATCTAGTTTGGGTTCTCGGTGACCTCTCGACTAACCTAGTTGCAAAGCCATCTTCACATACGGAAAGGAACAATCCTTTTGTTGAGAGAAATTTGCGGAAGCTTAGGTAGGCGCCCGATGCGTCGCTAATTGTGAACTCGGGCGCTTCTAAGACGAACCGATCTGCGGTTTTGCCGCGACTGAAACCCTGGAAGTTGGCGACAAGGAAGGATTTGTCTGAAAATATTTAACATTCTGGGGAAGGGAAGTTCAAATGGAGTTACAACCTTTGGATGGATCTGGAGATGTATGAATCCCTGTGAGTCGATTGGCAATGTTTCTTTTGACCGTTGTAATTCGCCATCCAACTAAGTAGCCTTCACCAGATGCTCCTGTTCCGGATCTCTTGTAGTCACATGGAGCATTGTGTTGATCCATCAGACATTGTAAGGATCTAAAAAACGTTCTTTTGAAAAAGTAGACCTCAAAAATAAAAATCAGAGGTTTTCGCACAAAATGAGTTTAGGGTTCAATCGATGCAAAATTTCATGTTGATTCCGAATATCACAAAGAAAATGCTCAAAAATACTTCGCTGACTCAAAAAACGTCTTCAAAGTTGCAGAAAATGTATCCCTCGTTGCCGCACTTATGTCGTAATTTCCACGTGGATTACAATTTACAAACCCTAAACTCATTTTTCCTGAAATCCTTCTTTAAATACTCACTGGCAATCACTATCCACACTTTCGTTCAATAATATAAGCTCGTTTACTGAATTTGAGGCATTCACAATTGTCTTGGCCGCTTGTTGCTTCACTTCTCGGGACACCAAATGAGTCTCTGGTACAACTTCTGGAATAATATACCGTAAAACCTCAGAGAGCCCAAAAAGACCACTTTTTCAGATTTCTGTGAATCTGAAAATAGTCTTAATTTCCTCGTTGGCAAAAATAGATTAGGGTCAAAATAGAATACGCGATAAGTTGCTTCTTAAAAGAATTAATAATGGACATTGTTTGTAAATTTCGAATTTTGATTTTGGGAAGGTTAAATAATAGAGAACCTTCTCAAAATTTCTTCGGTGTCAAAGTCAAAAAGTGTTCAATTTCTACCTGGAGTATCCCCGGATACCACATGTTCATCGTCATGAATTTCCTTTGTGCTTCCTGACTTGAACAACTCAATTTCCATGCCATCTATATTCTTCTCAACACAATTCTCCGGTTGGTCAAGTTCTGCGAAGTACTCAATCTCATCCAAAAGTATCAATCCACCTTCGGGTTCATTTTCGAAATTGTACCCCTTCAAGACAATCTGTAAAAACGTTTCCGCATAATTTCGTCTCGGAAAGTAGTATGAACAAGGATTACCACAAAAGGCTCCATTACTGGTGGAATACTTGCAATAATTGTATGGTTGTCGGTGGGAACGACGGTCATACAATTCTCCAAATTGGCCTCTAACACTTTTCTCGTACAGATATCAAGTTTCGGTTCACTCCCAAGTGTTCTCGCTCGACTAAATAAGATTTGATCATGTTTTTTGTGACAACCAATTTACACAAACCTTCTCCAGAAACGAAAACTGAGTATGCCCGTAGATTGTTGACAACCAATTGCCAGCGACACTAATTGTCCATTTTGATGGGACGGGCGTGGGTCGGAAGCCAGTATCAAGAAACTTTGGTCTGCAATAAGAGAACCACTTGATTGCTTGACGAGCGGATACTTACCAAAACTTCCTGGAAGGGACTGAGATCCAGTTATAAGAGCAAGTTTGGTGGGATCTACATATCCTTCACCGAGAACCCAATCGAGATCATCTTCAATTGTATTTTGCCAGGTACAATTGAGAACAGATAAGCAGTGAAGTTCAGAATCTTTTTTGGCATAATCAGAGTTAGTGCCACGTTCGGAATAAGCTCTCGCACGAACATGAGCACCAAGGAAACCTGGAAACATTTTTGCTTTATAACAGACTTTTTTGCTAAGAATCACTGCCCGGCTCAGAACGTCCTTTCGAAGGATTTTGAAAAGAATAAAGTTTTTTCGTCCAAATTTTTCAAATATCACTCAAGTAGTACATAGCAAACTTTCTGGACCGGGCCAGGCTTTCAAAATTCGAAAAAAAAACCCGGTCTGGCCTGAAAAGCCCGCGGGCGGGGCTTTTTAGGCTCGCCCGGCCCAGTCAGCGGGCCAGCTCGTATTTTCACAAATGTGCTTTACAATGTTATACTGTTACCATTATATGATCCTTGACTACTCGTCTGAGATCCGGTGTCATATTGTGCCCGACATTGAGAACTGTACCGATATGTAGCCACTGAGCAAGATCCTTGATTTGAGAGACATGGGTTCACTGAAATCTCACATCATGATTCAAGAAATATATTTTTAAAAAACTGTAAGTGCTCACCTTCTTCAATGCTGATATACATTGAATATAGCAGTAAAAATATAGCAAATTTCATTTATAGCTCATCGATAAGAAATTCGCATTATATCGGTTTATTGAACAGAAATAGGAAGTAAGAAATGAGTTGGTGAAAAGAAAATCCTCAGCTTCCTGTGCCCGGTTTGTAAATGACACCGAAAAATGAAAATCGACGCGGTCACTTTTGCGATTCACTTTTCTTTTTGCTTTTCAACAAGTGGATTTATTGCACTTGGTGTTTTGAAAGAAGTGTGGAAGACGAAGAAGATGGAGAAGGAGAAGGGAGGGACAGTCTCGAAGACAGCTAATTATACTTTTCTGCGGTGTGTGGCACTCCGAATGAACTTCTTCCTTATTATGCATAAATTGACCCCGCCTTTTGCTTTCTCTCCGAAATCCGAAATCCATACTCAACACAGTTTTTCGAATGGGAAATAGAACGGTTTATTTCAAAGTTCATTATAATGGGAATCAAATCGGCTTATCAAGATTCTTGAACAGTTTCTTTTGTGCGGAAAGGCATGGTTGAACAAAAGTCTTGACGGTTCCATTTCTGTATGCCACGTTATATCCGAACTTTGGGATATTTGCACATGCAACACCAGTATGCCCGTGGGCATCCATTGCAACAATTGCACCTGAAAATTCAAGTTTTCAGTCCACTAATCTAAAGATTTGAAAAATACCTGAAAACTTTGGATAAACTGTCAAGATCCTCTGAATCGCCTTATGCGTTGCTTTATTGGGCTTGGTTCCAAGTTCCATTTGAGTCACTGCATAAAAACTCGGCAAAAATCTCATCATCACATCTCCATCCCCAGTTGCTGCTGCTCCGCCAAACGCGTTTGCATATGCTCCGGCTCCAGGAATAGGACTATCGCCAACTCTACCAGGAATCTTAAATTAACATTGTCGTGGTTTGAAAATACCAAAAAAACTGGTACCTTGAATCGAGCTCCATTGGAAGATGTTCCAGCACTGAACTTTTTTTCGAGGTCCATGACAACCATACCGATGGTATCGTGATTGTTTCTGAAAGTTTGGATGTTAAAAAGGGAAATTTCGCAAGTGGACATCTCGAAAGTGAGACATTTGGAAAGTGTACATTTTTTGGAACTTTTCATCTACAATTTTGCGCGTTTTATACGTAATATAACATTTTTTATTTACAATAGTTCATAAGCGCAAAAATATAGATGAAACGTTCCAAAACCTTGGCGAGAAAAATGCGATTTCACACTTTCGAAATGTTCCGGAGCCCAATTTTCAGTCTTACCTGTCAATTTGATAACCATCCTGAATTGGACGACGTTGATTAGTCAATAGACTATTAGTCTTGTAGGGACCACAAGACGTTGATGGATCTGGAGAGACATTCTGAAAACTTCCATGCGTCATCAGGCAGAAATAATTATATTACTGAAAAACTTCTGATAGAGCCACACCAAAAAATCAAGTTTGTAAATCTTCTCATTAAAATATAATCATCTTTCTGAGAATCACATATAGTACGTTTTGTAGCTGAAGAGGCAATTTTTGTTTGCTGGAAGTTTTATCGCAAGAAAACAAAAATTACGGTCTTGCGGTCTCTCAAAAGTTGGTCGTCGGGGCGTCTTTTCATTAGAGGTTTGACGGTAACTAACCTTCCAAAAATTTGGCTGACACTTCTGACTTTTCCATGTCTCCAACCACGATTTTGTCTCATTCGTTGCCAATTCAGTCTCCACAAACCCAATCGTTTTTGCGAATTGTGTAGCAGATTCCCCAACCAACAATGTATGCTTTGTATAATTCATGACACCCCAAGCGACTCTCGCAGCATCTTTAATTCTATGAAGATTCGCGACAGCGCCAACTTTCATCCCTTCTCTGGAACAGAATCACATTTTAGAACTTTATTAATAGAACTTACGCGTCGAAAACCAACGAGTCCAAACAGGTTTCCCCATTTTCATCGGGTGATCCTCCATATCCAACGGTAGTGTCGCATTGAAGAGCCTCACAGGTAGACAATCCCTCCACCAAGCCGTACATACGGCCACCAGCCAAAGTAGCGTCGACGGCTAGAACACTGGTTTTTTGATTTGTTCGAAATTCAGAAGAACTTACCTTTTTGTGTTGCCTTGCCAAATCCATCACTTCCCCAGGTGGTGATTACAACTGGAAAGTTGTCATCGTTTTCAGCAACAATAAGCTGGATAGAAAATAGAAATGTAAGAGTAAGATGTGGAAGCCTCATTTTGTTTCCAAAGAAAATGGCGGTGTCAACCGGCGTGGAGAAGATAAAATCAATCTTCCAAACACACTCGGCCTCTCGTCGACGTTCTTTGTTCCATCTGCCGACCCATCTGCCCGGACCACATGTCATCATAAAAATTGTTTATTATTCTTGAGAATAGACAGAAAAAATAACAATTCGTTCAAAAAAATCGGAGTGAAAGACCATGGGGAATAAGCAAAATACTGTTTATACATTCATAAATAATAAATAATAGTTAATTCCTCAGCAAATGAGCTGTTGTCCCTTGGCATCTCGAGCCAAACGGATTGGCAGGAATCCAACCTCTCCTTTGTTATCTCCAGCATTCTCAGCAATCACACGGAGCTGAAAAATATACGATTTCTGTTCCTTTTTCTTTAAAGTGGTAAGACAACTCGTAAACTAAGGGCTAGAAAGGGGACTGAATGAAAACACACCTCATAGGTTCCTGGCGGAAGTTTTGAGCAACGGATGTTCCATTTCTTGTTCTCTCTCAACCCATCTCCCATTGTCAATCCACTCTTCTTATAGAAACAGTCCATTTTATCGGTACAAACCGCAATTGAGAGTCCTTCGGTGGCATAGTACTCATAGAAGCAGAAATAAACTTCTTCCAATAACGGGATATTCAAAGACTCGGAAACCAATGTATAGCTACTGATATGAGAATCGAAGAAGGGTGCGACCAGGAACTTTTGTGCTAAAATAAGTAAGCCATAAAAAAACAGGTTCGCCACAAGCTTACCTGTCCCCAGTGGCAGATTGATTCCGGTAAGAGGATTTGCCACTCGTCCCGATGTCCCAATTTCCCACCGATTATTACCGGATGATCGCCAGAACTTGCAACTCAAGTCGGATGGATTACAAGACAACGCTAAGCAACTTTCGAAAAGCGATGGGACAGATGATAACGATTCGGCTGACGTCAGCGGAGGCTGTGGAGCTGGCTGTGCCGCAGCTGGCTGCGGAACTGGCGAGATCACCGATTGGATATCTTTTGGTGCCGGCTCCACTACACTATTGCTTTGAAGTGTGCTCTGCAGATTGGCAATTGCGATTCGTTGCTCATCCAGATTAGCAGATGGGAATCCAGCGGCATCAATGGCTTCAAGACCAGGGATTCCCTCGATTCCCTGAAAGTAATGGAAATTTGAAGTTTACTGTATTGAAAATGTACCTTCAATGATCCTACTGACTCCGCGAAACTTCTCTTATCATTATCATTAACTCTCATTGGTGGATTCGAAATGAGCACCGGATGACTATCCAGTATCTCTCCATTACATTTCAATGATCCCTCAATAACAATGTCTTGTATGAAAAGTGCTCCACCTTCCTTGAAAATGAAGTTGTTGCCGGAGAACACAAGCTAAAAAAATAAGAGATATTAAATAAAAGAATGAGTACATACCTGAGTTGGAAGATTCGGATCGTTTGGAGTTGGAACATCTGCCGACATAGGTACTCCATTCCGAATTTCAAATTCATTGCAGTTTATGAGTGGGAACTTTTCTTCGTTAGAGTTCCGAGCGCAGATCTGTAATAAAAACGTAATGCCGTCAGACGTAAATTTCCTACCTGAAGCTTTGGCTGTTCACTTGTCGGTCCCACCCTACTTCTCCAGGCAGTCGCAGTGACTTTCAGTCCAGTTGTCAGACACGGTAACGCATCCGATATTAGTTGCCCACTTTCCCAGCCGTTTCTGGCAGGGGAAGTTAGAGATCCAGCAGATTGGCCTGGAATTAATACATTTAAAATAGAGTATGAACAAAAATAAAATACTTGGTAAGTTTTGGACTTCCAGAGTCGGAAGGAATGCAGCTGCTTGAGGGGATTCAGCAAGAGTGGTCCAGTCAAGTTCCTCTTCTTGAGTATTGGACCACCGACATTTATCAGCGAATGAAGCGCAGTTTAGAGAGGAGATAGAACGGATCTTGAATTGGTACTCAAATGATACTTAAATTTTTGTTTATTTCCACTTACCTCATCTTGTTGCATGGCAAATCTGGGCTGCACCGGATTCTGTGCAACTGCTGCTGCGCCACCAGCGGCAGCGGGTCCCCGCTGAGGCTCAGCTCGGAACGGTCCGACTCGAGGGAATCCTCCAAAATTATTGTAGGCTACAGGTGGAGCATAATATCCACCGTATCCTGGACTATAACCAAAGAAGGGATTCGGAAGACAACAATGAGCTATAACAATTGAGTTTAAGATTAAGATAATGCTTCAATAAAAAAACTTACAAAAGTGTATAAGCGACCAGACGAATGTCAGCCGCAATAGTAGTACCATAGTGGGAGGGGGAAACGTTTTTGTAATAATCAAAACGTATCGACAGCACGGAATAAATGAAATATGTGGAAATAGTTCGGGCGGCGGGCAGCTAGTATAATGTCATAAGAGTAGGGGAGGCGCAAGCACAGTAATCCTCTCTCTATACCTCATGTTACCACATTCTCGTTCTCTTTTCCTCTCCGCGCGGATTTAGTTGCTCTACATTTTTTATCTCTTTTTTCTTCTTAGGGGTGTCGAAAAGTCCATTGAAAAGGGAAATGGAAAGTTGGGGGGGTGAGTAATAGGACAAGAAAAAAACTGGTAGGGATGCCGTGGCAACATTTGGGGAGATGGATTAGAAAGTTGAGTTTTTTTAAGCTTGTGAGTCATCAGTTTGAAAAATTGGAGTATTGATGGGTGTTTGGCGAACCAAAACTATATTCCCAGAAGCAAAAATATAGATTCCCAGAAACAACAGCTTATCGAACAAAGGAAATTTTAGGGTCACCTCGATATTTTACGGTCAGTCATAACAAAAACGTCTCTTTTGGATAAACCAGTATAATTATCTCAAAAACATCGGTATTCTCAAAGTATGTAGTTGTATGTAAATCAGCAAATTTTAAAAACTGATTTTTTTGAAACATTTTCAGGTTTAGCTCCCAAATGAACTTGCTCCTTATTTCTTCTTTCATCTTATTATATTTTCTCTTCAATTTTTGCAACTTTCCATAAAGTTATGATTGATCATAAATAACATTACCTACCGAATCGGATAACTATCTAAATCCCATACACATCTCTTTTTCTCTCTTTCCCTCCGTCATACCGGTTCACAGTCTACCCCCGAGAGAAACGGATTATGTAGCTGCTCATTTGGCTATGTAAAAACTTGTTTTCGGATAACATGGCTCTACAATCCCATGCACTATTGTTATGAACAAAAAACCAGAACTGCCAGGTATGAAACATATTTTCAATCGTAATCTTTATTGTATTTGTGTTATACACCACCGCGTATCATTAAGCCGGACAAGCAACATGATAGATGTCGCAAAAAATTGAATGGATAAAGTGTGTATATGCCTATGTACAAAATATGAAGTGTTGAAACATCAGCTATCCGATAAAATTCTAGATTCATACATAGCGTCATCTGAAAAGTCAGCTATGATGTTTTAAATATTTTGAAATCCAAGACTCACCACAAATGAAAAATTCATACAGACGAATCGTTAGCAGGTGAATGATGATCATCTGATGAAGAACTACTCCGGGCTCCTTCTGCTTCCAAATCAATGTTCACAATTCGAATTTCGATTCCAGCCGGCATTCGGGACGACGGTTCCTTTTTAAATCGTCGCATTGTTTGACGCGTCGTTGACCATACTTTTTTAGCCACCGTGGGCTCGGTCTCAAATAATGCGCTCAGATTTGTCAATTATTTCTCGACTAGAAATCAAAGTAAAAAGAAATCTCACAATATGGTCACACAAAAGCTACGACGCTGCTCAAGCAATACGACGCTAAATCATCAAATCAAAAACGACAATCTGAAAAGTTGAAATCAAAATGGCTACAACGTATAAAAAATGAGAATCAAAAAACACTGTTTGGAACTTAAGCTGAATCAAAAAAATTTTAAACAACGTTGAAAAGTTACCTGATCCTCTGTGCCAACTAGACAAAATGCCACTACTACAACCACTGTAACAATCGAGACCAATGCCTGAAAATTGGAATTTGAAATTATTATCTTAAAGTTATTCTAAAAGTTATTTTTTTTTTCGCATGGTCCGACTCAGAATTTTAAGATAATAGGGGTCGCAGTTAAGAAAAAATTCTGAAAGTGTTTTCCAAAAAAGATACAGACTCTCAAATGAGCTAAATAAGAGCCTTTCGGGTAGCTGATTTTCTGATTTTTGTACTGAAAAAAGATTAACGAAAAATTGATTTTTTCACGAGCCACCCGAAACCAATTTTGAATTGAAAATATGTGAAATTAGCTGCCCGAACGATCCTTATTTAGCATATTTGACAACCTGTAACTTTTTCTAAAATAAATTTTAATTTTAGAAATTTGTTGTCAACTGGGTCCCCCATTATTTCAAAATTTTGAGTCGTAAAATATATAAACATCAGTGTTTCCAGAATAGTTTACTCTCCCTTTAAAGAGGTACAGAAGTGTTTCCAAAAAAATGGGATATATTTATATGGATCGATTCAGAATGTTGCTAACAAGAAAAAAATCATTTTGGAGACATATAAAAAACTGACCTAAATCAAGTTAAACGCGCTCAAAGTGTCAAAAAATGCATTCTGGAGGGCCAGTTTCCAACTGAAATTTCACGTAGGAATCCATAAATTTGCGAGAAAAAAATTCAGTTGAAAGCCCCAAAAACGCGTTTTTTAGAACTTTGGGCGCGTATAAGTCGATTTAAGTCAATTTTTGGATATTTCTCCAAGAAAAGTTTTTCTTGTCTCCAACGATTCGAATCGATTCATATAGCCCTTTGATGGCTTACCAAATACAACCCGCTTCCAAAATTATTGATATCATAAATAGCTATACACAATCCAAAGGTAAAACAGCATGAGCTGACGCAGAATATGAAGATGAGTGGATTGGGTCGAAGTTTGCGCCAAACACTCGCTGGACACATTTCTGATCCACCGAGTCACTCTTTCATCAGTCGACCAATTTAGTCAGTTAGTGAATGGGAAGATGCTCTTTCTTCTTGTGTCGTTTTCTGCAGTGCAAAAATTGAACAACAGGCAGATGAGGCAAAAAATGTGGAAGATGAAAAAAGAGCACACGCGGCGTGTGTCATCGGCGTGAAGAAAATCATTTTATGAGGTCCATTCAGGTTTTTGAGAAATGGCATCAATTATTTGGAGGGCAAGTTCCATTATTTTATACATTGTTTTAAGGAAGAGGAGAAGGAAAAACGTAGGAAAAAGAAGCGAGAGGTGAGCAAAAGAAGATAAGTGGTTGTAGACACTAGAAATCATTGGGAAGAAGATGTTCGAATTAGCTTTTCAGTTAAGTAAGTTGTGGGGAAAAATACTAGGCTACTATTTCTATTTCTGCGTCATTGAAAATTGAGATTTTTCTTAGTCAAATTTCATATCATACGTGCTTGCGTTTCTCTACTTCCTAGAATCCACTGAATCGATGAGAAAAGTTGGGATGGATTGGGTTTTCTGTCTACTGTTGCGAACCAAATTAGATTGAGCCCAGGGTGTCATTTTGGGCTCGTCTTGTTTTAGTCAAGAAATACGAAACTGGAGGCGACAACTTTGGTTTTTGAGACACATTTAGAAAGAAAACTTTTAGAATACTTTATCACGGAATATTTAATTTTTAATCGTGAAAAGCGTCGTTTTTTGATGTTTTGATCACACTTTGGTAAAAAAAAGCCGTGCACAGGAAAAAAACTCCGGATAAAAAACTTAGTGAACGAACAAAAAGCAAAAAAACAACAATGCTCAAATAATACACTTGTATGTCTATGTGTGTCCTCCTAATTGTTTTGTTTGAGCTGATGGCTGAGCTGTCGAGAATTCAGAAGTGTGGACGAGAAGATGTGCAAACGAAAAACTGGGCAAGTAATTATTCACGTTTTGAGCGTAGGCATTTGGAAATGAAAATTCTCGCACATGTGTGTTCTTATAAGCGTGTGGAAGGAAGGAAGAAAATTCTAATCTGGGAAAAAATGGGGAAGAATTTGGCAGTTCCGCAAAGTTTTAAATCCTTTGAAAGTCACGTGGATCTTCTAATAAAATAAACCTTTTTTTTGTATTTTTTCTTTTATCTTCAAAAAAATATATAACCCCATGCTAGCAGGCAGAATAGGAAAAAAATAGACCAAAAGTGTCCATCAAGTCTTTCCGTCGATTGTTTTGATTATTGCCTCTTGAAAGAATGAGAGCACATGTGGAGCATAGTTTTTCAAGATATATGTTTTGGTTTAGATTTGGATTCAAAATGTTTACTTCATTTTCAAAAGAAGTATAATCATACAAAATTCAATATGGCTGAAATAGATATCAAAATTATGGCTGGTAGAAAGTAGTTGAATGATGCTGAGTTGTGGTGCCATGGATCTTGCCAGGGATATTTTGGAGGTTTTCGTGGCTCGTCGTGTCTTCCAATTTGGTCTATCTTACAACAGTTTAATCCACAACAGTATTCTTGGTAGCGTTGACATCTGAAGATGAGAATAGTTTACAAAATGGATTAGGAATAATCATTTGAATCTTCAATAAAAAGTTTGCCACTTTTCATTTCGAATGAAGATTTTCAAAATCCACTCAAATTCGTTTAAGAAATAGAACTCGCGACTTTTTAGAGGAAGATATCGGGCAAAATAAGTTTATGGTGTAATCGATGCAAAATTTCATGCTGATTCCAAATATCACAATGAAAACGCTCAAAAATGCTTCTGAAGCCGAAAAAACGTTTTCAAAGTTGCGAAAAAGTTATCCCTCGTGGTCGAACTTCCACGCGGAGTAAACTTTCTGCACTGCCCACGAAAAAAATTAGGCCAGGAGAGATAACTTTTCTGCAGCTTTGACGGCATTTTTTAAACCTGGCAAACATTTTCGAGCGTGTTCATCGCGATATTCAAAGTCTGCATAAAATTTCGAATTGAAGGAACCATAACCTCATTTTTCCCGGAATTCTCCTTTAAACATTTTCATTTCAGACTCTTTGATCCAGAGAAAAATCTCCGCTTCAATCCGGCATATTATTTTTCCAATAAGATCAAAACATCAGTATTTCTGTGAAAAAGATGCCTTCAAAAACTTGGCAAACCTCTTATCAAGATCAGTATCTAATAAAATCCTTGCGCATCCCCCTCTCTATTATTGTTTCTTGCACGAAAAACATACTGATAAATAATATCAAATATCGGCATATTGTCCTCCTCATAGAAAAGATGTTGTCGTTCGGTCTCGTTCATACGATATGCGCACGTATCTCT
This sequence comes from Caenorhabditis zanzibari, assembly GCA_963966625.1. Classification (NCBI taxonomy): domain Eukaryota; kingdom Metazoa; phylum Nematoda; class Chromadorea; order Rhabditida; family Rhabditidae; genus Caenorhabditis; species Caenorhabditis zanzibari. The sequence goes on from OZ016473.1 coordinate 12,726,268, forward strand.
TATTGGGAGGTAATAATAATTGTCCTGTAATCCCCCGGATTATATCATCTTTGTTGTATTTTCAAGGTCGCACTGAACAACGAACCATATAATAATAACGGTCGCCAAGCCAATAGTCTCGACGAGTCAAATAAATGAATGAACGATCGTTGTACATTTTTATTTTGAATATGTTGAAGCCATCGAGAATTGTGAGCATGAAGATTCGATAGACTTCATCGTTGATTTTTGGATCTCCATCTGTAGCATATCCTCCATTCAGACTTCTAAACAGAACTATTGGGATGTTGCTCTTATGTTCGAAAGGATATTGCTTCCTCACCTAGTCCTCTGATGAAAATAACTAATCGGTCTTTCCTCTGTATCTTGCTTGTCCGGATCCAGCCAATCTCTTTGAAGGTTCACGGGCACAATGACAGCCAAAAGAATACATAAAGTTAGAATCAGCATTGAGAAACAGCCATCAGTATAGTTGTGTGACTGCTTGAGCAAACAACAATAGATCGATATGGCGGTTCTTCTGCCGCCAACGCAATGTGTACCTATGCATGGCGACCTCAGGTGACTGAGTCATACGGAACGAGAAACATGAGAAGAAGCAGAAGTGTCTTGTTGTTTACGGAAGCTAAAGAAAATTTGAATATGAATCAAGACTTAAAGAAGGATTCCGGGCAAAACATAATTTTGCTTTAAAAGATGTAAAACATAACGCTGATTCCGAATATTACAACGAAAATGCTCAAAAAGTTTTGCCGGAGCCGGAAAACGCCGTCAAAGGAGCCGAACTATCTCCGCTGTTTCCTAGGCCAAGCCGCAGTAAATGCCTCCTAATTGACGATCTTGTTTAAATTTTCTTATCGTTTCACTGAAAATAGTGTTGGATGACACTCTGGCAGGTGTATCAACAGAAAAAAGTATGACTAATATCGTCTAAAAATCCTAGGAGAAGCGAGAGATCACTTCTGTCCCGTTTTGATCTCTTCAACGGCGTTTTCTGGCTTCTAGAGAAATTTTCAAGCATGTTCGTTGTGATATTCGGAATCAGCGAAAAATACTGCGTCTATTAAAACAATAAAATGTTTTTGCCTGAAATTCTCCTTTAAAATGTTTCCATCGAATCTAAATTGAAAATCAAGAACGCAATTGAAATCTGGAAACTTATATTTCCAAGAATCCTGGGATTCACTAGAACTAGCTTGGCAACATGTTTCACACGGATCACAAATCAGTTGCGATGCAATTTCGATTTTTTCAACTGGATTCCTTCTCTTAAAGGAACATTCTTCCGAGATTGGAAACATCTCTCAAAAAAACTTTCGATTATGATACGATGATAGACAACAATGAAGAGAGATGCAGACTTGTGATAATTCCTACTTATCTTCTTCTTCTCTTCCCGAAACCGAAAGAAAAGGAGACGCATCCGTAAAAGAGGTTAATCGACTACACGTCCTCAACACATCCTTCTTGTTTCTTCATCATTTTCCCGTCAGTGAGTACCTCGCCTTCACGACCCATATTATCACTCTTTAGCCCCATCCAAAGCATTTTTGATGATTTCGTTGTTACCCACTTTCCTTTCCTTTTACTTTCTAATTTCATTAGTCTACTTTGCATCAGGTTAGTGTTATGAGGGATACCTGGATTCTAGACTGTTTATTATAGCACAAGCCCCAACATGTCCTAATGGCCAACTTCCCGAGTTAGATGCATCGCTAAAACCGAAACAATGTTTGCCAGGTACTATAAAATCGTTATACTTTTTAAAAAATTGGTGTATTCCAGGAACATCAGAAAACCTGATGTGTGGTGCCAACCACAACTGCTTCTTCACCGGACTCAATTATATGTGCTGTCCATCCAATGAACCTTCCATTGACAACCAACCAAGTTGCCCTTATCCAAAACTTACAGTTCTAGATCCCCATGGATTACCATTAAAGTGCAGTCAGATCGCTAGAAGTTGTCCTGGAGTAAAATTTATTTTTAAAAAATTGAGGTTATTTTGATATTTCAGGAGAATATGTACTGCGCTGACGTCGGTCTTGGATACATTTGTTGTGAAGATCCATCATTCCAAAGAAAGCTTAATATTACTCCGGAACCAACCAAGAAATATCGTGTCAAAACTACGACCCCACTTCCAGAAGAAGAACTTGAATGCCCTTCAGACTCTATTGGAATGTTGAATAGCAATGGATCAAGACTGATCTGCAACTCGAGAAATCCATGCCCAGGGGTAAGTGAAAACTAGGCTCCGCGACGTTTCGCCACAGACTATTTCGCTACTGTGACGTTTCGCAACTAACGTGAACTTTGGATTGCAGAAATGTACACTAATCTCAACTCCAAAGTTCACGTTAGTTGCGAAACCTCACAGTAGCGGAGTGGTCAGTGGCGCATGGTCGCGGAGCCGGAAAATGAAACAATTTTGGTTAATTATTTTCATTCCAGACCGACACATATTGCTTCGGAGAGTACAAACGATCCATTTGCTGTCAAAAATACCTCTACGCATCTGATATTCTCGACGAGACAACTACTGAGAAACCAAAACGAGGACTTCAAAGCATCAACATGGCTATGAGGAAGCCATTGCCAGGAAAGATTCATGATGGACAATTTTCCAAACCAACTACCACTAGTACCACTACTACCACCACAACAACTCAGGCCACGACAACCACTCAAAACGCTCCAGAATTCCCACAAATCGCTATCAACAGTGTTGGAGTCAGAAGGTAATTATTATAATTATAATCAAGACGATGAATTGTTTTTAGGAAAGGACCTGCCACTTCTCTCCACCTGAAATCCGCTGAAGTTGGAGGTAGTGCAACGGTAACTCGCACATGGGTTCCAAGACAATCCTTCACTTTCCCAACACCACCAACAACGACGACACAACTTCCAAGGACGAGGCCAGTTCCATCGGTAATTTTCACGAGAATATAGTTAACGATTTCTTCAAAATTTTAGGCTGTGGCTCGTAGAAGTCGAGTAAACGGTGTTCAAAACTTTTCTGGAAACAGCGAGTTCAAACCAGCTACTTTGAATTTGGAAAGAAATCATCAGAATGATCCGGTAATTTTATAATAGTATTATAATTTACTCCTTATGTTTCTTTTAGGACCGTCACGCATTAGCCCAGAAGTTGTTGTCTTATCAAATCAGAAACGGATGGCCATACGATGAGCGATTCTATAGACCAGGTTGATACTTTTTTCATTGAGGAAATGGAAATTGTAATTTCAGACGTCGATGTTTACACCGAGGAGCAGAAAAGCGAAATCGCTCGTATGCGATTCCTTCCACAATGATTTCAGTCTAATAATTATTATAATAATACTTACAATCACGTGTTTTACAACAATAAATACCTCAGTTTTCTTTTTCTTCGCTTCCTTTCAAACTTTGTTGTATAAAAAAACCAGATTGGATAAAGATCTTTCTGGCACAAGTTTTTCATTCAAAACAATTTCATTCCATAGTTTCAGTTGATTGAATCATTCCTCTCAGTAGCAAACGTCAGAAATGATATTGTTTTCCGGTTGACTCATCGTGTTTCGATAAGAAATAAGTGTCGTGGCCGTCGATGCGTGGCCTAGGTTTCTCCGCGTGGAAGAGTGGGGCAATACCTGGCCAGGTATTGCGCACCCTCTAAACGGTTTTCTTTGTGTGCTGGCTCGGCATATCGATTTTCTTTTAGTACACTAGGTTGATTGCCTTTTTTGTTTACCCCGTCTGAAAAATCTGATAATAAACACTTACAATCACGAGGCTTTAGATTTAATTACAATTTCCTTCCTTTCTCTCCATCTTTGTGTTTGCGCGGACGTTGTTCCACATTAGAATATTCATCATGTGTCCTGAGGGGACCCTTATTGATTCGGAGCGTCTCTCTCATTTCTCGCGCAGCGCAGTCCGCTCTATCCGCCTCAGTCCTCTTTTTCGTACGCTTTTTCCAACGTAGTCTTATACAACGAGAGAGAGAGAGAGAGAGAGAGAGAGAGAGAGAGAGAGAGAGAGAGAGAGAGAGAGAGAGAGAGAGAGAGAGAGAGAGAGAGAGAGAGAGAGAGAGAGAGAGAGAGAGAGAGAGAGAGAGCCCTCACTATCCCATTCCCATTCATTTTCCAACCACACGTCATTTTAAATTTGTCTTGGTTTTCTCTAAACGGAAGCTTTTATGTCTATTTTACAGGAAAGAAAACCAGTGAAAAAATAATGGGAGCTCAAGGGAGTCGAGTGGATTTCAAACAGGCTGTTCTTGATTTGACATCGAAACCCGGAAAAGTGAGTTTTATTGGAAATGCTGTCACAACAGACTGAAATAGTGGTGGTTCAGTTTTTTGGTCAAATGAAAGCTACCGTAAAAACTCTATTGGAGCGTATATGTTACAAAACCTATAATATAACGCACCTCTAATAGAGCGACATCAAAATTGCTTCGAAAAATAGTCCGACAACCTCTAATAGAGCGACTTTTCGTATAAAACGACCAATATGAAGGTATTCGGAAAATAGAGCGACATGTCGCTGTAATATAGTTTTTATGGTATCTTAAGTTGACCTAGAAGTGTTCCATAAGATAATTATCTAGCCAAATTAACAAACAACTGCTTCTCAATTCGTGTTTTTCCAGGATGACGAACAATTCTGGGACCAAGCCTGGTGGCCAGACACTGTCAACGACATCTTCGCCATGATCCCCGGAGAAGACATTCGCAAACTTCGAGATGAATCTCCGAAAAACTTGGCCACTCTGGTATACAAGGCAGTTGAGAAAATCCAGTTTTCTAGAAACCACCCAGCGAATATTGATCAGAAGAAGGTTATCTTGATTATTAGATTTTACTGAAAAACAAATTTTGGCTCCAGGTCATCAATGCAATCCGACTACTAACCCGCATGATTCCGTACATGTTGGAGGACGCCGAGTGGAGAGGATACTTCTGGTCGCCAATTCCCCATGGCGACGCCAAGAAACCATTGGCAGCGGTGCTTCTTGAGAACCTCTCAGACCTACTTTTCTGTCCAGAGTTCACTATTTCACATGCAAATGGAACAGTAAGGAGATGCCTTGAGAATGAAAAATATAATGAATTTCAGAAAGTCAACGATCTCTCTACAATCGACTCGTGTGAATACATTTGGGAGGCTGGAGTGGGATCTGGAAACAAGCCGCCGATGGTGGCGTTGCACTATCAGAATCGGTCGGAAATTTTGAAACTATTGTTGACATGTTTCTCGGAAGTCATCTATGCTCCAGTATCAGGTAAAAGATCAATAGAAATATATATCTTTAAGGAATTCTGTTATGGCTAATAGATAATCTTCTCATTTTGAACTGAAACCGATACTTTTGAGCTATCTTTTTAGTTTTGGTTTTAAAAAGTCAATAAGAATCTGAAATGAGCACGGTGTATTCTCACAATAGTTTTGGCATACGGTTAAATTACGGTTAAATGTTTTTGAAGAAAGTCTAGTTTTTGCATTTTTGTTCCTTTCCTTTTCTAATTCCTAGTTTCACTCCAACTATTGAAAAAAACGGAAACATAATCGAAAAATTAGATAGGATCATCAACAACGACACTTCGATGTAAATCTAGTGGAGCGCGGTTGCATCAAAAATTTTGTACCAGTATTAAATAATCTTGCTTCAAGGAGTTCTTCTGCTCGAATAAAGTTATCTGTTACATCCAACACCTGAAAAACAACCATGACCATACGATTTTTCAGATGAAAACCGCCTCCGATGGGTATGCCACTTCACCGCTGTCACCAACCAACACGTCCTCCCAATCTTCACCTCACTTCTCAATATCGTTTGTGCTTACGATCCAGTTGGATATGGACTCCCCTACAACTACTTATTGTTCAATGACTCACGTGAACCACTAGTTGAAATCGCTCTCCAGGTGTTGATTGTATGCTTGGATAAAGAAAGTCAACCGAAGACTGATGATTCCGGATACCAGGACAACTATTTTATCAACTATTTGAGCAGAATTCATAGAGAAGAAGATTTCGAATTCATGCTCAAAGGAATCACACGGCTACTGAGCAACCCAATTCACTCATCTTCATCCTATCTGCCAAACTCTACGAAGCGTGTCAACTTTCATCAAGAATTGTTGGTTTTGCTTTGGAAATGTTGCGAATTCAATCAGGTAGGGTTCAGTGGTACAGATTAATCAGAAAATCGAATATTTGTTCCAGAAGTTCATGTTCTACGTGCTCAAGACATCCGATGTACTCGATATTCTAGTACCAATTCTCTATCACATTTCGGATGCTCGCAATGATTCTGGTGAGTGATAAAATTAAAGGAGGTGTAGACTAATGGATTGTTGTTATTATTTTCAGCTCGAGTTGGTTTAATCCACATGGGAGTTTTCATTATCCTTCTTCTCAGTGGGGAGCGTAATTTCGGAGTACGCCTCAACAAGCCTTATACAGCAAAGGCTAACATCAATGTCCAGGCGTTCACGGGGACCCATGCAGATTTATTGATCTTGGTGGGTGTGGATTTAAAGGAGGATTCAGGGCAAATTTAGCCTATGGTTAAATCGATGCAAAATTTCATGCAGATTCCGAAGATCAGAATGAAAAGGCTTAAAAATAGTTCGTTGGCCCAAAAGACAAAGTCAAAGTTGCAAAAAGTTATCCTTCGTGGCCGAACTTTTGTCGTGTTTTTCACGTGGATTACAATTTTTCACTGTCCACGCAAAAAGTTAGGCCAGCTGGGATTACTTTTTTGCAACGTTGACGGGCCAGAGGAAATTTGTTGAGCGTTTTCATTGTGATATTCGAAATCAGCATGAAATTTTGCATTGATTGAACTATGAACTCATTCTGCACGAAATTCTCCGTTAATTATTTTTGAAATTTTTCGAAATACTCAATTTTTGTTATTTATCTCCAGGTATTCCACAAGCTCATCACCACCGGAAACTACAGACTGCAATCCCTATTTGATTGCTTCTTGACCATCATGGTCAATGGTAAGCACTTGAGCGTCAAGATCATGCCCCTAAAGCACACTTGAGGATTTTCAGTGTCTCCATATATGAAATCGCTATCAATGGTGGCCGCAAACAAACTCGTCCATCTCGTCGAAGCATTCTCGACTCCGTGGTTTTTGTTCTCTTCGCCCACAAATCCTCAACTGGTTTTCTCGTTACTGGAAGTGTTTAACAATGTTATTCAGTACCAATTTGATGGTTTGTAAATGGAATTAATTCTAAATAATCACCTGAATTTCAGGAAACTCCAACTTGATTTACACTATCATCCGAAAGAGGAATGTCTTCTATCAATTGTCGAATCTTTCTACGGATGCTGCATCAATTGCAAAAACACTTTCAGGAAGAAAGAACAAATGTGAGGACCAACTTTCGGAAAATTTTTTTTTCAATGTTAATATTTCCAGCCGCCAACAGAGATGAAATGGTAGATCAGCTGAAGAGCCCAACCACTGCCAACCCTCCAGAATTCCCAGCAGCCGGTGCTTCCACTACCCCACCTGCAGGAGGACGTAAGTTTTTTTATTTACGATTCTTCCAAAGGTTTCAATTTTTAGCAAGCACTACAGCTGGACTGGCCGCCACACCTGCGCTTGCAAGCATGACAGGAAACGTTGGAAACTGGGAGGAAAAACCAGGATCTCAAGATGGTGGGTGTTAAAAAAGTATAAAATACATATACCAAGAAATTTTAGTTCCAGAAGAATGGATTGCAACACAAGAGTGGGCGGAGGCATGGAAGTCAAAGTTGCCATTGCAAACTATCATGAGATTGTTGCAAGTTTTGGTTCCTCAAGTGGAGAAGATCTGCATTGATAAGTGAGTTTAAAGGGAGAGAATCTAATTCCAAAATTTGGAGATTTTTATATCAATCGATGTATCATAGTCTGGAAATCACTCTTCCAGAAGTTATAGGTCAAAAACTGAGCAAAATGTTGTCTTGAAAGTGTGCAGATTTTCATGTTGCACAGTCTAGAAAATTTTTCAGTGAAAACGTGAGAATTTGCACATTCTGCGTACTAATTTTTGGCCAATATTAAAAAAATAAATATTTTTTTCTTGCGGAGGATCATCCCACCCATATGTTTTCAATTCAGAGGCCTAACCGATGAGAGTGAGATTCTGAAGTTCTTACAACATGGAACACTCGTTGGCCTTCTCCCAGTGCCCCATCCAATTGTGATTCGACGATATCAAACCAACGTTGGCACTAACCACTGGTTCCGTATCTACATGTGGGGTGTTATTTATCTCAGGTGAGTCTTTAAATTCAAAAATAGAATCTTCGACGATTTCGCAACCTTTTTCAGAAACACACAACCTCCAATTTGGTATGACACAGACGTGAAACTCTTCGAGATTCAACGAGCGTGAAGAATCTAGAACATATGTCACATTTTCTGAATATCGCATGTGCAATATCCCTGCATTTCGCATATCTTCTTTTACTTGAAAATGTTGTGCATGCGAAAAAGTTTTTTTTTCTTTTTCTCTCCTCCCACATATTTTCGTTTTCCATTCTTTCTCGTCCCCATCAAACAAACGTTCCAGTTTCGTACATCTGTGTTCATGTAAATTGATTCTCCTCCAGATTCTTCTTCCTTTATTTCTCACAACAATGACATTTACAAATGTTGTATCTCCTCATGATGTTTCTTGTAGAAATTAGTAATAAAACCCTATTTATATTCATATAGGTTTTGGCTTATTCTATTTCTGTACAAAAGACTTGCAGCACAAAAAGTACGATGTCCTATTGTTCACAAGTGAAAATTCAATTTACAAAAAGTTTTTTTCCTTACAAAAAAATTGAACTACCGCCGGAAAAAAGTGACGCATTGAAAGAGAGACTAGCAGTTGAGTTTCTTCAAAATTCAGTCTTTTACTCTCTGAGGAAACGGAATCTCTTTTTTTCACCAATACAGTGAAAAACATCTGATTCATCGGTATCATCTTATCATATGTATCTTCAATTCATTTCAAAGTTTCACCTCTTAACAATTTCCTCATGCCACAAATTTCTTATTTTTGGATACAAGAGACGTGAAATTTCAAAAAAAGTTTTTTCGAAATTTATTACTAAATAATTTTAAGAATCCTGTGATATTGTTTCTTGAAAGGTCTTTTCACGTTGATTTTCCGTTTTCAAGTTTTTGTTCCGCGGAACAAAAATGTGAATCCTGAAAGTTTCTAACTTTTCTTATGTTGTGTTCAAAAGGATATAAAACGACAGAAAGATACAAAAAAGATGTTCAAAGTAACCAAATTTTTGCGTCTTTTTTGTACCAAGATTCAGTAAAAAAAAGGATGGAATCTAACTCATTTCTTCGTTAACTTCACTAATCTGTTAATTTTTTCAATATATGTTGAGTTCAGAAAAAGCAAAATTCATCCTTTTATCCTACTGAAACTTTGCACAAAAAAGACACAAAAGTTTGGTTACTTTTGCAATCTTTTTTTGTATCTTTGTCGTTTTTTGTCACTTTGAACACCACATTATTTTAAAATTAAATTTATTTTTTGAAATTTCACTTGTCTTTTATGAAAACGTAACTTTGAAATTGTATAAGTATCAATTAGAGCTCAAAACTTTGAAATTAAAGGTTAAAAAATATTTTTTGAAGTTTTGAAGTTTTTTTGGCGCCTTGAAGTCCAAGCTATCAGTTTTCACAACCTACTATCAGATTTCTCACTTTTCTTTGCCCTGTTAACTTTTTATCAATTGTCTTTTAGTTTCAATTTACTTTTTTTTCTATTGTTCACTGAAACATCTCAATTTCCCACTGCCAATTTCGTACCGTAATGCCAGGGTCACCAAAAACCGATCAAAGCAGTCTCTTCGTCCTCAAATCGTCTTTTTTCTTATTCCTCTCGCACTACCATCAGTACTTGATGACAACGGTCAATTACTTACTCGAACTTGTGAGAGAGAGAGGAAAACGAAAAGGAGAGAGATATCAAGTGTATGATTGATAAATTGTGCCCCTAGACCCGAAAGTAAGTGAGTGAAGGGAGGAAAATGGGAATAGACCGACAGCGGGAGGGTGGTGGGAAGACAAGACGAAAAAGAGAACGACCCGGGAGTGGGAGGATGACAAAGAGACGGTTCATGCGACGTGACGAGAACCTCGTATATCATACAAAACGCGACGGAGTGCGCAGACAATTGGCAAACTGACCCCGCCCCTCTCCCACCCAAGCCTCCCCGCGACTATTTGGCACATACATAGCGCGCGCAACGGGAAGAAAGTGAGAGAGATAGATAGAAAACGAAGAAAACCAAGAAGAAGGAGAAGAACTGACTGCCCCTGCCGTTCATAACCTTTCCGAGACGTGTCAGCTTTTTTTGACATCTTCATCTATCTATCTCAGCTGCGGGTCGTGGGTGCCATCCTTCTTCCTTTTTTTTTCATTTCTTCCATTTCACTACTGTCTTCTACATACTAAAACCCTTTTTTTCTTTCAGAATCTTCAATGAGCTACAATCATCTCTTCAAAGTAAGTCTTTTTTTGGGATTCTATGCCTCTAGACCTGTAATAAGTCACAAGACCCCATTCTAGTACCTCTTAGTTTCCGAATTTCACAATTTCACGCCTCATAGTTTGTTTTGTACGTACAATTCATATGTACATGATGATTGCGGTTGTAAAAGTAGAAATTGTATCGGTGGGGTCCTTTACCACACGCATAACTGATTTAGCACGTAAACAATGTCGGGTAATTTATGGACGCGCGGTCGAGTAGAAATATGAACAAATTATGCTAGTGGGGGCCACAAACGAACAAAGTTGTCCCAGGGGGAATATGTTTCGACAACTTTTTCTCTTTTTGCCAAGTAATCATACCTTCTTTTGAACTAGATTAGTAGATGGATGTTTAGAGAAAACTGGTACCAAATTCTGATTAATCCATAGGTAGTTATCAATCAAAAAAGTTGGCCTAGACACCAAACCAAGATATAATGTATATAATTAGATTGAATTATTATTAAACCTGTACAAAAGTACCAATCAATTGCAGATCGTTGTGGTTGGAGATCACAATTGCGGAAAATCATGCATCTTGCTGAGGTTCGCCGAAAACAACTTTCGCATGGATCACATCAGTACATTAGGAGTGGATTTCAAATTGAAGACTATCAAATTGGGAAGGGATAAGGTAAGAGAGACACAAAGGTCTTTTTTGTTCTGAACCTTTGTCCTTCGTCTTTCCTCAATATTTATTTTACTTTTTTGTGTTTACTGAGGATTTCCTACTGCCGTGTATCGTCATCGAGACTGGCAAATATCGAATTGAAATGAACAAGGGTGTGAAGTGTAGCGTTTCTTAGGTTATCGGTTAAAAAATATTTTATGAACACTCATCCACCCACACAAACAACTTGATGATTCACTAGACAAGAGAGCCAACTGATAAGAATCTTTCTGGTCAGCAATTACGGTTGATTGCAGATCCGATTAGAACTATGGGACACCGCTGGAATGGAAAGATATCGGACGATATACAACTCCTACTATCACTCAGCTCACGGCGTAATGTGTGTGTACGATATGACGAATGAGAAATCCTTTGAAAATCTGGAAAAGTATTGGTTGAAAGAGATCAAGCAGCACGCGCCGGCGAACGCAGTCCTCATGTTAGTTGGGAACAAAGCAGATTTGGATCAAGAGAGAAAGGTGAGCAGATTACTACTAGCTGTCAACACAGTGTTCGTCTACAAACACACCTGACGCTCATAAATTCAACCGGACACACATTCACCATCTGTGTACTTTAGATTGGGAACGTCTTCAGAAAAATGACACGTGTTGCCGTCGAAGACATTAGCATTAAGATGCGCAGGTGCAACAAGTACCATTTCGTTGCCCACTTCTTCTGCTATCCTATTAGCCCGAATTAAACATAGGTCGACCTCCTTCCTTGGGTGCTTCTTTTGTGTCCCGTCTCCAAGGCAAACTAATTTCATTTATGTATATATACATTCATGTACGCATAGCAGTAGTGTTGTATCAGAGTAAACATCGGTGCCGAGTCGTACAGTAATACAGCTTTTTGACGGGGCGGCTTTGTATGAGGGATGTTTTGTAAAGGCAGAATGTTATGAATGCAAAAGTTTAAAAGAGGGTTCTGGGCAACATTTCTTGCTGATTCCGAATATCACAATAAAAATGCTTAAAAACGCTTTCAAAATTGCCAAAAAGTTATCTTTACTGGCCTAACGTTTCACGTGGTCAGTGCAAAAATTGTAATCCACATTGAAAACAGGACGATAATTCAGCCACGAAGGATAACTTTTTTATGTTGATTCCGAATATCACAATATAAACGCTGAAAAATGCTTCGCTGGCCCAAAAAACGGCTTCAAAGTTGCAGAAAATGTATCTCTGCTGGCCTACCAAAGTTGTAAGTTTTGTCGTGTTTTCCACGTGGACTACAAGTTTTGCATTCTCCACGAAAAAAATTAGGCCAGCAGGGATGCAACTTTGACGCCATTTTCTGAGCCACCAAATCGCTTTTGAGCCTTTTCATTGTGACATTCGGAATCAGCAAGAAATTTTGCCTGATTTTGCCCGGAATCCTCATTAAAAAACCACAAGCTTGTAGTTATTAGTTTTCTCTTATGAATTGATTGATGAAAGCAGTCTGAAACTCTCATATTTTTTGCTCAGGAAGCTCACTTTAGATTGCAATCTGTTGCCTTTTTGGTCTTAGCTTCCTACGCAAATACACCCGCCACAATCTGTCGGACCTAATCTATCAATTTTATGACTTTGTGCAGCTACTAGTACGCAGAATACGAGAGAGCTGAATCTGCCGGCTTTTTTTGTTTCGTGCAACCAATTAGGAGGCTTGTTCATTTCTGGCCCGACCGCCATCCATCTTTTTCCAGTGTCCGACACACACCACAATAGGGGAAGCCAAAAAGAGAATGGGGGCTCTTTTTGTTTTTCGAGCCTCTCAGAGAGCTTTTGGGTGCACTTTCGTAGCTTTTGTTCTAAAATCGGGATTCAAAAGAAAGGGGGACTTGGAACGGCTCGACCGCCGATTCATGAGCACTCTTGAATGCAGTATTACAATGAAAATTGTTCATAAGTTGTTACGACGAATCGGAATTGTGCAAAAGCAAAATGTTACACACACAGTTTTATATATTGACTGACGAATTGTGTTGGGAGATGGATGTGTCCAAACAATTTGATTGAGTTACATCCTAACACTAAAGAATCGCGCCGCGACGAAGAAAACCGGGGGGCAAGCTAGAAAGGGGTGGTGAAAACATACTTAATCGCAGACTATTATGCGGTTGTAATTATCGGATTCGAATGCATACCATTTTCTACTAATGGATGGGAAATCGTAATGTTTTTTTTTTCAGGTTGACTTCGATCGCGCTGAAAGACTGGCTTCCCGACTTGGCGTATCGCTGTACGAAGTATCTGCGAAAACTGGTGAGGGTTTTTTTCATTAAAATGGGATTACACAGGGAAAGATGTTTTGGAATGAAAAAAATGAGAACACAACAGTTTCATGTTATTAATTATTTTCCAAGATATTTTTTGCATTTTTTGGAATGAATCAAAGGAGGATGGTTTGGTCGATGCAAAATTTCATGCTGATTCCGAATATCAGAATGAAAACGGTAAAAAAATGTTTTACTTACCCAAAAAAACGACATCAAAGTTGCAAAAAAGTTATCCCTTGTGGCCGAACTTTTCAAGTGTTTTCACGTGGATTACAATTTTCGCTCTGTCCACACAAAAAGTCAAGCCGCTAGGAATAACTTATTTGCAAGATTGGCGGCGTTTTTTGAGCCAGAGAAGCATTTTTGGGCGTTTTCATGGTGATATTCGGAATCAACATAAATTTTTGCATCGATTGAACCATATGCACATTTTGCTCGGAATCATCCTTTAAAGCTTCTGAAAATTTTTGCAATGAGTTTAAAGAAAAACGATAATTTTTTAGATCAGCTTAGTGTACCACCCATAATTATTGCAAGTATAATTTACATCTTGCAAATTCCAGGAATCAACTGTGAAGAAGCCTTCCACACGCTCACCGCTGCCATGAGAGAACGACTAACGGCTAGCAGTTTGAACTCGGACGAGTCGGATGACAACGAGGTTAGTTAGTCGACATTATATATCCGGCCCTCAATTTATATGCTAATAATCCTTCATCAAACCAAAACAATACGTTTTCTAGGAGTTCTCATCTGCATTCCATGTGGATGGAGTCATCAAAAGCGACAAAGGGAAGTTCACATCTTGTTGTGCTAGTGCTCCGGAGCCCGCGTTTGTCTGATATCCACACATAATCTACTTCTTTTTCAATTGCTTTAATCTCCTCCAAATCTGCTTGTCAAAAAACCGTTAATAGGTGCTGTACTGTTTTGTGCTTCCACAGAAACTTTAAAATTGTAACATTTTCCCCCACTCATCAAAATTCTTCACTCTTGGTCATTTGCACTTTCATGACGTCTTCTGAACGTCGCCTGCTAATACTTTGAATTCTCGACTGTCGGGTATTGCGTATTCAATATTCAATATGAAGTCTAATTCTAATTATTATTATTATTTTACGAAAAAACACAGATGGAGAGATGGATGTCTAAATTGTACAAGAAAATGAGCTTGAACTGGAATGTTTGGAATTTTTCTGGGGTCAAGCTAAAGTTATGCAAATGGGGGCAGAAAATATTATGATCATGGGGCAGATTAAAGATGAAAAACGGGAGGTGTGGGACGGTTGTATAGTCGAAAGTCTTGGTTCTAGAAAATTGGATGAATGATCCAGTGACAAGATACATAAATACATTAAGAATGGTTCTCATAAATTACAAAACGAGAAAAGTACACTTGAATGGGACGGAAACTCGGAGAGAATCGGGACCAGTGCTATGACACATTCAGTTTGTTCGGGATCGACGGAACTTGTTTTTAAACCATTTGACTCCAGAATTCATTGAAGAGAGCACCTTTCTCGCTCGACGGCGAAGTCGCTTCAGGCGTCCGACTCGACCTCCGTCAGTACGATAGGCCAGTGTGTATCTTCTGATATTGAAAACATCGTCACGGTGGCCTGAAAACAAAAATAGTTTTTCAGATGGATTGAAGGCAACCGTAAAATCTCTAATAGAGGCGCACCGAAAAATCACGTTCGTAAACAATCTCATGAAATTATAATCGTTTTTATGAGAATCACATATAATGAGTTTTGTAGCTGAAGAGTTTACTTTTGTTTGAGAAAGTTTTACTGGAAGTGTTACCGCAAGAAAACATAAATTACGGTTGTGCGGACTTTCGAAAGTTGGCCGTCAGGGTGTCCTTCTATTAGAGGTTTTACAATATTCTGTTACTGCGCTCTCACTGAATATTGAGCTAAATACTCACAAGGCAAAATCTCATTCGTCTGAACAGCTTTCGAGAACAAATCATAGATACAGTTCTCCCCATCGTGTATGAATGCATCTGTTCCAGCTCGAATACATCGACTGCATCTTTTGAGCTGTAACCCGAAAATGCTCATAGTTCATATAAACTTCTCCTACCTTCAACTGAGCCCAGACTTTCTCCGCCTCTTCCCTGCAGAAATGATCAGCAGCTTGACGTCTATTCTTGAAGTGCATGAGCTCGGATGTCTTTGCAATAACGGTTCCTTCACGTTTGAAGTCCAACAGAGCGTAGTCTCCAACTTGGATCTCTGAAAAAATGGAGTCAGTGAAAGAAATCGTGTCCTGATTTACCATTTTGCTGTACTTCCTGCTCATCTTCTCCTGGAGTTGGTTCTCGGATTGGTGGGATCACGATTTTGAGACATGGTTGTCCATCCGGCTAAATACGTCGAAATTTAAAAGAGTTTAGAAGTCAGATAACTTACAAAGCGACACTTCTCCAGAATAGTGACAGTCGGATCCCACTCTTGACGATTGTTCTCGATAGCGTACTGTAATTAAAATATTATTTTTTCAAAATTGAAATTATTGAGAATGAACCCACCACTCCCAACCGCATGAAATATCTCTTTGGGAGATCTCCTGATGGCATTGGCTCTGTTGCATATACTTTTTCCTTCTCGACTTCTGAATCATCGTCGGATTCTGCGTCAGAATCTTCGTACGAGTCGTCATCAGAATCTGAGCGCTCATCGTCTCCTAAGTTGTCCGAATCTGATTCATTCACAGCCAATTCTGGATCACTTTCGTAAAACATCGGATAAGTAATAACGCGGCCTCTTGCGACACTGGCTTCAAGCATAGGTAAACGTTCAAGGACGCCATCTGAATCTTCCAGAATGAAGTAATGGAAAGGGACCTGAAAAGTGAAAATGTATTTTTTAAACTTCAAAAATAAATCTCAGCTTACCAAGCAAGGCCAGACCAGGTCGATGGCAAACCATTGATCATCAACAAGCTTTTCCAATTTTATCCGTTTGGAAGGATTTGGATTGAGCATGTCATCGACGAGCTCTTGGATTTTTTTGAATTCTCTGATGAATATTCCAATTTTGCATTTCTTCAGTGAGCTCAAGAACTTGTCTCGGGTTTGTTCCAAGAATGGGAGTACCCCTGTTGTCATGTAGAAGAGCAGGACCCCGAGAGTCTGGAAAACTATTGTTGATGATTTGAAGAAATCTTAACATCAACGTACCCAAATGTCACATGCTGAAGTGATGGTTTGGTTTGGATCGGCTAACTCTGGAGCGATGAATTGAACGTCTTCATTTGGAACGTCCGCATATGGAATCGATCGGAGGTAGTTGTTGCTCTCCACATCATGAATGTGGACCAACCAACCATGGTCAACATAGATGTTCTTTGCCTGGAATTAGAATTGGTCATGAAAATGTTGCTTACTGTTTTCTTACATTGAGAGATCCATGAACGACTCCTTGAGTGTGTAAGTATTCGAGACCTCTGATGAGCTGGTAGGTTACGATTTGGATCTTCCTCTGATCATACTTGCCGTGGACGGCAATGTCCTCTGTAAATACGGTTTTTAATTGAAATGAGCATACAATTTAAAGGTGGTGTGCGGGCTTTTAACATAATGGGTCAAATGGGGTAAAAATATATGTATTTTTATAATATCATGATGAAAATGCTCAAAAAAATTTCGCACGGCCGCAAAACGCCGCCAAAGTGTGATTTTCCACTACGGAAGTGGTCCCTAATGAAAGAGCTGGCCGAGCTATTGCACGAGTCCGCGGGCCGCCGACACGACAAAATCCGCATTTTTTTCAGAAAATTTCAATTTTCTAGTCACCTTGCCGATAAAATTTCAGTTTTTTTGCATAATATATAAAATCACCTGACAATGCTGCCATAAATGAGTTTTCGCTGTTTTTCGCTGAAAATAAGCGAAATTCGATTCCTGAGTAAGAGACACCACCGTACTGCAAATCGCACTTTGACGGCGCTTTGCGACCGTAAGAGTTTTTTTTGAGCGTTTTCATTATGATATTATGAAAATACATATAGTTTTACCCCATTCGAGCCCTTATGTTAAAACCCCGCACACAACCTTTAAAGAATGAAAAAATTCTGAAAATTTGTGAAAAAGTTCTGATTTTAAAAAATATGTGGAAAATTTGTCTAACCAAAAGATAATATAGGCTTACAAGGGAAGTGTTTTCGGAGGGGCTTTGAGAATTTTCTGAAAATTGGTACACTAGTACTTTTGACCATGCTGAAAAACGTGGTGAATTTATTTTTTGCCCCTTGCCCCCGTGGGCCGAGATATCAGCTAAAAAAGCAAAATCCAGTACAAAAATTGCCGATTTTTAAAGACCTGTAACTTTGCTTCTAGGCACTTCCAAAAGGTCTAATTTCTTGTTTTGGACTCACAATTGATTGTTTAACAATTTCTGACGCTTTTTGGAAAGAAAAAATTTTGAGCCAAAACTTGAAAATTTTCGACCATTTGGGTGCAAAATTTTTCCAAGTTTTTTGGATTTTCAAAAAAAAATTTCAACCTTCCAGATTATGGTTGGAAACGATAGATGGATATTTGTACAGCACTCCTCCATATTTTCGTAACAATACTTGTCCCTTTTTCAAAAAATTAGATCAGTTATGCGCCAAAAACCTTGAAAAAAATTCAGCCATAATTTGACCTATAAAAAGCACCCTAATTAGTGAAAAAGTACATGAAATTTTCATGAACTGTACTACAAACCTCCATCTATCGTTTCCAGCCAAGAACTGCCAGATTGGAAAAACAGTTTTGAAAATCCACGTGCTTCAAAAAATTTCGCACCCAAATGGTGGCAAAATTTCGAATTTTGGCTCAAAAAATTTTTTCTTCAGAAAGTACCGCAAATTGTTATACAATCAATTCTGAGTCCAAAACAAAAAACGAGACCTTCTAAAACCGCCTTGAAGCAAAGTTACAGGCTCTCGAAAAATCCCCTTATTTGTACTGAGGGACAGCTTTGTCGGCTGATAACTCGGCCCACGGAGGCAAAGGGCAAAAAATAAATTTACCACGTTTCTCAGCATGGTCGAAAGTACTAGTGCACCAATTTTCAGAAAATTCTCAAAGCCCCTCCGAAAACACTTCCCTTGTTAGAAAAAAAAATAACGTAAAATTCATTTTTTTTCACGAGCTTCCAAAGAGTTTTGAATTGAAAAAATGAGAAGTTAGCTATCCTAAAGAACCCTATTTAGCTCATTTGACAGTCTACATCTTTTTAGACAAATATTCAGAATTTTTCTAAACTGAGACTCCCGTAATTCTGAGTCCGACTGCATAAAAATATCAAAATTTTCCAGAATATTTCACTCCCCCTTTAATTAGTGTGCTAAAGATGTGCTATTGTGCTAAATCTTTGAACTAACCTTCCAAAGTCAATTGTGGATTCTCCAAGTAGAAACTGACAACATCAGTGAGCTTTGCAATCTAAAACACACATTTCTTCACTATTCAAATTTAATGTTTTTACCGAGTACTCTTCTGTAATCATTGGATGGCGAATACACACATACTGTTTGAGGTTACCTTCTTCTCTTATTTTAAACTGTCGAACTGCAATCTGGAATACTTTTAAATTTCAGAGCAGCCTTGTTCGGAAATATTTTTTCTTGAAAAAAAGGGTTCTCGATTATTTTCCAGAATGATTTTCGGAAAATCGAGTTTTTCTAAGTTTTTTGGATATTTTTTTTTGGAAAATCGGAAAAAAATGCTCAGAAATTATGATTTTTCTTCAAAATCTCTAATTTTTTGACAATTTTCTGTCTATCTTTTTTTCTGATTTTCCAACAAAAAAAAAATCATAAAATTTCCGGCAAGAACTCGTTTTTTCGATTTTGACCAATCCTATTTCTGAGCACCAGATCAATTCAAAATGAGCCAACAGATATTCAACTAACCGGGAGAAGAGTTCTCTCAACCAATCCAATGAAAACTACTCCGAACTTTCCAGTAGCCAGTGCATCCATGTTCCCACAAACTTTCGAGACTTCTTCTGGATTTGAGCCAACTCTTTCGGCGACTTCAGTTTTGCTCAGGCAGTTGCGTTCGTTGCAACGAACCCAAGTGGTTGTCGGTCTCAAATCCACTATGAGTGGATCCGACATCTAAAATTCTACTAGTTTTTTGGTTTCCAGAACAAATGTAGTATCGTAAATAAAAACGAGAGGTAAACAGCCAAGTTTTGAAGGAGAAGAAAAAACTAAAAATGAAGAAGAGGGAGGGAAATGAATGAAGTGAAAGAAAATGAGATTGGTCGAGATGGAAAATAGAAGAGGATTTGGCGTTCACAGTTTATAACGCTGGAATATATATATTCTCCTCGGAGACCAGAGCTAAAGGTTTGATGAAGAATCTTATTAGCTAGAATTGTTCTTTTCTAGTGAGCAAAAATATAGATTCAAAATGGAAGCAAAATCTTTAGGGAAAAAGACCAAGATTATCCAAAAAAAAGAACTGGTGAGCTTCTTATAATGGCTTAGTTTTGATTTCGAACTCAAGGGATGAATGGGATCAACGCACAAAACACGATTATATTTCGGTTCGTTTTTTTGGTGTTCACACGTAATGCGGAAAATAGGCAAGGCGGGAAACCGAAAATAATCTGATTTAATTAGATTCTGGAACTTCGTATAGTGTTCGCAAAGTGGTTTAGTGATAGCATTGAATCAAAAAATATATATGTACATATAATATTTCATCGAAAATTTCTTAACACATTTAAAGGGAGAGTGCACTATTCTAAAAAGTTTTGAACATTCTTTGTATAGTCCGACTCAGAATTTCAAGATAATGGGAGTCTTAGTAGAGAAAAAAATTCTGAAAATTTGTCCAAAAAATATATAAATGAGCTAAAAGTAGTACTTTCGAGTAGCTGTTTCCTCATATTTCCAATTCAAAATCGGTTTCGGGTAACTCGTGAGAAAATTATTTTTACGTCAATTTTTTTAGTAAAAAATCAAAAAAATCATTTACCGGAACGGCCCCAATTTAGCTCCTTTGATAGGCTATATCTTTTTTAGACTGAATTTCAGAATTTTTTTCTCAACAGAGATTCCAATTCTCTAGAAATTTACAGCCGATTTATACAAAAAATCAAACATTTTATGAATAGCGCTCCCCCTTTAATGGAAGTTTAATCAGCTGATGAGAACTATTAATGACATAATTTTTATGAATCATTTAGATGAGAATTGAAAATCCCTCTCTAGGGGCAATTACCTAAGTTTAGTTTCAGGTACCTCTAAAGCACAAAAACTGAAAAAAAGCTGAAAAAATTGGCCGTTTTGTTTCTCTCAATCATCATTTTCCCTTCAATCTCAGCCCACACTGTGTGGGCTATAACGCGAAGCTCGCGTGAGTCTGACACCATGATTTCTAAAGAAAGAAAACGTAAACGTAGAGACTGTGCCCCAGACAAAAATTTGGTGGATAGAGATAGAATGGAATGTGAACGTTAGAGATCAAACTTTCAGAACCTCAAAGTTCACATTTTTGAAGTCTACCGTAATTTAGCAAATTAATAAGAGTTATGATAGACATTGTAGTTTATATTCTGTTTTTTTGATTGGGATTACTCGAAAGTTGATTGAATCCAATCATAAACTACAAAAGTAACTAGTTGGGGAATCAGGAGTTGTACGAAGTAAATCTTTTTTGGATGATTTCTGCAGATTTCGTTCTAGAAGCCAGATAATAGATTATGAGATTATGTATGAGTGAACGTGTACGTAAAAATGCTATAGATAGACTCAACGGAACGGAGATGTTTTGTAACTTCTCCGTATTAATTTTGGGATTTCGAAAACTGAAGATGAGAAATAGTTTTAGTGAACTGGTAAAACTGCCTTGTTTAACGAGAAATTAGTTAATAAATTTTTTCGCCGTATTTCTAACTTCAAGCTAACAAAAAGAATGATTTTTGACGGTGCCTTTTTTTAACTAACTTTTCCTTCTGAATCCTATAACCACTTTGGGGTTCTCGACAAATTCGACTTACAAAAAGAATACTTCAGAGCTCCGAGCGCAGATGTTACTTCTTCGGTAACTCAGGGTACACAAGAGAAAATCTAACTTTAAAAAAGAGACAGGACAAAAAATGGCACCCGTCAGTTTTGGTACCCCTCAATCTCCGCCCACACTAGCGAAACGACACAGTTTATGGGAAATTGTCTATCCATTCTCTGAATGATTTATCGAGTCTAAAGAGTAGAAAATGGTATGGTGAGGTCGTAAAAAAGTGATTAGATTTTAAGAGAAGTTGAGAATGTATGAAAAAAAGTCCGCTGACATCAACTCAGGTAATAAAATGTCTAGAAAACTGGAGAGTCATATACTATTTTCGTTGGGAATTTATAAACATAAACAAGCTGAATTCTCATGACATCTGAAACTTTTGTGGGATTTTAGGTGTCGAAGATTCTAATATAGTTTGGACACTCACTACAAAAATCACTTTCTCATGATATTTGAAACAATATTAAAGGAATAGGTCATGATTTTTTGGACTCGTATAAGAAATAGTAATGTAATTTGGGTTAGTATACTGAACTGTTGGGAATATCCGTCCTTCTTTTAGATGATGGTTCAGGTATTCGTAAGTGACTCTTTTTTGAGCCCACTTTATTTTGGAAATCAATAAACTCGGCCTCGAAACTAAGCAACCTCTTCAGTTCTCTATTCACATTTGACAAATGGGAGATGTGGTTTTTGAAGATTTTGAATAGAAACACTACTTTTTTGGTAACTAAGGCCAAACCAAGAAATTCAAAAGGGAAAATATAACAACTCAATATTCACAAAAAGTAACATGTAAGAGAAGATGTTGGAATGTCCAAAAGTACAGGATCCAGACATTCTCAATTTAGTCGATTTGGAAATTCAAAAAACAACCTAATCATCTTTTGACGAAGTTCGAATCAACTAACCTCCCACAAATTTATATACCAAAAGACCAACGCTTTGTTAGAAACTGCTCAATTCATCGCCCATTCAACTTACAGTACAGGAAATTGAACCAGCATTCATCAGAAAATTATATCCTCAGAGTTTCTGCCAAACTCACTTTCTCTATGACTTGAGCTCCAAATCTAAATCACGAAACTAAGGAAAGAAATGGGGCGTGACCGAAAGGCGCTCGTCAGTTTCGGTACCCTTCAATCTCCGCCCACTCTTGGGCCACAGAGCTCACGGGAAATTGGCTATCCATCCCGAGAATAAATTCAGAGGAAAAAAAATGAATGAAGTGAGGAAGGTGTGATGAGGAAAAAAAGAAAGAACGAAATTGAAGTCAGATGGGAATTGGAGAAAATGGGGCTGTGACGTGTATTGGCTAAAATATGAGCTGTAGGGTTTGTAGGGAGAGTAAGAACATAGTGATCTTCCGATTGTTAGCACCATTTCGAACTACTTTGAGCGGAATTCCGCCTTCCGCGCCAAAAATTCAGCCTTCCGACAAAAATCAGAAAAAAATAGGCGGAAGGCGGAATTTCAAAATTTCTCAAAATTGCTAGAAACAGTGATTTTCCGGTCAATTCATGCTTGAAACACTAAAATTAAGCGAAACAGCAGCAAAAATGTGATTTAGGAGGGGAAATCCGAGTCAAAGTAGGCGAAATTCCGCTTTCCGCTTTCCGCCAAAATTTTCAAAATTCCGCCTTCCGCCATTTCAAAAGTGATCTTCCGCTCACCTCTGCCTTTTATTCTCAAAAAATACGAGAATTGTTAGTTGTTTTGGTCGAACCACTGGTAACTCTCCAAAGGATAGTCATTTGATCTCCTAAACTTTTCAAACAGATTCATCTATTTTCTCCCTAATCTCGGTAAAGAAGCTTATCACGATGTGACTAATTAGTCAACTGATGAATTCCTCAAGGACTAGTACGAATCTCAAATTTCAAAACTTCCAAAACAAAAATAAATTTAGATTCGTTAGATGTTGCTACTGACAATCCAACTTCACGAGAACAAAGTCTGAGGGACAAAGAAAAACTACGTAGCAACATGAAGAGTTGGAGACTACTGTGGTTACACTCAGAGGATGTTCCTAAAAACTACCGACACCCAAAACCCAACAGTAATACAGTTCAGAGCTAGAAAAATGAGCACAAAAGCGAAAATTCTCCGATTCCTTCGATCATCTGTTATTTTCTCAACCCCGCAGACAAGGTTTGTGAAATAGTAGAAAGCTCACGTGAGGCTTAAATTCGTCATCTACAGACACGAAATATAAAGAAAGCACTTATACAACATAAAAATAAAACCAGATGGGAATTGATGAAATTGGGTATGACGGGTCAAGACGAAAGACTATAAATTTGAAGGCTCGAGGTTTACGATTAGATTGAAAGATTTAGGAAGAGAGTTATTTTTAATACCGGGATTGAAAAAAGAGGAAGTTGTCAGATCTTGAAAGTTATTAACAGAAGGTGAGGTTTGGAAACTTTAAGAAATTTTGTGGACTTAAATAGGGTCAGACTCGCATGAGGATCTTGAAAACCGAAATTTGAGCAACAAGTATTTTAGTACTGTAAGAATCTGATTTAGACTAAAAATAAAAAGGGTTACTATTTATTCAAATATTTTTTTTATCCAAATAGCAAAAGCTTTGATTTCCTGAATATCTAAACTTCAAAATTTCTATTTTTAGCCAACTCTCATTTTTCAATTTGATTTATATCTGGTTCTACAATTCTTGTTAAAAATAATTATAATAATTTTGTAAAAAGTACTAGGATTTAGTAGTCTACAATCTGTGTCCCAAAATATACTAAAAGTACAAATCAATCAAGTCAAGAAAAACCAGAAGAGTATGAATTATTCTCAAATTCTAAACTCGGTTTCGCAATCCATTCTTTCTCTCGAAAATGAACTTTTTTTTTGTTAAACTTCTCATACCCCGCACACTTCCGGTCATCTGGTTTCAAGGAAAATAATCTAATTTTCAGTTTTCTATAGATAATTAGTCTTCATTTCCGATGCGGAGGCCAATTAGACAAGTGGAGCATTTTCCAGATTCGAAAAATGGAAATAGAGAAAGGAAACGATATTTTTGCACTTTTACCTCAGGAAAAAAGTGCAACGAATTAAAATACTGTTATCAATTGGAGGGTCAGAAATCATAGCATTTCATCGACAAAGTTTATTTCTGATAAAAAAATAATAATGGGTGCTAGAAATTGAAAATTGTCGGTCGTCAAATTGACTCATTCTGAGTGTCAGAATTTGACTACAACTACATTTTTAATTTGAAAATTAAATTTAAAATCTGTTAATTCAAATTTGATGAAACACTTTTCGAAGGTTAGAGAATAAGAATGAGGCTAATGAGAAGTAGAAATGTGCCGGGCTACTTTGATCAAGATTCTGCTCACTTTTCTTCTTTTTTTTCTGACTTGCACTTTTTTGGGATTCAATTGGAAATCTAAACATCAAGGATAATCTGGGATTACGGGATCTGGAATAATTAGAGGTTGCGTCGATCCCTTCAGAAGTTTCACACTTTTTGCTGAAGCTGACTTCCGCTTCCATCTTCTTTTTTTGTGCACAAGGGAGATGCCATGAGAAAAGAGGCCAATCGGGGGTGGAGAAAAAAAAACGTCTCTCATAAATTTAATGATATAGAGACCTGATTGAATGTGCAGAAAAAACTTTTGGGCTCTCAACTCGATTATTCGATGACTTGGGACGGGATGAAGAGGGGAAGAAAAAGAATATCGAGGGCAATTCCGGACACATGTGTGAAGAGGAATGATTTCGAAAAAAAAGATTCTTGGGCCATGGGTAAAAAAGTGCATTCTATGGGGAATTGATAAGCGGAGGTTGCGGGTTTTTTCGATTAGAAGAAGCCAAATGTTGATCGGTCAAAAACCCACGTCCAGTTTCTTTGCTAAAGCGGTTTGAAGAAACAGCCGGCTTGCACTTTTAAGGGGACACCCCTCCTTTTGGCTCCTCTTGGCTCTTCTTGGCACAATGTTTGACACTGGACACTGGCTCAGCTGCACTGATTCATTGATCCTCAAATCGTACATCGGATAGAAACGGAAATCTTAAATGTATCTAGAAGAAAAAGGAACAAGATTTTGTAAAAGTGCAGAGTGTGAGTAATCTCTCTACATTCTCTACATTGGGTCAACTCTCCCAATAAAATTTGATGGTGAGAGAAATGAAAAAGTGCAAAGGAAATTGTGACGGGTCGAGAGGAGGAAGAAATAGAAAAAAGAAGAAGAAGAAGAAGTGGAAAAAAGAAAGAATGACAGATGGAATCATGTCTTGATGATTTTCCAACTCATTTTAAAACCAGCGGAACTCTGATTCTCTTCTCAAGGAGCAGTCTCCAAACAGAATCTGGTACTCCCAAATGACCCCTTTCGGGAAACTAGAAAAAAAGAAAAGATAGAAGAAGAAAGAAAAAGAAATCACGCAATGGAATGACTCAAGATTATAGGTGTCATTTTGAAATTATGTGGTATCCAGAAATCCAGAACACAACCAAAAATTTTCCACATTTCAAAACGATGCTCTCTCTCCTTTGGTTCTCTTTGTTTTATAATGAGCTTCTGGTCGCGCATTCCATTTTCTATTTTTTCCCTCTCTTTTTTTTTCGAGACCATAGAACGTCGTCAGATTTTTTTCCTCCTCTTAAACATTTGGTTAAAAGAGTGACCAACCACAATTGAGAGGAAACGTGCATTGATAAAAAACTTGACACAGAATAATCTAATGATTAAAATGATAAAACTAGGGCGGACAGAGGTTCACAGACGAGACTCTCGGGCGGTTCTCATAATTTGAAATGAAATGACCTAGGATGATTTGAAATGGAGAACCCGAAAGTCACATCAAAAGAAATGAAGGATCATCAAAAAAGGAACAAAGAGGGCTGATGATGCAAACTAAAAACCTGCATTATGTGGTTACTCAAGGTTTGGATGAGAGTTTAAACCAAAGCAATCAAAAATAGTGGAAGAAGACGAGAACATGTTACACCGTAGACGAAAAAGCACCACACATCAAATGAAAAACGGAGAGGGGTCCCCCCCTCCCCAAGTTGAAGTATTGGGTGCAGCAGGAACGTGATGAAATCAAAGTTGAAGGCAAATTTATGCCGCCGAGAGAGGGGCTTCTTTGCGGATTTGAAGAATTAGGAAGAGTTAAAGAACATGGGAAGACTTTGAAGCAGAATAAGAACCGATTTAGTTTCAGGTTTTTTGGAACATGAGCACCTACAGTAGGATTTGTAGAGAAACCTAACAAGAATAGAATAAAATCCAATTACATTTTTAGAAACTGAAACTTGTTTCACAAAAATTGCCTAGAAGAAATCAATACTTGTTCTTATATCCCTAATTCCTAAAAAGTGCGATTACACATCAAAAGGATACATTTTTTCTCAACTATCCTATATCCTGCACTCTGAAAAGTCTTGTTCGCGTCATACATGACTAGAAAAAAGTGCTCATATGGAAAAGGAGAAAATGAAACTTTTTTGATTAAGAAACGAGACATGATTGAAACAAAAATAAATCGAGTTGATTAAAATGAGAAAAAATTAGTTGATGAATTCGGAAAAGAAGAGAGCAGAAGGCGTGAGAATAACTACTTTGGAGCTAGACAAATTCCAAAGTGAGGATGAGGACATTTATAATTTTCTATAATTACTAGTTATTTCAAATGTTTTTATGTTTTTGAGTAACTAACTAGAGTCTACTCTTGAAAATGTGATATCTCGACATTCTGTCAGAACCTACAGTAATCTGGTATTTGTACTTTTATGAGTTTTGTAGTTTGAAATACAATTTTTCTTCTAAATTGATGGTGGTGGGACAGCAAAATTTTAATATTTCTGAATCTCTTGTGAATTGAAGTTATAGTTCATATAAACGGATCCTAATATGCGAATAGTTCTATTTTGGTTGATTCCCGCCCGAAAATAGATTCAAAAAATGAATTGTCGTCAGATTTGATGCATGGTACGCATACACCAAAACATACACGCTCACGCAAAAATGCACGAAATTCCCCCGCAATTTCCCCCGGAAAACTACTGCCTCGCCCTTTAATGTATTACACTTACAATTGCTTTAGGAAGGTTTTAATAGTTAAAATTAGACCTTGACTGATTTTGAACCTATTTGTTTCTTAACGATTCTTGTAAAAAAATTTTAGGAGATTACTCCAGTTTAATCCACAAGAAAGAAACTTTTGAACTGGATTATTAGGAATATAAATAAAGTCATTACTAGTGAACTCAGCTCTCTCCACTTTTTAGTGGCGCGCCTGAACAAAAGCAGTCAAAAAAAGCCAGCAAGGTTTCTCTCAAACGTGAGACGCAGCATTGGCACCTCCTCTAATTATAAGAGGCGGAACCCAGGAGCCGTGGCGCTGAGCCCCTGACGTACCGGATTAGGCAGCAGGATGTTCTATGGAAATAACTTTCGAAGCATCGAGAACAAAGAGTAGTAAACTCTTAGAGCTCTGAAATGTAGAATGGCTTCTCATTTGCACACGACATATGTATTGTCCCCTTTGTTTTGCTCTAAATTTAGAAGCAAAACTGGATTCTCTGAAAAATTAAGAGCACCGTGATTTTCTAGATTTCAAAAATCAAAAGATTTGTTAAAAGTGTTAGTGATCAACAAAAAGAATCTGATAAGAGCCGAACCACAAACCGAAAAATTACTAATAATAAATCAACATCAGGAGTGGACGTTAATGAGTTGATGAAGATGAAATCTGTTGTTAAAGAATCACGTACCACTTCAAAGCTGTGGTGTCCCACAATTCAAGAAAATTAACGACTTTTTCTAGGCAACTGACTCTCTTCTTAAAGTGCAAATATACTTTTACGAGAAAGAAAATCATATATTGCAATAATATGCTGCACTTTCTAAAACCACCTGCAATCTTAGATCTTGACGTCAAAAAAAGCAAAAATGTGAAATTGTTTTATTGCAAATGACTAGAATACATTCAGACGAAGGGGAGTGTGCAAAATAAACAGAGAATAATAATTTGGAAGAACAATTAAATTTGATGGGCAAGTGAAAATAATTTATAGTTTCGAACGAAGGCCTGGGGTACGGTAGGGGTCATTTAGAAGAAAAGGTGAGGCCGAAATGGGGTGTGTCGGAAAGATGAAGAATGGCAAGAGAGACCCGTTTTGAAGACAGATAAAACATTGAGAAAGGGAGCAGAGAAAAAACAGAACGGAAGTTCATGACACAACATCATTCAGGTTTGATTTATCATCTCCGGTAGGAAAATGAATAAGAAGGTTTATTTTAGTTTCAAACCGGAGGGTCAAAAATTCGATGGCTAGAAAATAAGTACTATAAACAGTGAAACAGATAAAGTGGCACCAGGATGTGGAATTCATTTGCATTGTATTATTCTACACGTGTGTTGATGTTCTGCTAATCGGCCGAACCACCTCTGGAGACGACAAGAAGTTGTAGTTAGACGTTTTCGGCGTTTCCACTTCTTGCAGCGTCTCCATCACCGGCAACTTGTCCCCCATTGCTCCACCGTACATATCTGAAACTCCTGAAATTAGAGAAGAACATTGTTAGGAGCACACAACAGAATGCGGGTTAGTGTTAGTACCTCCAGGCGTTGATAGTCCACTTCCAAACGATCCATATGAGTGCTCATACCGGTTGTAGATGTACTCATTTGCCGAGTTGTTGAAGCATTTTGGATACAGTCCTCCTGGCGGGCCGAATGAGCCGTTTGCAGCGAGGAAATCCAAATCCGGATTGTTTTGTGGGATGGAGATGTAATCCTGGAGAAAAAAGTTTTCGAATTTATGTTTTCCAATATAACAGACTTGGTAATCCGGGCCAACCGGGCCGACGCCGGCCAGCGATTTTCTATATATGAAAATGTGATCTCAGTGAGATTTACAAAATTACATGAAAAACTATAATATTATCCGTCCAATTTTGTGCTGTTTCCCGAAAAACACCCGGGCCTGCAAAATGAATTCGAGTCAGGTCGGCCCGGCTATTTTTAGGGAAGCAGCACGAAATTGAGAGAATAAATATTATAGTTTGGTATGTCATTTTGTAGATCTCATTGAGCTCTATAGTTTCACATAAGTTTCGATTCAAAAATCTCAATTTATACAGGAGAAACTCGGTTGGCCCGGTTTGTCAGGTCTGCAAAATACCTTTGTAGAAAGATGAACATTGTCCACTGGACTACTGCTGTACATTTCCGGGAAGTATTGTCCATCCAAAGCTTCACATTTTACCGTCACATCAGATTGATCATCTGAATGTTGTACTATAAAAACCACCTGGCTGAGCAAAAAACTAACCAATGAATTTTGATTTTTTGGACTTGCAATTTTTGCACATGCACAGGCAGCATAACAGAGAAGCCAAAAGTATTCCAGCACACAGTATTCCGAGTGCCAACGTCCTATCGTACTTGGCTGTAATTACTGAAAAGTGCTTTTCATTATTTCTACTTCTATGCTAGACATACCAATCCAATCGAACAAATTTCTCTTCTTCAGTAGTGTTCCTCGGTTATCAAATCCCAGACCATTATTTGCAGAACAATTATAAACACCGAAATCCTCTTCTTTGAGGTCTTTGATTTTCAGAATGCTTTCTTTTCCATAGGGTTTTGGATACTGGTGAACCTGAAAACAAGGATGAGTCATAAATTTTTAAAGTTACTTTCTTTTTTCACTTACCGTGATCCTTCCATTGTTGAAATTAATCTCCTTCCCATTTAATGTCCATCTGACATTATTAGTCTTGGGTCTTCCACTAATCTCACAAATAATTTCGGTTGCTTCATCGAGGGAAGCTGACACTTCTTCTCTCATTGAAACTGTGGGTGGCCCTGTAAAACAAAATTCAATTGAAGTAATCACCTGGTTTTACATACCCCGGATATGCAAATAATGTGACAGAATTTGTTTCCTAAATCCATCAACCGTAGCTGTACAATTATAGTTTCCTTGCTGCCAAGTCCTCACGTTTTCCAATGTTAAACTGAAAAATTTGATAATTCAACAGTACTTCTCTTTGTATTTTGTATTACTTCTCTCCATGACCAATAATTTCATCACTATCTCCTCGCGTCCAAAAAATGTTTGGTGTTGGATTGGCCAGTGTGGCGCAATGGAAGAATGCGTTGTCACCTTCATTCACCTCCTTATCCTGTGACGTTGACATGATACGTGCGCCAACTGTAATAAATCGGTTTTTTAAAGAGTAACTCGTACTTTGAATTTTGTGCATCTCTTTCAGACTACATTCAAGATCACAAACATTGTTTTTGTTCTCATTATTCTAGATTACTCAAGCTTATGAAATGAATCGCTTGAATTACTCTCCATTCTGACGCAACAATGCTAACTAATAGTTTTTTTGAATTCAAAAACATAATCTGAAAAAAAATAAGCAAGGGGACTAAAAAACTTACAAGCAACATTCAACTTGATTGATCCACGAGTGGTACCGATTTCATTGGTAGCCTCACAGAAGATATCTCGATTATGATCTTCCATTTTTAGAGTTTCAAATGTGAGGGTCTGAAAAAACTGTTAAAAATTATAAATCCAGTTTACTTGAAAACCCACATCTCCAGTTTCTCTCAATTTTTGATTCCCCTTGTACCAGTTGATCTTGACATTATCAAGTGGTTTGGCATTGATGTTACATGCAAGTAAAGCTGATCCATTTTCTCTCAATGGAAGTTTGGATGCAATGGTGAGATTTATTTGTGGAGCGTATCGAAGGGCTAGTTTCACGGAGTCTACTTCGATCTGTAGAAATGTGTGGATTAAAATATGTGCGTTTTTTCACTGAATACTCACTTTATTTGGAAATGTCATGTGCTGACTGATACATACAAGGTACTTGTGGTCGTCTTCAGGTCGAGGGATGAAACTGAAAGAAAATGTTATATCCTCTATTCAAAATAATCGCACGGCAAAATCGACTCGATTTGAATTTTAATTTTCGCGCCTTTTTTCCAGTCTAATTTCGGCCGATCTAAATTAAGCTCTTTGACGAGCTCTTCAATGAATCTTGTTGAAAATTTCACTCGTCCGAGTTTTAGGATGTATTTATGAAAGATTCTGTATGAAAGAGTATTCGAAAATTCATTAAAGAGCCCGTAAAAGAACATGACTCTGATCGGCCAATATTTGACTAGAAAAAGGCGCGAAAAGTGAAATTCAAGTCGAGTCGATTTTGCCGTGCGATTATTTCGAATAGATAATAACGGTTCCACTTCTTTATGAGTTTTCAAAACTTACCTCAAATTGCTCATTATACTGTAGATATTTGAATCCTCGCGAGACTTATGCTCTCCTCCCTCGACTTGTGTAGTTTCATTCACATGAGCTATCACAGTTTCTTGAGATATTTCTGGTTTCGCTGAAATTTCAAATAATTACTAACGAAATTCTCCATAATTTCTATACCATGGATTCCTCCAAACTTTGATCGAGATTCTCCGAGCCAGGAGATGATGTGTTTTCCATGCTCATCTGAAGCTATCGCCCACCCAATTGTTGGTGGTGGTTTACCTTTCCTTGATAAACATGATTGAGTGATTGGATCTCCAGCAATGGCTTTCAGTGAATGATGACTCTTCACTATTTTTGGAGGTGTTGGTCGGACTGAAATTTTTGAATAAATTTAATTTTGTTTTGGCCTTTGGCTCATATCTAATTTCCGTTTCTCATCTCCCCGAAAGACCCTTTCATTTCTTTTTAAATGTGAAAATATTCCACCACACCGCATCATTTGAATAATGACACCGCCGCCGCCGGTCGAACAATGAGATTTACACCAATATCGCGTGCCCGAGCCCCCTGTTCATCCCAGGCCTTGTTTTTGTGTTCCCACCGCTAGGAAGCAGCTGCCATATCAGAGTTGGTGCGGTGGTTTGGTGCGCGCGCGGATGCGCGTACCCCCTCAACAGCCACTTCAGAGATAAATTGGCGCTGGCAGGGGCCACACGTTTATGATGACATTAATTGGCAGCGGGCGCGCGAATTGGCGATCTGTCATTCGAATTTCGAAGCAAGTTCTCAAGAAGATGAATTTTGGAAACCGGAGATTGTGTGAAAACGTTTTTGAAGTTAGTGTAATAAGTACACACATCTTTGTACTTTTGAACATACCTAGCACAGTGAGCTTTGCTTTACTCGAGACAACCGCTTTAGCGTGGTCGGATTCCGAAATTTGACAAGCGAAATCATCATCATCGAACAGGGTCACATTGGAGATCTGGAAGTTGAGCATTTTTCTAATGAATTTCAAACAAAAATCCCACCTCCAAATTGTACTCCCCGTTAGCTGCACTTCCAACCATACGATACCTTTTGTTACCCGGAAGTGGCTTATCCCTATCAGTACCTAATCCGAAGTCGTCTTTCATCCATTGTACAGGTCCTTGCTGAAAAAAAAACCAGAAAATTATCGCTTTATGTGAACTTTTTTGAGTTTCATATGTATAAATTGAATTTTGCGCCAAGTAACCCAATCAGAATTTGGACCGGGAAGTTTCTAAATTCTACTTCATCTTCACATTTCCTTTGAAACGATCAACGATCATTTTCAAAAATACTCACTTGATGTTCGACTCTACATGTCAAAATTGCAGTTTCTCCAACCGCGGCCAACGTGTCTTTGGGCGCTTCCACTATTCGCTGCTGCAATTGTTGGCAACTGGCCAGTTGAAGCGCGAACAGTGGCCATAAGAGCCACCGTACCATAATGCCCTGAAAATAGACTTCGTTGAAATTGGATGACTGAGAAATAGAAAAGAAAACACGAAGAGTACAAGGTGGATAAGAGAAGAGGAGATGAAAAAATAAGGATCTAAGGATCACGCAATGTAGCGAATATTAAAAAATCCTCTAGTGTGTGGACCTCCGAATGAACTTCCGATTGTTTTGGTGCTCAATCATTTGGGAGAGAGAAAGTTGAGAAGTTGAGAAGAAATTTTGGGGATAAGAAATGATGATGTGTGGTTGAAGCGAGACGCAAACACAGACAAAACGTTTCTCACATTGCAAAAAGTTAACGCGGCGAGTCACTCCCCAACGGACTCCCCGCAGCCTCTCATTAAATATCGGGACGGAAATTGTTGTCGTTAGTAATAATAGTACTACCTGATTTCCCAGTCTTTTTTGATTAGTTTGGAACAAAAAACTCAAAAAATTACGGTATTTAATTGTAAAAATCAGACTTGGCGAACCCCGGGCCGGCCGAGGTAGGGAAAAATAGGAAAAAGTTTCGAAAATTTCTCACATTATTTGAAAATTTTGTAATCTTTCGTTGTTAAAATGACACAGAATACTCAATCATCAGAAAATTATTAAATATTCAGGAAAAACCAGCGAAAAAATTCAAACCAAAATTTTTGACTCCTGAAATCCTGGCCAGGCCAAGCCGTGCCGGGCCGACAAAATTTCTGATTTTGGCCCGGCCCGGCCCGTAGCATGATTGTTAAAAATAGAAAACAATGTTCGTATTCCTACGGGACCAATTTTCGGGCGGGCGCGTTCAAAAGAAGCTGAACAATATGTTACAGAATCTTCAACAAACCCCTTAAAAACAAAATGTGCCCCCCCACACATTTTGTTAAGCGAAGACTTTAATGGGGGTCCCCCCATCCTGGTTGACATGAGAGCTTATTGAGGGCAAAACGAAAAGCGGTAAGGATTAGAGGAGGAACCGAAGAAGCGAGTCATGTAGTCGTGTGAGACTTGAGAATTGGACCGGGGGTGATTCAAGAGGGCACACACACCCCTTGTTGAGGAGCTCAATCCTGATTATTAATAGCGTAACCTCAATAAACACGTATTATGGGGGAGAGAATCACTAATGATGTTTTCGGTACTAGAACGACAATATGAAAAAGGAATGGAGTATAAGATTGAGAATAGAATGAGAAGACTAGGAGTGGAATTGAAATTAAGGAAAGAGCTAGAATTGAATGAAAATAAAGACTAGGATGGGAATAAAAACACGAAAAATAAAGAAAGCGAAAAAGCGAAAAAATTGAATAGTTTTAGAAGATACAAAGTAGAGAAAAGGAGAAGAAGGAAGAAACGCTCATTTGTAGGCGGCGCGACAACTTTTGAGCTTGACAAGAAGACGAGTTGCAACAGACAGGACAGCCAACAAAAACCCACGTTTTGTTTTGGCAAAAAGAGCCCACGGATAAGATAGATGTCCTTTTTTCTAACAATGATGCACTGCAACGTCCATCATAGCGGCTCAGGGGGAAATTGGGTGAAACGAGTGAATGCGTGAATGAAAAAAGGAACTTCTCTGTCTTCTTCTTTTTTATTCTACTTCTATTCCAGAATATTATATTGAAGGGACTTTTGGAGTTCTTCAAAAAGATGTTATTATGTCAGTCTCAGTCAATGTTAGGCCTGGCTAAATTTTCCGGAATTTTTGGATTTGATATTTTAGCACAAAAATGCTACCGTAATATTTTACAATTTAAAGGAACATACCCTGATTTTCAGGTCAATTTTTAATTTGTCTTGTTTTTCGGACGATTTTCAACAAATGTCGAAGCGAAATGTTATTTTTTGCTTCGAAAATTACATTTCGCTTTGAAATTTGTAGAAAATCGTTTGAAAAACAAGATGAATCCTGAAAATCATAGTATTTTATTTTAAATTATAACATATTACGGTAGCATTTTCACGCCAAGAAAAATTCCTGAAAGTTCAGCCAGGACTGACATTGACTGAGACTGGCATAGTATAAAGCGTGGTTACAGTACCTAAAAGATGTCAAAACCCACTCATCACTTGCTTAACGTGTTCATCCATCACTCTGGCATATGCTAATAAGCAAACTACCCATTTCTTCCGGGAAAGTTAGAAGGATCACTCCTCGGGGAGAAAAAGGGGTGTTTGACAGAAGGTACTTGCTCTACACATCTCTTTTTTCGTTTCTTTCCACACTCATTTTTCTACAAGGTGATTAGCACAACGTGAAATATGAGATTACCCTCACAGTGGCAACAGATGTTAGGACAGGCGGCATTGAAAAAATGAAAAAAGAAAAAAGGGGAGTACGTATCCGGCTATTCCCGCCGCACATCTGACCAGTTAATCTAGAACTAGATTTTCGAAATTGATACGGAATATAGAAAAGGAGAGGGGTAACCGCTTGTTGATGGCATAATAATACGGTAGAAAACTGGGCACAGAAGCAATCAATGCCTTGCACTTGCACAATGAGCAATGAAATTGCATAAGGTCGTAGGGTTACGGATGACCGCTCAATGAACACTGTGATTAAATTGACGACACCAATTAGAAGTGAGGACTGCCTAACTGGATTAGTTCATCATGTCTTGGCAACATACTCTTCCAAGTGCTCTTCGGAATCATGTCTCAACAATCTTACTTATATATAATCCGCTAGGATTTCTGTCCGGTCTTGGTCAGGGTGTCCGCTTTAGTTTTGCGAAAGTTAAAGAATTTGGTCGCCCCACAAAATCGAACCCGCGACTACTGCGCGGCAGTGCAGCGCGCTACCAACTGCGCCACACGTGAAACAGAAACCGAGTGGCCAGTGGCGTATAAAAACTAAGCAAAATTGAGCGGCGAAGCCGCGAGTCCAGCCTGCGGTAAGCAGGCTGGTTGGAAATTAATCACTGACGAGGAGCAGAAACAAATTTGATAGGAGGAAGCAGGGGAGAGAGATCCAATAATTATTATTATCCTGATGGGTGTTTCGTAAAAACCAGGAGGATATATAATATTTATAAGAAAATGGAAAAACTGGGGTGTTGGCGGGATTAGTCGACTTACATGGATTTGAATTCGGACTAAAATTACTGGTTGAAAAAGAGGAACTGGAAAAAAAGCCACTTCAAGTTTTTTAAACTCAAGTATTCAAGAAGGCGTGAACTTGAGGAAACTAAGTTTTTTCCTCATTATCCAGAAAAAACCAACTTTAAATCTTTTCCTCCTTCCAACTTTTTCTCTGGTCTGGTCACCCGAAAACGGAGAAAATAGAATTATGGAACTCGACTGAGCAAAATGGGTCCACACACGGAAAGAGCAACCCCCGAAATCTGTCGTCGCTCTTCTTCTTCTTCCGAGTTCATTAATGAGCTCGATTATACCGATAATTCGGTTTGGCATATCTTCACGTAATGGCCGTAAACGGCGAGGAGGTCTCGCAAGAGTAATTTGTCCAGAAATATGGGATGAATTCTTCGAGAAGAAAAGAAAGGCTACAAATTTGAGATGTGCCCACGAAATCTGATGAATTTGTGAGCCGTGTCGTCGAAAAAATGGATTGAATGTCAGTGTGTTGTACTAATATGATTTTTTGGCCACGACTTGGGGAGAGGATGCACAAAGGATTGTGGTTTAACACTTTGTATTTCGGCTTGAAAACAAGAAAACAACTACAAACAAGTTATCTGATCCCTCTAAATCTTATTTACTAGACGATTCTCGGAATTAAACCGAACATGAAGAACAAAAATGAAACGTAATAAAATAAGTGTTGATAACACAATGTCAAATACCGATTGTAAATCGAATACTCGAGTTGAGAAAATATCAGAGGTCGTAAGGTCATAGAAAAGTAGATCGAATGCGGAGGCATTTCACGACAACTGTTCTATCTCTGCTGATCGAGAGGGACCCGCAGGCTGCGAATCGACAAAAGCGAGAGAGCCTGTTGTAATTATGAGAGAGTAAGCTCGGGCCACCACGGAACACCAGCACTTCTTCATTTCCCGAAGCCTGTCAAACTCCGACGGACAGAAACGAGTACACTTTGTGTTCACGCCTCGTAGTTGATTTGCATCAGCATTTACTATCTCAATTGTGGTTGTAAGTAGTAGTGGCGGTGGGAAAACGTTTGCTACGAAACATTGGTCAGCGTGGGAAGAGATTTAGGAGTGTTCCATGCTAAGTTTTGATAGTAAGGAAGGACGCACGGGGCGGCCCGTAGGCGTTTTAGGGATAAATGACATATGTATGCGTCCCCAGTGGTTTTGGTAGTAAGAAAAAGAAGCAATGAGCACATTCACATTCTATGCGCGCAGAGCTTGCTCCGAATTCCGGAAAAAATGAAGTCAGAAATAAGAGAATCTTGGAAAAAACCACTGTGGCTTTTCTTGTTTACCATTGTTTCAGAGGGAGTAAACAACTCCATTGGTAATGAGGAAAGGAATAATAGAAGTAGTTCGTTCTAAATTTTTCATGACTTCCTATTTTTGAAAAAAGCTTCTGATATGAATGGAGGCCGATTGAATTTAAAAAGAAAAGAAAAAACATTGAGAGTGTAGTTCTCATGGACAGATTAACGCGAAACATTTCAAACGTTTCAAACAAAATGGGTAATTGAAAAAAAGAGAAGAGATAAACCAGAAATTGAAGAGACTTAAACTTTTGAATTGACAGAAGCTAGGGACTTCAGAATGCAGTTTGATCTACTGTTGCAACGGAGAATCTAAAATTTCGAAAATCCCAAACAATAGACATCATCGGAAATCATAGGACAATTGGAAAGAACGTGGTAGGGTTGCAAGAAGAAGGCGATGATTACGCAACTAGCTTTTCCTTCAACCAAATGTTCCAAACGATGTGTGAATGGGAGGAATCACAGCTTGATAAACAAGCAGTAGGAACTTTGGAGCAAGTGGTGTTGAAACAAAAGTACGTCAATTTGTGGGGAGAAGAGGAACAAAACAATAAAGTTTTGGAAACTCATGTAAGAAACCACGGCTAATTACAAGAGTTTCTGCCTGGAGCTCGATTGTCGCAATTTCTTCATATGCGTCATGCCAACAAGTGGGCCGCATCCTGAATTTGAATAAAATAGTAGAAGTTGACGAAGGAGAACGACGACAGAAGACGATGGTCGACGTTTTCTTCAGAAGAAACGAAGAAGAAGGGATTGAAGGCCTGAGGGGCGGGCGGCGATTGAGTTTTGTTTCGACAATGGCCATCCCCGGGAGAGATATATAAAGAAAAGAGGAAACGAAAAAGGAGCGGTGGAAAGGCTAACAGAGAAGATGAAGTTTAGTAGCTTTGTAACAGCCATCGGAGTCCCGGGGTCTGTAATCGAAATATAAAGTTGCATAACATGCAAACTGCATTATTATTAGGTGCATTCTTCGAACTCAATTGAAGTCTAGATGCACTTTTGCAAAATGTGTTGGGCATAAATTTCTACTTTGTACAGTAATCGTGATTCGAGCAGGGTTGCGAACCGGACCCAAACGGAACGGCCACGGGCCGGCGATTTTCTCCTTTCTAAACTGTGATTTTCATGCCAAAATTTATATGAAAATGTAGAACTCAATGAGATCTACAGAATGATCTTAAATTCAATGAGGTTACGCTGTTCGGGTTTTCGCAAATGTTTGTTACGCACCCCGGCCGAAGATTTTGACCCGGTCCTTGCGCTTTCTGACGTTTCATGGAAAACATAGATATGGAATTTAGGTTTTCTAACTACCATTCTGTTGATCTCATCGAGCTCTACATTTTCATGTAAATTTTAACATAAAAATCGCAATTTTAAAAAACAGAAAATTGCCATCCCGGTTCGCAACCACGGATACACGAAGTTCTACTCTAAAATTGGGATTCACTATATTTCAAACAAGAAAAAACACAACGATACTAAAACCGGAGATACCTCCTTCTCCCTTATTTCAGTACTAGTAAAATTGGCAGTTTGGACTCTCCTACTACTGACAAAGATGTATTGTTTTTAGTGCAACAAGAGAAGAAAGGTAGTGAAAAATGCAAAATCTTTGTAATACATGAAACCGCTTGATACTAAAGCGATCTGGTGGTGAGCCGGGTGGCACATGGAAACACTTTCAGTGTTTAACGAGCCCCCATCGCAAAAACTCTAGGTTGAATCACCGAAAATTACGCTTGGAGTATTAGAAAGAACATGTTCGGGAGATTAGTGACCCGTCACGCACTCTTTACTACCTGATGACGTTCCCTTAATGTTTTTGTGTTAACCTATAATTACCGGACAATGGAAGGAATAAGTGTGGGGTATTAGTGGATTTCAATAAAACAGTATATGAACATGGAATAGTTCAACAGTTGTGACGACAATGATAGTCACTTAGTAAAATGGAAAACTATCCTAATTTGGTGTCTCAGATGCTCCGCACTACAACAAGTACCTGAATGAATGCCTTGTTTTAATATACAACTCATATAGGCTAAGAAAAGGAAAATAAATACACGTGAGAACTCCGGGGCTCGGCTCAATTACGATCGAGTTTCAATCATTACGGCGCGGGACGAAAGACACACGGATGTATAAATATCCTTTCTTGGGAATATAGATGTATGCATAAATGTTTGTACACACTTTGCAAGCATTATATAAAAGTTGGTAATTGGGGATGGGGAGCAATACAGGATTTGGAGGAAAAGGAGGAAGGTAGGGGAGGTGGAAGACAGTGACATATCAATGGCAATTACTCAGAACACGGGTACGAGCAAGCTAGGTGGTCAGGAAGAAGACAAAAGGCAATTAATTCCGGTCAGACGACTGGATTGGAGGGAATTGGAGAACGGTAGGAATGGTGGCTCAAAAAACAGAGAATCGAGAATATTTGGTTTTTAAGAAGTGTTCATTTTTAAATGGGTTACATTAGATCGGCTACGGGACATTTCGAAAACGAACATTTCGAAAGTGTGAAATCGCGTTTTTGCCTAATTTTCGGACTTTCTCGTATATATTTAAAAAATTTAATAAGGCATTGTTCAAGATATATCATAAATGCAAAAAAAGAAAAGTTAAAAAAAGCGATTTCACACTTTCTAAATGTCCGCTTTCAATATTTAAACTTTCGAAAGGTTCACTTTGGAGATTTCTCATTTTCCAAATATCTTATTT
The DNA here is from genome assembly GCA_963966625.1 of Caenorhabditis zanzibari. Classification (NCBI taxonomy): domain Eukaryota; kingdom Metazoa; phylum Nematoda; class Chromadorea; order Rhabditida; family Rhabditidae; genus Caenorhabditis; species Caenorhabditis zanzibari. The sequence goes on from OZ016473.1 coordinate 12,766,661, forward strand.
TTGAAATGTCTCGCTTTCGAATTATCCCAAGCACATTAGATCATGAAAAATTGGAAAAAAACTACTGAAAACTGGATTCGAAATTCATGGTTAAGTGAAACACATCGAGCTTTCCAAAGCAAAAAAGTGAAGAAGAACAACTCTATTTTAAAAAAAACTCTGAAAATATTGTTAAAAAAAGTAACTTATGTTAAAAACAAAACACTATCGATTATACGACCCATCCCAACAAGATACAATATACAAGTAAACTGGGAGGGAAATTGACACTCGATACACGAGGACGACGTGTGTACGAGGAGAGGTGAACTGTTGCGTAATTGGCAGCAGGCCTTCGAACGGACCATCATCTCGACATACGATACACACTCATCCAAGCTTACCTAATGCACCGTGCGCATCTCCTACCTGACGTCATTCGCCAGAAGTTAACAAGAAGAGTTATGGACCGACGAGGATGTAGGAAGAGGAGAAAAAGTGCACCGATAAACACATGCAAATTGAAAAAGGATGGACAGGAACGAGTACATAAGACTAGAACACGATGTTCCAAAAATCAAGTTTGAAGATAGATTCCGGGGAATATGAGTTTATGGTTCAGTGCAAAATTTCATGCTGATTCCGAATATAACAATAAAAAACCTTAAAAATGCTTTTTTAACCAAAAAAACGGTTTCAAAGTTGCAAAAAAATTAATAGTTATGCCAGGAGAGATAACGTTTTTGCAACTTTGAAGCCGTTTTTTTGGGCCAGAAAAGCATTTTGGAGCGTTTTCATTAATATATTCAAAATCAGCGTGAAAATTTGCATTGAACCGTAAACTCATTTTGCATGGAGTCCCCCTTTAACTGAACAAAAAAATGAAAAATTGTTGAAATTTCATATCCAAAATTTACAATTTGAGCTCAATCCTAAACTAACCAAGCACTTTCCCGCAAATCTAGTGCCTAGCAAGAACTGGGGGAAAAAAGACATCGATGGGACTAATTATTTTCTAACGTCTTGATTTCGAACGCCATACGGATTGGATTGCCTCCGAAGACCGGAAAAGAATGCGCACCAATTGATGGGTACAATAAATGACAAATGATGTTTATGGGTGTTGGCAGCTTCTCGATTCTCTTTTTCTGAAGCACTGAGCACACGCGAGGGGGGATGCGCTCTCGGAGGGCCGAATGATCGAGACCACTTGAAATCTGGAACAGAAGGCCTTGCGTAACCCGTACCATAAACAGATGACAAATTGCCGACAAAACCGTTACGAATGAGAATGATGACAGTTGAGCCGATGTCACTATTGTTTTTGCTTTTTGGCCGCCCCCCATCAGTCATCTGTAATCCCACTATAGCACATGGGAAGATGAGAATCAAACATTTATTTTACAGAAAACAAGCAAAAGGCAGTTTTTATAACAAAAAAGAAAAGGATTTGTTTCGCTGTATGATTGGATAATCACCGAATATAAGATGGGAAAGATGATACAAAAACAGTGTCATGTGGGAACGCTTGCTTTGTAAAACGGCACGGTACTATTCAAAATAGAAGGAAAATAATGGCAATAAAAGAAAAATTAAGGTAACAATTTGTTTTTATAAGGCACAATGATACGGAGCAAATTTGGAAGAGGCGAGAAAGAACTAGAATGACAATCGGAAAAAATGCAGAAATCTTTTGAGGACTTATTATGAAATCAGAAAGTGAAATTATGCGGATGCGAATAGACAAAAAAGTGGTGAATAGGAATGCAATGTCATTAAAATGCTATCATCACGAAAGTACTCATGGGGCAAGCTTTTTGTTTTGTGAGACAATTAACTGAATAAAAAACTATAGGAACGGCTTCGCGACATTTTGAAAGTGTGACGTTTCGAAAGCGTGACGTTTTGCAAGAGTGTATTTCACAAGTGCAACGTTTTGCTTTTGAAACGTCGTACTTTCGAAACGTCAAACTTGCGAAACGTGACACTTTCGAAATGTCTCACTTGCGAAATGTCACACTTTCCAAATGCCATCTTTAAAAATGTCGCGGAGCCATAAGAACTCATAGAGTTCAGGTTCTAATGACTAGGCGATGACAGAAGGTCCTTGATGAATCCACTCAACGATTTGCTCATTTTCAGCTCCTGCACATTGTGCGTAATCTGAGTACGAGCTGTGGTGCCACCAGGGTTGACTCGCTCGTCGATCTCTTGGAAGATCTGAAAGAAAATTTTTAGTTTCAACGTTCCCTATCAATTGAAGAAAAGTACCTGCGAGAAGCGCTTCTTGGATCGAGCCGATTCTCCATTATACGGCCTCATGAATGGCTCAATATTTCGGAAAAGTTCCGCACCAGTGAGAGTATCCGGAAGTCTTGTCAAGAACTCGACGCTGTCATCAAAATCCATTGTGAGAAGTCGGGATTCATACATTCGGAGGATTCCAAGCGCCGCTTTGAATAGAAACTCTTCTCCATCTCGGAAGTAAACATCCCAAATTCGACAGGTCACATCTAATGGCAGAGATTTTGCGTACATAGCGAAGGTCCTGAAAGTAGCAATGTTAATATTTGGAATCAGTACTATACATTTCTTTCCACGGGCCGGGCCGACGGAGGACCCAATTTTTCCGAAGGTCAATTTTTTGAAAAAAAAAGTTAATTGACTGTTTTCTGTTCCATTTCAAAGTGTTTCATGCTTGTAGCACTTTCACGATTTTTTCATGCAATTAGGAAATTTCCTACCCGGGCCGACCGGCCCGAGCCGTGCTGGATTGGGGCATGTATGGTATAATATCTTACCATTCAATGAGATAGAGATCCGGTCGAACGTCCAATTTATCCAAGTGGTGATGAAGAGCTGGAAGTTCTTGCTCCAAATATCTATCATATGCAATAAAGTATTCTGTCATCTGTGGTTGTTTCAATCCGAAGAAAGCGGATTGAAGCGGGCGATCCAGAAGGTTCGCAAACGATATGAATGCAGGATACGGTTCCATTTGAATTAGCAATACTGCAGCGATAAACGTCATTGACTGAACATATCCGATATCCGGGCGTAGGATAGCATAGGCACCTGAAACAGTTTCAAACAGTTTTTCATGCTTTCTTAATTTAGCAACTCACTTAATAGTTTGAGAAGATGATCATAGTATGGACCATCCTTCTGGAACATTCCCAGAGAGGTGAACGTTCGAGTGGCATCGAGATGGATTTGAGTTACAGAAGTTTCTCTTCGATCTTCGCAGTTCTGTAAAAAATTCAATAAAATCCCCATCCCCCAGTCTCTCCATTTCTCACCTTGTGTTGTTCTGCCAGCTTCTTAGCAATTTTCTCCTCAGCTTGCTCCATCAATCCATCGTATAGTTCTAAATGAAATGTCATTAAATGATGAATTATGCATTCTCTTGGAATAACTTTACACCCCGCATAATAATTATAATAATCTCACCTCTTGTTATCTCAATCTCATTTCCTATTGTCAAGGACCACAATTCTCCGCGGACTTTTGCAGGAACTCCTTGCCACCACAACTCGCGGCAACGTTTCGAATCCTTCCTGCAAGGAGAGAAAAAATATAGAAGAGAAATAGAGAACGTGCGGCGCCCCGCCGGCAACCTTGTCTTCCCCTTACACTCCTCGTCTCTCACGCGCCTCATTGGCTCAGTGGCAGAGCGTCTGTCTAGTAAACAGAAGGTCGCTGGTTCGATTCCAGCATGAGGCACCGAACTTTTTTTTCTTTTTTACTACTTACATTTCCTCCCATTTCGGCAGAATCTGCTCCATCCAAACTCGGCAATGTGCGGCGGCTTGCTCTTCCAGTCGTTTTTGCTCGGCTTTTGCTTGGATTCGTTCTTTTTCAGCTCGCTGCTCCTTCTTTTTTGCCTGAATAAGCTTTTAATGGTTCACTAGGCAAAAAACAATTTTCGTTACCTGTTCTAAAATATCCAAATACATCTGCTTGTGCTGTGCAGCTTCGTCAGCTGATTTCGACGGCAACCCACTAGGCCTCCCTTCCAGAATCAGCCCTGTTGTGGCCATGACTCCAGATTGTTTATTTCGACTTCCGAACATTTTCCACCCTTGCTTTTCCTCTTTGTTTCGAGAAAAGAAGTTCCTGAAAATGAATGTTGTCTTCTTTTGTAGGTCAAATGCGCAATCGAGATGGCGCATTTTGATAGCATACTTACTTGGGGAAATTGAAGAATCGAGACTTGGAAGAGGTTTCCGGTTTCGGTGGCGGCTCGTCAAAGTCCGATAATTCGCTTCGGCGATCGAGAGACGAACGTTTCGAGTCGCTTTCTGAATTTTGCATGGTGTTGAAACTAAGAATCGATATGCATATGATTTTTTTGAGGAAACCAAATCGAATCATGGGGCATGAAAAAAAAATGCTATGGGAAAGTGACTCACCAGTGCACCCGATTCCAGAATCGTATTGATCTTGTTCGCTGGAACTGGAGGAACACGTGTTGAGATTCAGAGAGCAGAGGGGTTCATCGAGACATCTGCAAAAGAAAAAACATGGGCTATGCATAGATTTGGTTAATGATGTTTGGTTTGGACGAAAAATATATCAATCGTTTTTTTTTGCTGCTGGTTCAGAAGCAAAACGGAAGTAGAATAACACGCAATAGACAACGTTTCTATTGTGATGGAATGAGAACAGAGATGAAAACATATGCCTTGGAAATGCCAATAAATTTGAGAGGCTTTTTTGTTACCTGGAAACAAAATACATAACTTAGAAACAAGAAAAAAACAACAGATTCCCAGAAAAGGCCCTTCTCGAAAGTTTGGGAAAGGGCAGATCAATCGAAATCGACAGAGAGACACACAACTGGTTTCACGCATCCTCTCTTTCTCTCATTGGGGCGCTTTTTTGTGGCCGTCTTTGTGTCCGCGCATCGGTTCTATTCTTTTCTTAACCCAAATTGTTCTTAGAACTGAACAAGGCTGGCAAAACTGAGGCCGCGGCCGGCCGCGGCCCGGACCGTGGGTAGGCCGTCAGGGTTGAATTTCGGAAATACATAAGTTCCTTGGATCGAAAAAGCCCACGGCCACGAGGCCACCGTGGGTTTCCATAATCAGAATTACCTAAACTTTAAAAAATGCCGCGGCCATGCCAGCCTTGAAACAGAACAGGCAGTCTAAAACTTTGAACTTGAATCTTTGAAAATGAGCAAAAAATCGAGAAATGAAGAAAACAGAAAGTAAGGTAGTGGCTCTTAGGTCTGTTTGTTGAAATGGGTAAATATAGAGTGAAAACGAAAGTTAGGAGAATTTTCCTCTCAGAAAACTATGAAAATAGCTATATTCTGGAGAGTTGTAGTATTCATTAAAGTGTGAGTGTTTTCGCGTTTTTTCCCTCAAAACAACCTCTTTAGATTATCGTTTTTCAGCAGCTCACACTCATTTTCTTTTTCTTTTCTCCTTCTTCTCTCACTTTTTATTTTCCCCCGGCATCTTTTCGGCGTTAATGTTTATAATATTTTTCAAATAATCAATCACAAGGAGTCAGTTGTGCCGAACCGAAAAACGTGATAGTACTTGAAAACTCACAAGACGTCGAGGAAAGTCGCACGGGAGAAAAGAGAGAAAACTCTTTTGTTTGCATTTGCCCTTTGAATTAGATCTGAACGGCACGAACATCGAATCCTATTTTCAAAGCCCACTTTTAATGGCTTTATTGTCCTAACTAGCGGACCACCAAGCCCATTCTAAATGTATTCTTGCTAGAGCCCCAGAAAATCCTATTTGCAATGAACAACAGCTTTAGCAGCCGACCAGGAACAAAAAAAATTGTCTCAAAAAACAGAAAAAAATAACGAAAAACTCACTTAGTTGCAGACGGCGCCAGAGCCGGTGTTCCATTAGCCATTGTAATCCTCCGAGCGAAGTTCAATTGGATTTGTGCCGATTCATATGAGCTGCGACGAATGTGACCTCGCCGAAATTTGGTGTCTGGAAAATGAGGGCCAAATTTTATGTGGCGTAACATTGGAAAAGTTTTTTTGATGCGAGAAGACGACGCACTTTTGTTTCACTGATTGAGAGAAAAGTGTGTACTTTTATAGGCGGCGCTGCCGTCGGGGGTTGTGTGGCCGCCATAGCTCAGTCGGTTAGAGCGTGGGTCTAATAAGCCCAAGGTCGCAGGTTCGACCCCTGCTGGCGGCAAATTGTTTTTTTTTTCGTTTTTTGAGAATTAGATGGCAACATACATGTCCAAACCAGGACCAACGGAGGAATTTCTACCGGCTCGGCCCAAATTTTCAAACCCAATTTTTCCTAAAGTCAATTTTCGGAAAAATGTTTTACTGTTTTTGTTCAATTTTAAAACGTATCATACTTTTATTACTTTCATGCAATATAATAACTTTTTCGGGAAAAATTGATTTCTTCGGAAAATTGTCAACGGAAATTTCCTACCGGGCCGGATTTGGACATTTATGGATGACAGTACTTTCAGGTCATCTCTCAAAATAGCCACTTCAAATGAACAATGATCTCAAAACAGTACAAGAAGAAAAACACTTCAAGATACTCAATCAAAAAATGTGTTATTGTTATCTAACAAGTGTCTGTTTTTCATTTTAACGCTTCCTTGTTTCCACAAAAGGACATTCTAGATAACACTATCTAAATTCAAAATCAAAACTGACCTTGTGCGGTTGAAGGTGATCCGGTTCCAGGGCATCCTAGTGATGGCGTCCTGTCCAGACTTTTCGTGTCTGTATTATAAGACAGCGGCAGATTCTCCACGACTGTCGCCAAGGAGCTGCTTTGCGAGCAACTTCTGCCCGCCAGTTTTCTGTCTGAAATTGACGATGAAAATGGCGCAGGTACCATTGAGACGAGATAACAATCGGCGAAGAATAGGAACGGATGGATAGGTGCAAAAAGAAGGGGCGTGGTTTTGATTGGTGGTCAAGTGAGAAATAAAATGGGCGGAGAATAGAAGTCAAAAACAAATACCAGAACAATTTTTGGAGGGCATTGTGAGTAAAGGTGTAGACGATCGTTTTCGCAGACATGAAACGGAAACAAAAAGAATTGGGGAAAAAAAAGAAAAGATAAAAGATATAAAGGTGAGAGAAAAAAGAAAAATTCTGATGAAAAAAGCGTGAAGAAGACGAAGAAAATACAGGAATGGAATGTTGTAGAGGAGAAAGAACAAAAAGTGACAAAAGAAAAGAAATTATTCTCATTGTTCAAAGGTTGTTCTTTTTGGGTACACAGTAAGAAAAAATCTTAATTTGGTGGAATGAGTCAGGTTGAGATATATTGAAATATTTGGTCAAGTGGTCTGGTCTAACAATGGAAACAGTTATTTTAAAAACTTCAAAACATTCTAACAGTCTGAGGGCGTTGACATGTGAGTCAGAGAGAAACAATTCCATTGCTATAATTGAATTGCACGGAAAAACTTAATAGAGAACTCGATTTTCAAAAAATGTGTTCGTAATTAATGTTTATGGTATATATGTGGTTTTTATCTGTTCCAAAGGGTACAAACTAACGATAGGGTAACAAGAACATTTGTGAAAAATGAGAAGAAAAGGTGACCTCGAAGGGGGCGAAGACTGACGAGCACGGGGCAGGAAACGAAAACTAATGAATGCGGGAAGAAGGAAGATGAATAGAAATTGGAAGAAGACGAAGACGAAGGCAAAGAATCATGAGGATGCAAAGCTTTCTTGATGAATGCTCATTCCGAGGTTATATATTGGAAAACGTACTTTGGGAAAGAGAACGTGTGAGGGGAAAAAAAAAGAAGAGCTACGTGACACATAATCCCAGGAAGAGAAGCTCTCTAGAATCACTTTTTTTTGCGCCATGAAATTAAATATGAGCAGAAGGAAAAAAAAACGAAAAAAAAAAGAAAAAACTGACGAGCTACGGCTGATTTTTGGTTTCGTGGTGATGAAAAATTCAACGTGAGAGAATGAAGCCAAAACGAAAAAGTAAAGAAAAATCTTCTACGCCACAGTTTTATCAACAAAAAAACTTCTGAAAAACAGAAAAATGAAGTTATGTGGGAAATTCTGTTTTTTTTCAGATGGCTCTTTATTGGGGAAGAAGATAGAGAACAGACAGGGAAGAAAAATGAGGAGAGAAAAAAACATGTTGACCAAGTACAATGACAGGAAAAAAACTTGACTTGTAAAAACAAAAGGACCAATGGATTGGTGTGATAAGAAATGCATGATGTTCTTGTTTCTACGATAAAAAGGAAAAAAGGCCTGCTAGTGATCTTTGAAAGAGATTTTAATAAGTTTTAGCAGTAAAATTTATATTAGAAGGACACCCCAATGAGCTCAAAATGAGCGAATTCTTGAAATATGAACGGATTGAAATTAGTCTTATAAGAATCGTCGTCAAAAATTCACTGGACATGTAACAAAATATGTTTCAAATTACTTAAATTTTGAGAATTCAAAAAAATATTTTTAGATGATGATAAAATAGATGAGCATACCCTTTTAACACAGATTTTACGGTAACTGAATTTTCAGTTAAGAATTTATAAATGGAACATGAATATTCAGCTGGTCAAGTAAAAAGGTGTAATTAATGGAATTTTTTAAAGGTGAAAATTTAATTTTATGAATATTCTGTAAAATCTGTATTAGAAGGACAGAAAGGTACACCAATCAGATCAAAATGAGTTCTTTTTTTAAATTTTAATTGGTTAAAATTAATCTTGAAAGAATCCTTGTCAAAAGTTGACTGGACACATCAAAAAATATGTTTGAAATCTCTTCAATTTTGTGAATTCGAAAAATTTTTAGGTGTTAAAAAATTGAAGGGTATGCCCATCTAATACAAACTTTACGGTTAATTTTTCAGCACTAAACATTTACGACGAAACAAAAAACGATATTCTGAAACGAATAAAAAACTAGAAAGTGCGAGAAAGTGATAGGCTATCAAAAGAAATTAAAATCAGACGTCGTCACTTACAAAAAGAGAAACATGAGAAAAATGAAAAAGCGGAAGAACGAGAGGAAAAAGCGAAAATGAAAGAGATACAAACAAAGAAGCGAGCCGCGCGGAGGCCGTTTTCATAATTAGCATACGCGCAATATACACACACACACACAGGCCACTGGTCACTCTACAGTCAGTACCATGGAGACGCAGACTGTCAGGTAAAGGTCCAACACATTTGTTTTCATGCAAATCGATAGACTTGGCGCAACCAACTGACCAGTGTGGACATCGTTTTGGGTGGCCGTTGTAGTTGGAGGGACGGGTGTAGAGAAGGGTGAAAGAGGGACGGACATAAGAAGAGAGAGAGAGAGAGGGAGAGAGACACAGAGAAAGAGAGATAGAGAGAGAATGACGCGTTTCTCTCTCTCTCTCTTCTTGCAGGGAGTAGTAGCTGCTGCACCGATACAATAGAGAGTATGTTAAATGAGGAGGTGGGGAGTAACGGATTGCGGCTGGCTCGTACTCAAGGATAAACAGAATGGCTGTATTGCGCGAAGCGTAAGAAGTGAGAGAAGAACCACTCATCGTGTTACTTTGCACGTAGAAAAAATGAACGGGTGGGAGAACAAAGATTGGAATCAAGACTGCTGCTGACCAGTCGCTGATTTTGTTTTGAAATATGAAACTCTCCTATGAATTTCAAAACCCAAACCCTTCCAACCGTAAACATTCTGCAAAACAAAGAACATCCTCCAATCGGTCAGAGTCGTCCAAGTTGAAATGAAGTTTCTCGAAATAAATCTTCTTGGTATGTACATCGACATATACCCTTGGGAATCCAATTGGTTGCCATTTCGTTTCATCCAAAGAACATGGACAAATTGAAAAAGATTTTGGTAGAAGAGTCCGACAGACGATTAGTAGTCGAGGTCGAATTGTAATATAGACTATATTTTCGATTAACAAGTTGAATGGACATTGAGTAGACATAACATAATCGTAAATTACTTGAGTCTCTTTGAACTCCAACCGACAATTAACAATAAGATCGTGTTTTAGATTATACAAAACTTTTGATTTATGAGGTTTGTGACATTTTGTGACAGTTTGATTGTAATCTAAATTCCAGAGTGCTAAGGATTCAGATTGCAATCTTAGTTTAAGAGTGTGAGGAGTTGATAACATCTGAGCTTTCGAATTTCTCGAAGCCTCAGAAGATTAGAAAGTAATCACTCAGGGATCTTTGCAAGTACTAACTGCTATAATCAATCAAATAGCTTGCAGGAAGATGGGGTTAACCACATAAACTTTGATGGGTATCAAGATAGGAAGATGAAAAGGGGAAAGTTCCTAAACTGATCTACTTCAAAAATGAAAGTTTAAGTTTTGGGTCTTTAGGAGCCTTTTTTTTGTAAAAGTTTCAGGTTTTTGGGTTCTTTTTTAGTGAACGTTCCAGGTTTTAAAAGTCTGCTTTGTAAAAGTTCTAGGTTTTCGCAGCCTTTTTTTGTAAAAAGTTGATTAAATTCCGAATACTTCTGATAGATTACGATATCTTACAAAAAGGGAACTGCAAAACTGATAACAGAAGATTTTAAAAACAAGGAATTCGGAAAATTCTTATGGGCCTTTATTTGGGGATTCAATCGAATTTCAGAAGAAAATATTATCTAACCAAAATCCAAACGGAAATTTCTTTTTTTTTTGTAGTGCAATTTTTTTTAACTACTGATGTCTTCGGGGCTCCGCGACGTTTGACTACTGGTCATTTCGCTACTGTGACGTTTCGCAACTAACGTGAACTCTGGAGTGAAATTTGTGTACATTTTTTCAATCCAATGTTCACGTTAGTTGCGAAACGTCACAGTAGCGAAATGGCCAGTAGTCAAACGTCGCGGAGCCGTCTTCGGACCCTTGAAGTCACAGAATATTTTTCAAAAACGTGATTGTTCCAGTTTTTAATTGATACATCGGAAAAGATTTTCTTGAATTCCATTTCCCGAGAAGTATGAAACTTTTCTTATAGCGATCGTACACAGTCCCCATCTGTTCTTGATTTGGTCCCTCATTGATCACTACCTAAACGCAAACCCCCTATTTCATCTGCTCTTTCATTTCAAAAATTCTCTTAACTCATTTAGTTGAACACCCTCAGCGGTCTTAAACACGGTCAACACAATTTCAGAGTCATTAAAGGGGATTAAAACATTAAGTGTACATCATTTCCCGAATGACTTACCCGATCAAAAGAATTAGATGGAGGAGGCATAACACCACTGATTGAATGTTGCATTCCAATTTGACCCCTCTGAACAGAAATCGCTAAGCAAAAAGCTGGACAGCACATGCTGTTGCTATAAAAATGTTGAAAGAAAGTTCGGGGAGAGAGGATCGGGGGAAAAAACGTAATTGGGGGAAAGATAATGCCCCAAGGGGTATCTTTTAGTGTGTTTGTCCAACGAATGGGGCGGGTAGAAATATTTTAGGGACACCACCGGCAAAAACAAAACTATAGGACATCATATAGATTTTACAGCAGAGGTGATAATGAGGATATAAATCAAAGTGAAGGGGGGAAGAAGAAATGGGTTGGAATGTTGGGAGAGGGAAATGACAAAAACATATGTCTTAGTGGTCCTGGTACATAACGAAATGTTAGAAATGATTGATTGATTGAAACTGGAATCTTCTTCCAAAACATAAGATCACTTTCTTCAAAAAAAAAACTACACATTTTTTGTGAAGAGGGTCCACTATCCCACACATACGAGCACACACTGGTTTTATTATTCATTGTTGGAGGAAAAAACCGAAATTGAATGAAATGTGAACCAGATGAATCACAACGTGCATCCTTCTTATGATTGTGATTTGGAGGGTAACAATGGTTTCTAACTTTGATATGTATATATGTATAGATATTTCGGTTGAGTAACATGATGAGGACCACGAAAATGAATGGTTGAGTCAGAGATTGGAAATGATAGATTGGGAATTGAGATGGGTCCCTGTGGGTCAAGATGTGTCATACTTTACATTCTGCAAAATGCAGCAGAAAAATGATACATTTTGATTGTTCTGAGTCACAGATCTCCCAATTTTTTTCAAATCTGTTAGCATCCGATGGGTTTGAATTTCTGGGGTTTCGAAAATTGAAACATCGAGTTCAAATCTGTAAATACCGCTTTTTCTCTAGTATTGGGTTTTGCCCTTCTATATTTCAACCTCCAAAAAAATGGACTTTCAAATTTTACAAAAGTGTCTATAATTCTTTATTGGAAAACATTTATAAACATGTTTCATTTTGAACATATTCTATTTTTTACAAGTAATCGATTGAGACCACTTTTAGCTGCATAGATATCCAGTAAATCGTTTTTTTCGAACTCTCAAGAGTGCCCTTCTATTAAAGGTTTCCAGAACTTCTCAAAATTGCCCTAACTTATTTTCGGAAAAAGTTTATTGAAATTTTTTATTTTGATGATAGTCTATTTTCGACGAGAAATCGAATGAAACTACTTTCAGTAGCTGAAAAATTCCGAAACTGCTCTTTTTGAGCTCGCTAAAGTGTCCTTCTATTAGAGGTGCCCTTTCATTCGGGTGCCCCACTATTAGAGTGAATACGGTATTTTTGTTTTTCTTCAAATAAAAATCTCACAACTTGAAACTTCTCCCAACCATCACATAACTTTGAAAATACCCATCACTTCAAAAATTGCTTCACTTTCCAATTAAAAATTCATAATTCAACTATTTCCAACTGTTCAATATCCATTTCAAGAGTCCTTTCTATATTCCAATTTTCAGCTGAAAAAAAATTTATTCATATCCATGGACAAATTGCAATTTGTGGTTGACGTGTTAATCATACAAAAATTTTACAGTAGCTCTCTGGATTATAGCTTTATAGAGATATATACAAAAAAAAAAGATTATGATGTACAAAAAAATCTTTCTTATCCCAGGGTCTTTTTCGAAGCTACTTCTCCTCCTCTTCTTCTTCTTCATCATCTTTTTCTGCCTCCTTGTTATCACCCTTGCTGATCTTTGATGAACCCTCGTCGTCTCCCTCGCGGATTGATTTTTGGTGAGCCATCATCTTTCGTTTGGCTCCGATGCTTGTCGCATTCTTGGCAGATCTAGAACATAATAGATAAGAAAGTTGATAGCAAATGAAAATGACTCACTTGGTTGGAACGATTCGTTTTCGTTTGATACCACGCAGGTCTCCGGGATATTTGAAGAGATGGTCCTCATCGTTTTCACCCTTCTCCTGGGCATCTTGGGCAGCTTCAGCACAAGCCCGGAGTTTCTGCTTCTGGAAGGAATACGGATTTTATGAATAGTTTAGTTAACATAGTTTGATGTTCTGAATAAAACATAATAAGATTTTCTAAAAATCTATAAAATTAAAGTATTAAATTTAGACATATTTTGAACCTTAAATCATCATTTTTGTGATCAGTTGTGAGAAAGATAATTAAATTTCCAATTGTTCATTGAACACAAGCTGAACAAGAATTCACAAAAAGTACGATTACTAGAAACTAAGTAATAAGTACTATTGTAAAGCTTACCTCCTCTTCACTATGTACAAAAATAGAGAATTGTCTTGTAAATCGTTGGATCCTCTTCATCTTAACAACAGCTTCCTCCATTGTCGGACGATGGAAGGACGAAGTGGTGGGAAGATGTTGATCCAGCTCAGCCATGATGCACACACAAAAATTGAGCTGAAAAGGATATACTAATGAATCCTAATTATACATGTTCCGCTTGGGGGTGTACACATAATCGTGTTAGTTTTTAAGGGCACGGCAACGGAATATGAAAGAGATTTATAAGTGGAGTGTAGGAGGAAGGATGATAGCAGGAAGAGCAGCAAAAAACATAACCCGAGAAGAAATGTCAGTCTACGCAAAAAGACGAGTTGGTCAACGAGCAGATCATTTTTCCGGGAGAGAAGAAATCAAAGAAATAAAGAAATAACCCTCCACCACCATTGGAATGCAACAAGCAACACGAAAAAGTCAGATGTTTCAATGATAAGTGTCATTACGCTACATTTCATTACGTCCGAGTCAACCTCGACCTTGTGTGCTCCAGAACTATTCTTGGTTTGTAATTTACTGATAACGGAAGAAGCGGAAAAAAAGTGTTGACATTGAAAAAAGGGGAGTGTAAATATAGAAGAAAAATAAAAAACGATGGTGGCTCGCCACATCGTGATAATCGTGGAGAAATCTGATAAACTCTTTTCGAGAAAATGAATAGAGATGGGGCGGCATAAACAAGGAGAAAATACAACGCACCCTACACGATAAATAGCAGATGATCTGAGGAAATATCCGCGCGAGAAAAACCGAAACCCGCATCATTTATTCATGACTATTCGAAGCGAACATTAATCACTGTGTGAGTTCAGCTCACACGACATCATATACATTTAAGATCACTGGAAAAAAACAGAAGTGCGTGTCTTAGGATGAGAACTGGAATTAGAAGGCCCGAAATTTTTTTGGGTCGGAACAAAAGATCTGTGGCTATTTGACGAATAATAGATGATGTTTGCCGAAAAGGTTGGATTTCAATGTATCAACGGTTTCAAGGATTCGGGGGGTTTAAGCTAAAATATGTGGATCTTGCTGTAAGGAATAATCAACGTCATGTTATAGCCTGGTATCTGAGATTACACCCCTGCTTATACTAAAAGTCAAGAAAATGCGAGAGTCGTGATCTAAATTTTCAGGATTTACGTCAACTGAGAAAGTCGCTTGTTGAGAGAAATGTAGCCAAGATTGCCTTCATTAGAAAAGCAGAACTATTAAAAAGTGCAAGTCCCTTGTCACTAGTATGATCCCTGAGAAATCACTACAAAAGTTAATAGTGCAGACTTCGAGTAACAGGAGGATTGGACTCTGGGACTTGTAGAAAAAGATGAAAATATGAAGTCACTTTAGAATGTCGATATCAAATGTATCGGATGTACAATACAATCTCACACGGGACTATATAGTGCAGTCATAGGAGTATAGATATTGTTCAGAGAACTGAAATTGAGCTCATATGAATGGGGAGTGAGTTATTCTAGAAATACTAATGTGTATACACGGATCGACTCAGTTTCATGATAATAGGGATCTCAGTTGAGAAAAAATTCTAGAAATTTGTCTCAAAAAAGATATAGGCTGCCAAATGAGCTAAACAGGGGCTTCTTGGGTAACTAATTTTGTATAATTTTAATTCAAAATTAGTTTCAAGTAGCTCGTGAAAAAATGAATTGTATGTGAATTTTTTTCAAATCAAAAATCAAAAAAGTATCCGAAAGGATCCTATTTAGTTCGTTTGACAGCCTGTATCTTTTTTAAGCAAATGTTCAGCATGTTTCTCAACTAAGACCCCTATTAACTTATAATTCTGAGTACTATACAAAAAAAATTGAAATTGTTTAGAAGAGTTCACTCCTCCTTTAAAATAAAACTTGAAATTGAGTCTTGATCCACATCTTTGATTCTAAAACATGAAACACGTGTAAGATGAACCAACCGGATGAACTATGTAATCTGACACGCACGAACATTTCTGAATATTGGAGGCTTAAGGTCTCGAGCTGAAATGACTTAGACGTCTAACACGAATTGTATCGAAGAACTGAATCATCTGGAAATACCAAAAAACAACTGGTCCCCCATGAGTCGAACACAAATAGGAAAGATGTCTGGGTGATGACGAAGTTTATGGATTTCCTGGTGAACTGAGAAAAAAGGGTTGATTTGTTCGGAATAAGAAGGAATGGAAGAACTGCAATTTTCTTTTTTTT
The DNA here is from genome assembly GCA_963966625.1 of Caenorhabditis zanzibari. Taxonomy (NCBI): domain Eukaryota; kingdom Metazoa; phylum Nematoda; class Chromadorea; order Rhabditida; family Rhabditidae; genus Caenorhabditis; species Caenorhabditis zanzibari. The sequence goes on from OZ016473.1 coordinate 12,782,390, forward strand.
AGATTGCTCCGCTTGCTAAGAACTAATTAGCTTGATATGCCCGACCTTTTTCTGATTTTATTTTCCCTTTCGAATAAGAAGTCTTGAGAGCTTTTTCCCAAGATGAGCAGGAGAAAAGACTAGGTCAAAGAATATGGGAAACATCATCGGACGGCGCTGTTTTATTGTTTCGTTCATAAATAAATCAAGAAAAAGGACATGGAGAAGGAAAGTGGAAGCGAATACTACTCGGATCAGGATATGTCGGGAGAAGGATGGAAGGAATGGAAAAAAAATTCACCCGCTCTGGAAAAAACGGGAAAGAATATAGAGAGGGGCGGAAGCAAATCAAAAAAAAATGATGTGCTAGTAGGCTTCTAGGCAAGAGTGTCCACTTGCGCCTGTCGGTGCTCCGGGTCATGTTTGGTGGCAGTGAGCAAGGGCGTTTCCAGCGGAACTTGTGAATGCCTTTCGATGGGTTGTGGAGAGCACCAGTCTGAAAGAGGAACGTTTTAAGTCGTGATACTCGCTCTGACTCCGCCCACAAAGGAGCACCTATAGGGTGCGTGGTGTTTACAACAAAGATGAACGGATTCTGATTTTACAGACAGGTGAAAACTTGTATTGTTATGACCTAGTTTGAAGTGGGAGTGTTCTACTTCCGCTTGAGGATTGGAAGATGAATCAGATAAACTGTGTTTTGCTCTCTTATAAATCACATTAAAAATTTCGACGTTTAAAAGTTTCCGGATATAAGAGACGTGAAATTTCAAAATTTTTTATTTTGGAAATTTGCACAGAAAGCTTTCGAAATTTCTGTGATTTTGTTTCTATTCACGTTGATTTTCCCTTTTCACATTTCTGTTCCGCGGAAAAAATATGTGAATTCACAGTAATTTCTTACTTTTCCTAAATTAATTTCCAAAAAAAAATATTTTGAAATTTCACGTCTCTTATATGAAATCTGTTGAAAATTTCATGAAACATCTCAAAGAAAATGATCTTGATGTCTAAATTGAATGAGCACACTATGAATAGAGTATTGATGACTTGAAGTTCAAGATATTTGGAACTTTCTTGATAAACGTTGTTATGGAAAGAATGTCAACATTTTTGCAAAAAATGCTCAATTAGCAAACTTTTCTGGCATTTGTTGAGATTAAATGTAGTTTAGTAGAAGGGGATATATTTTCGGTTTTAAAAACTTTTGAAGCGATTTTTTTTTGGATTCGAAAATTTGAACTAGATTCAAAATTACATGGTACAAACATAGAAAACAAATGAAAATTCAAATATAAGTTATTTTCAGAATTAGAAAATTCTGAGAATCGATCTTACGGTACAAATACAGAGAAATAATGTGAAAACAAACTGAAATTCCTAGGAAGTAAAATTGTATTTAGTTTTCTTGAAAACTGTTGCTTAAAATAGAAGGATTTGAGATTCTAAAAAAACAGAATTTCGATGTTTGGAAATACCAAGCAACTTGTTTTTGGTAACCTTCAATTACAAAAAAAAGTATTATCAATTTTAGCTATGATGTTTCTTTTTCCAAAAATATATAACTCATTCTTCTCCAAAACTTACCCAGGATTTGTTGGATTGCAAATGAGACTGCAACATTGACTATAACTGCAATTACTCCATAATACTGATAAGACACAGCGAACAATCGATCGAGTCCAAATACCCTGAAAATAACTAATATTTCAGAAATAAGAGGTTCATGTCTTACAGTGGGATAGAAGTGACCAGTCCAATTGTAGATTCGTCAAACTGTGAGATGGTCTGATTTGAGCACTGACCAAGGTCAAGTGGAATCGGTGTTACCTGAGATAGAATCTTAAACATTACTAACAAGATATTGGTTTACCTTCAAAACAACGCTTCCAATAGAAATTCCAAAACTGACAACGACGGATACAATTAGACCAATAAGAGCGGCATTTCCTTTTACTTTTGGTATAAACAGTCCAACAACAAAGGAGCCAAGAACTGGACCTCCAACTGCTCCGAACACAATGAATGAGATCTGAAAAACCATTTTTTCTGCAATTTATTTCCGACGAGTTCACCTGCAAAATAATTCCTCCCACCATGCTGCAAACAAATGCAAGACCAATTGAGAGAACAGCAAGAAATAAAGCTGAAAAGTTTCCAAATGAGCTAGAGACGTTTATTTTGAGCTTACGTAATACTTTCAACGCAAATTTAACATTCTCCATTTGCAGAGGAGGTTGGTTACGGTGCTCACGATAAACCTTCCAAATATCATTAATCATAATTGCCGAGATTGCAGTGTATGATTGTGAGAGTGTACTGTAAACTAAAGTTACGTTAGGGATTATTTGAAAACCAAAACTAACCTGATTCCAGCACAATAAACTGCAGCGACAAAGGCACCCAAGATGCCAGGAATCGGAGAGTGTTGGGATACAAAGTCCATAACGAATCGTGGTACGAGTTTATTTTTGTTGTGAATTGAAGGGTGACAGTCTTTGTAGACGGCGTAGATCAAAGAACCAATCAAAACATAAGAGATTAGTGTCAGGGATTGGAACAAGATGTTAAGGAGAACCATTCTGAAATAATAATTGTTTTGATTGTGATACAAGAATTTCCATAAAGGGATATGAATCGATGTAGAATTTTTGGGAGCCTAAAACTTCCTCTTAAAGCATAGTCTGTTGTACTAATATAATTTTTTGGTCTCTCGAAAATTCAACGTCGTTTCATATAAAAATTTTAAACTTTGGGATTAGTGTTCTCTTCCTTTAAGCTTACTTTTGAGCCAATTTCAGTGTGGGCATCGCCATGTACCTTTGCACACTGAGTTGATTAGCTGCAAACAGAGCGAGAATATTTCCAGTCCCTCCAATCAGAAGTGACCATACAGAATGACGAACTGTTGGATTCAATCGGAAGCTGAAAGATTGTACTTTGTCAGATCTGTGAACTTTGACGTGTGAAGACTCATGTTTCTAGGCTATAACGGCAGATTATTGTTTAAAAATAGGAAAGAAATGCAAGAGCTTGGGTCAATATATCAATCCGATAAGATTTTAGCTTTGCTTTTTTTCCGACTCACTCGTCAAGGATCAGCCGTTTCCCTGAACTCATCCCATTCCAGATTTCCTTCAATCCAATTTCCTTCAAAGATATTCCAATAATGGCTCCCATCACCAAAAAAATGAATGACATTTGAGCCGCCGAAGCAAAGACCCCAGCTCTAACTCCTCCCTAAAAATTTTTAGAAATCTTTTTGATACCTTTGGAGTGTTTACCAGAACAATATAGCCAGCACTAAGAAATGCTGTAAGGAAAATGGATCCCCAAATTGGAATGTTTGAGAGAGAAGTGATGGCCAGTGATGGAGCATAGACGACTACAGCATTGTAGAGGATGTTCTGAAATCGGACAAAAATTTTTCAAAAAATTTGTTTACACTCACCTGCACACAAAATAAAACAGTGGTAGCAAGTCGGCAAGGATAATTGAAACGGGTTTCAAAATACTGAAATAACCTGTTTTTTTCATTTGACTTATAAAGAAACTTACCTCATAGAGTGTTACAACTTTAAGGTTGTAGAATCTGGGTAAAAAGACAAAGGAAACAATAGGGAAGGAGATGCAGTACATTGGAATGAACCATATCATCATTCCGCCTTGATAGTAAATCTGAAAAAATTGGGGGAATATCAGTATTAACTACAGTATCAATTCCTGATAGTTTACCTCCGCAGGAAACCCTAAAATCGAAACAGCACTTATAAAAGTCGAACATAGTGCTAATGTGGAAGACAGCACACCAACACTGAAAAAAATTGATAAAATAAAAATGACAATATTTATACCTACCCAGATCCCAGAATAGTGTCCCTGGTTGTCTTCACCGCTTTGTTCTTTTTTGAAGATACCACAAAACTGAGAATGCTAATGATGGTCAATACTCCAATGAGAACTGCAATATCGGCGAACTGCATTCCGAAAATGAGGGAAAGACTGAAAAAATTTTGAAATTTTGAATAGAAGATTAGAATATTTCGATGATATCATAGTTATGAGAAAAGAAACGTTTTCATGCAAGAAAAAAGAAAAAAAAAACGGGATTAAAACTGAAAAGTTAATACATAGGGCTCAAGGAAGGGTACAGTGGGAGGCTTAAACAGAATCTTTGTCGTGTATTTGACCGCTCTTTGTTTTGTAATGGTTTCCGCCTTCATTTTTCCTTTCATTTTTTCTGTCACATTCCCATGTCAACAAAACATTTATAGAAGCCTGGCAGCTTTATGAGATATTGAAAATTTTTTTTTTTCAATTTCAATATTTTACTTTACAAAAAGAATCATCGAAGAGGGTAAAGTGGGCATAAAGTGCGGACACTACGACGAGGGTCCAGTGTGTAATAAAACGGAGAGAACGGAACCATGGACATCTTTTCATTTCTTTCCCCTTTCCCCCTTCATTCTCAAGTGTTTCGTTTGGGAAAAAAAGATTTCGCTCCCGGGTGGGCTCGAACCACCAACCTTTCGGTTAACAGCCGAACGCGCTGCCTATTGCGCCACGGAAGCACATGAACTAGGAGAGGCGTAGAGGGAATATATGGGACAGAGAACACGGCAAATAGAAACGGCGGGAAAGAGGAGATACGAAATGTGAGTGGTGTACTAGTCGTTTTTCCTTGCATGCATTGGATAGCAAAGTAATGCATTATTTTTGCTTTTTTTTACTTTTTCTTAGAGAAAATGATAGTTTTTACAAGAAGCAGTTTGCTTATACAAGAAAAGATAATAATACAATAAAAAAACTTTGAAATTTCAAAATCTACGGTGACCATTTTAAAATAAATTTCCTTCCGCCAAAACAAAAGGTCATTCAAATAATGACGGGTAGGTAGTCAGGTTCCATATATTGAAAAACTTTTGCTTATGAGTTGAAATTTGTCTATCTTGGATTTTAATAAATTTATAAAAATTCCTAATGTCGATCAGGCTCCAATAGTTACTTTCCTTGCAGTCTACAGGAAAAACTACATATTATCAATTTCTATAGTAATTAATTGTAAATGTTTATCTCTGTTCATTAAGGAAATATTACAATAGTGGTTTTAAGTAATTTACGGTAAACTGAACTAGTTCCAAATAAAAGTTAATTTTTCTCAGCAAAAAAACCAAACAATTCACTGTTATAAAAGTAAATGTTTCCAGTTATTACTATCTCTAACTCATTTCATATTTTTTCATAATTAGTTTTTTTACTCCTAATGAAATTCTGTTTGTCAACAAAAACTTTATTCCGGGGACATTTCCCTCCCTTTTCTTTTTTCTCTCTCTCTCATCCCCTCAGTTTTTGCTTCAATCGACCAGTGTCGATTTCATTATCCCTTCTTTCCCCCCCCCCCCCCCCCCCCCCCTCTAACACTACCTCCAGCTCTTTCGGCTCGTAAAAACAACTCGCGCATTCAACCAGTTCTCTTCAACTATTGATTCTATGCATGCTATAAAAGGAGAAACGATGGAAAGAAGTAATCATGTGCGCTAAAGAATAATGTCCATCATTTAGACATCCCAAAACTTTTGCTCGCTGCATCACATCGATCTTTCAAGGCGTTTTTTTGTTTTGTTGTGTCTTTTTTCATGCTGCTTCTTTCTTGTTTTTGAATTTGTTGTTGTGTCCAAAGACATGTCCCTCTTTCTGCGTCATTGGTCAGTAGCAGAAACATCTGCTCTAAAAAAAGGAAAACATGGGAGAAGGTCCTTGAAAGAGTAAAACAAATTGGGCGTAATTACATCTGCAAACATGTTGTCGTTGGCATGGCGAATTTTGTCTAGGTTTTTGTTTCGTCTCTCACTTTTAACACAAGCTTGTTTAAAATACTAAGTTTTAAAATCTGATGAAATGTGTTTTTTAAAGACTAGCTCTCAGAACAAAGTAAAACTATAAACTGATGTCTGTAAAAATCAAAATACGTTGATGATAAATAATCATTGAATAACTGGGCCTACTTTTTCGGTTTTCTAAATTTTGGGACACCTAAAGTACTTCACATATACATTGCTCCTCATATTATAGAGGTACATTAGATCATCAGTACAAACAATTACTTTTCAGCCATTCATTTCCATTAGGAATCTTTCCGGCGAGCAATTTTATGAGCTTCTTTTTACAAGCTAGTAACAAGCTAGAAGACGATTCAAATATCACTATCTATCTAAACCAAGGAGCACTATGTTGTAGGATTTTTGCACCTCTAGGAGGGCAAAACATTAAAACACTTTATTCATCACATCTGGTGTGTATTTTTGTAATATGCGCATCCATCGTGTGCGGAATATGATTGTGCCTGTCACATCACTCATTACCCATCTTTCTCCCTTCCATTCCCATCCCCACCCACATTTTCATTATGTTGATTCATTACCCACGAGTATAAACATAGGGTCTCCGCAATCTATCCGGTATCCAAATGTGCATTATCCTCGGTGTTTAGCCCCCGTCCAAGCTGGTTCCCACATTACCGATCCGATGACCGCTGTACTCATATATGTAGTAAGTAAACTGAGGAGATAGTACAATTTATGAGGAGGTACGAGTGACCACTAGCCCCCAGTGTGCGCAATTCTTTTTGTCAATGCCTACCCATTCGCCCGTCATTTGCCCTCTGTCTGTCCCTCAAACGGCCGACAACACACGCACACAAAAAGAAAAGAAGGGCCGAAGACCGAAACACTCAACAACGATACGGTTAGTTCATCTAAAATGACATTCGGATTCATTCATCTGTCCCCCTTCTGCTTTTATAGTCAACGACGTTTATGGCGGTTTGAGAAGCGATACCAATTTTATTGGCGACACCAAACGAAAATGTTTTGGTTTTGTTGAGATCTTCCCTTTAGCGTGTTTGAATAGAAACTTGATCGCTCCGTGAGCCCCCGAGGATTTCGCCTTGACACCAACCACCTGACGTGTGGGCCCGTCTATCCGGATTTAAATTTAAACTCATATTAGTGGCACTTTCGTAATGTTCATGTAAGCTTTCAAAAAGTAGGGAGCTTCAGAAATAATCTATTCTGAGATTCGATGAACTATTATGCCAGTCTAAGTCGATGTCAGTCCTGGCTGAATTTTTCCGATTTTTTGACTGCGATATCTCGACACGAAAATGCTACAGTAATATATTAAAATTAAAAGGAACATACCCTGATTTTCAATTCAATTTTTTAATTTTTCATGTTTTTCGAACGATTTTCAACAAATTATGAAAAACAAATTTCCTTCAAAATTTAATATATTATATCTCCATTTTTCACTCTATAAAAACTATTTCTTGTGTCCAGTTATTTCTATAAAAGTAATATAGAAAAACTTCTGCACTCAACCTTTGTTCCGCTTCATTGTTACACTCGCACTCCCACTCTTCCCTTTGGCAACACACACAATTTTTTTTCTTCTACTCTCTTTCCCTCTTTTCCTTCTGCCATGGGCGCCGACCGCGCTCTCTATGTCTACGAGTCGCATCTATCTTTGAAATGTGTCCTCGGTAGTATAGTGGTGAGTATCCGCGTCTGTCACATGCGAGACCCGGGTTCAATTCCCGGCCGGGGAGAAATCTTTTTGCCTTTTTTCTCTTTACCTTCAACACATTCGCTTCCGCTTCAAATCACTATTTTCACATTTATTTGTGCACTACCCTGTAATTATGATCTGTATCGCTACTCAATGCCACTGCATTCAACCTGTCTCAGCGGAAAGGCAGTAGTGTGCTAAGCCAAACAAGACGATTACAAGAGTTAGATGAGAGGAAACAACTTACCGTCATCTCCTTCTACTTCTTCGTCTTTGTAGATGGATCGAGTGCCGGCTGAAGGGAGTAAGCAGCTAATGGGCCGACGAGTGACCCTGCGACCCGTCATGTTCAGCCCTTTTGCTTTCTCACACATCTACTACGTTTATCTCTTTTTCTCAAATCTTCACGTTTCCTGTGTGCCATTAGAACTCTGGCTTCCGTCGCACTACTCCTGCCACTTTTTCTCTATTAACATGTGCTGCTCTCATTTTGCACGTTTACTCGAATTTAGAACTTCGAATTTCAAACTTTTTTTTTTGAATTTCAGTTCTCGTTTGATGTTGGATTACTTTATGTTTACCTCTTCTCATTTTTCCATCTTTTTTTTCCACGCGTAAAATTTCACTTTCATTCTCTCGTCCTCTTCTTCTATTTTTTTTTAAATCTCAATTCCAGACCAAAATGGGTAAGCAAGAACAAACGGAACCGCTCAATGAGCCGCCAGCTGAACATCACGATGTAAGTTTTATTCAGAATTCGAATTATACATTTTGCTTTGCAAGCGGGACTTTTCGCAAGTGTGACATTTCGAAAGTGTGACGTTTCGGAAGTGTGACGTTTCGCAAGTGCGACGTTTCGGAAATGTGACGTTTGCAAGTATGGCTTTTCGGAAATGTGACGTTTCGAAAGTGTTTCGCAAGTGTGACATTTTGAAAGTGCGATATTTCACATGTATAGCGTTTTGCTTTTGAAACTGCATGTTTTTGAAACGTAACACTTACAAACGTTCACTTTCGAAATGTCATCTTTCGAAACGTCACACTTTCGAAACATCATCTTTTAAAACGTCGCGGAGCCATATTTTTCTATCAATTGATTTCAGGAAGATGTTGGAGACAAAGGATTGGAAAAGTCGATGACCTTGTTCAATGGAGTCTCTATTATTGTTGGTTGCATCATCGGATCCGGAATCTTCATCAGTCCGACTGGAATCCAAGCACGTAAGTGAACAGAAAGATGTTATCAGAGTCATAAAAATGCGACGTTGTTTAGTCCATAAATTTTGTAATAAATATTTATGATAAGATCAATCCTTAAAGAGATAAGAAGATTTGATTCCAATGATCTCGGAATTCATAGGGGCGAACTTTCAGAAGCCGGATCAGTTGGACTCTCATTGATTGTGTGGGTTTTGTCTGGAATCTTTGCTGCTATCGGAGCTTACTGCTATGCCGAATTGGGAACTCTTATTAGGAAATCTGGAGGAGACTATGCTTACATTATGGAAGCCTTCGGACCTTTCCTGGCTTTCCTGAGACTTTGGATCGAGAGTATCGTTGTGAGACCATGTACTGCTACCATTGTCGCTCTCACTTTCGCCATCTACATGCTCAAGCCATTCTACCCGGATTGTGAGCCGCCAGGGCTTTCGACAGAACTCATTGCCGCTCTTCTTCTTGGTAAGAAAAACTTCAGAGATTGATTTTCAAAACCGTACTTCTTTTAGTTCTCCTCACTGCCGTTAACTGCATTTCTGTGAAATGGGCCAATAAGGTTCAAGACATCTTTTTCGTTGCCAAGGTTGCTGCTCTCATCTTGATCATTTTCACCGGACTCTGGAACTTGATTTCTGGTGAGTTTTTTGTATTATGAGCCATTAAAAGAAAAAGTTTATTCTAGGAAAGCCACAAGCTCGTGATTCATTTGAGAACATCTTCGAGAACACGGCTAAAGACTTCCAAACCGCTTCGCTCGCCTTCTATTCTGGTTTGTTCGCTTATCAAGGATGGAACTACCTCAACTTCATCGTTGAAGAGCTTCAGAATCCAAAGAGGTAAATTAAAATTTTTTGCTGGTAGGAAACATGTGAGATTTTAGAAACCTTCCACTCTCAATTGCCATTTCTTGCTCCCTTTGCACAATTATCTACACTTTGACCAATGTTGCTCTCTACACCTCGATTTCTCCAGATGAGATGCTTGCAAGTCCAGCTGTCGCCGTGGTATGTCACCTTTCAAGTTCCACGACGCCTCGAAAGTGTGACGTTTCGCAAGTGCAATGTTTCGAAAGCAAAACGTGTAACTTGTGAAATATCGCACTTTCGGAACGTCACAGTTTCGAAACGTCATCTTTCCAACGTTAAGGAGCCCCTTGTCAGATAGAACTTTCTAAATAAAACATTCAAATTGTCCTTTTTACAGTTGTTTGCTGAGAAGAACTACGGATGGTTCGCCTTCTGTATGCCAATCTTCGTTGCCTGTTCGACAATCGGATCCGCGAACGGTGTTATTCTCACCAGCTCTAGGTTGGTTTCAGAATCTTTGTTCAGATATAATAATAATTTTTATTTCAGATTGTTCTATTGTGGTGCTCGTGAAGGACAGATGCCAAACGTTTTGACTATGGTCAATAAGCAAACCAAGACTCCAATTCCAGCTGTTATCTTGACTGTTAGTTTTTCATAATCCCATTCAAAATCGTAAAATTTTTACCCCAGGGTCTCCTCTCGTTGTTCTACCTGTTGCTCTCTAACAACATCTACTCTCTGATCAACTACATCCAAGTCAGTTACTGGATTGCTATTGGAGGAGCCATTCTCGCTCTCTTCTACTTCCGAAAAACCATGCCAGATGCTCCAAGAGCTGTGAAAGCGCCCATTATCTTCCCGATTATCTTCTTCATTGGATGCGTTCTTCTCGTTTTGGTTCCAGTTCTTGGAAATCCAAAGGACACTGCTATTGGTATCCTCATCATGTTGTCCGGTGTTCCAGTCTACCTTTTGTTTATTGCCTGGAAGGGAAAGCCAAAGTTCATCGACTCGTTCACAGGTAAGATTATAAAAAATTGGTATAAAAATGCAAACGGTTTTTTTCCAGACTTCATCACCGTCTTCACCCAAAAACTCTTCATGGTTGTTGACGCCAACAAAGAAGAATAATTATGTGTCATTTTTAGTACACTCGAATTCGCTGTTAGACTTTTTGATTATTTATCCTTTTTATTAAGAATAACTGATCTCGAAATACTATATAGTATTATTCCATATAAAAATAAATGAAAACTTGTGTTTTAGTGAAGTGCTTATTCAGAATGATTTGACCTGCTCCTTGAGCCAAATTAAAACTCAATTGCTCTTGTACATCTTCCAGTGGAGATTGCATCAAATCTGTCGTAACGATAGATGTGACCACAGAAATGAACAACAACGAATTGCTCCCAGCCTTTTGGAGGAACTTGAGTGTATGATTTCATCGCATCCAAGTAGGTGAACTCCAAATAAGATTGATTCATGTAGCGATTCCTGAAAAATTTCTGTACTGGGCTGAAATTTCGGTTGGACAAACCCTTTGACAAAGAAGACTGCAGCAATACTCTGATCCGAATTATAAGTCAGTATATCGTGCTCCTGAAACACTCAATGATTAAATACCTCACATTTTGAAACTCACATATTTCAAGAATCGCTTCGGTTTCAAAGTTGTGATAATCGACATGCTTTCACAAATAATAGTCAACGATTTCTTGTCAATGAAGTTCAGGAACTTGATGTCCTTGAGATTCGCCTCGTTATCGGGGAGCATTTCGATATGCTTGCTCATGATACCAGTGTCAGCGTGAAATGCTCCGAGCTGAAATGGACACATTCAAAAATTTCCGCCTGAAATCATACCGTGTGACAAATCTCGTGTATCAAATGTGACAAAAGTTCACTAAGGGTGTTCCGGTTTTTGGGTGTCCATTCTTCCTCATTTTCCAGTTTAGCAGGGAGAGCCTTCAAGAACTTTTCTGGGATTACGAAGTAGTTCAAGAACTCGCTAGTGTTGCAAGAGGCGAAATGGGAGAAGGAACCGACGAAGAAAACCAAGTAGATGTCTGGCTTATCCCGTCTGGAAAAATCGGAAAAATAATAGATCACATTCAAACTGTGATCGAACTAACTTCATAGACTGATGAGTTTTGCGAAACTCCGCCACAGTGCAGTTGTGAACGGCAATCTCAAATCCTCGGAACTCGAAGTCTTCTCGAACAGAAAGGAAAAGTTCGGCGAATTTCTTTCCAACCCATTCAACTGAAAAATCAATATTGGTGACTATATAAAAAAACGTGTGATTTCAAAAATTTTTTTTCAAAATTTTCAAATAGGAAATTCTCGATTTTTCTGCAGAAAGCACGTTGTTTTTCTCTTTCATACAAGGTTATCCGGGGGATAACTATGTATTTTACGGAAAAATTGAAATTGCTTTCAAAAACGTTCAAGAACAATAAATTTCGAAATCACACGTTTCATATATGATTGGAAAGCTTACCATACAACTGCAGACTTTTTGAGTAGTTACAGATTCTTTTATCCAACTGGTTTGCCACAATCAGAACTAGGCGGAGTGGATCTTTATCCACCGGACCCATAATCGTTGCCATAATTTGTGATTCTACTGAAATGGAAAAAATCGAATGAACTGATAAATTTTCGAAAATCCATATTTTAGAAGCTTCTACGATTAAAGTCTAATTGAAAGAAGAACATTTGAAACTGGCTGTTTCTGCTCAAAAACGTGTATGTTGTTGGAGTTAAGTTTTCAGTTTCGATTTTTAAATTATAGGTGACAAAGTTTATATTTTTCATTTTGAAATTCCTCAAACCTCGATTATTATTATATGTTTCTTTCCTTCAAGTTGACAGCCATTGCGGATATTGAAAATTGAGAGTTTCCATCTTTCCAAGTGACGTTATTTTTCAATAACGGTTTTTAGATGGACGAAAGTATTGCATTCCGGGAGAGATCAAAGTATTTTCGAAAAAAAAACAGAAATTTCTTTGAAGCAAAGGATGATAGAGCAAAGTACACGATTACATATCTGATAAAACCTGAAAACAAAGCCAAACTTTTCTGAAATTTTTTATACAACAAACAATCATGGTAGAACCGGTTTATTGAAATATTGAGATCAAATAATGCAACCCATTTTTTCACTCGAACAACATTCGACCTCGAATACTATCTGGCTCCCTCATTTCCCCGCTGAGATTCTTTTTGACAAAATAAGCGAGTCCTCCAAAGACAAGTTGAACGACGACGGCATCCCATTCCAAGTTCGTTGGTACAAGGCAGGTGAATTCATTTCCAGATGAGATGAAGAAGTACTGTTTTGTGTAGTAGGTTCTGAACATAAAAGATAACTACTATTCACACTATCAAATACTCACTTGCTGAGAAAAACAATAGTTTGGAGTTGAAAGTTTCCAAATACCTCCAACTCTCCATTAGAATATTTGCAGAGAATGTCTGGTGGGGTGGTAGGTATTCGGCGAGCTAATGATTCCGTGATTATTCTGGCTGAGATGTTATCCAAAACACTGCTCAGGTAGATGGTGTTGTTTTCGATTAAAGGGACGACTCCAGACATTATTCCGGTGGCAGAGTGATAGGCGCCAAGCTGGAATTTATTTTTGTTAATATCTCGACTTCAGGCTTCCCGACAACTATTGCATTATCCATTCGCAATACCTTGAATACCCGCCAAATGACACTCCGCTATATTTCAGTGTGCTGTTGTGATAATTCGCATTAAAACTAATGTTAGCGAAGTGTCGTTGGGCGAGTGTTCAAGGTCCTGTGAATAGACAATATTTTCGAATGCTTAAAAATAACTCACCATGTGAAGGATTTCATGCAAAAAATGGTTCATCAATAATTCGTAGATAGCCTTCTCTTCCTCATAAATAATCTTGATGTCCTTGTAATCTGATAGTTGCTGTAGTCTTAATTTTGATATTTTGATTTGAGCTCTGTTTCTAACTGCACGCGCATCAAATTTCTGATCATCTTTAGAATTGTCCACGTAAATGACAAATTTCGCTCCATCAGGTTCGATTCTGAAGCAATATTTTTCGAATTTTTTTCTTTTTAAATCTTACTCGATCTCTTTATCCAGTTGAACGCTTTTCAAGGTCAATTTTGAGTGCTCGTTCTCACAATCAAAATCGTCGATGAATTTTTGAAGCAAATCAATACTATAGCGCACTGAAAATCATATATAAAGAGTTTATTCACGATTTTATTTCTTTTTTAACTGGATTTTTTTAAAAATTTGACCAATTGTTCCCTATTTCCAATATGAATGAATTTTTTGTAATTAAAAAACTCACAAATTCGATTGATTTTAGCTATTTCCTGTTTCGTGGCAATCCCTCCTTCGATATTTGGTAAATACATCGCAGTGAGAAGATATATCGGTTTTTCAAGCATACCCATTATGATTTTCTTGTATTTTTTCCTGGAAATAGATATTTACATTAATTTTTCATATAAAACTTCCGTTAAAAAGAATAGGTTCGGAGAAAACGCGCTCCACGGTGAAAGGTTTTGTTTGCGCACTTTGTTCAACAAAGGGTCTGCGGGAAACGCGTCAGTGAATCAAATTTGCGTGTTTTCTCTTCGTTGCCTAAATATTTCTATTTTAACAATTTTAAAACATTTTTATCTTTATTCAAATCAAAATATGTTCATTTACCAGAAACCGTAAAGATTTAAAAAATGCAAAATAAGTAGCACATAACAAAAAAAAATATGAGAAGCAATTGAAATTAAAAAGTAACTAACAAAGGAAATACATTTGAGATGTATTAACGTCTTCCACTGCGACAAATCTTATCATAAATATCTGGGAAAGCGTCCAAACACTTGCTCGTCGATCTTTTCCAGTCATAGAGTGTTCTATCGAACATTTCTGCGTACTCGGCTCGTGTCATGTAAATATCAGCATATGTCATTTGGAAACTGAAAAATATTAAGGTTATTAGTATCAAACAAAAGAACATTCTATCATCGTAGAATGTCAAACGTGAAAATGAGAAAATTCAAAAAATGAAACTTTGAAAACTAACCCATTCACAGATCTAACAAATGACTCCAGACGTCTAGTGGTTCTCTCATGATGATACCCATCCTTTGCTGTAACTCCATATGCTCCGACATCAACGTACATTTTGTGTGTAGCATTTCTCAGTTTCATAAGACCCGGTTGAGATTTCAAGTGGAATGGACAGAGCCACAGTGGATAGATCTGAAAATATCTTTCAAACTTTGAAAAATAAAACCAATGGATCTTCTTACCTCTACTTCTTTGTGGAACAGATCAACGCATTTTTCCAGGGTATCCAAAGGAACCAACATATCTTGCAAAACATGACTCCGATCATACAATTTTCTCAAAATATTTGGAGTTGTTGCCTTCAAGAAAGCAATTTTTGGTGGACACATCCACGCCATCAGATAACGGAAGAGTACATTGTTTCCAAATGGAACGATGTCTCGGAGCTCCCAGAAGATGCTCTTGGAGTGACGGTGGTAGTAATCCCGGAGGGGAATGTATTCAATTGATTCGTGTTTCTTGTTGATGAGATCCTCGACATGGGTGTAGAACCATTTTTTGTACCAACGGCCAATTGGGTTGATGATTTCATCATCAGTGTCTGGTCCGTCGGAGAACCTGAAACAGAAAAGAATGGCGAATTTCATGACTCAACGTTCCCAATTTCTTATCAGTGAGTTGATACTTACTCTCCAAGCATGATGCATCCTTTGTCTTTGTTGAACAAGAGGGCCTCCACGAAATCCGTTTTCTCAGAAAACCGATCGCTGTCCTCGGTGAGTTTCTCACACATCTCTTCCAATGTTTCAGTCTTCTTGTAGGTCAACTTCACATACTTCTTGCATGGAATAATCTTGATTGTTGCAGCAGTCAAGAAGCAAATTGTTCCTTGACTCCATGGAATAGCGAAGAAAAGCGAGTTGTCCTGTTTTGCTTGCTCCGTTTTGGCCGCCTGGAATTTCAATCAACTGAAGAAGGTCTTCCAGGATTTACTGGATGTTTCCTAATAGTTAGTGACAAAGTGTAAGTAAAACTAGACTGAAAACCAAAAAGAAATAATATCTGTAAGTAAAATAGCAGTCAAAAATATAACATCCAGCAAATCCTAGAAGACCTTCACAATCCAAAGCCACACAACAAACTGATTGACGTTTACGTACAGAATCCGGGAAGATACTCTTAAGCTGTCCATCAGACATGATCACTTCGTATCCGGTGCAAATGTGCTGGAACATTCCATGCTTGAAGGAGCCGGATTCTACTCCACATCCATTGATGAGACCCCCGACGGTTAAGTCATCGAGTTCTGGTAAGACTGGAAGAGTGTAACCGAGTGGAATCAGATAACGAGATAGTTGACCCATTGTGACTCCTGGCTCCACTTTTACCGTCATTTTTTCTACGTCTAACTGAAAAAATAGTCTAGTTGTTTTTGAACTTGCACTTTTTGAAATGATAATGAACTATTCACTATCTCAAAAATAGGACCTTATCACTAAAAAAAACATACCTCGAGAATATCAAACAGCTTATCGGTTGCAATTTTTGTAGCGTTCTCTTTGTAAAGAGGGAATCTGAAACTCATGGTCATCCATCCTGGACGAGCGTTCACCAGTTTCGTTTTCCTTCCATTGTCGTTCCATTCTTTAAGCTGAAACATCATATTATTCCTTTTTTTTGCTTCATACGCAAACAAACAAGTTACCTGTTCCTGAATGTAGCTCACTTTCCTGACGTGTGCATTTGGTGCAGAATTGACGGCATGGATTATTTTGTTCCTGATTTCAAAGATCGTGTTGAAAAGGAACGAAAGTGGAAGGAGGAATGGAACAACGAATACCCATCTAAAATGGAACATTATGAATTCTACGCATTTCTCCCATCTCGTCGGTTTCTCATCATCTTCCTCGATAAGATTCATTTTGTCTGGGTCTGAAAAAGGATAATTTCGTGTTTTTAAGAAATTTGAGAAATAATTAAAGGATAGGATAACGAATCAGAGAATGAACAGGGTTGTTTGTTTTTTCTCATAGCTCACTGGTTTAGTGAAGCTCCAAAATCTATATTCTTTGAAAGATTTTTTTTTCCATTTTTTTTCAGTTTCTCTAGATATAACAATACATATCCAAATTTGACCCGGTTGGCCCGGGTAGGAAATTTCCGTCATTTTTCCGATTTCCCGAGAACAAATTCAATTTTTTTATGAAAAAGTTTCCAAATTGCATGAAAAATCATGAAAATGCTAACAAGGGAACATTCCAAGCTGTCCCCTCGGTATGAGTAAAGTTTTATATGGAATTAGTAGCCTCTAGAAAAAGTATAAACATAGCAAATTTAAAGGTACCCGTTTTCAGTTTTGGGGAAATTGTATAACATTTTGTGTTTTTGTAAAGAAAATTTTTGAAATTTTTTCAAAGCGATGTTTCTTTGCTAGTATTCGTTCTACCGTATTGTGCAATGGCTTATTTTAAAGCTTTTGATCTGAGCTATCAAAAAGTCTATTGAGCTCTATTTCTATCTGGCACGTCCGTTTTAGAAAAATCCAAAGTGGGTGGAGATTCACACTTTGGCTTTGGGAGTTTGGATGTTCCCTTGTAAGAGTATGGAACATTTTAAAAGTGAATAGAAAATAGTCAAAAATCGGATTTTGTTCCAAAAACTGGCCATAGGAAAATTTGGATCTCCAAACCCGGGCCAGGCCGGTACGAATTCCTGCGTCGGCTCGGCCTGGGTTTGCTCATGTTTGGAGATAACCAACTTAATTTTACCTATCTCATTTTATCAAATTATAACTTTTCATTCAACGAAAACATATTAGTCATATTAGTCACCACAGCTCAATTAAATTTCAATTCTGCCCGGCTAGTGGGAGTATATCCTTCCGGCTTAGCTTTCATTTTCTTGCTAACCAATTTTGAGAGAGAATACAAACCTTTCCTGTTTGGTGAGAACTAATTAATAATTCTATGGAAAAGATACACCTTTCATTATTCCAAACTATGACCAGGATTGCAGCGATGCCTACCCGATCTCAAGCTAGGAACAACTCGCGAGTCGTCACAGCACGTCTAGTTTCGGAAAACCAGGTGAGCAAAAGAGAAATTAGAAAAAAAGAATATTCCAGCAAACCTGTTAGAGCATCTATAACTGATGACACGGTACCCAGTGTTGCGTTTTTATGTAACTGATAAAAATAAAACGCAACAATCATAGATAACTGTCCGACGACGGGAATGTACATGTTGTTTCAGGGTCAATACCTGACTGTTCCATCAACAATCTACATTGCGCGCGCGAATCAACTACACGTCGAACCACCATGGCAGGGCAAGAACATACTTTGGTTAGTGGGGGGAAATGAGAAAAGAGAAACAAGAAACCGTTTACGACTTGGGAGGGCACCGACAGTAATAAAGTAAACTGTTTGCAGCATCAAACTGTGTGCTTGTATTGTGCTGGTATTCGTGTTCTGTGTGCTCACAGTGTTCATTTACTCAATTCTACTGGCCAAGTTCAGTGACAGCGAGAGTAGAATCAACAACGATAGTCTCCTAGCGGCTCTAGTGGAACCCAAGGAATCGAAAGTGCACAAATGAGTTTTCCACACAAGTTCTGTACTTACAGTTTTATAATAAAGTTAGTAATCCGGTCACAAAATGAATTCACACGCACATCACTCATTTGAATGATAGGTGGTTGGTAAAACCATGGCTCTAAACATATGTAATTTTCAATAAACGCATTTATTCGAAAGTGATACGAAAGATGATTCATGAATTAAAGACTTCTTTGCGGTGTGAGATCCACTTTTAGGAAAAATGTCATGGGTTCACGGCACGTTATAAAAATCCACACTAACTAGAAGAATAATATGAGCATGTTCTTTGGAGACATTAAACTGTGGACACGAGATTCGCATGTTGGCCACGACGGCATTCGATCCACCGAGAGATAGGATTGACTTAATTGTTGTTATTCTCTCCTCGAGAGCGTTTGTAACAAAACCATCGACTGTTGTTGAATCGCGTACTGCATTAGTCAAGTCTTCCCTGAAAGTTGAGAATCGATGGTAATCTAATTTTTGAAGTAGAGTCACCTGACGAAAACATCTGAGAATCTTGCAATTGGTAACATTCCTTCTATAACATCTTTGTTTACAAAATGTGGGTATAAAGAGTTGGACAAGTGAACTCCAGCGATCTGAAATACTACTGTAATGTTGTCCGATCATTGAGATATACCGAAGTGGCGTTCCCTGCGCTTTGATTTTCATGTATTCCTATTGAGAGACTCATATGTCGTTCGAAGACAACATGAGATACGTATTCCTTGTGCTGTTTTCTTCGCACCTAAAAAATATAAAAATAAATCGTTTTTCAATCCGTCCCCATCCATCACCTTATCAACGATCGTGTTTAATCTCAGGCGACTTTTCGCTGCTGTCGAATCTTTGTCGTCCATCGTTTGTCTGTGAGAATTGCAAAATAGAGGGAAAAGAAAAGATCAAAAAACGCTCACTTGATGTTGAGTATTTTCAATGTCAAGTTGGACTGGACAGTTGGTTTGAATCGGATCGCATCTCTAACGGTTCCCCAGGAGAAACGTCGCGCGTCGTGTTGCCGTTGTAGTGAGGAGAATGAAAGTACATTTGTGATTGATGGTGAGGCAGCCTCGGTTTTCTGAAAAAAGAATAAACTAAATTTGTCGATAAGTTAATAATTTTGAAAATTTTGAGTCAGACATCAAGGAGGATTCCAGCCAACATGAATTTATAGTTCATTCGATGCAAAATTTCATGCTGATTTTGAATATCACCACGAAAACGCTCAAAAATGCTTCAAAGTCCCAAAAAACGCCTGCACAGTTGCAAAAGGTTATCCTTCCTTGCCTAACTTTTTTCGTTGATAGTGCAAAAATTGTAATTCATTTGGAAAAGACGACGAAAATTCGGCAACGAAGGATAACTTTTTGCAACTTGGAAGGCGTTTTTTGGACCTGAAAAGCATTTTTTAGCATTTTCATTGTGATATTCGGAATCAGCATAAAATTTTGCATCGATTGAACTATAAACTCATTTTGCTCGGAATCCTCCTTCAATGTAAAATGTATTCCTAAAAAAACTTTAATCTTCTAAATATAACATTTCGTTGACCTATTTCAACTCTACAATTGGTCCCCCGTTGGACTCTGTTTTACAAACTAGATATTTCCAATCCCTCACAATTTGAATTCACCGACAAGATCGTCTACGGTAGATACATTTATCTCGACCGAATATCGAGTCCTCTGTTCCTGTTTTTTATTGCCATCGGCGATTCACATGAATTCCAAATGAACCTTTATTCTTTATGACACATTCTTTCTTTTTTTCTTACATCAATTTTTATGCGTAATCACAATTTTGAAGGTTTGAACACAAACTCCTTGAATCAGAATTTTGATGGCATAGTTATGACTGTTAACTTTATGCGTGATAACAAAATAGAGTGTCTTTTGGAACTGATAACAGATAGTTTTATTTTTAAATGGTATGACACACAAACCTGTATGACTAGAAGGCGAACCAAGACTCCGGTAATGATGCACACCAGCGAGTCGTCACAAACGGCGTTGGTGATATCAAGCGAGTAAATTGCGTTGCCCAACGGATAAACACTCTTCGCCTCGGTCAGCAAGTTGCCAATCAATTCGTGGTCAGAGTACGGAAGAGCCTGCAAAAATAGTTGTTTGTCAACCAATCGCAACATTGAAACGTTTATCACTGACGTTTCCAATGTCTGCAGCGTAATCGCTTGTTTCGTTTGGATCACTCGCAATTTTCTTGCACACGGAGACTTGAATGAAGTTTCGAGGGCCCGCGTAGTATTGAGGTGGTGGGCATTGTTGGGTGGATAAGATAAATTCGGCGACATGGCCGTTTCTGAAACAAGAAATTTGGGAGCTTGAAGTAGGATCACACTCATTTTTAAAATTTTATCGAATGATTGAAACTAGAATTTGCTGTCGCGCTCGCCGCTGCCGGCTCATAAGTTGGCAGCGGCCAGCGTGACATGTGAAAATTTGTTATTAAAATGTTTCCATTACTTTTTGATCAGTGATATTAGGTGCGTTCGAATCAGAAAAAAAAACTGGTTAGAAAAAATATGAGCTTGAAAATCGATTTTTAACGATTTTTGTGCAAAAATATTGTTATTCTCGTAAATGCTGAAATTGGGACAATAATTAGAGAATAAAAATGAGTGTAATACTACTTCAATGATTAGGTTACTCACTTGCAGTATGCACAAGGAAGAGTTTTTGATGGAGAGTGGTACTTGGTTTCCTGAGTCGGGCAGTGGAACTGGTTGCAACGAAATGCTCTCGGAGCAGAGTCGGATCGTTTTTCACGACCCTCGGATCCATTGAACTGGAAAAATATACATCTGAGTCAAAGTTTCGAAACCATTTTTGCCTACCTTGAACAACGCCTTTTTCTCCTTGATCTCCCTCTCACTTGAATCCCTCACAACTACTGGGCTATTCCTAGCACTCCCTTCATTAGTTATAGCGGAAAGTGCCGCTTCTGTGCCATCGGACATAACGATTGCTGTTCCAGTACAAGATAATAGAGCAACACCTGCAAACGTTTATATATGGTTTAAACCAAGGATGGACTACTATACCCTCATTGACTATGACTGATTCTGAATATCCCACAATCAGATTGCATCCAATACTTCTGGCTTGTTGAAAAATCTCCGCTCTCAAAGACACCCAATAATTTCTTCGAATTGCTTCAGCGTCTTCATCTTCATTCAATAGTTGTAAGGAGCGGGCAGTCAGAAGGGATCCAAGGCCTACTTGCCTGACAGAAAAATGTTTTTTTTTGAAAATTAGATACTTCTGAATACCTCTCTGCTGGAAGTTTGTCAATGGTGAGAATCGGTTTTATTGGTTTTCCGTAAGGCGTTGGCATAAAATTCTCGTGTATGACTTTGATACATGTTCCAATCACTCGACAAGTCAGTAGATCTGACGCAGAACCTTCCATGTCCACAGACTCCATCAAGCTGAAAACATTACTTCACTTCAATTTTTATTCAGAACAAATTCTGTACCCGACAATAGCGTTTCCACCCATTTTGTATGCTTTCAACGCGATTCCCATGATTGCATCCCGCATGGTGACTCGGATTGCACTTTGCCTAGCTTCATTTGTGGCTCGTGGAGTTCGAATTCTGAAATTTCAAAATCAAAATCTTTATTTCCCAATTTCCACGCACTTATCCAACCACTCATAGTCCGGATCTTTTTCGCATCGAATGTGGTCTACCAATCCAAAGACATCAGAGACTTTCAAATTCGTCGGCACGAAATTAGCTGGAATGATGACACTTTTAAAGATGGGATGAGAGAGAAGATAAGTCGCGCGAATTTATTGCATCCACTTTTGTGGCGGCCCTCCAACCTGTCCATGTCACGAAGTACATGGACACAAAGTGATTTATTACACATTCATTCCGTTGTTTCTGTCCGAACGCCCGCTCTGTCCAATTGGCCTTGTTCCGAATGACCGTGTTGTGAGATTCGAACAAAAACTCACTTGACATGATGTGTACGTAGTTTTTCGGGTTGTATTGCATGAGTAGATGCATTTTTATTGATATCGTCAGTTCTCCTCGATTTCCATATATTGTGTCGTACACTCTCATTGTGAACGTTTCTTCAAGTAGTTCTGTTTTTGCTAGTCGCATTCGCTCTAAAAATATATTGCAATCCAGATTTACTCTTCCGATGGCATCATTTGCGGAGTATGTATCGTGGTCCATTACTCTGAAAAATAGATGTTCATGTCTAAAATCGGTGAAAAATCCAGTCATATTCTGATTTTTCTTACAAAGGGAGTCCGGTCAAAATGAGTTTATGGTTCAATCGATGCAAAATTTCATGCTGATTCCGAATATCACAATGAAAACGCTCAAAATTGTTTTTCTGGCGCAAAATATGCTTTCAAAGTTGCAAAAAAATTATTTCTCGTGGCCGAACTTTTGTCTTACTTTCCATGTGAAGTCCACAGTCCACTTGAAAAGTTATGCCGAGAGAGAAACTTCTTTGCAACTTTGAAGGCTTTTATTGGGCCTGAGGAGCATTTTTGAGCGTTTGTATTGTCATATTCGGAATCAGCATAAAATTTTGCATCCTGAACTATAAACTCATTTTGCCTGGAATCTTCTTTTAAATATTAAGAATTAGTACCTCAACTGAAGCCATTCTTCCGTCAATTCCTTTTCATCTGTATCGAAAACAAATTGCTCACTATTCCAAACTGGATTCAAACTCGTGATAACCTCTGTTTTGTCAACAGTTTCCAAGAAACGTACTTCCACAAATGCATCTGTCGAGTTAATACTCTGTAAAATAAATTTATCATGTTTTGGACTTATTTTAATACCAAAATACCTTATTCATAACCGGCAAAGCCTTCGCTGAATGCACGCATATCTCAAGCCTCACCGGCAACCGTTCGTTGCACACGGGAATCAACATTTTCGATTCATCTGAAACTTATTAACTTTTCAAAGAAAATTCCCGGGAAAAAATTAAAAAATAGGCCAGTTTCAGCAAGATTAAAATGTGCATAAATCAATAAACAAGAGGGACTCGTGGCCGTGGACTAACTTTTGCCAGCACTCGGCCAGCACGCTATCGCAAAAAGACAGCCGCTGTTTGAATCGAGCAGAAGACGGCGGCGAGAAATAGTACAGGCCTTGAGGAGGTTTAGAGAAATGTGAATGGAGAGAGCGACTGCGTTGTGTGTGTTTGTATCTGGTGTTATTCGTTAAGACACATTTCCCATTCAGCAGCGGCAGTTTTCGATAGCGATTACTGCTCTTTTTCACTTCTTATTCAATTGTTATTATCAAGAAGCTCTTCATTCTCAAAGGAATTATTGCAGAAGATGGATAATCCTGCTAATAGAGAAGACTTTCAATGGAGAATGAGAGAAAACTTGGATTGGTTCAGAAATCACAGAAGAACGTTACTGCAGAAATGTGATATTCATACAGACACTATTCTACAGGTCTGGGAATATACAGATTTTGTCAAAAAGTATGTAACATTTTCAGAGACTACCCGAAGGAATGGGTCCACGGGATTCTTTGGACTCGCATATGGAGAGATGTGTTCATTCTTTGAAAGAAATTCATGTTTTTGAAACAAGCGAGTTGGCGAAGGTATGGAATAAAAACTTGAAGTGAAAATGTCAAGTTGTTTTTCAGAAATTCATATCTGCTCGATGTCCTCAATTAGTGCTTGGAGGAGAAACTGATGATTTTGCATTTTATGCGTGTCCACTTGGAGAGCATGAAGAAACGTGTACTGCTTATGCAAAGGTGTGTTTTCTTTTAGTCGTCGACCCCTAAGCCTCTGCAAAAATTAAGTACGCGTTTTTCAATGTAAATCGACACAAGAATAAAAAAAAACATGTTTTTCAGCCAGTTATATTGATAATTTTCATTATTTCGAAGACATCATTGCGTGTACTCCGTGCCGCTTTTTGTTCGCTAAATTCGAGTTTAGTAATGTATTTGAAAAATTTTATCGATTTGAGTTTAACAACGCTCAAAGAATTCTTGCGGAGTGTCGTTGTTGCGGATGCTCAGGGGTCGGCAACTGAATAATACCAGAGTTGAAAATAACCAGTTGGTTCCAGGTTCTGAAAAAAGAAAGTGATTCCCATATCGTTGAAGTCTGCTTCTTACACTATGGACATGACAAAGCTATTGGACAATTTCGCTTCACTCAAATTCATTTTCTGCTCATCCGACTGTTCATCGACTTTTATTGGAAGACAGTTGCGGATTCTGAATGGAACGTTCACAACATGGTTTACTGTTTCAAGCATTGGTTCAGTGACGTACACACCCTCCACTTCATTAGTATCTTTGATATCAAGTAAGACTCTAAAATAGGCACCGCAATGAAAGGGGGCGTGGCCTCTCATTTTTTCTCTTGGGGGGTAGTTGCACACTTTGAAGGTCTGTAACTCGGCGGAGGATCAACCAATCATTATGAAATTTGGTCTCATTATGTAATTGGATACGTAGATTCCAAAAATGTTGTCAGTTTTTTTTAGAAAATGCTTATTTTTGGAGATAATTTGAAAAAATACAAATTTTCGACAAAAAACGCAACGTAGCGGCTCGGGTATACCGGGTCGCGGTTATTTTTATGTTTGTTTTCGATAGCTCTTTAGATTCCTAATGAGATTATAACAAAGTTTTTTCATGGTCAGTTGGCGGAAAAATGTAGGATCTCGTGAAACTTGAAGGTACAATAAAAACATTTTTTCAGCGATGACCCCCACTTTTTATTGTTTAATCGGAAAAACCAACTCTCAAACTCTATAAGTGCCAAATTTCAGGTTTCTGGAATACCCAGAAGTGTTTTAAATTTTCATCTGAAAGAAGCATCCTACCCGCGATTTTCAGTTTTTTGATGATTTCGGCTACCGAAAGGTATGGTCGCGGTTGTTTTTATTAGCTAATGACATACAGCAAAAAATTTCCTACAAACTGATATATCTCACTTATTGGGGCGAATTGGCGGAAAATAGTTACACTCGTTTTTCTACGAAAATTTGACTGAAAAATGCCAAAATTCATTGAGAAAATGGCTGCCGCCGACCGCCGACAGGACCGCATTTGTCTACAAGTTCGGCAACGCGCGCCGACTTTGCCTCCATGGCCTAGTGGATAGTAGCTGTGACCATGAAAAAACACATGTTAGGTTCAATTCCAAAATTGTCCCAATCGATTTTTTATGTTTTGTTCACCTAGAAAAACACTGTTTGAACACCATTAGTAGCCGGTTTTGTGTGGTTCTGAACTTTTTCCAAGCCCGCCGCCTACCCTCCACCAAAAAAATTCGTAGAAAAAGTGCGCCGCACGCTTGCCATCGCCCCGCCCACCCGTCGCCACGCCCCCAACAACCATGCCCTTTGCAACCTCCCAAGAGAAACGCAGTGCAAAAATGAGGTCAGAAAAATGACTATAACTCGAGAATGGGCGAATATTTTTGAATGAAATTTTGGGAAAATACTAATTTCGACAAGGGGAACACACTCATATGCAAAAAATTGTAGTAGGACGAGTTTAAAAATTATGCTGTGGTCTCTACTCTAAAAACATTTTCCATTTGCAATTCATTGTTCCAGGGCTATCGCCAAAGAGCTTGGTAAACCAGAGCTAAGGTTTGTGGACACTAAAAACGGTGTTTTCCATGCTGAGCGAATGACTGCCGAGAAGAGATTCTTTAACGAAACTTTCAAACCGATTTGGACATTGGAACCGAAGAATTCCCGACAGTTGAACCCCATTCATCTGGAAGAAGGATCACCAACTGTACCCTACATGAACACTTGTGCTGAAGTCTTCAGTGCAAATCCTGGACAAGACCCGTGGCGTTTTCAGGAGGACACCGATGCATTTGTTGCTATTCAGAGTTGGGAGGGAATAGAGATAGTGAGTTTTAAAGGAGGACGGTTCAATCGATGCAAAATTTCATGCTGTTTTTAAATAGAAAAATGGACTCAAAACTGCTTCTCCGACCCAGAAAACGCCGTCAAAGTCCAGAAAAGTTGACCCTACTAGCCTAACTTTTTCCGTGAACGATTTTAATCCACGTAGAAAACACGACAAAAGTTCGGTCACAAGGGATAACATTTTTGCAAATTTGAGGGCATTTTTTGGGCCAGCGAAGCATTTTTGGCTTTTTATAGTGATAGTCGGAATCAGCATAAAATTTTGCATCGATTGAGCCATGAACTCATTTTGCCCGAAATTCTCCTTTAAAGGTGGTAGGACACCTCAAAAAAAGTTTTGCTCTAATTTTGCCAGAATGGACCTTAGGTGGGCTCGAACCTGTGGGCGCATTTCTATGGGCACTGCGCCACTACCGGCTGAGCCACGCGGACGCAAACGGGCGCGTTGACCGAGGGCGTATAAAAGGAGGCATGAAAATCGCCCCCCCCCCCCCCATTCTGCCCCCCATTTTGCGAGCTGTCTCACCCCCTTTAATATCATATCTTGAAAAATCATAAACTTTATTTTTTCAGTGCACACAACAAATGAGAGCAACACTGAACCTAACAATCTTCTCTTCCAACTTGCCTGAGTCGGTTTTCAATCATGTTCAAGAGGTCGTCGAAATGCTGAATCATTTTTGTGATGTGGCTCAAAACATGTCCTATCGACTCAAATCTGCTGTTGGATTCGATGCCATCCAACCAACATATATTTTTCGAGGAGAAGATCTTGAACTTGCGGAACCACTTTTTCCAAACTTTTTCCCTAGCAGTTATCCGAATTTCTACTTCCCTCTGAAACAAAACTATTCAGAGGACAATCTCAAAGTGGTATTCAGTTCTCCACTTTATCCACTCATTGTTCCGGATGACACAATGTGTGTAGCACTTCGTGACGATGCCATCATTCACCTTCCAGGACCAAGTAGTGGAGCTATCACAGCTGAAAGAAAAATGGTGGATCGAATTGAAGCGCTCGAGGAGGAAGAGTATCAAGAGTTTTTGAATAGACAGACGGATCTGGAGTTTCCAGCTCCGGTTTTCATTGGAACTGACTTTTCGAATCATATTCAAGCTGCACAGACAACTGTGGTACCAGCTGAGCAGCCGGCTGTGCAACCACAGTTGACTAAAAATCAGAAGAAGAAAAATAAGAAGAAGTTGAAGAAGATGCAAGAGAAGGAAGAACAGGAACGTCAACGTTTGAGAGATCAACCACTGAGACATTATGATCCATAAATACCGTAAAACCTCTAATAGAAGGACACCCTAAAAGCCGACTTTCGAGAGTCCGCACGACCGTAATTTTTGTTTTCTTGCTGTACAACTCCCAGCAAACAACAATATACTCTTCAGCTACAGATAGCACTATACGGGATCCTCGGAAAATTGATTATATTCTAAAGAGAGGGTATACAAACTTTATTTTTCGGTGTCTTTCTATTAAAGGTTTTACCCTAATAATTTTTCGAAGGAGTTTAAAGGTACCATTAGCTCTCAAAACTGTATCCCCTTTTTTTGTACTTTTCCAATTGTTCTCTCACTTTTTTGTAAGTAACTGACATTACCAGCCCAAAGGGTTTCCAGATCTTCAATTATCAGTTATTCCCATACGCTTCCCTTTCTCTCCCCAAAATACCGATTTTGTTTTGAACTCGTCGCGTATAAAATATTCGTTTTTGTTTTCTTTTGTCATGAATAGAAAATTAAAAACATTACCGTGCATCTATAAAAAAGTCGTCATCGTTCAAATCATAGCCATCGTCATGAGGTTTTTATTTTTGTTCTTCCTGCTCTCCGCCGAACTCGTTGGTTTGGCGATGTCGAGTTTCTATACAACAGTGGAGACTCAAGTTCGGCTTCGCTGCAAACATGCGATGAGTAACAAGGCTTGGGTTTACTTGATGGAACGAGACATGGGGTCCGGTGAGTCTTGCTATCAACTTTTTTAATTCTGAAATTTGTTCAGGATTATGGGACGAAGACGATACCTTGGACTATGGAAATTACTTCTTTGGAAAACGAGAGAAACCTCTGAACCTTGAAGGACGAGACCTTGAGCTAGACGGATTGGAACCCTATCTCCACTTATATCACAGCTGCACGGGCAAACCCAACCAATGGGAATATCTCGAAGTGGATTTGATGGAGGGCATGTTCAAGTCGAGGTTTTTCGACGTTGTCATCGACTTGGATCACAAAAATCACACTATTAAGTCTTCACGTATTTAATCATGATTTTTTTGGATTTATACGGTCAAGTGATAAAATTAAATGAGTTATGACAACTACATGTTCAAAATGTTTGAAAAAGGACGATCGTTAGTTTAAAATTGCATCAGATTCAATGATTGATAGACAAGTGAATAAGGAAACAGGATTTCAAGAAGTTTGGCTCGATGCAAGATGATTACAAACGGGTTCTGTCAAGAGATATTTTTCGTAACTGGTGGCGTGGATATTCGGTGTTCATTGCAACAGATTCATTGGGTTTTTTGAGCTTTCGATGATGGGTTACGGCGAGTTCTGCGTTTCCTCGACACATCTGAAACTTTTTTTTCAATTTTTTGAAAACTAAATGCAATGAAAATCTTACCATTCTCATCCTCGTCAATGAATGGAATGTGAAGCAAGTTGATTGGCGGATTTGGAAGGCTATTCTGGAACGGTGACTCATTCGGTAGACCGACGTATTGGAGAGCCTCGGCGAACGCGTCAACGTTGACAACGGAGAAACCGGCGTGCATTCCATCGGAGACGAGAACGACGTTAGTGTGTCGGTTACCGATTTCCAGTCTATAAGAAGATAGAAAATACTTAAAAATGATTCGCTGGCCCAAAAAACGCTTTCAAATTTGCAAAAAAGTTATTGCTCGCGGCCGAACTTTTGTCGTGTTTTCCACGTGGATTACAGTTTTCGCACTGCTCACGCAAAAGTTAGGCAAGGAAGGATAACTTTTTTTCAATTTTGAATGCGTTTTTTGAGCGAACAAAGCATTTTTGAACGATTTTATAGTGATATTCGGAATCAGCATGAAATTTTGCAGCGATTGAACTACAAACTCATTTTGCCCGGAATCCTCCTTTAAGCTGGATGTCACTTACCGGTTGAGGTGACTGGCCCACCAAACGTTGTTCATGCAGATTCCCCAGTTCTTGCACATCGTTTCATCTTTGATGTCGGAGCCAGCATTGTAGTAGATTTTTTTGACATCCTGTGTTTTGATTATGCGACTGTTTCTTCTCTGGAAATTTAGAAGATTTGAATCAGTTTTTCAATGTGAAATTGTATTTTTATCTGTACAAATCCAAGAAAACTTGAAGAAACAAATTCAAGAAAATTTGAGGAAACTAATCCAAGATAGATAGTTACAAGCATTAGACACTAGTATGGCTTGAATTTGAATTAAATTAAAAAAAAACTAACGATATGTCCATGGCGAACCCCCTCCATGTGAAATTCGGCTCGATTATTGAAATTGTAATAGTGCTTCACGTAGATTGTTCCATCCACAGCCACAGCCACAAATGGATCCTCATAAAGAGATGGAGATCGTTGTTTCGACGGTTGAGAGCATGATGCAGAGGTAGATGGAACGTCACTGGCTGAAAAATGAAATTTAGGTTTCAACGTATTTCAAAATACACACTACTTGGGAGAGAATCGATACGAGGCTTGTTGTTGTTGTTGCTTGAGGTAGCTACAGGTTGCATTTCCATGACCAATCCGGATGTTTCTTCGGATCCTTGGGCTGAAAAATACATATTACTGTCTCTATCATAATGAGCAATGACGAAAAACTTACATGATGCTGGACGTTTGTTACGGAAACTAAAAGCACGGCGAAGAGCGTTCATGACTGATTTACAGCTATTCTGGAAGTTTGAGTTTGAGCCTGTTGTTTCTTGGCTCATTGCATTCTGAAATAGAAAAAAATTGTGACACTTTGCGCCAAAATGCAACATTTAAACGGAGAAAAAAAGTTAGATAACTGGTCTTGAAACATTTGTTGGTTTGATTGTTGCCCAACACACACAATATTTGCTCATCGAAATTTAGTAAGATAAGAACGAAAAAAATGACGGAGGGCACGGTGGCAAATGACCGTATCATGGCTATTCTGGGAGGACGTTTCATTGCCTCTTGTTGTTTGTGTGGTTGTTTGCGTGTGTGCATGTGAAAAAAAGAGAAGATTTCTCTCTTTCATGTTGATACAAAGCGACGCAAATGAAATTAGCTCAGTTTTAGGAGCAATTCGTCAAAACGTCAACAACAACAACACTACCACTCTCGTTTTCCGCACATTAATTAGCTGAAATTTCCAGAGCTCTTCTCGAGGGAAACAAACTTGAAAAACGCAAAACGAAGAGAAAAAGGTGTGGGAAAAAGTGCAAAGCTGCCGAATGAACTGTCAGTAGAATAAACAAGGTCGAATTCCGTGAAATTGCAAACAAATCGACGCGTGAGGAAGGGAAGAGCCAATGGCACGGCAGAAAGAGGGAAGCGAGAATTTGAAAAGAGAAAAATGGTAGGGGCTCGTTTGATGGGTGCTGGGTTCGTGCACTTTGAAATGGAATGGCAGAGAGAAAGAGAGCTGCCGCAATAAATTTGAATGGGCAATGAAATTAATATCTAAACTATGGTGGCTCACGTGTACTCTTGAAGAGGAAAAGAAATTGAATTGAATTCAAAAGTGATGGTCAGAAAACTCTAATAGACATGTACTTCTAAAGAGCTTCAAATCCCTGTTTCGGAAATCGGCTCAAATATTCTGAGGCTCAGTAGATATTATGGTAGTCTCAGTCAATGTCAGTCCTGGCTGAATTTTCCCGAACTTTTGGCTGCGATATCTCGGCACCAAAATGTTACAGTAATATATTAAAATTTAAAGTAACATGTCCTGATTTTCAGGACAATTTTATAAATTTCATGATTTTCGAACGATTTTCAACAAATTTCGGCGCAAAAAAGCAAAAAAAAAACATTTCGCTTCGAAATTTGTTGAAAATCATGACAAATGAAAAAATTGACCTGAAAATCGTGGTAGGCTCCTTAGATTTTAATATATTACTGTAGCATTTTCGAGCCGAGATATCGCAGCTAAAAATTCAGGAAAATTCAGCCAGGACTGACATTGAGTGAGACTGCCATAATATTCAAACGTTTTCCATGATAATTCCCAGCCACTTGGGATTATTTTTGACCCGATTAGCTAAGAAAAAACTTCTTCAAATCGTTCGGAAGGCAACATTTCGCGCGTTCGATTGAAGCGGAATGCGGATAGAACGATGTTGCGTAGACAAAGAAAACCGCGAAACATTTTTTTCGGCGTGCGCGGCAAAAAGCGTCGAAAGCCGGGGGGGGGGGGAGGGCCAAATGGTTTGAAATTTTTTCTAGAATATAAATGGGACACTTAGTTGTTCAGTTGAAAATGGGATAAACATGGAAATGGAACTAAAAAATGAGCGGCATATATGTTCAATCCGGGAGGCCCAGGTTTTTTACGGAAACTCAAATATGCTACGGGCCGGGCTTAAATCAGAAATTCTGTCGGATCGGCCTGGCCCGGGTTTCTAGAGTCAAAAATTTTAGTTCGAATTTTTAAAGCATACATTTTTTTCGGTGGGTTTTCCTGAAAAAGTTATATCATTTTAACTGCGAGAAATTACGAAAATTTTGAAAAATTTCAAACATTTTCCCTATTTTTCAGAACCCGGCATTTGCCAAGACTGCAGAAACCGACAACTCATTCTGACGGTAAATGTTACTGATTTTATAGATCGTTTTGTAGATCTTATTGAGTTCTACATTTTAGTATAAAATTTGATGAGAAAATTATTATTTCAAATGGGGGAAAATCTCTGGACCGTGTCGGCCGCCCGGCCCGGCCCGGCCATGTATGGCAATCAGAAAAATAACAAGTACATGATACCGAACTAATAGACAAAATAAAACTTGGTGATGTCGACAAAACAGACCTCCTATACAGTGTTTCGTCTTGAAAGATGAGATGGGGCAACGGAGAAGGAAAATAATTTTTGACGCTGACCTTCTGTGCCACGACGTGTTAAGTTTACATCTTCTTTGTGTTGTCTGGCATCCAACAAAAAAAACTGGTCTGATCATGGTTCAACAACGCCTAGACATTAGAAAAAAGTACCAATGATTCCTTTTCTATGAGTGGTCTCATCGTTAACGGATACTGGTTTTTTGAAAACAAATTTCGCGCGGGAAAAAACAAAAGAATACAAAATTTTAGTATACGAAAAGAGACTCTTATGGGCAATGAGTCAAAAACAGAATAATTGAATAAAGTTGTTGTTCAACTTGAGACTAGGATCAGATAACGGTATTATCTTAGGTTTGGAAAAAGGATCAAGAGAAATAGAGATGCAGACAAAGAGAACAAGAAAAGAGCTGGTGGGTGGGGGGTGCGCGAATATGCGCGACAAAGCGATCACATGGTTATTGATCGGTCTCGGATTGGCAAGGTGAGTTATGGTGCAGAGAGGGCATTAGACAGAGAGGCGATGTCGAGTGAGGAGAGGGGTCACCCTCGTCACCTTCTTCCTTCATCTTAAAGGACTTTTTGGAGGCGCGCAACAAAGACACATACACAGGCAGGCAAGGCAACAGAAAAAAAAGCGACGACACGTCGACAGTAAATGTCTTCTTTTGCCTCCTCCGTTGAGAAGAAGAAGGCGATCCGAGTGACCGTTGAACCTATCCGATATGAATGCACGGAAAGTGAGACTGAAGGGAAAGGAAAAGAAGAAGAAAGGTTGCATTTGGCGGGGTTGCAATCCGGACCTGCGGTTTTCTCGCCTTTCATTTGTGATTTTCAAGTCAAAATTTTTATGAAAATGTAGAACTCGATGAGATCTACAGAATGGTAGTTAGAATATCGAAAATCCATGTCTGTATTTCCCATAAAACGTCAAAAAGTTTCCGGCGATCTCACATGGGCCGAAATTTTTGACCGGCTGCTTTTTGACGTTTTATGGGAAATATAGATAACGAAATTTAGATATTCCAACTACCATTCTGTAGATCTCATCGAGTTCTACATTTTCATGTAAATTTTGACTGGAAAATCACAATTTAGAGGGAAGAAAATCGCAGGCCCGGATTACAATCCCGGTATTATGCCTGTCTCAGTCAATGTCCGCCCTGGCTGAATTTTCCCGAATTTTTGGCCGCGATATCTCGGCACAAAAATGCTACCGTAATATAGTGAAATTTAATGGAACATACTCTGATTTTCAGGCCAATTTTTCAATTTGTCGTGTTTTTCGAACGATTTTCGACAAATTTCGGAGCGGAATGCAATTTCCGGAGCAAAAAATTACTCTTCGTTTTGAAAATCGTTCGAAAAACATGATAAATTACAAAATTGACCTGAAAATCAGAGTATGTTCCTTTAAGTTTTAATATATTATGGTAGAATTTACGTGCCGAGATATCGCAGCCAAAAAATCAGGAAAATTCAGCCAGAACTGACATTGACTGAGACTGGCATAATATTTGGAAGGTTGACATTGAGAAGAACGAAGTGAGTGGGAAAATGGGAAAAGCAAGGTTACTAGGAACAGGGAAAGTTTGCAACATCCTGTGCTCATTTTTTTGTGTACAAAAATGTTTGCGCAAGTTGGAGACGATTTCGGTCAACTCCCAAAGCCGCTGTTTGCTAACCACCGTGAACTTTAAAAACGAAAAACGCTGAACAGAAAGTTTTTTTTTCTAAGAAAAAGTAGAACAAGTGAATGTGGACCAGGACTAATCCGCCTTTATCATGTGATATATAATACATCTGACATCAAACACTGACTTTGAATCTTGAAAATTAGAGAGAAGGGATTTACTTTAAAGCTATTCATGCATGACATTTTAATGAGAAGAAAAAATGTGGAAATGTCATACCAATGTGAAGAAAATGAACAAAGTAATGAGATTCGGGGAGAAGATAAAGTGAAGTTTTGGAGGTTATTCGAATGAAGTTTTTTTTCGAAAACAGAAGGGTTTTCAGACCGCGTTAGACGTAATATGGGCATATTTTCGTGCAGCAAGATAGTCGATGACCTGAAAAAAAAACTGACGTTGTTTTTGAAAACAATTCTAATGAGAAATACTTTTTGTTTCAAGTTTTTTGCACTGGCCTCCGGAATGGGGGTGGTGAGTTTGAAGTTGATCTTCATCTGGCAATTTGAGAATGAGCTCATTAGAAATTGTTTTCAACTCACCGGAAGAACAAAACTATGTACAACTCCAGGATTCATGTTGTTGATTCTGTAGGGAACTGTCTTCCCACTAATCTTATAACGATTACCACTCAAATCAAAGTATGGTCCAAAGTCTTCAATTAAGACAGATTCCGGATGGTACTGAAATCATATTTTTAAAAACTGTGAGCAACAAACAAGTATTAGCAATATTTTCCACATTACAACGCGCTCCGTTGCGAACTTGTCTGAAACTGGACATTCGAAATTCCCACTTGCCTGTTTTCTATTGAGATAAACTGGAGATCCCAAAGTTAATACAAATTATAATTTTCGTATTGATTTCGAGGAGGAAAAGGCAAGCGGGAATTCTCGAAAATCCATTTCGAGGCAAGTTTGCAACGGAGCGCGGTGTAACTTGGAAAATATCGCTAATATATACCTGTAGTTCCACAGTATCCATGTTACATTTGACTGCAGCGTTTTCACATGCCGAGTAAACCTGAAATTTAGGTACTTAAAATGAGGGGTAACAAATAATACTAACGGCTTCAATAACGTCGTCTTTTGCCTTTTCATAAGCATCTTCGGCATCGACTGCTTGATCATTGACTCCACAACTTGGAATACAGAATGTCCAATGTACTGGTGGAGAGAAGGATATATTCATGGATATACTGTCAATAGGTTTCTGGAAAACACAAATAGGGAAACTATAGAATAGGTTTTGATGATAAGATATTTGATAAAAGTTATCTAACCTTAGAGAAACAGTCTATTAAATGGGGGAAAGTCTAATTTTAAGATTGAGGGTTTTTTATATGGGTCGATTCAGAAAAACCGGAGAAGATAACTCTCTTGCGAAAATTTCCAAAATTTGCTCCAAAAAAAACTATAGGTCAAAAACAAACTACAAAACTGAGCAGCTTTAGTGAAAATAATCTGAAACACCCAGGTTCGACCAATTTGAGATTTTTTTGCGTTTTTTACTTTTCACAAGAAAGATTTTTTCTCCTTGGGTTTTCTGAATCGACCCATATAAAAGCCCACAATATCAAAATTAGCCCGCCCCTTCAAAATACCTCTATGATAAGTATCGGCTTGGATGTTGCTGGAAGAGCCAACGGACGGAACATATCAAACAGCGAGAATCGCTGCTTGAGTTTTTCATTGTGCAACGGGATTATACTATCCCTGAAAAACATCCTCATCAAATTCGATTCTGTCGGATAACTTACTTCTGAATATCCACCGGCTCATCAACGTAATCATGAGATTGTGGAATCGGTTGATCTACTTGAAATGAAATTGGAGGAAGTGGCGAGTTCGGAATCAAATTGATTGGCTGAGCAGCAGGTGGAGGAATTATCGGAGAAGCTGAGAAATTTTACTTATGTTTTCTTGGGATATACTGAAATGACTTACTTATAGTGGGAGTACAAGTTTCAGCGATTCTAAAAACGACCAAAATAGCAGCTATGATCATGGTAAGGTTTCTGATAGAATGAAACAAGTGCTATCATTTTATTTGACCCTGTAGTGAAACTATAGTAATATTCAGTATGAAAGCAAATAGTTAGAATTTTATGACGAGTTTGGAGTTTTGAGCCAATATGTAAAATAGTTCAGTGAGCGAAGATCTAGAATCAATAAATGGAAAACTTTCAAAACTGTAGTAAGAAAAATACAAAAATTTAATAATTGTCAGCTATTTTATGTGATATTATGGGAGTTTTTGAAGTTGTTCACAAAATGGTTATTATAAATTTAAAAAATGAATTTTTGGGATAATTTTTTTGCAGACATGCTACGAACCGGGTTTCTGGAGTCAAAAGCATTGGTCTAAATTTTTTAAACAAAAATTAATTTTTAGGTGATTTCACCTGAATGAGCCATATTTTTGAAAACAATTGAATATTTTGTGTCATTTTAAATAGCAAAAAATTACAAAAATTGTAAAAAAAAATTTTTCCTTATTTTTCCCTACCCGGGCCGAGCCGGCAAAATTTTGCACTGGCCCGGCCCGGGTTTGCCAAGTTTGGTTTTTCTAAGTTGTGTGGAGCACTACATATTTGAAAAAAAATATATAGATATTGTTTGAGATATCGTTTTCAGATATTGTTTGTGATTAATATTACATTTAGTTTTTCAGATTCCCATTTTTCAAAATTTTGACTAATTACAAAATATAAACTTTCTAATGGTACTGTCTTCCCAAGGGAAATATTAGGTGCCCCTCCCAGTCTGAATACGAATAATAATTAGCAATGTTGTGCTCCGTCGCAAACAAGATTTGCTAGCAGACACCCGCAAGCGATTACCAACATCTTCGCACCACATCCAACCGATTTCCATTACTTATTCAGTGCGCGACTCCATTTCGGAACACGACATGCATTTCAAGGATCGACCTTTTGACAATTTCCTTCTTTGTTCTTTTTTATGTTCAAGTGGAAGAGACTTTTTATGGTCTCATTTTCCACCCAAGAAACTGTAACGCTGGCAAATTGCCAGGCGCTCTTATCAACGCGCAAACATTGAGTGTTTGTTTCTAGGCTCAGTTGTTTCAAAAGTGAAATTGTACTTTTTGGTCTTTGTTGCCAGAATTTTATAATGAACACCTTACTAGTAGTTTCAATTCGTTTATAGTACTAAAATTACAATAATTTCAAAAGTACATATCGCGACTCTTCTTACCTTTTGAAGGTTATCGAAAGTACATTTACTATTGAAACGGAAGACACGTGATTCACCATTTCCTATACCGTATAGCCATTAGAGATTCACTTTCTCTTGATCTTTCCCGTTTTTCAACAATTGATCCACTTCTCTGTTTCTCTACGCCTTCTAAACCATAACGGTCGTTCATGACGGATTTCTTTGAACAGGCCCAAAGCAGGCCTGTGTTCAAAGTACTTTATTCCATTTCGACGTCGCAAAACTTTTTCACCAAGTTCTTTTCTCCACGCGTTTTGATGCGAATTTCACTTTGAATATATTTCTATTGGTGGTCGTAATTGGATAGAATCTTTGAATTGTCACCAAGGTCGAATTGTCTTGAGGTACAATTTACTGTCCAAGAGAACAACATTAGAAGTAGTGGCCAGATGGAAAATTCAATAGTTATTTCACATGTTGCGATGCTACTTCATTGTTTGGTTTAGAGAAACGACTCATATTAGCTCAAATTTCCATTCTATCATGAGAATACATATAAAACTCTTTGAATTCCGTTTAGTTTAAACATCCAATACTATAATACGTAAACTTTATTGATCTTTGTCGTAAAGTTCAACAGGTGAAAAACTAGTTTTTCGAACGAAAATTGTTATGTTTTCCCAAACACTGTCAGGGGGTTTTCATCTTGTTTACGTTGTGGTTCAAATGATAACAGTTATGATAATGAATTTCAAAAGCTGTTTTGAATTTCACAAACTATGTATAGAAATTCCAGGTATTAGCCTCGACCAAAAGTCAGTGTAACCAGTGTCTTATCAAATTTCGACATTCATTATCAGTGTTTTTTTCAGACTCTTATTTTCCATCCCTTGGCATTCTTTTTCTTTTATGAAGTTGATAGTAAAGACATAAACCGAAGTAAAGACTAATAAGAATAACCAAAACACAGAGCGAGATCTAACAAGAGGGGCCCAACTTGAAAACAAAGTCTTAAAAGGTGCGAACTCTCACTGGATGTGCATTTTCTTTTTTGTGTGTCATAGTTGTGTTCCAAAGCGTTTGCAGGTTGTTTTCCTTCCTTTTTCCCTAAATTAAGTGTCGAGTGCCTAATCCCTTCAGCGTTCTCTCTTCAGTGTTTCCTTTTTCCGCCTTGGCAGTGAGCACAACACTCAATACTCTGTCTTGTACACACACAGAGAGAGAGAACGCTCCGAAGACTCATTTATGCTCGATTCCCAACGCCTGCGTCGTGGAATCAGAGATTTATGACCGAGAATGCACTATTAGGCTTACACATATGAGCATCTTAGCCGTTATTCATACGATATCTCCTATGAATTATTTTTATTAATTTTTGTAAATCCTTTTACAGCTTTTAATTTTGATTAAAAATCAAAATATCAATTTCAAACTTCGAAAACATGGTATTAAAAACCAAATCTTTGCCGTGAGATCCTGAAAAAGTAAAAAATCCGATTTGCATTAAAACTCAGATTTCATTTCTAAACAAGAATTATAAATTAAAACTACGCAAAATCATATTAAGATTTTATCCGTCTACTTAATTGCTCATAACCCCTTCATTTCTTATTTTCTGTCCACTTTGTAATGTGGTTTGTACCAGAATATTAGATTTGAAAATTGCGGTCTTTACCCTTACTCAAATCAAATTATTGGAGGAAAATATAGTTTTGTGACTGGCTTATTTCTGATAGTTTTTAAACCAAATTCCAAATACAATTTTGAACCTTATAATTTAAAGAAGAAACAATCGATGACACTGCGTTCGATTTTTTTTCGAAAAGTATAACAAAATAGTAATCTCTGTACTTTATTGAACTCAATAAACACTATCATCTTTTGTTCTCCTCTATTTGACTTTTACTTTTATCGTTATAATACCTAGAATCGCAGTTCATGATTTTGGTTCTATTTTCCCGTATGACTTTGATATTTTTAATATTTATGATATTTCTAAAAATAAAACTCGGATAAAATACCTCCAACACAACCCCATACCTAGATGTTAATTACTTGAAAAAAAAACACAAGAACATGTTTTTTTTGTTATCTCTCTCGTTATGTTACGACGACACCAAAAGTTTCAAGTCTAGCATGTGATGGCTTCCCGGATAGATGGATCGTCACTGTCTCTTTTGTGTTTTTATTCAACACTCTATGTACACAAAAAACACCGCCATTCACTCTCAATTTGCAATTGTGTGTGTGTTATTGATCACTGTTCATTTTTTTGGTTGAGTAGCTTCCGTAATGAATCTTCTACAGTATCCAAAATATGAAAAAAAAAACTTTATTTTAAAGAGGTGAGACAGCTCGCAAAATGGGGGACAGAATGGGGGGGGGGGGCTGATTTTCATGCCTCCTTTTATACGCCCTCGGTCACCGCGCCCATTTGCGTCCGCGTGGTTCAGCCGGTAGTGGCGCAGTGTCCATAGAAATGCGCCCACAGGTTCGAGCCCACCTAAGGTACATTCTGGCAAAATTAGAGAAAAACTTTTTTTGAGCTGTCCTACCACCATTAAACTCAGAAAAACAGCTAGAACAGTCTTTAACTAGGGAATGGTGCGAACTTGACAATGACACTTCGATATGAGACAGGTACCATTCGAAAGAAGAGGTTCTGAAATGTACACATCCGCTTTCAAAAAGTGCAGTCGACCTCCAGGAACCGAGATATGGGCTCCGAAAGTTTGCTCTCTTTTGCGGATAATAGTACCTCCTCAACACTGTAGGGAAAGTGTGGCTGGATGGCCGAGGGGGAAGAGGGTGGTCCATAAAAAGTGAGGTGTGGGTTCAATTCCTCTGTTGGCTAAATTTTTTTGTTTTCTTTTTCGGGCCTTTTTTTGACCATCTTTTTTCATTCCAAGTTTTTTCAAACATTTTTTTTATTTTATTGGTGCCTTTTCGATCAATTGTAAGGAATTCTGAAGCCAATTCAAAAATCTGATAATTCTGCTTGCGTTTCATTGTACAATCGTTGTTTCTCAAACAGAGAGCACCAAGAAAATAAAAAAAAATGTTTGAAAAAAACTTGGAATGAAAAGAGATGGTCAAAAAAAGGCCCGAAAAAGAAAACAAAAAAAAATTTAGCCAACAGAGGAATTGAACCCACACCTCACTTTTTATGGACCACCCTCTTCCCCCTCGGCCACCCAGCCACACTTTCCCTACAGTGTGGAGGAGGTAGACTATTATCCGCAAAACAGAGCAAACTTTCGGAGCCCATATCTTGGTTCCTGGAGGTCGACTGCACTTTTTGAAGGCGGATGTGTACATTTCAGAACCTCTTCTTTCGAATGGTACCTGTCTCATATCGAAGTGTCATTGTCAAGTTCGCACCATTCCCTAGTAAGTTATAAACAAAACGTACACAAAATATCCTAATTTGATGCAACAATTCATGAAATACACGATTTCCCAGAAACCGTACTCAAAATCAAAGTTTTTTTTTTGTTCATAATCAGTACGGCCTACCTTTTTTCGATTCCATGCTACATTTCAAAATCCCGTTAACAAAACTCTATTCTACATTTTGAGCTTGCTCTGAGACCAAATATCAATCGTATACGTTATGTTATTCCTCGTTGTCCCCCTTCAATATCCCCTTGCTATTCAAATACAAAAATATGTATAGAAGAGAAGATATGAATCTTGCTATTGTGTCCTTTTTTGTTTCGTTCACACACACATTTCGCTTGTTCCCCGTCTCTTTTTCGGGAATAGAAGATTTCTAGGTAGAATGAGGGGGAAGACAGAAAACCCCCGGGAAAAAATAATTACGAATCTTCAAAGAACCGGTTCCATGACGATGTGGAGGAGGTCGAGAGTGGCCAGAAGTTCCAGAGAAACAGTTTTTCAAAAAAAGAGAGAGAAAACAGTAACAAAAAGGAACAAAGGTTAAAAGATGGTCATGAAAATAGTGATTGGATAGTTTAGTCTATAATGTGAGTCTTTTTTTTTCTAGAAAAAAAGTAAGTATGGAAGAGTGACTATCCCCTCCACCCCATTTCCTTTTGTATGTCAGTTTCTTTAAAGAACTTTTGTGTCCTTTCATCGGAATGTCCGAAAACTGTAGGAAAGACAAGACTGTGTTTTCCCTGGCTTTCTCTTTTTTTAGCCCACCCCGCGTCAAGTATTAGTGGATCAAAAATCGTGTCCTTATCGTCCTTATCCATTTCCATTTATTCATCTTTCTATCTTTCCATCTAATGTGTCTACCGTTTTTTTGATGTTATTATACTTTCTTCATGATGTTCGGAAGTCTAAATAGTTTTATTTCAATCAGTTTTCGGTCTCACCTTGAAACACTTCGAAGTCTTGCATAGATAAGCATCGATTTTTTTTTCAAAACTTTGGGTTCCTAATTCCAATCTTTCCCGATCTCACGGGGACACACCGAACAGAAGTACAGAATAGAATGAGATAAGAAAACCTGACTGTGTATATACATGGAAGGAATGACTTTGCGGATTCTCATCGGGACAGCCTTTTCCACCATCATCATTGTCTTATTCAAGCCAATTGTTGTTATCAATCAATAATTTGCCGATGAGTTGTGAGGGGGGTAATAGTGCACGAAACGTAGAGATATCGAAAATGATCGAAGAATTCATGGAGTACGTGAAATCGAGAGTGCTTCAGTCGCAACGACGAAAATCGACAGGTGTGTCTCGGGGCGGCGGCGGCGATGATGATGATGATGCTGGGGTGTTGCTTGCCTGGGCTGAAGGCCCCCCTCGGAATGATGCCCCTCTGTGATGCTACTAGGCGGCGCTCTTTTTGCGCACACACGAAAGTAATTTGTTTGACCTCTACTGGCGCGCCAATGGAAAACCACTTGTAATCTTTAAACTATCTTGGATTTTCGTACTATTTGTATGTGTGAGAGTGCGCGAGAGAGTATGTACGGTTTGTGCCGTTTTTCCAATTTTCTTCCTCTCTCTTTTTCGTGAATCCCCCCTCTCTGGGCTCCGCACAGAGCACACATGTTGCACTATATTTCGCGGGTAGGTCAGCGAAAGAGGTTCAACAATACCTCCACCTTGTTCTGTGACGTACTTATTCTTCTCATTCCCCTCACCGAAAATCAATCTTTATCGGAGCAACTTTCAAGATGTTCTTTTGTTTGTGTGAAACGGAACTTTTTACTTTTCCCACGTTTCACCCTGTTTATTTTCTTGCAGTCTTCGATCAAAAAAGATCATTTCAAAACTTTCAGTCCCTCTTTTATGTTCATTTTTCTTTTTGACCATGTCAAAAAAATAAAACCGATCTTTTCTTCTTTTCTTATCAAATTGCCGTACGTGCAGTCGACTACGTTCTATAACACTACAATCATCCACAAAATTGGCGGTCCTTTTTAGCCATCGCTTTATTTTGTTGGAAATGAGAATTCCTTGATTGGTTTGTGATTGATGGATGTGATTGAACTATTGTATAATTTGGCGGAAATCGAAAACGTTTTTGAAATACGTTTTTGATTGGCATGAGTTTCCTAGTCTTTGTACTCTTTCCATTTTATAAAAATCATCTCAAGTTCACAATTTTCTTGTCAAAAAACGTTTATAGTATTGAATAATAGGTTCCATTGAATTATTCAATAGCGGTTTGCTGGGGGTATGAGTAACAATATGAAGCTATACAAGTCTACTTTCCTTTCATTGCACTCTATTCATGTTCCTGGTTCAAAAAAAGTATATTTTTTCATGTTTCGCAGTCTCATTTCCTGGATTTTAATCCAAGTAAAAACTTCTAGACAGATCTAAAATAAACTCCAAAAATAGAGAGAATACAAAAAACAAAAGATTTGTATTAGAATAATATCTATAATTTTTCCAGTTAGGTT
This sequence comes from Caenorhabditis zanzibari, assembly GCA_963966625.1. NCBI lineage: Eukaryota > Metazoa > Nematoda > Chromadorea > Rhabditida > Rhabditidae > Caenorhabditis > Caenorhabditis zanzibari. The sequence goes on from OZ016473.1 coordinate 12,825,359, forward strand.
TTCCTTCGATTAAAACGAATTTTTTCGTCAAAAATTTTCCGTTCAAAATTGGACAGTTCATGAGTTCACATTATATATTTTTCTAGTTCCTATTTTTTCCCAAGATTTTTCAAACAAAAAAATCGCTATGTTCCTTTTTTATATGAATTTTCTTTCCTTCTTCCTTTTACTTCCCTTTTTTAGCTCGCTTCAGAATATTGCTGTTTTGCTTCATTTCTAGTACCTCCGCTTCCTTCTCGGACATACTGAAATCAATCTTATTCCAATTTGATTTGACATGTTTCTCCCTTCTTTTTTCTTTCTCTCGGCACAAAATTTTGATTTGAAAGTCAATTAGATTACGTGCTGGTGACATTCCTATTTTTTCTGCAGGTTCAATCTCTTCTTTGGATTGTGTTATTTTGGCACAGAGCTCATGTGTACAGGATTATACTGCAGTTGTGAATGACGAGATTTGAAAGCAGCTCAAACAATGCCGAATAACAGTGAGTGAGAGGCTTCGAATCTGGCCAGTTTTTTGAAAAATGTTCCAAAAAATAGAGAGAAAAATAAACTTGCATCGGAAAGCCCATAAAAGTAAATGTCTCTTCCGCATTGCTTTTCAACATGTAACTTTGTCAAATCGATTCGAACTGATTTTAGGCGATACTGTTATTTTGGAATCACAAACAATTTGATTCCATTGTAGTTTTTTGATTTTTTGAAAACATATTGTCATTTTGCTGTAATTTTCGAAAAGATACTGTAATTTTGATGTAATCTTTTGAAGAGATACAGTAGTTTTGGTCACAGTCTGACAGGAAAGTTATTTTTTCGAGTAGACGGAACCATTATATTACTCAAACCAGTTCTTAAAAAGTATGGTTTACTGTACCTGGAAATTTCGAATCGTTCAAAAAATCAAAGAAAAAACTCTAGTTATGTGATACGAATATGAAGATTGATGAAACTACGTTACCAATATATAACTTCCGATTAGAAATTCGCTTCCTTATAAATTCATCCATAAGTCATTTCAATTTCCTTTTCCCCATACATTCACATCATCCAGGAACAAATTGTCCGTGAAATAAAAAAAGTGCAGCACAAAAAAACAAAGCACATCGACAAAAGTTCATTCGGGTCCGTCTCCCCCTCACTAGCTTACACTTTCTCCTCAAACTAGAGAGAAATGTTTAGTCCTTCGCTTCTTCTTTCCTTTTTTTGTTGCTCCGCCAGTTTTCTCTTTTTTGGATCTTCCTCGACACAAAATGTAGAAAGACAAACTAACACAGCTGGGTCCCTTTGGGTTTTTCTCTTTTTTTTTCTTTCTTTTCATTCTTTGTCTTTTTGAAAGTCATGTTGTTGGGCGTATCTTCGTTACTCTAGAATCAATCGGACCACCTGTTTTCAAACTTTCGCTCGAGGTTATCCTCTATCCCTTTCAACCACTTACTTCTCGAATTATTCTCTAGAAACGAGGCGTCAGTTGTTTTCACTTTTCACCTGGCATGAACTCGAGCCTCGACAGCTCTTGATCCATGCTACCAAGAGATATCGAATGTTTCGGGAGGGTGTCATCGTGCAATTTTTTCGGGAAAGTGACATCAACTATTCATATTCTTTCTATTTTCCCATTCCTCTCCCTTTTCATCTTCTTCAAATACATGGGAGATGAAAACACGAATTTTTAGATGGAAAAGCATACTTCATCACCTCTGAATACAAAATTACATCTCCATTCTTATCGATACGTTTCTAGGAAAGTTTTGCTTTGACACATCCCGATTCTAGATGAGGAAGTATTTGGAATAAGTCACGTTGAAGAAAAATCATCAATGGATGGAATCCCTTGTTTCATTTAAGCTGCGTCATACCCCCTAGGCTTGAATTCATCATTCTCATCACCCAGACTAATCCCGTTCATGCGTCTCGACACTTTTAACACCCCCATTCCTATAAAAATGTGCTATGCACTCGGTCTGAAACTTTTTTTTTTGATTTCAATTAGCGACTCTTGACTTCAAACCCTATATTAGAAATGTTATAAAGTCAGAACCAGCTGGAATCAGTTTCAGAGTAATGTCATATCTGAACAAATATTCAGGCGTGTTATTTTCTTAGGTCACTTCTCTTGAAATTTTTTATTAACTAAAATAGTAAGCACCATTACATTGATCCTAAATACAAGGAAATTGAATATCCCATTTGAACTTCTGACTTTTTTCTGACTTTTTCTGACTCACTTCAAAAAAAAGCTTGCGCTCATTGAACCATAAGGCGTTTTGTGAGAAAATCGCTTCCTTCTTTTTTCAAGATTTCTTTCATAGCTTAACCCTCTGAATATGACGGCTTCATTTGGCCATGGAAAGTTCCTTGAATTGGCTCCCATCATTTGCACATGCATATCGTCTATATTTTCCCCACGGAGTCAAGTTTTTTTTGACTCTTCGGTTCTTCTTTTATTGCTCTTTGTGCCTAGAATTTGGCCCAACTTTTTGGGAGCATAGTTCTTTGTCAAACAAGTTTCTAGGTCGATATTTTCTTAGTTTAAAATAGTGCACACCAAATGCAGGGAACTCTATAAAACTTGGGAATTCATAGTCTTCAGTCTTTCCGTTTTTTCTTCTTTTTCCTTTTTTCTTCTTCCATACTAAAACCATGGAAACTTTTAGGGCCCCGTCCTCAGAATTTTTTATTCGCGACCCTCCTCCTTGTGCTTTCAAGTTCTTTTTTTTTCTTTGGAAAAATATATCTCAGCTTCCGGTTTGAAGAAAATTCAGAACTTTTTTGAATCGAAAGGTTGGGAACGTTACGGATTTTTTGTGAATATGTACTTTAACCTGGATTATTTTAATCTGGGGCCTATAGTGTAGGAGGGCACAAATGAGAACTGAAAAAATTGGAATCCTTATTTTAAGCTAGTCTATATTAAGCTAAAAGTTTCATATGGTGGTTTTTTTAACTTTCTGGTAAAAAATAACGGATAGGAATTGTTCTGAATTAATTTTCAAGTACCGTAGTTATTAGAAAGATAAAATCTTTCATTCAACTTTTCGAAAAATAGAAAGACATTTTTCGTTACGATACATTTCTATAATAGCTTGTCTAAAATAGTTACAATAATAGCACAAGTATCCAATCATATCATCACACCTAATTAGAAGGTACCGTAAAATCTGTAGGGCACCTTTAATAGAAGGGCGCTTCTAATAGAAGGGCACCACAACAAGCTCAAAATGAGCCCATTCTTGAAATTTCATAAAATTTAAATTAGTCCTATTAGAATGCTCGTTAAAAGTTGACTGGACAGGTTACAAAATATGTTTCAAATCTCTTCTCCGACAGATTTTATGATCCATTTTGAGAATTCATGAATATTTTTTTAAGTTATGGAAAATAGAAGGGTGTGCTCTTCTAATACAGCTTTACGGTAACTCTCAAATTATTATGATACCGTAATCCAAACTGATATATCTTGTTTTACGGCTTACCGTTTCACTCTCTTTTTGAGAAAGTTTTATTTTAGATCTGATACTTCTCTATTCATATCTACTATATGTCCCAAGATTCCGAAGAGGATTTCAATAAGCCAACTCTTATCTTTTAAGATTCCAGAACTTCGAACTAAATATGTCAACAAAAAGGACAACTAGTCTGAGTAACATCTTTTTCTGACTCATTCTCCATGTTTGGCATCACAAATCTCAATTTGATAATCAAGTTCAGTGTCTCCCTTTCTCTTGGATTCTCTCCATATGACCTCCAATATTTTTTCCGTCAATGATTGAACACCTACAGTTTTCCCACCCAGTCGTTTCTCCTTATCACTGTCCCCACCCCATGAATGGACACTTCATTCCGATTCTTTTCGTTCCGTTCATCCTCCTCGCTCACCTTCTCGGGAAGCAATTCGTTGTGAGAAGTAGTCTTTCGGCATGCGATGCTTCGGCGAGGCGACTCTCCATATTCGAAGAACTTTTTCTTGCGCCTTGTGCCCGGACAATTTGGACCGGCCTACGTGCCGAGAGGGCGCCCGCCAATTTTTTCTTTCAGTCTCCCTCTCGGCCGGACTCTCCGACTCCGCCCCTTTTCTGGGCAGGAAACGCAAAAGACACATACACACACCCCAGTCTTTTCTCTCTGTCCCTTCTCCTTTCATTCTCTTTTCTCGAGCTGACATACACACAACCACACAAAGTAGCTGATTCTTCAGAGGCCCCAGAGTCCCTGCATTTTTTTTCCTTCTTCCTCTATCACTCTTCTTTCTCCCCAAGACCCCAGAGTTGTGTCGAGTTTCATTTCTGTCCCATCGTCTTTCCTCTCACCTCTTACCAAAAACTCCCGAACTCCCAGTTCTCTCGTTTTTTTCCACTTCCCTTCACACACCGAGCCTTCTACCAACTCTTTGCTCTCACACACTTTCCTTGGACCAAGGAATTTCCGGACCCAAACCGAAAATTTCTTCTCTTTTTTATCCATCTTCTCTTTTCTTCTTCCGTCGTTTTTTCTTCTTCCTTCAGCTTCTTCTTCTTCCGTCTTGCACTTTTACTAAGGACTTGCAAATTTTAGGGTTACTGTACTGTATCAATCATGCTCGTGACGCCTGTGTCAATGATAATGTACCACGAGCTACCATCTATCAAAAACAAGAGTGAGTACTGAATTCTGAACCAAAGTGATCTTAGTTCTAGAAAGGGATGTGTATGACTAGACGGAACTGAAAACACGAGGCACATATAACACAGACAGACACTCACTTGAAAAAGAAAAACGAACACAAATTTATGAGCCGGATACCAAAATAGCTAGTACATTTGAACGTTTGAACTCTTTTATTGAATACTTCCATCTGGATCAGGAAGAAGAACACCTTCTATTCTAAGAATTCATTTATTTAGACGTGAGAAAAGGCACATAGACAGAGCCAGAGCATAATATTATTCATCAACAAGAAGGGAACATGACGCATATCTGTTCCAGTTTTGAATACAAACAAGATTTTTACTCAGGGAAAACAAATCTGGAATTTGGAATGATTAGGGGTGAAAACTTCAAACAGTTTGTTTGTTGGGAAGGAAAGTAGTAGGATTATGAAAAAGCATACCATAGAACTGTATTCTGAAACGAATCTACAATTTGGAGGTATTGCCAAAATAATCGAATTGCGACTTGCAGACTTTTCAGTTCACCAAGCCAAATCTGGCTTGAGAAACTATAATGTCTGTACCGAGTCGCAGTTTTTTAAAAATTCCACAATAGTCTTGTAGGTTGCAATTTTGAATGAAAAGTGTTATTCCAAGAAATCCCAAAATTTTAGCATGTCTAAAACTTTAAGAAACTTTTCAGTTTCAACTTCATTTTTGACATGAAAACTGCATTTCGATCACGAAAACTTTTATCTACTATAAGGTTCTTATCCAGGTGTAAATGTAAATCTTCTTCTAAGAGGATTTCCCATTACTAGAGAAAATGAGTTTTTCAATTTTTTAATATTTCACTTTGAAATACAACCAAATTTTCAGAAAGGGAAAAAATCCCGGAAGGTACGCTGTGCGTGGTCTGCGCTGATTTGGCAAGCGGTATTCATTATTCCGTGGCGAGTTGCAACGGTTGCAAGACATTCTTCAGACGTGCTCTTGTGGTAAGTTCTTCCCTTATCCCAAATATTTTGCATTTAAAAAAAGGGAAAAGGAAGTGTAGTTTGCACTGAGATTGCTCTCCACCCACTTCAATCGGGGCCTAAGATTAACGAGCTGAATCTGAGGCATTCATCCTGAAAAATAAAATCAAGCGTTTGTGTGTGATGACTTTTTTCCGCATTTCTCTTCTTCTTTTTTCTCTTCCTTTCAAAAAAAAACGAGTGTACGTACGTCCGTGTGACGGCTCAAAGTGGGGACCCTCAATTCTCTAAGATTGCTCGTTTTTTTCATAAATCACTCAAGTGCATCGTCCATCATTTGGCAAGTGCCGTGTTTTGGTTTACTTTGAGCAAAAAAATGGAACGATAAATAAAAAGAAAAAAGTACTAAGACATGTATAGCATGACTTCGGAGAAAAGTCACTGAGAGGCAAAAAAGTTCCTGCTTCCTTCTACTCACGTGATCCTGAAAGAGTTTTTAGTGCTCTCGGTTTCTATTTGCCCAAAAGATGTTTCGAGAGAAAAAAAAAGATCCCGGGGCTCGATCTATCGGTCTAAGAGACAAAAAAGAGAAAAAAAAAGAAATAGTCGACGATGCGCAAGAAAACACATTGTTCCGCTCCGAATGTATCAAATTTGCCAGAAGGGGCCCGACAGACACGGAAGCGAGAAACATGAGAAGAAATGACCGAAAAGACTTGAATTGGTCCCAAAAAGAAAGATGATTCATCTTTCAAATTGATTTAATTTTTTTTTCCAGAACAAGCAAACATTCACATGCCAATTTGCCGGGGACTGTGTGGTCGGGAAGTGTGAGTCTAAAAATTATAATTTCAAGATTGTAATCAATATCTATTCCAGCTGTCCGATGCGTATGCAGAAGTTGTCGGCTGAAAAAATGCTTCGATATGGGAATGGATCCCAAGGGTGAGTCTTTAGTCTTTCCATAAAAAAATTCAGCTAGACTAGCAGCAAAAATGCATAAATCAAATTTCCATCACCCATGACAACTTGATTGATTTATTGTAACTTCGTCATAGACTTAGGCTACTGGAAGTGAAACATTCTCATGACATTCTAGGCAGTAAATTAAATTTTTTTTCGTTTCACGGGCGGTTCTAAGAAAAACGATTTTTTGGTCTGTTGAACTGTTGGAATGCCAAAGGGAGGGGTTCGAAACTGATCTTTGCTTACAGTAGAAAAAGATAAACGTCACACACACTTCCGTCCGATTTTATAGTTTTCGTCAAGGTACTTGGGCTATGAAAACAATTGAACGAAACGGCACCACATGTTGAAATTTTTCAGCCATCCAACATGATCGAGACAAAATCCGGTACACTAAAGCGCTCAAGAAAAAACGGGAAGAAGAAAAACGGTTACAAGAAGTTATCATCAAAGAAGAGATTGGAAGTCCTCAGAGTATAGCATCCGACACATATATCAATACATCAACACCATCATCAAGTACTATGCTCCATTGTATGATTGAGAACGAGCATCCATCATCATTAGATCCTGAAGCACAGGTTGGTTAACATATGGTTTCAAAGATAATGCATTTTTTGTATTTTTTTTCAGAACGATGTGAGAGTAATAATAGAAGATTTATTACGGATAGAGTCCAAAGTGAAATCACTTAGGAACTCATTTCGTTTCGACTCACATATCTCAGCGACGTCTTGTATGTATTCCAGGTATGTTTTTCCAGAGGGTCTTAAAAAAGAGTCGTAAATTTTGAATTACCTTGTTTTTGGTTCCATTTTTTGCACTATTTGTTGGTCCTTGCCTCCACGCTAAAAAGATTAGCCTGGGTCGTTAGAAATTCTAAGAATGTGTAAGCGCATGTTTCCCCAACCAGACCAAAAAAGGCCCCGAAAAAAAGCATGAAAAAGAAGACTGAACCAAGGGTGTCTAGGAAAGGAAATGAATTTTCGAATGCATTTTTCAGCTGCTTACTGGATGACATCACGTGGATGGCTGAAAACAGCCAGCCTCAAGATCAAACTGTGGAACCTTTCGAGTGTTCTGTTGAAAACTTGAGGCATTGGTTTGGACGCGATTTGTCATTAATGCTGGAATGGGGAAAGTGTTTGCCGATTATGGAAGGGTTACTGTTGAATGATAAGGTGAGTTATTCAAATAGGATTACAGTCATTTTTTAAATGTTCTCAAATGATCGTGACAATTTCAGTATTTACGAAAATAACAATATTTTTGCACAAAAATCGTTAAAACTCGAGAAAATTGATTTTCAAAACGCCAACTTACATTTTTTCTAACCTATTTCAATGAATGTAGAATTTTTCGCTGATTCGAATGCGCCTAATATCGCTGCTCAAAACGCAATATAAACATTTTTTTTAACAAATTTTCAATTGTCGCGCCGACCGCTGACGACGTATGAGCAGGCAGCGACGAGCGCGACAGCAGATTTAAGTCGGCACCGGTCGGCGCGACAAAGTGCAATTTTGTTCATAAAAATGTTCATATTGCGTTTTGAGCAGCGATATTAGGTGCGTTCGAATCAGCGAAAAATTCTACATGTATTGCAATAGGTTGGAAAAAACTGAGTTGAAAATCGATTTTTTAACGATTTTTGTGCAAAAATATTGTTGTTTTCGTAAATAATGGAATTGGGACGATCATTTGAGAAAAAAAAAATGAGTGTAATCCTACTTTCAATTGGTTTGGTTCATCAATTCATAGTGAATTTTCAGCTGGCCTTAATGAAAGCCTTCGCTCCAATATTCCCCCTCATTCAATTAGCATTCTACACAAAAAACGAGTTTGATTGCGATATTGTAATAAGTGAGTCTATAAAGATTTTCTCAAAGAAAAAACACAAAACCCAATTTTTCAGAGATGGAGCCCGATTGCACTCCAAGACCGATACCAGAGCGTCTCAATTATCCAGACGGCTCATTCATCGAGAAAGGAGACAAACCAACCAATTCATGGTGAGCCATCCCAATCTTTTTTCCCTAAGACTGAAGATTGTTTGTTTTTTTTTTCGGCCTCATCTTTTATGTCTTCAATATATGGGGGTTTCCAGGGAGGAGATGCACGCCATGTTAATTGATGGATGCTACAAAATGATGAGGCAGCTCAAGATCAAAGAATCAACATTTGTACTCTACAAGCTTCTTCTCTTCCATAATCCAGGTTAGGAAGATGATGCTGCTGATGAAGCAAGAGAAGAGAGGGAAAATGAAGAAGAACGATAAGACGGGAGGGAAAAGTCTGACGTCACAAGACAATTTTCTCTCTTGGGAATTTCGTTATTCTTTATTCTCAAACTTTTGCGAAAAAAGCCTTGACTTTCAAAAATGACACGCTCATGCGAAAACTGAATAGACTTAGTTTCATGCAAAATCTTCTTTGCAGATGCGGAAGGACTCTCCTCCATAGGAAAAAAGACGATCGAAACAGAAAGAATGCGATTGCTGACTCAATTGTTCGGATATCTTTCAAGCGAAAGGGGAAGAGAAGCTCAAACGATATTTTCCAATCTTTTGATGATGTCCGCGACATTAAGTGTAAGCTGAATAACTCTACAATCTCAAATATAATCATATCTTCTTCCAGAAAGCAGCTTCTTTCATCAAACGCGTCTTCGATTTCAACCATATCTTCAACAGAACAAATGACCTGATAGACCAGTTGATCATAGTTGGACTGTAGACATTATGTATTCATATTATTCATCTCCTTACCTACCCCTACATTTCCATGTTTTCAATCAAGATCTCACAAAAATCTCCATTGGAATTCTAGTTGCAAATGTTTTCTCGAACATTAACTCAATGTGATTCTTCCCCTCCCTCAAATTTAGTCACAAATTGGTCCGTATGCATTTTTCCTTCATTTTCCCGTGTTCTTCAAATTCCCTCCTAGTGTCGTTTTGCCTTTTACAGTTATTACAAATGGTTCTCTTTGAAATTCTCATCCTTCATCCAGTTTGCATGAAAAATAATACGATTTGGTATCCGGGTAAGCTAGAGTATGTTCGATAGTTCAAGCAGATTTCTATTAAATCTTCTATTTGTTGACTTGCCAAGAAATTAATGGGATAAAGTTTTATAATATCCTTGTTTTGGATTCTTTGTTTCAGAGACAAAAATTTTCAGGAAAACTTGTCATAGTTCGATGTATTGGAAAAAATACTGTGAAAACCGTATCAGAAGTTTGAGGCTCAAAATAAGCACATTCTTCAAATTAAATCAGATTGAAATTAGTCGTTTTAGAATTCTCGTCAAAAGTTGACTCACAAAACATGTTTCACATCAGATTTTATGATCCATTTTGAGAATTCAGTAATATTTTTTTAGGTGCTGGAAAAATCGAGGAACATAATTTTGTAATACAGATTTTACGATAGATTCAGAAAAAAAACTTCGTTTCAAGAAAAAAAATCCAGGAAAACATTTTCCCATACATGTCCAAATTTGGCCCGGCGAAAATTTTCCGAAAAAAAAAATCAATTTGTCATGAAAAAGTTTCTAAATTGCATGAAAAATAATGAAAGTACTAAAAGTGCGAAACACTTAAAAAGTGAACAGAAAACAGTCAAAAAAATTGACATTCGGATAAATTGGGCCTCAAAACCCGGGTTTGGACATGTACATGTATGCATTTTCCAAATTGTTTTTAGAAGTTGGAAAAAAACGGTTAGAATACATGTTTATTTTCCAATCTCAATAATCTACGCTTCCCTGACAACCTGTACACAATTGAGAATGCTATACAAATCATCCACAATTTTTTACACAAATTCACAAAATCTCAAATCTCAGGTGTTTGAAATTACACTTCAAGTCAGTTTCCTCTCCCTGTAGTCTTGTTTTGGGCTTTGGAACATAAGAACGTAATTCAGATGGATATGAAAAATTATTGGAAGAAACACCGTGAAATCTGTATTAAAATGGAACTCTAATGAGTTTGAAGAGCACATTTTTAAAACTTGAACGGATTGAGATTAGTCTTATTAGGTTCCTCGTCACAAGTTGACTGTAACATTCACAACACACGTTTTGAATCTCTTCTCCAACCGTTGTGATTCAATTTGAAAGTTAAGAAAAAATTTAAGATGCTGTAAAAATAGACGGCATATTCAGAATTTTGGTAGCTTCAAAAAATTAACAAAAAAAATTGCAGAATAACATTCTTCGATTTGTTTTCAGAAGTTGAAAAAACCGCTAAAATACAGGTTTATTTTGAAATCTCAATAATCTACGTTTCCCTGGCAACTGTACACAATTGAGAATGCTATAAACGCCGAATTTTCAGATTACACAAATTCACAAGATCTCAAATCTCAGGTGTTTGAAATTACACTTCCAGCCATTCAAATCCCCCGTAGTCTCTTGTTTTGGGCTTTGGAACATGAGAACGTAATTCAGATGGATATCGCACCTTTTGACCTGAATACCCCCTTTAATGAAAATGAGATGCTACGAAACTGGGACTGATGTTATCGAGTGGCCAAGTTTTGCTTTCATCTCTGAATACGGCGAAGAGATGAAATCTAGGCTTCTGAAGACCGCCTCCAACATCCTCGACTAGGTCATTCATTCGCACTTCCACAGTCTTCCCTCGGCGGCTTCATCTTCACCATTTCTCACTTTCCCATTTCCAATACTAACTTTATTCCAAAAATTTCAGAACAACATGCTTCACTCTACCGCTCTTGTCGACATCGTCAATAAGACTCTCCCTTACCAGGCCCTCGGAGATTCTCTCCTTCCAGTCAACAACAATGCCGAGTTCATGAGCCACACCAATGCTATGACAGTGACTTTCTGTCATGAGGAGAAGCCGGTGGCTTTCGGATCCATTGTGAAGTGCAATGAGAGACAAGCCTACGTTATGTTGGGAGAGATTGATAAGAAGTTCGAGAATAAGACTGTCTGGATCGAGCAAGTTTCGGTGGAGAACAAGTTGAACTATGTTTACAAGGTAGGAAAGCTAGGGTTAATAGTTAAAAAATATAATTTCCAGATAACCAAGAGCGTCCCATTGATCGACTATTCTGGAGAATGCGCTTTCGAGCAAACCTTCAGAAACAGAGATGAAAAGTAATTCAAAATTTTCTCTTCATTCATTCCAATCTTATTCCAGGCCAGTTCACCTTCATCTTTTGGATCTTCTCATCAATAAAAGTGTCGGACTTGTTGATATGGACATCTCAAAGAACATCACTGTCGATTTCGAAAAGTGAGAAAATGAGAAAATAACAGGTGACAGTAATCTCAAAAACGAATCTTCAGATACTCGAACTTTGCTTCTTGGAGAGATACCGTCGGATTCGTTGTTGGAGATAAGTATCTATTCGAGCGCATCACCGTCAACAGGTAGACTTTTTGACATTTCCGAACGCACTTTTAATGTTTATTTAGATTCGAACTTCTCTCGTTTGCTTCCGACAATTCTGAAGTTACCGTTGAAGATGTCAATGTCGAGAAACTCAGCGATGTCTTGGATTACGATGGTGATGTCTCCATTTACGACAGAGAGGAATACTTGACCGCTCTTCTCAAGACCAGCGGAGTTCGTTTTCTGGTATCAGATGCATTTGAAAGTTATTTGTTTTCAGGTCTCTGCCAAGGTTGCCAAGGAGAACGGACAAGTCACTGGATACATCGTCAACACCAAGGACAATATTCTCCAATGCTATGGAGAAACCGAGACAGCTCACAAGTAAGGAAAAATAGTTTTTCGTCAAATTCTCGGATTTTTCAGAGCATTGTTCTCATCTGCCGCCGCTAACATGAACGCCAAGGTCAATATGTATGTTCGCAAGGAGTCTTCACCACTGATTGAGCAACTTTGCCAGGTAAAAATTGAAAAAGAGTTTGCTGTATTTAATTGAAAATGTTCAGTCCGCTGAGACCAGAGTTCCAATCACCAGACTCAACACTCGTGTCATTATCAATACTGTGAAGTTTGGAAAGGTCGCTTGCCTCAACATGGGACTTCATCTCTTCTAAGCGGCTGGGATTTTGATTACAAATTATTTATTGAAATGTTCTTTTACCTTACTTTAATAAAAACAAAATGGAAAGTAGCGAAGGGCTTATCTGGCGAAGGTCTTGAACTGTTTTACATAAGAAAGAACTGGTCCCAAATCCCGAATCAACACTTTTGAGTTCATGTAATGTTTATGAAAGCGATACCAGAATTCCTTTGTAGAATTCATTCTTTCTGTTTCACAACTTCTGCCAAAGGCATCCAACGTCCGCATCCGAGGTAATCAAAGCCAACAAGATCCAGAGACTTGGATTCGATAATTGGAATCAACTGAGCCAATACTTGAGTCTAAAACAGTCACTTTGATTATTACATTTTCCCTGAATAAAGTTACTAACCGGGTTTTCCATCTCATCCAATTGATACTCAGTGATGCAAGATGGCTCTTCAAACAACAAATTCAATTGACCTGGGTCTCCTATGAATTGCGAATCGTTCGGGATCTCGACCAGCTGAAAAACAATGAATCGAAGGGAAAACTGAAAATCTATAATTTCTTACATTTCCAGTATCTAGCTCAATGAAATACGCGTAATTGTCGTAGACACCAATGACACTTGCACGTCGGAAGCATGTCTTCTCAGTTTTGAAGTCAGGTCGAATCAAAACGGCAAAGTTCTCACCAACACGAATGAAGTGATCCATTTTTAAGATAGGATCCAGTGAGCAGACCATACTGCTGTAGTTTTTCAGTCTTTCCTGAGTGTTTTCTTTTTGGTTGATTGCGTAGAAATAGCCATCTTTGGTTCCCAAAATGACAGTTTCCAGCGGCATGACTCCCATTGGAAGGACTTCGTGCTAAAAATGTTCGAAATTACCATATTTTTCTAATTGTAAGGTATGACGCTCTTGCTGGACTTTATCAAAACGGAAGTTAGAATTTCAGAAAAGTATTGGCAACGATTCATAAAATGTTTTGTGTTGAACATAGTCTAATTTTTTTCATTCAGAAATTCAAAAAAGTTTTTATTACGAGCTCACTCCGATGTTCTTGAATTAATGTCCTACTTCAACAAAAGGTTCCCACGATCAAAGTAAATACAGTAATCAAAACACTCAAAATTTTATTAAAGGTGGTAGGACACCTCAAAAAAGTTTAGCGGCCACTACCGACTGAGCCACGCGAACGCAAATAAGCGCGCCGACCGAGGGCGAATGAAGACATGAAAATCTTTAACTGGTTCGATGCAGAATTCATTTTCGGTTCGAAAATTCTCTTGGGCTATGGTCTGAAAATTGCTCCTTCACAAGATATCCTGAAAAACAGGTCAAAAATATCAACGTGGAGTGGTCGAATTGGACAAAATTTGAGTTGAGAAATTCCCAGAGTGGTCAACGTGAAAAATCTGGCCACTCTATGTTGATATTTTTGACCTATTTTTTGAGGATATCTCGAAAACGATAGATTTTCAGACTATGGTCCAAGAGAATTTTCAGACCGAAAGTAAATTCTGCGTCGCTCCATATATAAATATCGCTATTTCAGAATTACTTCACTCCCCATTTAAGGACTTACGTCATCCGTTTGAGGAATCGTGTTCTTTTTTATCGTTTTGAGCAATTCCTCGTACATTGGTATCAACTGCGAACTCGAGCATTTGCAATTTTTGATAATACGATCATCCAAAGGAAAATAGCTCAGCTGAAATTACATAAAATTTTTCATATATAATAAATTAGTATTAACCGTTGACAGGTTTACGCCTTCTTCAGACAATCCTTTCATGACTCTCAACGCATATGAATGTTCTTTAGAGACCCTATTAGAGGTCATATTCGAACGGAATACAGAACGAAAAATATGATAAACAGAGACGAATGTGTGAATCGATAAATAAAAAAGGAAAGTGCGCTCTTGTGCGCTCTTTCTTTTCTACAACAGTATGGGGGCACCTCTCTTTTTCCGATGGTTTTTATTATGCGGTCGTGTTTTTTCTTTTTCTTTTTCTATCATGATGAAGTGCAGAGAAACAAAGAAAACAAAGAAACCGTTCGGTGTTTTTTTGGTGGTCGCATAAAAAGAAATTTTGCGATAACTTTTTGAAAAACTTTATTATGAATGTAAATGCAAAAAAAACAGGTTATGAAACCGGGAGCAATATAAATATCTCATTCTGAGATGAATGATCGACTGAAAATAAGACGGTGGGATTTCTAACATTGCGAATTGCACTATTCGGGGCTTCTGCAGTAAGCGAAAACTTGGATAAATGACTTGGAAATGCTGTGGAAAAACACCCTACGGCAGTTTTGAGCTGGATTTGAAAAGTTTGAACGTATACGAAAAAGTAGGGACAGTTAAGAAAATAGGAAAATATGGAAAGAACTGGGCTGAATCAATGAAAATTAGTTTTGGTCTCTCGTACACACTTACATATGGTTTTAAGATATCTCAGCAAGAAACAAATCAGCGAAATTAAAAGAAGAAGTGCAAAAGCACAGAAATAAAGCAAAGAAGTGTGCAAGATGACCGAAAAGACGAGTTATCAGTTGGACCACGATTCTCCCATCCTTCACTCAACATGTGTTCCACGTTGCCCCATGTTCCGTTGTGTGGATGAGCTGGCTCAATGCTGAGAATGTTCAGAAGCATTTGGTAGACATCGACGATCTCGATTGGGCCGAAGCGTTCGTTCTCTCTGAATGCGGGGCCACGGGCGACAAAGATTCCTTTCATGTCATCGTGAGTTGGCTCCCATCCGGAGGCTTGCTTGGCGTCAATGGTTGGGTCTCCGCTGTGTGGGACTGTTGGCAGTTCTTTCTGGAAGATTTCAAAGCGTTTTAAAGTGTTTTTATGTCTGCAATTACCGTGACAACACTGGTTCCTGGCTTCGTAATCAACACAACTCCACTCATGAACCTCGAGTTTTTCCAGTGAAGATCATCAGGCAACTCGGACATCTACAAATACAACATTATTCATCTACCATTCCTTTTAAAGGGGGAGTAAACAATTTCCCAAAATTTTGAGATTTTGGTATTATTCGATGCAGAACTAGGGTGCGGGAAGAAAATTCTCTTGGACCATAGTCCAAAAATGCCTCACTTTCGAAATATGGGCCAAAAACAGCCCAAAAAAATCAGCTGTGAGGGTGCAAATAGGCTATTTTTGGGTACGCGTGAATCCTTGAGGGTGCAAGTGAAACAATTACACCCTCACAGTTGACTTTTTGGGCTGTTTTTAGCCAGTATTTCGAAAATGAGGCATTTTTAGACCACGCGCCAAGAGAATTTTCTTCCCGCGGCCTAATTCTGCATCGATCCCCGCGGCCTAATTCTGCATCGATACCAAAATCTCAAAAATCCAAATTAGTGTTCTACCCCTTTAAACTCACTCTATAGGTCTTGACAAATGGCGTATCATTTTCATCGTAGTCTCCCATTGGAGACCACACTTCACATACGCTGAATTCATAGTGCACCTGAAACGTTAGAATAAATGATAACAGAAAAACTTTGAGACTTACGGTTCCTTCGTCTTCTGGGTTTGTGAAGATCATGATCATACTGTGGGAGTTGACAATCTTTTTCACCTGAAAATAACTCTTGATTTTATTTTAAATATTCTGATAATGATTTACCAAAGAATAGTCTGGAAGACATTGTTCCATGAAGAACTGTTCTTCTTTTTGAAGTGGAGTGTATCCGTGATCCGACATAACCACCAAATTGGTTGAAGAGAACAAGCCACGCTCCTCTAGCATTTGCTGCAAAGTATAGGAAATGTAGAGAGCGCGAGGGGTAGAGAGTGGGGGAACTTGTTGGTTAGTCTTCCCTATGCATCTAGTAGGGAGACAAGCATCGGTGGTTCAGTGGTAGAATGCTCGCCTGCCACGCGGGCGGCCCGGGTTCGATTCCCGGTCGATGCAATTCTTTTTTTCTTTTTTTTTTTGAATGCATGTTTATAATTCGCCAACTCTTTTTTACAGGTTTTTCGTACGCTCATTCTAACAGTTTTGAGAAGTTTGTACAAGAATTCTGAGATCTTTGTGCTACATTGCACGCTCGCTATTACAGTGACAAGATTTGCGAAAAAGGTGGCAAAAACTGGTATAACCTAAATCTGGGGCCAAAAATCTGAGCCAACGCGTGTGGGATCCTAGTGCAAATGAAGTGTGCGCGTTATTACAGTGCAAAACTTGTGACAAATGTGGTCCATACAGTATTACTGTATGGAGTGACTATTACAGTATACATGTAAAAAGTGTAGCCAAGATCTATTTCATGGTTTGCAACTAACCTGGAGTTCATTGATGTACAAATCGAATCTGGCAACTTCTTGCTCAACTTCATCCGACTCTGGTCCATGTTCCTTCTGGGCATTTCCAATATTGGCATATCGGATAAGGAACATTTGTTGTTTGTAGACTTGATATTTGGAAATTCGGTTGGCGATTTCTGGGAAAATGTCTCTCAAGTTGTCAGTCTGGTGTGGGTCGTCAAGATTGGCCCATCGCTTCTCTGGCACTTGAACAACCATGTCGTAGAAGACACGCTGAAAATTTATTTTCAGAATAAGAATAACGTTTTCATGTCTTACATGGCAATGTGCGAACCAATAGCAGTGAACATCAACTCCAGCCTTTCCAGCGGTGTACCAGAGTGGAGCTTTGGCATCGTCCCACCAAACATCTTCAGTATCATTAGGTCCAGTTCCTCTCTCAAAAGTGAAGTTCGTCTTACGATCCCACATATAGTCAGCAGTGAATCCATGATTCTCGGTGTAGAGACCTAAACACGATTCAAAATTTTTCAACTTGCGCGTTCATTTGTAATTCGATGCACCTTGCAACTGTTGTCTTGTCACAACACATGTTGCACATTGATATTCATATTGCGGATATCAGCGATGCGAACCGCTGTTTTCATATATCACTCAGCTTGTCTTCTTTTCATGTTCCCCCATTTATTTTATGAAAAGGCAAGAAGAAGTGAAAGATACATCTCAGATGCTCTTCTTCTCTCGCTTCTCCCGACGACCCATTATTTTATTGCCGCAAGAGAGTTTGAAAAGTAACAAAAAAACGTCTTCAAACGGCTCGTTATCGCATGGCCTTCGAGCCGCCTGTTCCCCAACGTTTTTTTTTTGTCGCTTTTTGAAAGATGACTTCCCACGCAGTGGCGACGCCGCAAGAACAAACATGTGGAAAAGCGGGAAGATGGAGTCATTAGCTATAATTTTTCACAAAGAGAACTATGATCTGATCTGCTAATGACTAATGACGAGATCTGGGGAACCTGGGAACATGTTTCAGATGACAGATGGGCTTGGAAAATGGGAGTCTTGATTCTTGGCTCAAGAAGGGAACAAAACTGAAGTTTTTTACATTTAGATGCCCAAAAAAATTCCGAAGAACTCACCTGTAGATAAACTCATCCATTGTGGCCATGTATGAGTTGGAAACGACGGTGTCACATAATCAACCTGCACTCCATTTGTCGCGAGATGACGGATTCCTGAAACCCCAAAACTTTTTTAACTTCAATAATTCCAGGGTCTCACCAAAAGTAGCATCTGGATTTGTATTGTTCAATAACGTAGCTCCATAACCATCAGCAAGAATGACGATGAGATTCTGTCCAATTGGATCCCGAACGGCGGCTCCACCAGAAACCAGTCCGAGAAGGACTAGTACCAGATTCATCTGGAAATGAACAACTATCAGCTAAGACACCACTTTCTCTCGTATGTTGAAAAACAAAAACAAAAGAAAAACGAAAAGGAACACAAAAGATGGGGGAAACGAGATATATGATGGGACCAGAGGGAAGATATACGCCAGAGTTCAAGCGGATATGACGATTCGGTAGGAGCTCAGTGGAGCATGTGAAAAAAGGTCCGATAGAGGTTTTTTTTCGGGGTCTTAAAGGCACACAAACAGAGCTTGCGTTCTATTCTTCATGAATTTTTAAAAACATTCCGTTTGTGTTTTTTCTTCTTTTCGACTAGGGCATGAATCTGTGTTCCAGGGGTACTAAAAACTCTGGAAGCTCTCAATATTTTTTCTCTTTTCTCAGAAGTACATGTTGGATCTCTCTCGAAAAAAATAAATCAGATGGGAAAATGTGTCAATCTTGGTGGAAAATTTGAAATTAAGTGTCAATGGCAAATTCGAAAGAGATTCTGTCTGCCTGCGTGTGCAAGGATGACTGAGTGTAAAAAGCAAGGCAAGTACGATGAGAAGCAGCAGGAGAAGGGAAGCCACGACGGAAAAACGAAAGAAGAAGAAGAAGAAGAAACGAAAAACGACTCGGTGAGCCGGTCGATTCGCATGAGGAGTAATCAATCGAGATTTTTCTGGGAGGGGATTTTTTGATCCGATGAAAATGACTGAGAGAATTGATTTGAGAACCAATCCCTCGGTTTTTTGGGAAAGAACTTGGAGAATTTTGATTCCTCGGGGAGTCATTGAGGAAGCATGGGAAAATCTTTGATAGAGGATTAACACAATGAAAGGTTATGAGAAATTCAGGATTTTCAACAGACTTATGATCCGGGCCGAAACGGGCCGGCGCCGGTCGATATTCATATGAAAATGTAGAACTCAATGAGATCTACAGAATGGTAGTTAAAATATCTAACTTACATGTCGATATTTTCCATAAAACGTCGGAAAGTGGACGGGCCGAAATCTCCGGCCCGGGTGCTTTCCGATGTTTTATGGAAAATATGAGATGGAATTTAGATATTCTAACTACCATTCTGTAGATCTCATCGAGTTCTACATTTTCATATAAATATCTACTGGAAAAGCACAATTTCGATGTGAGAAATTCGCCGGCCCGCGCCGGCCCGTTTTGGCCCGGATCACAAGTCTGATTTTCGAAATCGTTAACCGATGCTTCTGAAAGTCTTGCAAAGGAACATCTCAAACTATAAGAATACCAAAATCACTCGTCTCTCTATTATAAAATTCCCAGCTAGTCTGGCGGTCGCGTGAGTTGCCATAATAAAATTAAGATTACGGCATATGCGACAAGAAAGACGAATAAATGAGTGAACCGCTTCTTCTTCCGCCCTTAAGCCATTTTGTGTTCTCTTAAGGGATTACTTTGAAAAACGGAATTGAGGAGCCAACCCCTTCGAAATTTGGGAATCTTTTGCACTCCGACTGATGTTCATTAGACAACCAAGGCCCCCTTTGGGAAGGATTCGAAGAAGAAAGAGGAAAGAACAATAAAACCACTATCGCAATTTTAAACTTTTTACCTTTCTCTCCGGATGCCATTGTGAAAACGAAAGGAGTGCGCAAAAGTTGAAAGGAATTGGCAGCGGATTTAATGGATACCGGTGTTCGTTACACAACATTTGGGGATTGGAACCGAACGAACCGAACGACAGTTGCGCGACTGCTGACGTGTAATCGTGTGTGCGCGGAGACGAACTCTCAACCCTCTAGTGAAATATGATGAATCTGATTGCGCGGAATCTTGGGTTGAAGACAGCCCTCTCAGACAGATAACCTGCGTTTCAAAACTCAATCAAAACTCGACAAGGTTACAGTGGGAGAGAGATTGAAATTGCAATGAATGAATGGGAGGAGAGATGAGTGACAGATTCAAAACTTGATTTTGATTAGCGTGGTAACCTTGCGCAGCTGGAGATCTAAAACGGAAGCTGGGAAAAAATGAAAGGGTCTAGAGCCCCATATATGGAAATTGTTCAATCAAGCAGTGTCTCACATTTCTCTCCCAACACAACTCGCATAAATTTCAAGGATATTTTGGAGCACAAGTCTGCTAGCTCAACAAATTTGAACGTGAAGCCTATCTAACCTGTAAGGACATTCTGTGAGGTCTTTCAAGTATACTTTCTCAATTTTCAAGTTGATTAAAATCACTTTTAAAAAAGTAAACTTTCAACACACACCAAAGTCTAGTGTGAAAAACAAGACGACGCAAAAAAAAAAGTCCAAACGGTTAGTACGAAAGCGTTGTCGGGGGGAGTGATGAGAGCATGAAGTGTATAACAAAATGATTGTGGCAAGTAACAGCTGACACGGTTTTTGCGTATCTCGCTATCTGGATGATGCCAACTGTGTATGTGTGTGAGGGAGTGACTGAGTGAGTGTGTTTGTGATGATGGCAGCGGAAATGCATGATGATAGGTAGGGATGGGGTTCGGAGTGGCAACTAATTTGGTCCACGACACCAATGAGTTTTTCTTACTTTTTGTCGAGTTAGGGTTTTTGGAATCAAAGTGAAACGTAGCAGCTCAAAAGGGTGAGCGAACCATTCTAGAAACACTTAAGTGAATATATAGATTAACTTAGAATTTTGAGATAATGGGGGATTCAGTTAAGAAAGAATTTTGTAAATTTGTCTAAAAAAAGATATAGGCTGCAAAATGAGCTAAATAATGACCTTTCGGGTAACAGATTTTTCAATTTTTGTAATGAAAAAGATTCACGTAAAAATCATTTTTTCATGAGCCAACCGAAACCAATTTTGAATTGAAAATATGAGAAATTCGCTACCGGAACGGATCCTATTCAACTCATTTGATAGCCTGTAACTTTTTTTCTGGATAAATGTTCAGAATTTTTTCACAACTGAGACTCCCGTTATCTCTAAATTCTGAGTCGACCTATACAAAAAAATCAAAAATTTTAGAATACATTTTTAGAATACATTTTTAGAGTGCACTCCCCTTTTAAAAAATGAAAAAAAGGATAGGCTTTACTGTAAAACTTTTATTGTAAGAGTTCAATCATCTAAAGTAAATGTGGGCGTCGTTTATTTTTGCAAAACAAAACCGATGCAACGGACAGGCGTACAGTTTTTGATCCGGTTACCGGTTCAACTTTTTTATTCAGTTGGTATAGGTGTTCACATGATATATTGGATTATCTGAACAGAGAATTGAACAAACCCTGAGTACAGTATATCTACAGTATTCCGATCCTTGCTCTGCGACCGCATTTTTTTTCTAAAATACTGTAGAATCTGTATCTTTCCATCATCTAAAAATATTTCTGAATTTTCAAAACGGATCATAACATTTGTTGGAAAAAAGATTTCAAACATATTTAGTGACTTGTACAGCCAACTTTTGACGTGAATTCTAATAAGACTAATTTCAATCCGTTTGAATTTCAAAAATTTGTTTTTTAGCTCATCGGGGTGACCTTCTAATACAGATTTTACCGGTACGTAGGTCGTTCTAAAAAATAAACAAGACCGGCACAAGAGATCTTCATCCAAATGGAAAAGTATAAGCAGGAGTGTGTGTATCATGACTAGAAAGCAAAATGTCATCATCAAACGGGGTTACAACCAGCATATTGCCACTTCACATCAAAAACGTCAGGACATTGTTATGGGAGAAATAATGTAGCCAGGGATCAGGAGTCAAGACAGTCAGGGGATTGACTTGTTTTGGTCTCAGGAGAAAAAAAAAACATCAGAAGCAGAATGATTAAATAGAGCCCAAGCGTTTGGAGAAGTGTTTTCGGTAAGAAAATATAAGCCAGGAATACAAAAAAAGCAAAAGGGAGAATTTTGGGAGTAAAATACGATTCGAGAGCACATCACAAAGTTCTATTCGTTTGGTTGAGAAAAGTTAATTAATTTGGTTCAGCTTTAGTATACAGTACTGATGGATCGCAGGAATTCCACAGCGTCCTTGTCCTCCTTGCGGCTGTTCAACACATCCAACACGTCTTTGGCTAAAAAATATGACTTAGGGGGACCACGGATTTATCAATCTTACTATTAGAGACTGGCTGGATGAGAATTAGATTGAACTGGCGGAGAGTGCTACCTCCGGTGGCGCCGAAACCCGGGACCTGGAAACGGAAAAAGTTTTTATTTCACATTCTTATTGTATTGGCTTACATCGTTGAGCTCCAAGAATGCTTCTCCTGCGAAATCGTTGGATCTCAAGTAGTCATGATCCATCACAGTGAAGTGAAGCATAGCAGTCGATGGTGGGTTTGGTGGGATGTGGCTGAATGAACTTATGATTACTGTCATAGCCTATTTTGTCTCTTACAATTCAAAGGTTTCATCGAAGATTGGGTTCAGCGATTTGGAAACCACTTTGGTTTTGACCACAGGGACTGCTGGGTAACGGAATTTCGGGATGATTTCGATAACAACGAATGGATCGGAGAGCCCATTTGAGTCGAGAGCAATGATTTGTTTGGCACCAATGACTGAAAATATGAGATGAGAGGCCTATCAGATATTAAAATCACTCATTTTTTAAATATTTTATCAAAGGATTGTCCCAATTTCATCATTTACGAAAACAGCAATATTTTTGCACAAAAATCGCTTAAAAAATCGATTTTCAACTCAATTTTTTCCAGCCTATTTCAATGAATGTAGAATTTTTCGCTGATTCGAACACACCTAATATCGCTGCTCAAAACGCAATATAAACATTTTTATGAACAATTTTTAAATTGTTGCGCCGCCCGCTGCCGACGTATGAGCAGGCAGCGGCGAGCGCGACAGCAGATTTAAGTCGGCAGCGGTTGGCGCCACAAAGTGAAAATTTGTTCATAAAAATGTTTATATTGCGTTTTGAGCAGCGATATTAGGTGCGTTCGAATCAGCGACAAATTCTACATCCATTGAAATAGATTAGAAAAAATGTAAGTTGTCGTTTTGAAAATAGATTTTATCGAGTTTTTGTGCAGAAATATTGTTGTTGTCGTAAATAATGGAATTGGGACGATTATTTGAGAAAAAGAAGACTGTAATCCTAAAATATCTTACCATCAAGAACAAGAGTCTGAGCACTATGATTGTAGTAGGCTCGCACATTCAGAATTCCATATTTGCACTCACTGACTTCGTTCTGAATAGAGTGTTCTGTGATTTGAAACAAATTATCATTCACTACACTAAATACACAGTTATAGACAGCAGAAGGTGAAGCAGATTTCAGCCACAGTGACATGCACAAATAGATATCTACGAAAGGAGAAGCCAAACGGTCATTTTTTTTCAAAAACCTCTAGCACTTTCTAAGGATCATACAGGTAGCGACACGTTTCTGCATTTGGAAAGCTGTCATGAGAAGCCAAAATGATTTAAAGGGGAAATATATGTACGCGACTAGCAAGAAGAGCTGGTTGAAAATAAATAAAAAACAGTCCAAAAAAAATTAGAAGCACCGCAAAAGGCTGGTGGATACTATAATTCATTCTCTCTGAGAGTGGTTTTTTTTGGCCAACTTACTCCGTATTGGTGATCAGCAAGCGCCTAAAATGGGGTGGGTGAGTCTTGGGTTGTATTAATCGAGGGGAATCGTGTGAGTTTGTGAGTTCGAGAGATCGATGTGAGACACAATCAACTGTGTTAGGACAGAAAAGATAAAGCGTTGGAAAAATGAAAATGCGCCTTATTAGTGAGAAGGTGCATGAAAGTGAGTTGAAGCAAAATAGATCAAGCTGGAAAATTAGAGAAATGAAAACTCTCGGTGTGAATGGTGCGAAAAACGATAGTGAGTGTTAGTAAGATAGCGATAGAAATAAAAGTTCAAGATAGATTTTGCTGATCTTAAGATACCTGTTGCTTGAGAAGATCTTTGTAGTACTTCTCGATGAGTTGCTCAGTTGGAGTCTGGTTCAAGGAGAGGATTTTCACCAGTTTCTGAATATCATTCAAGTTAATAGGAAATTATCTCCCATTATACCATGTGATCAGGATTAGTCTCCAAAGCCTCCATCGAGAGTCCTTTTCCTCCGGCATGGAAGAATTCAACCAAGACATGCCAAGCTTCAAAGAGTCGGTGATAGAACGCTGGTTCCATTCCAATATTCTCGGTGACACATTCACGGAGAAGCTTGACTACGATGGATACTTGAGCACTCATGACTCTCAAGAAGTTACGGTGGAGCAAGTTTTTGTGAACCGCTGATAGCTCGATGTCCAACTGAAATATTCGATTTTAGAATCTGAAGATTCCTATAGGGTTACCATATCCGTCAATGGTTTGAGAGAATCCTCAACTAGCTGAGCAGATGGACTCCAGGCAAGATGGAATACGTGCTTCTTCATTTGTGGAAGAAGACGCCCAGTGAGCAAACCAACGATTCTATCAATCTCAGCGCAGATGAAGTTCTCACATTGCTCGAGACGATTCTCGATCTCAGACTTCCACAAATGATTCCCCTGAAAACTGGCTATAAGAATTTATCCCAAATAATACTGTTATTATACATTTAGACGGCTAGCATCACGCTCATAAGCCAACGACATATCATCCATGTGAAGTTTCTCAGTGATGTTGAGACTGCGACGGACTTGTTCACAGTTGTTGATCGCAGCGCAGAGCTAGAAAATTAGAAATTTTGTGTCATCAAAGAAACGATTTCTTACCAAATGAAGAAGTTGAGAGGGAATGAATGTTTGAAGCTCTTGAGTGAATCCTTCGGCTTCCAATCCAGAAATTATCTTCTGACAGTAGACAGTGACGATCTCACAAATGACATCCACCAAGAGGCGGGTGTACTCAATCTTCAGTCCTGCATCATTGATATCTACGCGCTCCCAGAAGACAGTGAACTGGAATTTTCAAATGCTCATAATTACCTTATAAGAAGTTGAAATCTCAAAAGAAGTTATGATAAGTACTTCCTTATAAGAAGTAGAAGTTGAAATTTCCACATGTCGGAAATTTTTTGGTGAAACTCGATTTTTAGAAAAAAGTGTTCAACGGTGGCAAAAATGATTCCGGATTCGTACACAACTTTTTATGCTTGTTTCAATGAGCCTACTTTCAGCCAAGACCCTTTACGAAAATTTGGGTACATTACATGTAAGACACTAGTAAGACATGTTACGACATACCTGCTCAATGATGTGGCAGATGTCAATATGACTGCTCGAGTGGCGCATATCATTAGAAGATGTGGAAATCTAAAAAATCTTTTTATTTTATGATCATATACTATTAATACCTACCGGCATGTCCAACTGGCAACTAAGGTTGACACGAGCGAGAGCTTTCTCCTTGGCAACTTCCAAAAACTTCTTGATTCCCTTGTTGAAGATTGCATACCACTCGGACTCATCACGAACACGGCTAAAACATACATTTATATGGATTTTTTCCCAAGACAAAAACTTACACTCTGTTGGCGAGTCTATAGTTGCGAAGTTCGATGAACGCCATGTGAATGCGCATCAAGTCAATCAAGTCGTCATCATTTGGTGGATCTTGAGCAGCCGACAATCTCATCTGAGACTTGAGGTCCATCTTCTTCTCGCTCATCAACTCCGAAGTCAAGTACTCTGTTAAAAGTCTGTCGAAAGTGTTCAGAGTCAATTGGGAGTAGTCGATTCTGGCGACTTCACGAATGACGGCGGCGTAGTGGAGGAAGCGAGAACATTGTACGTTGACAATATTGAGCAACTTCAGGAGCTCCTTGCATGGGTCTGGATCCTGAACATACTCGATGGTACGGTCGATGTAGTCCTCGGCACTCTTGACGACAAGTGACTCAAGATGAGCATGGAATGGACGCTTGTATGGAAGGTACTTTTGGTAGAATGGAGATTCGCGGAGAGCTCGCATGCACTTGATCAAACTCGAGAACTCTTCCCCACTGTTTCTCTTGCTTGGAGTGAACTTCTCGCGATGCTCAATCATCATACGTTTGCAGTACGAGTCGAACGATGAGAATGAATCGGTAAGCATATCTTCCTCCTCCTTATCCAAAGTGAGTGGTTGCCACTTGTCAATGATCTTCTGCAGGGTCTTGTAGAGAAGAGAAAACGAGATGTCGATGTGGATCATCGAGTGGAAGGCAAGCCAACGGCACATGGCGAGATGAACATCGGTGAGGTCTCCCTGAATCGCATGCTGACGAAGGATGATCATGGCTCTCTCTGGATAGACTCCGTCCCAGAAGCGGACTGGTTGTCCAGTCTGTCGAATCTCATACAGCGCAAATTGACGGAGCAATTCAATGTGTTCCTTCACATCCAATGTCTCATCATCATCTCCAGTACGTCCTTCTTCCTTGGTTGACAACCAGATCTTCAGCTTGACTTGTCCACAGACCTTGCTTTTCTCTGATCTTGGTTGAAGAGTGAACCATTGTTCCAATCCCTCTGGTGGGATCTCCGCGAGCTTGAGATTGATGCATCCGAGGAAGTCATCAGTGCAATCGTCAGAGTTGGCACGTGCACTTTGAGTGACTTCCTTGAAGTATCTTCCGATTCCCTTGAATCCTCCAGTGATCTGATTGAGAGAGGAGACAGCGTCAAGGACTGATTGTTCCTCGTCATCGTGGTCCCTGAAAATGATATAATGAGTTTCTAGAACTCTTTCCTAAACCAACCAGATGTCAATGTGGAATTGATCTCTCTGCACATCTTCCACAGCAAACTGGAATCTCTCACTCCACTTCGGGTTCAACGTCTTCTTCTGGACTGAGCTGGCCTTGATGAGCTTTGCTGGGATGGTACCGGTGTCCTGTGGCTTTCCCTTCTTGTTGACCTTTCTACGGAAAGATCCTCCGAATCGGTGCATCAGTCCATCTTTCTTTCCATGGAGCTGGAAAACTCAGAATCATTCATATTCTTCCCTGGCCATTCCTTACCGCTCTCGGCGACTTGGCCTCCTGTTCATCCTTCTCTGGATGTGCCGATTCAGTCATTGGTTGATTCTCCTTCCGTGTTCCTGGAACAACTCCCATCATGGCGAACGGATCACTGAAGCCTGAAAAAAATAATCGACGTCATTCTCAGTTTCAGATGCTTCTAACCATTGACGTCTTTCGCAATCAGATCCTTTGCCTCGAGAAGCAGGATGTTGAGCAAAACACTTGGTGGCTGAAAGTGAGACAGGTGAATTATATAAATTGTTATTCAGCAAAAACAATCTCTATGACGGATTCATAATTAAACCAACTATACCTTGTTTTGCTTGGCCTTCTCCATGAGCGCGGTGTGAAGAGTGGCATCACCTTGGAACGCGTTGCGCACATATTTGTAGAGGCTCTCCTGACTCTCCTCCACGTCTCCTTGTCCCAGTTTGTGGGTAATAGTGTACAACGCCTCCACATAGAGCGCCTGGAAAAGAAGAAGCCACTAGAGGACTAATGCGAAAGTACTAGGGGGGATTTTTGGGTTTGAAGGACATAGAAAGAAGAACAAAGTAGCAAGTTTGGAAACGAGAAAGAATCCGGAAGATGAGTTTTCTAAATGTGCTCTTGTTTACGTTTACGGAGAGACGCTGGTAATGGATACATCGTTCAAAATGCTCAGCTTCTGGGAACTTTTGGAAACTGAACTTATCTCAACATACCTCAATCTGTCGCTTGTCGCCATTGATGCTCAAATTCTTGATGGTATACAATTCGTCATCTCTGGAAACGTCGCCATCACCCGGAGCTGTCACTTTCTCGAAGAAGTTCCCATCCGACGATTGAACCCTAAAAAAAGAAAAAATGTTCTTGCAACGTTAGTCCTTTAATGCAGACAGCACACCCCATCTCTGTTTTGTTGAGTTGTGTTACTAGTTTAATAGAAGATGAGTACTTCTTTCTGTCGTCATACTTTTATGTATCTTCTTTCTATTTGCGTATCCCCATCCATTTCCCATCTTTAATGAGAGAGATATGATTCTGAGCTGAAGATGAGCTCAACCCGATACCTTTTTTTCCCGTAGTAGTAGGTATGAAAAAATAGCGACCAAAAACTAGTTTTTCAAAAAAGCTACTTAAAAATACATTGAAACCGAACATGTTAACCCGAAAGCTGGACTTGAAAAACGAGAAAAGAGAAGAAAGGTAAAACAAGGCCAGGAGATCCATTTGAATTCAATGGGGTTCCGTTGTTTTTCCTTCCGAGGTTTATTTTCGAATTTTTGGTTTGCTAGAATATGTATGTGGAACAAGATGTATGAGTTTCGCATGTTGGATCACAGATAAATAGATTTTTTTGTTTTTTTGAATATCTTGAAGGCTTCACCATTTTTTGGTATTGGAGAGTAGTGGATAATAGATTTTGAGACTCGGAGGGTTTTTGAATGATATTACTTTAAAATTATAAAATCAAAAGTTCTGAAGGTTTTACAGAAAATTAGCGTAAAAATTGCATAGAACTCACATTGTCAAAGATTATCCTACATTTAGGTTCCAAAATTAGGATCCATCTAATATTTTTCAGCGAAATCTCACCACGATTCGGACAAAAAGCTACTCCTAAGAAAAAAGAGCGGAACTAGCCCCTATCTACAGTACCACTACCGACTTACTGTTGACGTCGACGAAGTTTTGCGCTTCGCGTCCGACGAGGCTTGATCATGAGCACCTAGGAATGGAAACGCATCCGTCCGCGAACCCGCGGACAACTGGCCAATATTCAGTGTGGAGTCGAGTGTGCCGCAGGCGTGTTTGCCCTTGAGCCCGCCCACTGAAGAGAGAGTAGGCCGTGCCCCAAACAACTTTCAGACGCGCTTGCCTATTTTCAGCTGTTTCTTGAATGGTATCTCGATCGACACTAATTATTAAAATTACTCGATGAGCAATAAGGAAAACGGGGGCTCAGAAGTTCCAAGACGATGACTGGTGCATGCGAAAAAAGCACGCGCGCGTCACAACAACTCCTCCAGATGAGCCACAGGCGTCTTTCAAAGCATATGCCTAATTAGTTGTCTCGTCTTGAAAAGACACAATGGGCGGTCACGCGTGTAATTAGAAGGACAAATATTTTGTTTTTGGTTTCAGAGGATTTTTTTGAAAAAAAAATTCTAAAAGTGGTCCGGGGCGAGAAAAATAAGAAGCAAGTGATACAAAATTGCAAATACTTCACTTCTCTTTGGATTCATAAATATTCGTGTTTTTCTGGAAAATTGTCAGTGGCATTCGCATTCTTGTCGTTGAGAGGCCCCCGTGTCTAACTCAGTTTACAGAGAGCTCTTTCAGAGTATCAAACATCGTCAGTTTTCTTTGATTCTTGTTTTTGTTCAGAGATAATTTCGAAATTCCATAAAAATCATGGAAATGTGGGGGAAAACGTGAGTCACTGCAGAGTTGGTTTTCACTCTATTTTCGTTCCGAAACCCGATAGCTGGGAGGCATTTCTTCGTGCCATCATCCCTGTTGGTCACATCTGGTTCGTTCACAAGCATAGTCAAATTTCATTCAAAAGTGTCAATGTGGAAATCTGCACACATCGGACTCATGGGGACGCCTACACGGATGTGTGACCGAAATGACTATGGCAGGAAACGTGAAATAATGGAATTTCATAACTGAGAACTCATTTCACGCGCACTATAGCACTCCGGATATTAAACTTTTTCAAGTGACATCCGCTGAGCACTTTTTTTCTAGTAAGTTTCTAGTGTATAAGTATTTTTTCGATTAAATAATTTATGAGTGCAGCGAAAAAATTTCACTCGTTTTTCGTTTTTCAACTCTATTTCTTCTTCTCTTCCTATCCAAAATGTAATTTCCGTGTGAGGCAAGTGGGAAAGCGTCACATATCCCGAATCCAAATTGCCACGGAATTGAGTGAATTATGTGTCTGTGGAGCTACCTGACGCCTCTTTTGATATCTGATCAAGCGATTGTTTTTCCTACGTGTGTTCCTTGTGGACACGTCAAAAACTAAGAAGGGTTCTGATCGGTTATGGGTAAATATTTTTAATGTTCCGAGTCCCCAGAGGCTATAGTTGTTGGCGTTGGAACACGGGGGTTTCAGTAATTCTTCTTATCAATTACACCTGCCTTCAAGAAATCGGTATTGTTTTTGAGAATACAGGTGGAATAACAAGGAGAAGCGACCGACGCGTCGGCAGGGGGCGATAATGGGAAAGTTGGAAGGGATAAACTTAAGATATCTGTAGCTGGGGACTATAACTTGATTCTGGTTAATGAAAAGTGCGGGGACATAATGAGGAACAGTGTGTGCTCTCGAGGAACGATTCTCGGAAATTTGCGAAAGATTTTCGGAATAAATTTTTTCTAGGGGACTTTTTGGGGAATTTTTTTACTGATGAGCAAGTGAAGTTTTCAATTTGATTGTGGATCATCATATTACCTAATTTCCCAAGAAACATCCCGAAAAAGTTCTACAGTTTTCTCCTTCGGGCCTTCCGAACACTCAGGTTTCTCCCCGGGAACACACACTCATCAAGAAGTCTTTGAGGGCATTTTCCTAGTCACATTTCCAGTGATTGACACGAAACACACACTTTTAAGACTTGCCGAACACTTCTTCATTCAGGAAGATGCTGTCGGTACGTGCAGTTTCTATTTGCTTTTTTTGCTCTATGAAGCACTCTGCTTGAGAAGTATCGTTTCTCGAACCTTCCTGTCATTATAATGGCGTCATATCAGGACAACGCCTCCGGGCTCTTTGGGTAGTAGTGGGAGGAGAAGGGGGATCTTCATCCATCACAAGATCAAGGAAAGGATATTCTGTTTCTTGATGAAGGGATCAACTGTGGATGTGTTGTAGAAATTTTTAGTTAAAAAAGTCAATATTGGGGAATCGGACGAACTGAACTTTTTTAAAAACTACAGATGCGAATTTGGAACTGATTGAAAATGACTGAAGATCCCATAATTACTCTGATAGATCGGCATGCTGGTTTATTTTTCGTTGTCCTCATTTTGATGCCGGTTTATTAGAAAGTGCCCGTAGTTTAGAGGTCTATTTTTCAAAGAGTCAATTCATCAAGAAATAAACGAAAAATTGGTACCTTTTCACTGAAAATATGTACGATGAAGCTTTGTCGAGCAGTTATATAAAACATCCGAAATAATGTGAAATGCAGAATTGTGTGAAAAACAATAGAAAAAACTTGAAGTTCTCATAAAATAGTATTTTCTAATTTCATCAATTTTTGGGGTACCAGATAATTGGAAGGTACCGGTGTTTCAAAGAATGGTCATTTGACTGCCGGTCTATTAGAGTGATTACGGTACTTATTAGAATCGGGTAACATGGTGATTGGAGAAAACTTACTGAGCAAAAATGTCCCTTGGATCTGCCTGGCTGACCGACAGTTCTCGTATGAACTGATGTGCCTTATTAAACTGCCGTTCTGCCCACGCTTGCGCATTTCGAACCTTTTCCACGTGACCTGCCACAAATTTCTGACCGACAGCAAATTTGTGACCAACCACCGTTTCGACAGACATTTTTGGCTCACCCTGTGTTTTTACGCCTTGTATATAAATAGAGAAAAGAACGATTAAAGTGAGAAATAATATAGTTAATTTTACCAGAAAAGTTGTGCAGTTTCAGATAACAAAGACATATCGAAGAAGGAAAAAGCAAAAAGTAGAAATAGTGGATTTCGAAATCATCGCCTCTAATTTAGATAGCATCATTTATTTCATAATTTTGTCATCTTAAAGTAGGATTACAGTCAATTCTATTCATTTTTCCGAATGATTGTCTCAATTCCAGTATTTTCCAGAAATTAAAAAAAAAATTATATCGCGTTTTGAGCAGCGATATCAGGTGCGTTTGAATCAGCGAAGAATTCTACATTATTTCACAAATTTTGCGATAAATTGGTTAGAAAAAGAGTGAGTTGGCGTTTTGGAAATCGATTTTCTCGAGATTTAACCATTTTTATGTAAAAATATTGTTGTTTCAGTAAATACTGGAATTGGGGCGATCATTTGAGAAAATGAAAAGCGACTGTAATTTTACTTTGAAATTCAGAGCGTTCCGGAAACATTTTGAACCTTTTCGCCTAGAAAAACTATGGTTAGCAAGCAAAAAAAGCCTAAAAACCAAATTTAGCAAATCTGATTTAGCTGTTTTGTCTTGGCCTATTGCTCGCTATAACTCGATTTGGAAACTTTTTAGAACAAATAATGGGTAGTATGCCTCCTTTTGTCAAAGAAAACGAGAAGAGGATGAGCGCATCCGGAACGGAATCTCGACAAAAACAAAAAGGGTCTTAGACTCAAGGGTCACTGGTGGTAAAACGGAAGAAACAAAATAGAAGAAAGCCAAAAAAGTTTGGCTTTTTTCCATTGGGATTTGACAACGTTTTTCAAAAAGAACTTATAGAAACCTCTCTATTTTTGACGATAAGAGAACAGAAGACGTTGTTGCAATTTGAGATGATTCCTAATCTGACTCTTTGCTCTTTTAAGGGCTAAAAAGATGAAATAGAAAGATAGATTTTCTTGCTTCTCTAATTTGTTATTGCATGCATGCTTTTTTCAGTTCTCTACCAGTCTAAGGAATTACTCTTTTTTTTTCAATTTTCTCTCTAGAAAAAAGTGTAGCCAGTTGCATTTTTTTCTAATTTAAGATATGAAAAAATTGAAAATGTGAAAAAAGTGATGAAATATGTCAGAACAATGGAATTTTGAAATCATGTGTGCGAGAGATAGAGAAAAAAGAGGGAAAATGGTTTTTTTGGATAATCGAAATTTACATTGTTGGAGATTTGGAATTTTTTGGCTGTTTTACTAGAACAAAACACCTGTCTGTAAGATTTCAAAAATCACATTGGTACCGGAAATCTTGAGAAAATTATGATCATATCAACCGGAAACATTTTCACTAGTCGAGAGATCTCGAGTTCTAAAAGTTCTGAATTGAATTAAGGTGGGAATCTGAAAATGAAATTTCAACAATTTCATGGGAGTATTCAGGACTTCTGCTGAAGTCTGGCGAAAGTCATTAATCTTAGAAGGAGAAGAAGAAAGAGCAATTCTCGACCAAAGTGAGAAAAAAAGAAAACAAAGAAAGTGATCATCTGACGATACGAAATTCTCTTTTCCTTTTGTTTCAAAAAAGCGGAAAACTAGGGCGACGTTGTCTTGTATCCTAGGTGAATCTTGTTCAACAATAGAAGAGATGTTTTCAGTTCTAGGCAACGGTGACACTTTTCACGGGCCGTGTCTTCTATGAAATATGCATCGCGTTTTTCGAATCGTTGGTGTCAAGCCCACCACGTCATAAAACAAAAAGGTTTGTCACAAGACATCTCCCGGAGCCTTGAAGATGAAATACGGGATTACTTGAAAAGATCGCGGCGAATGTATGCAATAGTAAAGGAATTGAAAGGAAGAACACGTTGAGCAAAAAAGCGAACGAGAGGCGGAAGGAGAGGAGGGGATTGCATCGGGTGGGGGGGGGGGGGGGAAGAAAAGAAAAAGTATTGTTTTCTCAATAATAGGCTTCCTTAACTTGCGCATAATACGCATCGAGCCATGTTCTTAACTAGAGTGAAGACGATTGCAGGCACACTAATCCTTCTTATTTTGTTTCTTGTTTCTAGAATTTTTCCCTTTTTCCTTTTTTCTATTGTCAATCCTATTCTAGTTTTAACACATTTGTATTTTCAGAATCATCTTAGTTTCGAAGAATTCTAGAAGAATAGGAAAAAAAAACACAAAACAGAATTAATGCATTGACAAGTAAAGGAGATACTAATGTTTCTTTTTTTCTTTTCTAACGTCTTCTCCTCCTCTTTTTCCACCTCCTCCTTTTTTCACATACGGACCACGCTTACTAGATTTTGGGGACATACATGTTGTACATTCTGATGGATTCAGAATGCAAAACATGTCTGTTTTCTGGAGAATTACGGATGAATTCACATGCAACACGAACAAATGCACTTTTAGTTGTTTTTGGCGGGTGGTTTGTGGCCTCGTGATGGAAAAAAAAAACATTGCTCATCAATTAATATTTTATGGATGACATGGACACTATGGATCATATGACTTCGATATCTATTGACTTGAAATACATACTCTAGTAGAAATTTCAGATAATATTAGCGATATTTTTCAAGTTACAACGAGCTCCATTGCGAACTTGTGTGAAACTGGACATTCGAGATTTCTCGCTTGCGTTTTTGTCCTCGAAATTAATTTGAATGAACTAATGTAATTTTTATTAGAGGGGATTTCGGGAACAATGAGTACGGTTTAATCAATGCAAAATTCTATGCTGATTCCGAATATTACAATAAAACCGCTCAAAAATGCTTTTGACGGTCAAAAAATGCCATCAAAGTTGCAGAAAGATCCTTCCTGGCCTAACTTTTTTCGTGGACAGTCACGAAAAATGTAATTCACGTGGAACATTACAAAAAATTTAGAAAGATAACTTTTCTGCATTTTTGACGGCGGTTTTTTGGGTCTGGAAAGCATTTTTTGGCGCTTTCATTGTAATATTCGGAATCAGCACGAAATTTTGCATCGAATGGGACAAACTCATTTTGCCTGGAATCCTCCTTTAATTCGATTGAACTTTTATTAATTTTGGGATATCCAGTTGATATCAAGAGATAACAGACAAGCGGGAATTCTCGCATGTCCAGTTTCAGTCAAGAGTACGTTGTAACTTGGGAAATATCGCAAAATGAATAATAATTCCTCTAACTTTCCCCTGTATAACTTACTTCTCCGCGTGCTCGTAGACTGTATAATGAAATACCAGAGGAAAACGGTATCGATTTCTTCTCCTCAATTTCATCAAAGCCAACATAGTCAGATGATAGAAAATCGAAACTGAGCAAAACCGAAACCTATACCGCTTTCCTATTATCCACGATACCCCATTATTTCTTATGGTTTCTTACATAGGGAAAAGCAATCAAGTCAACACGCGATCCCAAAAGGAAATCGTTTCAGCCCCCGTGGTTAATCTAACCCAAAAAAATGATGGTATGGTAGAAATTATCCTATGGATTATATCGGAGCTTCAGCGAAATGGAAAAATACTCTGAATCTGAGCTGGATTCTATATAAAAGAAAAAGCTGAAGAAAAAATGACGTTTCAAGAAAAAAAAAATGGAAGAAACAGTAATAGTCCAGTATTAGGATGTCTGTCGCGTGACACTAAATGAATGTCGCTTCGAACAAAGAAGATCTTCTTCTTGAAAAGAACAACTAAAGTTTCGTACAAAACGAATGAAACTAAAGTAATAAAAAGTGTATGTGAAGTTGAGCATCTTGCTAGATCTTGCTACATGTCTCCACATCGTCTTGTGAATTGAAAATGAGCTTATTAGAAGAAGCCAGAACCTCTTTGAGATGGGATGAAGTATCCACCTCCCACACTCTAATGAAAAATTAAAATTGACATCAAAACCAGGACAGGGAAATGTTTTTTCCGGGTTCTTGCGTGATTCGCATCCATGAATATGAAAATTTTCGGAATCCCGGAATAATTCAATGAGTGTGTTGAGGATTAGGTTAATCGGTTCCAGTTTAGCCTAGCTATTCAAGAATTCTAATCTTAATGAACTGTGAAAATAGTTATATTCAAAAGTACATTCAGTGGTATAGAGAACCAAAAGAGAAGTGAGAGGCAAGGAATATCTATCTTAGGAAGAAAAAGGCGAAGAAGACGAAAAAAAACCGCGTGTTTTTTTTTTGGGTTGCTGCACATATTTGTAACATTCGTTGAGCAGTGAGCCGCCAAAAACCCAACATGCTGAGTGCTCTTTCAGTTTTCAATTATGGTGGCTACTGAGCGCCCGCTTGGTAGTAATAGGAATACAAATTTCACTTTTTGGTCTTACATACTTTTTGACCTCGAGTCTAATTATTTTTTTGTTGAAAGTTTCTCATACCTGAACTGAGTAACATCTTCCAATCTCATCGATGCGAAAGATATCATCATTTTCACAGAAAATCTTAGAAATTAGACGTTGATTTTCTCTTGGCTCAGTTTGAATTTATGAATAAAGTGAAACTTTGGGCGTTGTGTGGATGTGTGTTTCTAGGAGATGGGACCGCGCGCGGAGTCGGGGAGCCCATTTATTCAAAAATCCCGTTTTATGTGAATCCACTAAAATATGAAATTCGGACGGCTCATTAGAAAAGCCACTCTTGTTTTATGACAGGGCATCCGTTTGTCTTGTGACATTTTTAATACTCTTTTCCGGTCGCTTTTGACGAGCTCCGGACAGATGAACTTTGATGGGACAAAAACAAGAAAAGGCATTAAAAGTTTATAAAAAAAACTGTAATGGGTATTGGTACATGGATTCCTGACACAAATTCAGGCTTGTTCGGAAGAAGAACGTTCGGAAGAACGTTTTCAGAAAACGAGTTTTTCGAATTTTCTTCCTGGAAAATCGAATTCTCGAAATTTTTAGCAAAAAATTTTTTAAATAGGAAAAATGTTTCTCGAAAATGATGATTTTTCGTCAAAATTTCTAGTTTTTCGACAATTTTCATCTATTTTTTTTTCCGATTTTTCAAAGATTCTTTTCCTATTTGCCAGAAGAAAATTTTGTACAATTTTTCGTTTGAAAATTTTTTCTTAAATTTTTTCTCGGGAAATTTCGAGCCGGAAAAATTTTCGGAAAGAAATCGGAAAATCGGAAATAAATTGCTCGAAAATGATGATTTTTCAAAATCTCTAATTTTTCGACAATTTTCGTTTATTTTTTCGATTTTTCAAAAATTGTCTTCCCTTTTTCCACAAAAAATTTCGAAAAATTTTTGTCGGAAAAATATCCTGGGAACTTTTTTTCGAGAAGTTCCCGGCCGGAAAAATTTTCCGAAAAACCCGAGAACTCGTTTTTCCGATTTCGAAAAGGCCTGCTCCAATTGTGAAACAACGGGTTTTATCAGTTTCAGAAAAAGGGGCCCAAAAGATTTTATAATACTCAAAAACCTAGAGAGCCAAAATTATCTCAAATAAAAACAAATGAAAAACTCACACTTTTGACTGTTCTGTTATAATTTTCGTGACCAGCCGTTCGTGCTCGTAACGCATGAACATATGCATATTTTTTCTAGCTCCATATGCAGAATTCTCACCTCTCCTATGACAGATTGAGGGGTCTGTGTGTGTGTGTGTGTGTGTGATTTCTATATCTCGGGCGCGTTTGAATTTCTTCTCTTTTTTTCCTATGCGCTCCAATAATTGCTATTCACACTCTCGCTTTGGTGCCTTCTCAACGTCCCGTCATGAGAATCGTAGAAACGGAAAATGGAGGAGAAAATATATAAAGTGGAAACTACGGCTTTTACGATTTCGATCCATTTGATTTCGAAAAACTATGTACATTTTTGACTGGAATTCAAAATATGTAGATTGATGTTGATCAGAAAGCATGAAAAAAAATGAATAGCGGTATTTACCAACTTTGAGCCCACCCAATTTGGAATCGGATATATTGGAAAATATTATTCAAGAATGAAAGACATAGTTTTGAATTATTCATCTTTTACTTGTGGTAATAATTGCATATGCACCTCTATTTGTCTTGGGTACCTATTTTTTTAGATTTTCAGGTATGATCCATTAACTGAGATGGTAGAGCTCAAAAATTACTGTGAAAGCATTTTAGAATGACATGCTCTTTTATTTTTCCAGCACCTAGAAAAATATTTCTGAAATTCGAAAATTGATTATGAGAATGAGAGATTTTAAACATATTTTCTGGCGAGCCTAGCCAACTTTTGAAGAGGATTCTAATGAAACTGATTTCAATCCGTTTGAATTTCAAGAATGTGCTGGTTTTGAGCTCATTGGGTGCCCTTCTATTAGAAGTACCCTTTAAGAAAGGTGCCCTTCTAATACAAATTTTCCGGTATTTGAGGCTACAGTACTCTGAAAATCCAAAACTAACCTGGTATTGATGAAATCCTCAAGATCGGCAAGACGTTGAGCGTTGGAAATGCGACGTCTTGTGGATCTGAAATTTTATATTTATTCAGATCTCAACAAAAATTTACATACCTTCTCCGGAAAAACGCAGGTTTATTGGCACGATAACTCGCAAGTTTGGTACAGTCTCCAACCGATCCAGTGCGATTCTCCATGGCTCGAATACGAGCTGCCTGGAATTGAAAAACTTGTTTGGATTTGTAAAAGTAGACCAATACTTCGAAATTCGAAGTCTAGACTGATACTTCAAACTAAAATAATTTCTGGTGGCGGTTTAATCAAAGTAATAAATCAAGCTCGGATTTTTGGCCTTGTTCTAATATATGGAAAAAAAAACAACTTTCTGTTATCCGATCTCAAATTATTTCCATTTCAATTCAATCTTTTTTATCCACTGCTTCTATCCTTTTTTTTTGCTTTTTGCCAATTCCTTTTCATTCGTTTTTATCCAGTTGGTTTGAAGTGAAAAAAACAGACAACGTGTCTAGAATAAAAAGTGAAATGAAATAACAATGAGCAAAATGAACTTTTTTCTGATGAGAAGATGGAGGGACTACGTGGGAGGCTGGCGAAGACAAGGGCAAATGGAAAAAAAAGAATAAGTGCAACGAAGCGACAATTGATTCCGATGGAAACTCTTTTGTGCTGTACCCCTTCTGGGATGATACTAGTGACACGGAAGGAAAAAGCTGGAGATGACGTCTAGGCCAAGCCCTTGAACTCGAATTCCTCTCTGGGGACGGGTTCGAGGGTTCAAGATCAATGTTTCATTCAATTTTATTTTTCATGGGGTCTAAAAAATCTAACTGGAAATAATAGGCTCTTTATAAAACTTTTATTGTTAATAAAATTCGAAAAGAGGAACTCTTTTCTAGTCTTCACACATTTATCATTCGAATTCGTGGAAGACACATATTCATATTTCAAAGAAACTGGAAGTAATTCGTAGACGAAACTTAGTTCGGTCTGTTGGATAGAAACAAGTGACGACAGACTTATGAATCTTAAGGGAGAATTGAAAATTTGTAGTTCCGAATGAACATAATGAACAAAAAGCTGCTAAGACTGCCAGCCACATGCACTTTTTTGTTCAAAAGACAGGAACTCAATGTACGTAGTTGATTGAGTTTCGAATCTTGTCACTTTCACACTTTTTTTTCTGAAACTCCGCCCCTTTAGTGTAACCTCTTCACTCCAATCGACATGCAGCATGTTCTCATCAATCGACGATCGAGGCATTATTCGATATCCAGATCACCGCATTCAACAACTATACAACCTTCTAAAACAGGTAACTGTAGGCTTTGAAAAATGGATAGGGAAATACGGAAGAGAGGCTCATATCACGATAGTGGTAGGAAGGACAAAAGGGCAAATGTGCTCAATGTGGGTAGGAATAGAAAAAAAAAGACGTTAAAGAATGAAATT
This sequence comes from Caenorhabditis zanzibari, assembly GCA_963966625.1. Lineage (NCBI taxonomy): Eukaryota > Metazoa > Nematoda > Chromadorea > Rhabditida > Rhabditidae > Caenorhabditis > Caenorhabditis zanzibari. Next base: position 12,865,017 of record OZ016473.1, read on the forward strand.
AGTTAATGGGCGTGTATGTGGGCACGCTGCATTGGGGATGTTGCATTATTTTGAGAGCTAAAATAGCAGCGGCAGCAGAGAATCGCATTCATTTTTCATGTCTGGATATAACAAAGAATAACATCAATGAAAAAACGTGACAAATTTTCATTCCTGGTATGGATTTTTTGGAAGTACAGTAATCCTGAGGAACCAATTGGGTTACAAAGTTATATAGGCTATTTAGGCATGAGATTTGAAGCGGGAATAAACTATTCTAGAATCACGAAAGTGTATATGAATCGACTCAGAATTTTGAGACAGGGGGGGTCTTAGTTGTGAAAAACTTCTAAAAGTTTGTCCAAAAAACATATAGGCTGCCAAATGTGCTAAAATAGGTTCGTTCGGGTTGCTGATTTTTGTAATTTTTATACTGAAAAATAATTCACGTAAAATTCATTTTTTCACGAGCTACCCGAAACCAAATTTGAATGGAAAATATGAAAAATTAGCTACCCGAACAGACCCGTTTTAGCATCTTTGGCAGCCTATATCTTTTTTTGAATAAATTTTCAGAATTTTTCACAACTGAGTCCCCTGTTATCTCGAAATTCTGAGTCGGACTGTGAAAAGGAAAATTTTTAATTAATACATATATCATGGACAAGATTATAGTGGAAGTTTATTCATTTTGTTCTAGTTTCAAGGGTTCAAAATAGCAAAATGTCTATTCCCTCCCGTGTGAACCGAAATTCGAACTAACACAAAAATCCAAGATTTGAGAATTTAGAATTTAGACTTCACGCGTGTCACAAGATTGAGCAGTTTTGGGTAGAATATTCTATATTCCCCGCGTCTTCTTCCTCTTGATGTGAAAAGAAGAGTTTCCTGGTCAGGAATGGATCGGTGTTAGCTATGGGAAACGGAACACTAGAAGCAGCGGGAACACAAGAAAAAATGAAAACGACGCCGTGTGTTGCCGGCACAGGGGGTGAGATAGTGAGCGAAAAAAATAAAACAACAAAGAAATGTTTTGTTTCCACATTCTGCCCATTTTCTGGAAATGCTCGTCTAAATTAACCACCCCCGGGGAGTAGGGGGCGCATGAAAATGTGACTTTGGTGCAGTATGTCGTGAATTCTCCGCATTTGAAATTCAATTATGACAACACAAAGAGAAAAAAAGAAGAGGCATTTTGGTTTTGTGTGAGAGAATCGCAACATTTGTAGATGAATTTGGAATAAACAAGAGATTCTTTCTATTAATAATATGATTAGTTTTTCTAAATTTCGATCTGTTGAAGGGGGAGTGTAGTGATTCTAAAATATAATATATCGAAGCAGAATTCCCATTTGGCACGAAAATTCCTTTGGTCTATACATAAACTGAAGATCCTCAGTTTTCGAGATATCTTAAAAAAACGGGTCAAAAATATCAATGTAGAGTGGTCAAATTTGACAAATGTTGAGTTGAGAAACTCCCAGAGTGGCTAGCGTGAAAATTTGACCAGTCTGCGTTGATATTTTTTACCGGTTTTTGAAGATCTCTTAAAAACGAGAATTTTTCCGGCTATAGCCCAAAAGAATTTTTGAACCGAAAATGAACTTTTCGTTGATCCATGAATAAAAGTCACTATTTTAGAATTAATAAACCCCCCCCCCTTTAATATAAACCTAAAATGATCGGTGACACCTTTTGAAAGAAATAAGACCACCAGCTGAGCCCTGGGAAAAAAACTTGATTGGTGTTGAATTACAAATGATATTGAAAAAAAAAGAGCTGAAAACTCTATTGTCAACACAAGTTGAGCTTAGGGATGTTGAACGGGAAGTTTATTTGGTAGACTTGAAAATAAGATTACTAGGGAGTGCCCGGAGACAAAGTAAGAAAGTTTTTAAAAATAGAAGTATTGTGACCCATGAAACTCATAAACATTAGAGGAGAAATCCGGGCAAAAAAAATCGTATGGTTAATTCGATGTAAAAAAATTATGCTGATTCCAAATATTACCATGAAAACTCTCGAAATATCATTTCTGACCCAGAAAGTTGCAATAAAGTTATCCCTCATGGCCGAACCGTTGTCGTGTTTTCCACGTGGAGAACAATTTTTTCGGCCAGGAGGAATAATTTTCTTTAAGTTTGACGGCGTTTTCTGACATTGAGTATAAAAAGCAATTTTTCATTGTGATACTCCAAATCAGCATTATTTTATTGAACTATGAACTTTTAAAACCAAACTTAGAAAGATCATTTTACAGTATCTCTGAAATTATTACGTAACATGCACTTATCGCTCTAAATGATTCCAAACGTAATTGAAGTGTGTCTTCTGAAAACTCAATGAGTGGATAATCGAATTGACTTTGTCTTATAAGTTCAACGCGTCTGGCGAAAGGCACGGAAAACTCAGTGAAGAGTAAAAAGAGCATTTTTTGCACAATGCTGCTTTGTCGCCTTTCATCTTTTTTTTCTATTAGCGGACTTTGCGGTTTGACGAATATTTCGAAAAGGGCATATGAATGGAATGTGATCAAGAACAAGGAAACAGGTTTTAAGAGGATTTGGAATATTAACTAAAAACTTAGTACAAACTGGATAAAAAAGTGTTTGGGTAATTCCATGGTGGCTCGCAAATTGGAGAGGTCCACTACACACGAAATACAAAATAACAAAGTTCCATCCACTCCACAGACACTTTTGGGGACAAAATAACCCCTCTCCAAATGTTGTCTATTGTGGCCAGGAATAAAACTGGGGAATTCTACACGAAAAATGATTGCTGTAATAACATTGAGGAACGGACAGCTTTTTTTTTTTGGAAAGTTGGAATATCAAGTTTCGGAAGTTACTAGAGTCGAAGTAAAAGTTATTCAGATATTCTATCAGAACAGGAAGAAAAATTAGTCAAAAGTACTAGAAGCTAAAAACAAATTATTATTCTGTTCTTATGATTAAAATACATTTTTCATGATATTTATCAGTATGACTCGAATACAAAACTAGATTCCTTGAACTGAATCCACTAGGTCAGAAATGACAAGATTTTGTCGTTTCTCGAAAAGTGAGCTATATGCATATAACGTCGTCTATTTTCGATAAGCTCACATCCAATAAAAATATCTGATATACGGATAAAAGAAACCCAGCGGGGTGGTGGTGAGGCAGTCGAAAATAAACATGATCCCCCTATTGGGAATGCGGCTCTTATTGAAAATGGAACGGAATATATTGGCTCGTTTGTCGCTTTTGGATTCATCTCCCTTTTTTTCGGCGAGAATCCATACGCATACACATAAGCTCACAAATACTTAGTTTGTTTCCAGATTTTCCATTTTGTTTTCGACCCAATGCCCCAAAACCGGGTTTCCCACTTTGGTCAATTTTTCAATTCAATGCCGCCCTCGCGGTTTTAAGCTAACTGGTGCTGGTGGTGGTGGTGCTCCGGCTTATTAGACAAAACAACACTCAAAAAAAAAGTTAAGGTTGTTTGGTGTGGGAAAAAGAAACGAAGAAGAAAGAACAAGTTTTCCAAAACAGAATCACCAAGATATCGGAATTTTGTGATGCAAAAATGTTTTGGCAAGACAAAATATTGCTACAGAATATTGATGTGGGTTTTCCACTTCAAAAAAAGAGACTTGAATGGAGCATAAGTAGGTGGAGCAGTTCATTAACATAGAAATTGAAATGAGAGAAGGAGACGAAAAATGAACCTCCCAGCGGAACCCCATTCCAATAATTTTTAGTTGTCTGACCTTGGAAAAAAGAGTCCATAAAATGGACTTATTTTTGAGAAGTTGCTTTGTTATGCATTCGAGACTAAAAATAGAAATAAAGGACCATCAACCTACTGACAGAATGATGAAGCATGAAAAGTTCAAAAGTTGAAGTCCAACCCACTACAGTAATCCTCTTATTCGTTCGAATTTCTCATGTAATAACATAGAATTTACAAGTTACATTAGCATGTCTCTTGAGCTACCCAGTTTGAAAAGAGAACAGAGATCTAGAAGAGAATACTGAAAAAATACCCAAAACTTTGGATGTGCACATTGAAAGAAAGTAATAAGAAATGATATGAAAAAAAAACTAGAGAAAAAACTGAGACGCTTGAAAGGACAACCCTTGTGTTTTAGTTTAATAGACGTTTTTTTTCTACTCTCTATTCTCAAGATCTATACGAAAGAGAAATGTTTGGAACAAAACGCCTCTTTTTTTTTGCGAAATAGGAGAGTCCTACATCCAATCAATCCAAAGAATGAGCACAAAATTGGAAGGAGCGCTAGTTTAAATTTGAAGGACATATTCCCGTTTCAAAAAGATGGATACTGTAATTAGTCTTGGAGATTGATTCAAATTGAGTCATCGAGTCAATTTCCTTGTTTGACAATTCAAAAAATAAATTATTTCTGATTCTGATCTCAAACCAAGTATGATGAGAACACAACATTGAAATCAAGAAACCAATTTCACTTACCTCCAAATCTTCGGCCAGGTGAATTATGATAATAGGGCAAGGTAACATTATGGAATATATGGAATATATAAGCAGCTGAACACACACACACGCGCTATAAAGAACACAATCCACAAATTAGGAACATGAAATCCCAGAATACTCCTTTTGATAATCAGTACTTTTGTTGATAATCAAAAAGTATAGCGGTTCACTTCTATGTGTTGCAGTTGGAGGAGATATGTGCGTCAATGGATTAGGCGATAACAAAACTTTTGCGGAAACGATGCACTCTCAATTTTCCATTATCATATTCCTGAATGACCGGAAATAGGTTGGGATTTCAAATGAGAGAAAAAAAAGGTAGAGTCGGATTAGATGAAACAGAAGGTGGTGGAAGAAAATATGAGCCCCGAACTGACTGTGTGGGCGTAAGTTATTCTTTTCGGTTGAACTCTATGTGGTCCTCAGGGAACTCCGCAGTTCTTGGAAAATTGGAAAAAAAGGAGACAATGTTTCCTAACATTTTCAACACAAAAGATCAAAAACGTTGAGAAGATTAGAGTTTCGAAAATGGAGTCGAGAAATGGAGAAATGACAAATGCGCTTCTCCTGTCTTCTATCTTGTGTCGTCAGAAGCAAGTTACATCAGGGGGTGTGTATTAACTTCAAGTTCAAAAAACTTCTCGAAATTCGTATCAGTTTTTATTAACGCTGGAATGGTTTTGCGTAAGAAGAGCATCCGCCCACAATTTTTCTAGGTTTTGATCAAGAGTTTGTAGCTGATTCAGATTCAGAAGGATGACGTAAAGAGGATTATGATTCTGGAAATGAGGAAAATCCAATTACTCTTTTGGATGTTCCGATTTGTATAACAGTGTAATATAGAGGAAAACATTTATTGAAAGTACTACAAATCTGGACTTGAAATCTCAAATACTCTTCTCTTTTCTTTAAAGTAGTATTAAACTCATTTTTTAAAAAAAGTTTCTCAAATAATTGTCCCGAGTTTCAGTTGTCCCGAGTATTTACGAAAATAACGATATATTTTTGCAAAGAAAAACGTTAAAACTCGAGAAAATCGATTTTCAAAACGCCAAATTACATTTTTCATAACCTTTTTCAAAAAATGCAGAATTTTTTGCTAATTCGAATGCACCTAATATTGCTGCTCAAAACGCAATATGAACGTTTTTATGAACACATTTGCTTTTTGTCGCGCTTGTCGCTGCCGACTTATGAGCCGGCAGCGGCGAGCGCGACAGCAGATTGTCAGTCGGCAGCGACGAGCGCGACAAAGTGAAAATTTGTTTATAAACATGTTTATATTGCGTTTTGAGCAGCAACATTAGGAGCGCACGAATCATTGAAAAATTCTACATTGAAAAAGATTTTAAAAAATTTTAAGTTGGAGTTTTCATTGGGACAATCATTTGAGAAATTTTAAAAATGAGTGTAGCCCTACTTTGAGTTTCAAATTCAACCTTCAATTCCCCATATGAATAGTTTATTTGCGTATTTTGATCTGTCACTTTTCTGTCACAACTAGAGTGTCAAAAGTTTAAAGATTCATGAAAACGATTTTCACCCTGATCCCTACAAAACACAAAGCAACCAAAAAACACCTCAAAGATTGGAACACTAAAGATAATTATTTTTTCTCGCTAACACTCACCACATGTTTCGGATGATCCATTGATCCGACTGCACAAAGTGAAGTTTTGGAATGAAATCACCAAAAAACCAGAGCTCTTCCTCAAAATGTGAGGACCAAGAGCGCGAAAAACCAATGCGCCAACCACCGAAAAACGGGGTCCTCTCCGAATTAGATGATTCTTGACAGCAATGTGCAAGTGATGCCCTTTGTTGTGGCCTAATTGAAGTTTCGGAAGCGAGTATGCGGATTGGCACCACAATTCTTGACGGGGGTGCTGTTTTGACACACGATGCTCTGTCTCGGCTCCTCTTTTTTTCACGCCCTTTCGACCCTTTTTCGTGGCTTTTTCCAGATGAACAAGAAGAAGAAAAAGGAGCAGCAACGGCAACACACTTCAGAACAGAATTCCAAAAGATTCACCAAGTTGGAGACGATTGTTGTTGTGAATCGAACTGAACGCAATATTTGATATTTGAAGAGTCATTCAAAACGAGAGAAGGAACAAGGAAAAACGCGGAATGCGGAGCGAAAAATAGGTTATCCACAATAGTACGCAGTGAAGTAGATTTCTTAAGTTATTGAAAATGTAGGAAAGAGTGATACTGTACTGATCGAAACAATAAGAAACGACTTGATACGAGCTATGAAAAATACAGATTCGGGACATTTCGAAAGCGGACATTTCGAAAGTGAACGTTTCGAAAGTGAACGTTTCGAAAGCTGACCGTTCGAAAATGTGAAATCACATGTTTGCCCAATTTTTGGAGTTTTTTGTATATTTTTTGCGTTTATGATCCATTATATCTTGAACAACGTCTTGTTGTATTTAAGAAAAGGCTAAAATATATACGAAAAGTTCCGAAAATCAAAAAAACCGATTTCACACTTTCGAAATTCCCGCTTTCGAAATGTCCAGAAGCCAAAAATACGACAGTTTAAAATTTGAAAATAAGCAGGAAACGAACGCGTCTTTCTTCACAAATTCTTCTAGTTGAATTATTTCATAATAACGAAAAAGCTAACTAAAACAGGAGCACGATAGCTGCCTATATTCAAAATGAGAACGATTTGAGAAGAAGTGGAAGGATCCATGTCGCATGACTTAAGAAGGATAAGAACAGTTAAGAAGATTCCGGCAGACGCAAGTTATTAGTTTTGTCCCAAGATACATCAAATATCAAGATAATCTTGAGGAAACCAGATTAATTCAAGAAGAACAAGTTCATCGAGCTTCCGAAAAAAGCAAATCGAAGAAAGAAAACTCAAAACATTCATCTTGCTTTGGTTCAACAAGAAACCATTGTTGGTTCTTTTACACATAAAACGTCAAAAACGTGGTGGCCCCATGAGAGTCCAATTCCATTTGAACACTTTCAAGTGGGCGAGAAGAAGAAAGATGAGATGGGTTTGATGAGGCCACAATGTCGTTACAGTACTGAGAATGAGTCCGGAAAAAAGTAAACAGCAAAAAAAAGTATAAGGATATGTCAGAGATCAAAGGCATTTTTCAGTTTGAAAATTGTAGATCAAATTTAGGAACCAATTTCAAAATGGGTTTGAAACACTTTGAGATTCAAAGTTTTAAATCCGAAGTTTGAAATTCATACATTTGAAAACACAACAAGAAGTTTTTTTGAACTCACCTCTTCATCATTGACCAAAAAGTCGGTTGCTCCAATTGAAACTCTCGGTGCATAATTGACAACGGAAAACTTTTTGTCCTCAATCAATGTTGGCATGGATCTTGCAATGGAGTTTTTCGGAGATCTTTGGTACCTTTTGTTCTTCTTGTACCTCCGTTCGTATGGGCACGACACTTGGTCGGCCAAACGAAGAGAATCAATAAGCGACTGCGTTGGCTGAAATGTCATAAAGTACGGCTCTATTCGACTTTGATGGCCCCAAGCAAAAGTTTCATGGCCCCAGAATAATTTATGGCCCCAAAAAATTAAATGTGGCCCCAAAAAATTAATTATGGCCCCAAAAAAATAAATGTGGCCCCAAGGATAGGTCATAATTGTTTTATGGCCCCAAAAAATTAAATGTGGCCCCAAGGGTAGGGTAATTTATTTTTGTGGCCCCAAAAAAATTGTTTTGGCCCCAAGAAAGTTTTTATGGCCCCAAACATTTTTATGCTGAAATTTTGGATTCAAAGTTTTTAGTGGCGAAATCGGTATTTGTAATTTCTGAAACGTTTTCTAACTAGGCAATGAAGAATAAACACTCTATTGTAAAAACTACAGTGATTTTTTTTTTGAAGACCTTGTAGGAGCAGATGTAGTTTGAGTATTTGGAAGTAGACTCTAATTACTTAAGGAGGGAAACATAAGAAATTGTCCAAACAGGACCACTTGCCGCCTCAAACTATATCTGATACAAAATTGAACAGTGAAAAAACAACAAACCCTCCTCCAACTAAGCCTACCAAAAAAACCTCCAATGATAAGAATTTTTCAAAAACATGAATCTGAATTTTATTATTTTCATCTATCTAATTCAAAAACGTCTTTCTAAATCATCCAACTAGTTCAACAGAATTCATTTTTGTCTCCTTACTATATAGTTCGTAGTTTTTACAATACATCATTTATTCTTTATTTCCTAGTTAGAAAACGTTTCAGAAATTACAAATACCGATTTCGCGACTAAAAACTTTGAATCCAAAATTTCAGCATAAAAATGTTTGGGGCCATAAAAACTTTCTTGGGGCCAAAACAATTTTTTTGGGGCCACAAAAATAAATTACCCTACCCTTGGGGCCACGTTTAATTTTTTGGGGCCATAAAACAATTATGACCTATCCTTGGGGCCACATTTATTTTTTTGGAGCCATAATTAATTTTTTGGGGCCACATTTAATTTTTTGGGGCCATAAAAACTTTCGGGGCCATGAAACTTTTGCTTGGGGCCATCAAAGTCGAATAGAGCCTAAAGTACTATCAAAAAATGAAGAATGAAATGGTTGGAATAGTTGAGATGAGCAGAAAGCAAAATAAGCATCGTATGTCAATACAACTTTCAAATGCATAATGATGGGAGAGGTTTGATGAACTAGAACTCAAAGTCCGGATGCGTATGTGTATTTGATGGACCATATATAGGCACCGCAACGGGAGGGGGAGGCGCGTCAAAAACTTTCTCCGCGGGGGTATCTTGCTTGTTTGAAGGCGCATAACTCGAGACTGGATGGTCCGATTATTAGGAAATTTGGTGTCGTTATGTAATCGACTACGTAGAATCGAATGGAGTTATTAATTTTTCATGAAAATGAGTAGTTTTCAGAAAATACTCGATAAACTGAAAACGAGTATGGAAAATCAGCCAAAAGTGGCCCATAAAAGTCGACTCCGCATATTTTTATTATTGATTTAGATACTTCTTGTGATCACAAAAAAGATAATTTGATCAGATTTTCTCAGTTAGTTAGCGCATTTTGGTTTTTGTTAGTCAAACTTCAAGCAAAATTTTTGAAATTTTTTCAGTGACAACAGTATGTTTATTCTACTGAAAAACAAAGAAAAACCTTTTTACTACTAGGCCAGAAAGTTTCAAGGCATTTGGAAGCTTTTAAGCTATTTTAATACTGATCGAAAGACACATCATCTCTAAATTTCGGTGGTTTTTGTGGATTTTGGACGACTTGCAGGTCGACTCCGCATGTTTTCTCTTCACTATCCGATTCTACGTAAAATTTTACACTAAGGGTCATTGTCAAATTTAGCCCACAAGTTAGCGCATTTGAGCAATAAGCCTTTTTCCTGCTAAAAAATGGTTAATTTTTCGATAAGTTTGCGCATCTCAACAACCAACTACAGCGGTCGGCATCAAAGCTTTATCATAGCCCTCGCGAAAGCGCGACGACTTGCCCTCCGCGGCCGAGTGGATAGCGCGTTGAAACAGCGGTCGCCTGATGGATGTTCGACACCTGTCGGCGACAGCATTTTTTGCATTTTTCTCCGCGCGGAGAAAATCGAGGTTTTTTCGATATTTCAAATGCTTTTTACTCGGCTCCTAGCGAAGCGTTTCTTTTGAAATTTTAGGAGTGCACTTAGAATTTTTTTGCGAACATTTTGATATAAAAAATGTGAAAAACGGTTCAGTTTGAAAAAATCGTTGCGGTGCCTAACCATATATCTTGAAAAAAAACGACGACACAAATAAAGAGAAGAAAAAATAAACTGATCGTGTTATCGAGAATAACAAAAAAATGTAAGGGCCATCCTCGAAACTAGTGAACGTTTAGCGGAAAAGAAACGGAAAAATGTCGTGTCTGGAAGTGACCCATAAAAGGCTCAGTTTTCGCACAGATGGTTTTACGACCGGAAAACAAAACATGCAATGAGATCCGCTGTCGTCAAGAGAAAAACTAATGAATGTCTAGATTTGGAAGACGGGAAAAGGATCCAAAACATGGAACGACACGGACTAACACAAAGTCCTCTCGCATTATTAATTTGATACTGGAAAAAACTATTTACTTGAAAAGTAAAAGTTCGAACTCATCAAACCATAGCGATTTTCATATAAACTTCCAGATGATGACAAATCTTTTCTTCAAAGTCTCGAAATAGAATAATCAAAACTGAAAACTAATCACTAGAAGTTTGTATAAGCTAGAATATCCTGACAGCTCTCGTGAACTGAAAAAAAAAGATGAAATCAGGAATGAAAAGAACTCCGATAAGCTGAAAATAAGAAGGCGCTTTTAAAACTAAGAGAAACATGACGACATTGGCGGATGCGCTCAGTTCTTCAAGAGCACACGCGCATCGGAAATTGAAAAGCGCAGATCCATGAATATTAATATTCACCTTGATTTGTTTCTTGTAGAGTTTCGAAATGATTTTCGAAATAATTACAGATCAGAAGAAGGTAAAATTTTGATGGAGTCACCTGAAACATTTTGAGAATGTTTTGAAAAATGTCGTGGTCCAATTTGTGACTAACACAATTATGCAATTCCGAAAAGGTCGCTAGAAGCATGAATATATAAATATATGGTCTCATTTTTTTTAGGATCGTGACAAAAAGAACTTAAACCACTAAAAACCTAGTTTGAATTTTTTTTTTGTAGAACAAAAAATGAGACTGTATCTAAAAAAACGATTGAATTAATACTACAAGAAACACAATGTGTTCTTTCTATAGCAGCGGTTGTGCCTAATCTAGTTCTTACGAGGAATCGATTGAGACCACTTACATGTGAATGTACTCGGAAGAATGCGTCTTTCAAAATCGCCTGGGTAACCTTTCATTAGAGGAGCCGCTCTATTGGAGTGGACATTAGAGGAGCCGCTCTATTGGAGTGAAAAATAATACGGAAATAATTTGAAAATATGGGAATCCTAATGAACACAAATAAGAAAAAAAAAGAATTATGCAAATCGTATTGATTTTTTCTTTGCTATATAGTCATTAGCCCTTGTATTTTGATGTCTATACAATTTGGTTTCTGGGAAGGTCGTTTTACTTATCTGCATGTCTAACTGGTAACCTTTGAATTATATTTAGGGGCACTCTTTGAACAATATCCTTGTCCGGATCCCGCCCTAGCTCAGTCCTCATTGTACAGACTTTTTTCCTAGTTTTGCTAGGTTGTCAGAAATTCCATCTTACCTTAGTGATGTCCGTCTATTTTGTTTTTAATTTTTGAATTTCGCGTTGCCTAAAGGGGCGTAGCCCGTCTTGTTTTATAAAATTCAAATTTTAGGTTCAGATATCTATTCTCACTGATAAATTCGATTCCATTGAAGTCATCATTTGATCTCACCGCAATTCGATCTTTACTTCAATCTGATATCCGCCTGATAAACAACACAATGGTCGGCTGGAACAAAGGATTTGAAGCCAAGCGATCTTTTTTCATCCACCGTTGACAATTTGCTCACGGTTGTTCAGACTGCATCTGATTTGAACCAGGAACTGTTCATGTGATGGTTTCAAAAAGTTGGAAGTTGAATCAATTCAGATTTCGAAATTAGAATAATGAAATTTCTGAAAATCGTGGGGTTTTCGAGATTCTCAAAATTCCGAAATACTGCTTTTAATTTAGTTTTGTAAAATTGAAGCTTATTTAAATCCAATTGCGAAATTCAAAGTATCTTTTGTGTTCTAGTCAATTTTAATGTAGTCATCAAAATATCTTACTTATATATAATCCGCTAGGATTTCTGTCCGGTCTTGGTCAGGGTGTCCGCTTTAGTTTTCCGAAATTTAAAGAACTTGGTCGCGCAACAAAATCGAACCCGCGACTACAGCGTGGCAGTGCAGCTCACAACTAACTGCGCCACACGTGTAACAAAGTCGAGGGTGTCGGTTGCGTATAAAAACGCGAGATTTCTAAGCAGAATTGAGCGGCAACGCCGCGAATCCAGCCTGCGGCAAGCAGGCTGGTATGCTATAATTAGCTTTCACGCTGCTACAGTTTTTATGCTTTTCTATTCCTCAAAGTTACCGGAAAGTAAACGTTTTTTAAACAATGTGTTTCTTTCCCACTTCCAAAGAAATTTTCCATCAGACATGAAGAATATTCCGATAAAAATCTGGGAGATATACATTAATTATTTACGTAACAGACTGAAATGTTTGAAAAAAACTTATTCTGACTGAATTTTTCGAGTTGACGATTCACAGTTTCCAGAAAGAACTTTTCGAAACAACACATGATGGTTATGCAACGTTTTCGAACATGATCGGAAGTGGGTAATAAAATATGTTTTATGTTTTTCCCCATACAGTTTTCTATTTTTATAGGACTTACTCACCCTTTCCTTTTGAATGTTTCATGTTGTATTTTGTCATTTTTTTTTTCAATACTACTTTTAGGATTTTCCTCAATTTCCCTGAAGCTGTTCATCTATCGCAACTATCGCCAGAGTATTCTTGTGTGGGCGCGAAATATGAGATTGTGGGAGAATCCCAATGAACTGGTCATCGAACATTCTAGTTTCGATGAATATGCTTTTTTGAAGACTCTCCTCGTTTTTAATTTCAATATTCCGTGATACCACGCAAAACTGTCATCAGATCGTCGAAAAAAACAACGACATCAGAGTACAACTGAAGATCAAAAGTAATGCTTTTCGCACAGAACAATCATTTCTTCTTGTTTTTTTCTTCCGGTTGTGTCTTGATGGAAACAAAAGTCGACAGATTCGAAAAAAAAACACCTTTATAATCGGAGTATATTCCGGAATTTTTCAGTTCTTTCGCATTCTTTGTATATTTCTTTTCGATATGAAATTGACTAGACATATTTTTTGTTTAGTTGAAAATGATTTATAGCCATGTCGTACCACTTAGTATCTTATCTTATTACTGCCCGAAAAAGCAAACTTTTAAAATTTTAGTTTTGCATTTCACTTCTGCTCCTTTCCCAAACGTTGCGTTTTTTCAGTTCCCCGTGAAACCTGATTCCAACAAGTGGAGCATCAGTTGGATTAGAGTGTCCGAGGACAAGACTAGAGATACCAAAGTCAGAACCCTACTTCCAACTTCTTCTTCTTCTTCTCCAATTCCCATTTCCCTTCTGACACTTTTTTTCTACCGTAGACGGGAACATTGCGTTGGCTGAAGGCTCCGCCCCTTTCTGGGCGAGGGATGATTGAGACGCCGAGGCGGGCGAGAGCCAACCACTTGTGGTCTATGCGGCAGCAGTCAGACACAGCGTGAGGGGTGAAATGGCCCGTGCCGTCAACATATCTCCATTCGCTTCATATACAGTCGTGCCAATTACCTCGGCATGGCCGCCGGACGATCCACAGTCTCAGCGAGTACAGTTCGCTGGACTCACGTCTGGAAAAGCGATACTGACGATTGCGATTCTGGCTATGATTATTATGACAACCGTTGGAAATGCACTGGTTTGTCTTGCTGTTCTACTTGTGCGGAAACTGAAACATCCGCAAAATTTTCTTTTGGTTTCATTGGCTGTCGCTGATTTTTTCGTTGGACTTGTCGTGATGCCACTCGCTTTGATAGACCTCCTCTTCGATAAATGGCCACTCGGAAGGTAATTTATGGTTTTCACTTTTTTTTTCTCCCACTGACCACTCCATTTTTGAATGGCATCAGTATTCCTTCTTTTTTTGGAAAGAAAGTATTAAAAAACTAAAAGAACCATTTTCTCAGATATAAACCGAGGGAAAATTTCTTTTTGAAACTTGTTTACCCCAATGCGGAGAAAAGGCGTTCGGTTTTTATAGCGCCTCATTTCCGTGTTGACCATCACATTGTTATACCCCAATTTCGCTTTTGCTCCATTTTTTTGGATTTCAATTACTTTTGGAAGAATTTCCATTAGAAATTTTTTGAAACATTAAAAAACTTTTTCCCTAGTGCAGTAGACAGAAAAAACATCTGTGAAGGAAACTTTTGACGGAACTACTTTGATGCATTCTTGATTCTTTGGTTTTCAACTTTGCTCCCGAGATTTTTTGTTTCAATTGTTCTCTTCCTTTCATTATGATTGAGACTAGCAGCTATTATTGGAACCAAAAATTGGAAGACTAATAATGTAGACGGTGGACCCGTCAAAAATGAAAGGAACCACAAAACCAAAAGCAATCCGATTTTCGACAGAAAGACAAATGAGCAAGTATTACAAAAACGTATGTCATCTTTTTGCCTAGCTTCCCGGAAGGGCTTCTTGAAGGAGGTCGAACCACTGAGAAATTGAAATTTCTAAAGAAACAGATGACCTTTTGTTTGTTTAGTAAAAACAATCCGAGGGCCAGGAATAGAAGGAAAAAAATCAAGGATGATAAAAATTACTTTTTTTTCAGCACTATGTGTTCGGTTTACACAACTGCCGACCTGACACTGTGTACCGCTTCGATTGTAAATTTGTGTGCAATATCAGTCGACCGGTACTTGGTGATCTCCAGTCCACTGCGATATTCTGCAAAACGTACAACGAAGCGAATCATGTGGTACATCGCTTGCGTCTGGATCATCGCCGCCATCGTGAGCATCTCCTCGCACATCATCGCCAATCTTCTCGACGACGGCACTTATGTCGATGACACGGGAACTTGTCAGGTCAGTCAGCTGGTGCCCCACTTTTCACCTTCTAAATCGATGTCATTATTTCATTCTGGGGCGCACACACACTTTCCGGTCCCTTCGTTCTTTTTTTTCCAACCCCATTCTCACTTTGCTTTCTTCACACACACATACACATCTTGAAACCTCCCACAAAACGCATGTGTTGTCAATTCAACACTTTCACCTATTCATAAGTTTCGAGGCGCGAAGAAATTCGCTTTGGGGTCCCGGTAAAAAGTGAAGTGAAGAGATGACGAGTGTGAGGATGGGAACGAGAGGGGTTTCTCGGGGCCCGGTGTCGTTTTTAACACAGCGTAGGGGCGTGAGGAGGAGAGTACACATGGGGGAAATAACTATCAGAATTGGTTTTTGTCGAACGATAGATGAGGGGCACATTACTATTCAAAAAACACAGATCAATGTGTTTATTCATCCATACGGTAGGAAATACTAGATGAATGATGACAGAACGATCTATCATAGAAAAGGACCCCAGAATCCAATATCCGCATGTTGATGGGGTCCATAATAAATATAATAGATGCCAGCATTTATCTTGCTCGTATGGTCCCGGAAATCGAACCAAAGAAAGACTATCGCCACTTTTCCTCAATGCCAGCTTCTATTAGTACATATAGGGACTGAAAGGTTTCAAAAATCAGGCAAAAAACGGAACGTCTACTCTGGACAGCCCCATAAATCTGCATCCCCAGTGAAAATGGCAATTAGGATTCTCTTGATTGACAGATACACACCTTGGTCTATTTTCTCTGCCTCAGTAGCTTCCGTTTTCGAAAAATTCTCCATGAAGGGTTAGAAAACTTATCCATCCCGACAGGTGTGTATGTTTGGCTTTCACTTTGTTTTCCGATTTTATTCCTTTTCTCCAAGCAACCAACTCGTCCGATTTTGAGTGAATGTTCTGGTGAATCTTTGTGACGCGTTTGGTAGTTTTACTCCATAAAACATACCCTAAGCCGTTCTAGAAAGTTTTTACCGCCATTACGGGGGGTTTAGGGGAACGACGAAGCACTTTTACCGAAAGAAGAACCCATTCTTAGTTTTATGACCCTGAAATAAGTCTCTTTCCAGTATTTCCTTTCGTGACGTTGAAAACGTCTCATAACCACCACGCAAAGGTCTGGATATCTTGAAACATGAGAACCATGCTTAGAATATTGCTTTCCGTAACCGGAGAGGATTCGAGATTTTTTCGAAATTTCGTCTTTCCCCTCTTCCAGGGCAAACTTCAAGTGTACGTAGGAGGGTGGAAGGGAACGAGATAAGTAAAGGTTGCATTATTTATGCAAATGAATTTGCTCGTTTTTTTTCTTTTTCAACAGACACCAAAAACGGGGGAAATATTTTTAGAATCACGACAAACATTCGGACGACGAGGACGACGACTCATCTCTTATCTCGAAATTGTGTTTTCCGATCTTTTTTCGAGAGTGGGGGTCCGAAGAAAAGCTTTTTCGCGTCATTAACTGATCATGTAGTGCTGCGAGAATGCACAAATGTTGGCAATAAATAATCATTAATGTTCTTGAGTTCGACGATCAGATAACACGAGGAAGAACGGGTTGGGATGAAAGAGCTTTTTTAGTTTTCGCAGCTGTTTTTTTCTTTGTTTCAACATATGTTTGAGCGACGAGGAACATGGGAAAGTGAGGGATCTGGGGATATTCTGACCAACGGAAACATATGGGACGTTCTATTTATAATTTTAGGAAGAATATCGGATCTGAAGCCTACTAATAGGGTATCTTTAGGATTATTTGAATGTGAAGTTCAAAAAATCGGAACCAGTTTCTATTTTTTTGCATTTTTCAAACTCAAAAGTTTCAAAATTTCCTTCTTTTTTCCTTCCTGTGCAAAAAAACCCTGTAAAATCCCATGGTGGCCAAGTGTCATATTTTGTGCCACAGAACCCTTCTGTTCACTTTTTTTTTCTTTGAATTCCCATCTGGGCGAAAAGTTTAAAAAGTGTACATGTTCGACTTTTGCGAAATGTTTCCTCTCCGTCAATTTTTTTCTTGGCTCGTTCGCTTCTTCCCAAAGTGATTTCCACAACCTATAAAAACTTCCTGCGCACCACCCAACACCACCACCGGGGGGCTTTGCCAAACGACCACACGCGAAAAAAGTGAAGGGAAACAGAGAAATCCGCCTCTTCCTTTGGGTTTTACAAAAAAATTCTATTATTCCACCAAACGCAGAGTTTTTTTAAAATCAGATGAATAGCTCCCAGGGGAAAATGAAAAATGATAGAACGGCAGACAAAAAAAAAACGGTTCCTTTGTTTCAGGTCATCCCTCATTTCATCTATCAAAGCTACGCCACCATCATCTCATTCTATGCGCCAACTTTCATCATGGTGATTCTGAATATCAAGATTTGGAGGGCCGCAAAAAGGCTGGCCGCACAAGACAGGTTAATGTCCCATTGCAATTCGGTTGATGCATCGGAGCAGCGGCCACAAAATGGATCCGCTGAAACGAAGGACTTCCTCCAGGAGAAAGAAACGATTGATGTACCAAAAAAAGAGCGGGCCAATTCCACTAACTCAAGGCTCTTCAAGTTGGAACGGAAATATCTTCATCGACCCAGCGCATTCTTTTCGGCTGCAAAAGGACCACTGGTACGTCGGTGAAAAATGAAGAGGGGGACCAAGCTAGGTCATTTTTCTGAGGGAAGCCGATAATTGCGTTCCTGAAAATATAGCAATTTAGTTTTAGTATCCATAACTGTAAAAAAGAAAGTGATGAAATGATTTCAGTGTTAACATGTTTTATGTATTTACTCTTTGTTTCTTAAACCAATAGCTTCCATGTATAAATGGCTAAGAGAAAAGCACTAAACGGTGCTTAAAATGTTCAAAGTGGCACTTATCGAAGAGGAGCTGAAGCGGTGGAAATTCTTTCATCTCCAATACGCTCTCACTCCCGTGTTTTTTCTTCGAGGGAAATCGTAGTCGTTCCAATAAAATCATATTCAATGGGTTTGTGTTGCCTGCCCTCCGCCGACATGTGACGCGAACGAAATTTCTTTGTGAGAATAAGAAGCTTCGGGAGCTTAGGAAGAAGAAATCCCCCATCGAGAACACACTTTCAGGGACGCAATCATCGATGCTCTCTAGGGTGAGGGTCAGATTTCATTTTTGGCCTATTAAGGGCAAAGTAGGAAGTGGAAACAGAAAAAGATTTCATTGTGTACAACGTTAGTGCAAATTCAATAGAATAGACATCTATTGTGCAACAATTTGAAAGTTCAAAGTGATTGACGACGTCACATGAGAAACATTATTTTTATTTTTGGAGCTACTTTTTCAACACTTGAAGACCAGTTCCTTAAAATCCACAAACAAGAATCGTACATCGCACTTGTAATTACAGATTCGTCAGACAGAGAAAAGCGAATGCAAGGCGAGAAAAACACTGGGGGTCATCATGTCTGTGTTTATAATATGTTGGCTCCCATTCTTCATTCTCGCCATATTCAAATCATTCGGGATGCAGATTCCAGATTGGTTGGATCTTCTGGCTCTCTGGCTTGGGTATTCCAATAGGTGAGTTATTGGGGACTCCTGTCACATCCTTCCATCAATCAAAGTGGGGGCGCTATATTTAGAGATGGTGACTCGAACAAAAAGAATATATATATATATATGAAAATGAGAATGCACCGGTCCAACCACATTTCAATCATCTCGCTCCATAAACTTTGATGAAGATGCATCCGTTTGGCATCTAGCGCGAAATATGATCGGTGCGCTTAGCTCCCTACCAAAAAAAACTCCAAAAAACTTTTTTATGGTAGTCGAAAAAATGCTCAAATTACCTTATTATGACGTATACATCAATGAGCAGATTTTAAAACTGTCAAATGAAGAAAAAGGGTCTTAATGGAAAAAGAAATTTATCAGAGGTCAATGTAGATACAAAAAAAAAGTGGTAATGTGACACCAAATAGAGAAGAAAGAACTACAAAAAAAAAAACTCTAGTTTTGGAATACGTGAATTCAAAAAAAGGGATAGATGCATACATTTCCAAATCCAGGGTTGCAACGGGCCTGGCCGTGCCGGGCTGAGAGCGAAAATTCTCAGCGCGGGCCCTATGAGGGAAAATTTCGATCAAAAATTTTCGATTCTAATTTCTAATTTCCAGTTTTGGTCGCTATTTCATGTATAAAATTCCGAGGAACTTCTATGACACAATTTAAAAAAATTTCCCAATGTTTGTTTGAAATTTCGAGATAATTTGAAAATTTTCAAAAAAATTCCATTAAATTTTTCTTCACGGGCCCGCGGGCCGGGCCGGGCCGAGAAAAAATTTTTTGAGCCCGGTCCGGCTCAGCCCGCAAGCCGGGCTTGGGCCCGGGCCGGCTCGTCAAAGTGCAACCCTGTCCAAATCCGGCTCCGGCTCCTGGTCGGCTTGTGGCCCGGATTGGAAAGTTCCGTCAAAAATTTTCCGTGAAAAATTCAATTTTTCATGAAAAGTTTCTAAATTGCATTATAAATCATGGAAGTACTAAAAGTATGAAACATTTTGAAATTGAGCATAAATCAGTCAAAAAATCGAATTTTAGTCCGAAAATTTAACTTCGAAAAAATTGTGTCTCAAAACCCGGGCCAGGCCGGGTTTGGTTTCAATGATTTCAATAAAATATTTCAGCACATTGAACCCTCTGATCTACTGCAAATACAACAAAGAGTTCCGGATACCATTCCGGGAAATGCTTGCTTGCCGTTGTTCAACACTTCAGACTGTCATGAGACAGCAAAGTTTTACAAGTCGATATGGCCCACCAGTGTAAGTTTGCGCCAAAATTATATCTCTCATCAACATTCACTATTACTTTTTTCTACAGAGGGTGGGATGGTTCATTTATATAATACGTTAAAATGGTTAGATCATATCTCTATACTTATGTTTTGAACCTAGAAAAACACCATCCGTGCCACTTTTCACACTCACTCCTCAACAGTCTATCGATAGAGAATCGGCAACGAATGGCCACGTTCAGGTTATTATTTTTCTGATTACTGACTGCGCGTTTACAGTCGCTACCGTACCCAATCTTCCAGCTATCGACCGCTTCTGTGAGTATAACCCTACTTACCTGATTCAAAAAAACTCTTTTAACTCTCTTCCTTTCACTTTTCACGTACATTGTTTTCTTCTACTCTTGAGTGGTGATTCTTTTCTCAAACTTTCTTTCTAAAACGCATGGAGTTTTTTGAATTCTTTTCGCGATTTTTCTTCCTTCTCAGTGTTTGTTTTGCGATTTGCTTTCAAATCAGCCTTTTTCACATTCTGCATGAGTTTTTGGACTTTTTGAAAATGTAATGACTTGAATTGTTTTTTGAACCTGTGCACTTAACATTGCCCTGCAAGTTCTCATATTTCCATTTTCAGATCTCGACGCAATGACAGTCACGAAGCGAGTGATGTCTAATGACGACTTCTCATTATTATGTACCATTTCATAATTTATTTGACTTCTCATCGTCTCAATTAAATGACAACCTCAATGGTCTGCAACGCAAATTCAGTTCTTTATCATCTTTGCTCCACCAAAAGTTTGGTGCTGATTCTCATGCTTTTTCTCCATTTTAGGTGAGCTCTAGTTCGCGCGGTAAACAAGTAAGGTTACGTGATTTTGATTTTCTCTATTTTCTACTTTGTATGCTTACTCTTGCTTTGTTAGCAATCAAAATTGGTACTATATGTGTTCAACACATTGCTTTTATTCTGTATAAAACGATTTCTCATTTGAATAAATATGTATGATGATGATTGTTCTTTAAAAAACGTGTTAAACATCCAAGTGTTATTCAATTGATATTCGTTTGCTCTTGGAATTTCTGGCAATGTACATAAAAACAGTGAATCCTGAAGTTATGTATTTCACAAATACAAATCGAAAACAGACTAACCTAACACCAACACAACAATTATAGCAATTTCCACCAATAGAATTTCCACTTTCCTCTTCAATTCATCGTCTTGCAGTTGCAGCGTCCCAGAACAAGTTCTAACAAGACTCAAATCAATCCCAGGTACTACCCAAAACTCTATTCGAACGTGGATCTGTTTTTTCGATTTCACATGGACATACAAAATGAAAACAAAAAATTATTCTGGAGTCCGTAATTAAACGAAACTTACAGCGGGGAAAGCTTTTCATGACAGTCTTAACACTCTTCTGTTAAAGTAGGATTACAGTCTTTTTTTTATTTTCTCAAATGATCGTCCCAATTCCAGTATTTACGAAAATAACAATATTTTTGCATAAAAATCGGTAAAACTCGAGAAAACCGATTTTCAAAACGCCAACTTACATTTTTTCTAACCTATTTCAATAAATGTAGAATTTTTCGCTGATTCGAATGCACCTAATATCGATGCTCAAAACGCAATATAAACATTTTTATTAACGATTTTTCATATTCGCGCCGCCCGCTGAAAACGTATGAGCATTTTTCCACTGCGTTTTGAGCAGCGATATTAGGTGCATTCGAATCAGCAGAAAATTTTACATTCATTGAAATAGGTTAGAAAAAATGTAAGTTGGCGTTTTGAAAATCGATTTTCTCGAGTTTTAACGATTTTTATGCAAAAATATTGTTATTTTCGTAAATAATGAAATTGGGACGATCATTTGAGAAAATAAAAAAATGACTGTAATCCTACTTTAAGTACACATTTTTTGTTCACAGGTTACCGGCCTTGATTCTCGTAAACATACGAATCAGAATGTCGCAACCCACCAAAATAATCTCAAGGTTTTCAGCTTGAAAATTTCTAGAATATTAACTTTATTATTTACCGCGACATTTCGGAAGTGCGACGTTGTTCGCTTTCAAAACATCGCACTTACAAAATGTTGCGGAGCCCTTTATTAGAGAATACATATGAAACTCTCAGAATATCTGTCACGTTTCTTTTGAAATGTTGAAAATCTGCGATTTAGAAGATTTGACTCGAACAAAGTGTATTCTGTTTTGAAATTTTGCGCTGATTCCAAATATGCTATTTTTATCCCCATATCTTCATGTTCGATATATTTTTTTAACCCTAGATTTGAGACTACAATGTGTGTCTCTCAATCGCCACGGTCACACCAACGAGGGTTTAAAATTGAGTACTACGATGTATTGATCGTCTCTATGTAACCGTTCAAATAGTGGCGGGAACGCAGATTGATCATCTGCGGTCGCGTCGCGGCTGTTTTGTCTGTTTATGTGTGGACCACTACTGTCACTGTCACATTCTGTTCCTTCACTTTCTCCCTATCTACCGGAAAATGGCAACGTATTCTGAATTTCCACTGTTAAAACTGCCACTAATCGCAGTTGAAGCTTGTGTCAATTTTATGAGCCCTGATTCAATGTGAGTTTTAAAAAAAATTATTTTTATGGTATTCAAGATTGTTCTATTTTGCAGAGTCGGATTGGCATTCCATTCGCAACTTTTCAAATCTCGTCTATCTGTTGTAAAATGGAAGATTGAAGGCTTTGAGTGGAAAGTAGGTTTCTCGCAAATCAGATTATCCATACACTCAAACTTTGGACCATGTAGTTTTGAAATCAGAAGACAATCAGAGTTTGAAGAAATAATGAAGAAAGGAATACAAGTAGGAACCATAAATCTAAATGGTACTACAGTATATCTGGTGAAATGTACCACACTTTTTGAACCCAAATGGATTTTGGTTCCGGAAAAGTTGAAAGATTCCAACGAAAATTCCAAGTTCCCATCGCAATTGGATACCCTGGAGAATTTGACAAAATTTTTGATGAGTTTTATGAGATGCTCCGATTTCAAACTGGACTATAGCTTGGAGAAAAAATTGCTAACTGAGGATTTCTTCGTTTGGAAATATGTTAAAGGAAAATTGAACGATTTGAAAGTTGCTATCGGTATGAAACCATTGGAATTGACTCCTGGTGATATTAATTTTCTTATCGGAAACTTGAAATTTGGACAATTGGCTCTCAATATCCGTGCCAGCGATCCAAATTTCAAACATCACGGATACTTGGAAGCTGAAGAAATGGTGATTGACGGCGACTATTCATGGATCGACTGGAGAATGTTGAAATGTCCGAAAATTGTATTTTTGAACAGTTGCGGAAATATCTCGATCCAACCAATAGAACACATTTTGAAATGCTGGATTCAAGGAACAGGAATGAAAAATTTGGAAGATCTCAAACTTAGTAACCCCAGAGACTTTGATTTGGATGAATTTTTGAGAAAACTCAAACATGAGAATTCGAAGTTTTCGTGAGTTTTTTATTCAGTTGATACAATTTCTAAATCTTAAAAAATTCAGTCGTAAAGATATGAGCACTTGGATTGGATACAACTGGCAAGACACCGTGGTTCGAGACATTCAAAGGGAATCCGATGGTCGTTGGGGCACTTTGATCATACGTTCGTCTTCGCGCATCTTTTTTATTGTATGGACGCCAGAAAAATTGAAGGAATGTGGGCAAGAAACAAGAATTAAGTTCGGATTGGATTAATTTGTCAATAGTATGGAATTAATGTGTCAGTAGTATGGAAAAATCTCTGAAACCTCTATTTCCTTGTCTAATTCGTCATTCTTTGTGTTTGTATTCTCTTCTATGATTGTTACGCCTTTCTTGATGTTGTTTCTGTTGTGAAGTTTTTCGTAACATTAAGGACCACTATTCTATCTTCGGGAACGTTACATTTTTTGATAATAAAATTATCATTCTCTTATACAAATACTTTTTTAACCTCAATATCCCCATCGTCTAGATCCATAAATTTTCAGAATATTCTATTATTTTATCTAACCTAGATGTTCCGGCTCCTTTGACGGCCCCAAGCAAAAGTTTCATGGCCCCGAAAGTTTTCATGGCCCACAAAAATAAATGTGGCCCCAAAAAATTAATTATGACCCCACGAAATTTTTTATGGCCCATTCTTATGCTGAAATTATAGAATCAAAGTTTTTAGTCGCGAATCGGTATCTGTAATTTCTGAAACGTTTTAAAACCAAGAAATGAAGAATAAGCACAGTATTGTGAAAAATACAGTGATATTTTTCTAAAACCTTGGAGCAGATGTATTTGGAGTATTTGGAAGTAGACTCTGATTTCATAAGTAGGGAAACATAAGAAATCGTCAAAACCGGAGCACTTGCCGCCTCAAACCAGATCTGATACAAAATTAAACAGTGAAAAAAACAACAAACCCTCCTCCAACTAAACCTACCAAAAAACCCTCGAATGATAAGAATTCTTCAAAAACATGAATCTGAATTTTATCATTTTCATCTATCTAATTTGAAAACGTCCTTCTGATACATCCAACTAATTGAAAAACATTCATTTTTTGTCTCCTTGTTATGTAGTTCGTAGTTTTCACAATACTGTGCTTATTCTTCATTTCTTGGTTTAAAAATGTTTCAGAAATTACAGAAATTACAGATATATATTTAGCGACTGAAAACTTTGATTCCAAAATTTCAGCATCAAAAATGTTTGGGGCCATCAAAACTTTCTTGGGGCCAAAACATTGTTTTTGGGGCCACATTTAATTTTTTGGGGCCATAAAACAATTATGCAGGGTTGCAATCTGGGCCGAAACGGGCCGGTGCGGGCCGGCGATTTTCTCCCCTCTAAATTGGGATTTTCAAGTCAAAATTTATAAGATCGAGTTCTACATTTTTTAATAAATTTTGACACGAAAATCTAAATTTAGAGGGGAGAAAATCGTCGGCCCGCGCTGGCCCGTTTCGGCCCGGATTGCAACCCTGCAATTATGGCCCATTCTTGGGGCCATATTTATTTTTTTAGGGCCATAAAAACTTTCGGGGACTTGAAACTTTTGCTTGGGGCCATCAAAGTCGAATAGAGCCGAAAGCTTCAAAAATTATAGTTCGGATGTCGAAAATGAAAGTATAACACCGAAAAACTTCTGGAAATGATTGCTTTCAAGAAGAAAAAAGTGAGAAGTTGGCAAAGAAGAAGAGGAAGACAACAAGAAAGAGTGGGGGAGGCTGTCCATTCATCAATGATGAGGCCGAGGTCGATGATAAGGAAGAGGATGAGGACTACGATGAAGATGATGAAAATTCTGAAATCGTCGTCGATGATGAAATCAATAATTTAAAGTTGAAAGATCGAACACACATGTCAGTTACAACGTGGTTTGCCGTCACCTCGATGAGTTTCACAGTCACTCCATTGGCAAGAAATCGGTCTGAGAAGTGGTTCACCGAAATCATTACTCTTCTGCCAATCTTCAAACGAAGGGCCTTTTTTGGTTTTCCGAGAAGATTTTGGAGGGATGCTTGTAAGCAAAAATTCTAAATCCTCACATAATAGTTTTTGAATTCTCAGAATTCATATTTCAAATAAGTGACAATTGTTAACGCTCAATGAAACTGTGGGGATTATTGTGGTGAGTTTTTTTTCTTGATTTTTTTAAAGAAATAAGCTTTCATTCCAGGCTTTCATAAAGAACGAACGTTTTCTTGATGTGAACATGACTGCATTTCGTGTACGGGTTGGGAAAATGTGGTGAGAGAGAAAAGGATGGATTCGGAACTAATAAACATTTTTCAGGACGCAGTATTGAAGAAATGGACTATACCTTGCACAGCCTCCAAAGTACAGAATTGGGCGAAGGATCCTGTGATTGATTATCGCGTTAAATCATTGAATTATATGAATTTCTAATAAAAATTTTGTTCCGTCTTTTGTCTTTCATATCGGTTATCACTGTGGTCCTTTATCCACGTATTGAATTTCGAAAATAGTATTCTTTATCAGAGAGAGATCAAGAGAACCTTCCCCACCACCACTTCCCCTACTGTTTGTCTTGAAGGTTTGTCCGTTTCTTAGTCAGGAGGTTCACTAACTTTAAGATATACTTGATCGATTTCATGACAAGGATGGTATGCTGTAGAATAACCACAGTATACCATAAGTTGCAAGAAAAATAAAGATTTTGGTTTTATTTTTTAATACAACTTTTTTACACAAAAGAGTGTCCAAAACCACTAGGAGGTAAAATGACGAGTTATGTAGAGTTATCTCCAAAACCAACTCAGAGTTGGGCGGAGCATTAATCATCTAATTGCCGAGAAGTCAATGTTTCTTTAACATTTGATCATGAGAACAAATACCGTATCCTACCGTATCCAAATGGGCCAAAAAAACTTTTTTAGTGTACTGATGCTTTGATTCAGTTTAATGAAATATCGGCGGATAAATAAAGAGGGGTACGTTATGATGAGAAACGATAAAGCATCGAAAAGTTTTGCTCTTAACAGGAGCAGTAGGAAATGGTTTGATCGTGCGAGAAAAAACAGAGAGGTAAAAAGTTTTCAAACTTCAAAGATATAAAAATGAAGTCGAATGAAGCGTGCAAGCAGACTATGCAACCAGGACATTCGATGGTCGGAAACTAACTAAAATGGAGTTGTACTACATTTTATATTTCAGGACTATAATTTTTCGCTTTCAAAAATTATATGAGTGAAATTTTATCCGGATTATATAAAAATTGTGGGAGAAATTAATAAAGTATTGTCCATTAATAAAAGCCACCCTGTAGCTATAGGAACAAAAAGTTTATGGGATGAGTATAAATGTATAGTTTATAAGAGAACAACAATAGTGCATTTTGTTTTGTTACACAAAACTGAAAGTTATCGAGAAAAGTCCATATAATTGGGATATTAAACAAAATAAGGGTGACTCCATCTCCTATGAGTATTGAATCATACTAAAATTGCTCATGCGATTCAAACAGAGAAAGTAAAAGTAAATAAAATTTTTCTAATCTCCTCCGGTTATTTGAAATGAGAAATTTCCTGAATTCTTCCATCATAAATATAACAGCTAACACCTGAACCACACTAATCTATTCTCCAAAAATCTATAACATGTCTTTTTTCGAAATGAACATGACTACCATATAAAAAAGATAGATTGATGTGTCACATATGCTCAATTTATGGCATCGGAAAAAAGAGATTTCGAGAAGATTGATGAAAAGATAATGACAAATGTGTTGGCAAGTTATTTCCCTGTTTCTCGCGGTTTTTTTTTGGAATATTTTGATTCATTCGCTTGAAAGTTTTCGAACTCAGTTCAATTTTTGAATTGTTTTTTCATCTTGATAATAGATTTTCTTTTTTCCTATCCCATTCGCCCGTTATTCGCTCATCCCATTTTCTATTATTAAATTTCCTTTGTAGAAGCTCCTCCCTCTTTCATCGGTGTATAAACTCTTGGAGCATGTAACAAAATTCAGTATAAAATAAACATGAACCATCCAATTTTACTGGTCTTCAATTTTAGATTTCTGAACGTTTTTCCATGAATTGTCCTGCCTCCATTTCATTTCTCTTTTTTTGCAAAGAAAAATTCTCATTAGAGTCGTCATATAAGATGCCATGCGCCGTTGCCATCCACCAATAGACTATCCATTATATATTTTTTCCTTTTTCTTTTCCTTTCGGGCGTTTCAAAACTAAACGAACCTCGTGATTTGTCTTCCAAGAAACACAAAAAAACAAGAAAACCGTCTTCCTTTCTGTATCAATTTCCTCTCTCTCTCTAACCGAACAAAAAATCCCATCTTCTGCGACGTTTGTCTCACGCAACCTATGCACTATCTGCTTCCCCCATTCCTTTTCATCTTGTAAATGGACTTCTCAACGGCACATACACACCGTTTACTGAACCATGGTATTACGCGTCATTCAGTCTTTCCGTTCTCCATCCATTTCTCTCTTTTTTCTTCGTCTCATTCTTCTTTTTTTTTTCGATATTTTTCATTGCCTTCTTCTTGTGCGGGGTCTCCTTCTTTTCTCTTCATTTGAATTTTGCATTCAGTTCTTTTTTTGCGGGAGCGCATTCGTGGCAGTCAATATGTGTGTTGTCTTCCCGTATTGATTCGCATTTATGGACAATTTCGTTATATATATATATTTTGCCTTTGATTTCTCTATTACTGACCTACCTTTGCTAATTTCAGTTCCTTCCTCCATCTCAGAAACACTCAATGGCGGACGGAAGGTTCATTCTTGAGGTAATCAATTTTTAATATTCATATAAAATTGAAGGTGAACTTCAGAACTTGGATTCTGACTCGGAATCGGAGTTAGAATTTCCAATAGAACAACGAAACGTGGAAGCCAGAGCACCCAGCCTTGAAGACATTATTGAAAAGGCTCTACTAGAGGAAATCATCATAGGAAAAGAGCATGATTATCACATGAAGTTCATTCGAAGCAGTAACTCTCCAGAAGAAGGCAATCGGATAATGGAGAAGATTTACTACGAAGCACAAAAGCAAGTTGGATATCATGTGGATGTATGGCCACCAAAGCCAGTGACAGCAACTCTTCAGGTGGAGAAGGTGAAGTAGGAAATCTGAATACCCCATTTTTGAATACATGATCGAATCCGGCCCGGTCGGCCCGGGTAGAAAATTTCCGTCGAAAATTTTCTGAAAAAAAAAATCAAATTTTCTTGAAAAACTTTTTAAATTTCACGAAGATCATGAAAGCACTAAAAGTATGAAACATTTCAAAAATTGAACAGAAAACAGTCAAAAAATAGAATAGATTCTCCAAAAATTGATCTTCCGGAACATTGTTGAGTCTCAAACTCCGCGTCGGTAGAAATTCCTCCGTCCCGGCCTGGGTTTGGATATGTATGTTTATTTGGAATTTCAGGTATTGGACGTCTCCGGAGAGGAACTATTGGCTCTTTTGAGAAACAAAATTGACACATTCAGCAGTCGAATAGTCCTCGAACTTGAGCGCAATGATGGTAACATAATTTTAGCTTCAAATATCTTATGTAATTTCAGATGCATTTGCAATTGTCGTTCAAGACGAACATGCAGGTCGAGCAATTATTGAGTCTGAAGTTTTTCAAGAATTGCAAACCATTTTCATTTTTGGGTTTGCTCGAAGAAAGATTGCAAGTAAACTGCAATGACTTTCAGATCCAACAACACTCAAATCCAAATATCCAACGAGCCACCAGGAGAATTCAAGAAAGTTCTGATCTTCACAGCTGATGTGGTGGCTCATCGTGCAATATTTCCATGCGCCAATCTTATGATTCTTCACGGGTTCACCGACACTTTCCTTTTCAAGAAAACAGTGGCAATGCTTACTGAAGGCGCTCGGAAACACAAGATGTCTTCTTCGATTTCTGTTCCTTTGAACAAATTTGACGAACCAACAATTATTGAATGTGCCGCCACAGTGAGTAGAGAGAAAACACGCTCTGAAAGAGGATTCTGGTCAAAAATTTTTGTGGCTTCGAAAAATTCATAATTTTGTGCTAATTTTGAACAACATAACGAAAACGCTCAGCAATGCTTTCAATACCACGAAAAATCACTTCAAATAGGCCCATTTTTAACCCGGAGGTGTCTCCGG